>JACDOX010000003.1:4997663-5597663 GCA_014549065.1 Cardinalis cardinalis
GGCCTGCTCTGAGCTGTGGCTGGCAGCTCTCAGCAGGGCCCTGCACCCAGGCCCTTTGCAATGAACCCCAAGTTCCTGACCTGGCTGCAGAGATCTCTCGTCTGCGTTTGTCCCAACCRTGCGGACCCCATTGCTCCTACAGTGAACAATGAAGATAAATGAAGCATAGAGACATACTGACTCAGGCAATCCCTGCTTTCTACTCTCCTTCTGGACTGTCCTCACAGGACAGTTCTGCTTCAGCTCTTGCCTTTAATTGGAGCCCAGTACAAAGCAAAACCATCCCAAGGCTTGTAAACCTTTCTTTCAGCTAGGGCTACTTGTCCACRTATCTTTCCATGGCAGCCAAGCTAATTACCATGGCATGTCTTTCCAAGCGACAAAACTTGCTTGTCTGCCAAGATAAAACATTTGGAGGGCTGTCAAGTGATGTAACCTGGGTACACCTCTGTATTGCTGTATTGTCAGTGCTATTACACAGAGCTCTGTTAATGATTTGAATTCAGGGCATGTTGTGTGGTGATTGGGTGAAGCCAGACTGATCTCTTCAGACTAATACAACCCCACACTGGAGTCAGGACTGATGTGACTGGCCTGGCATAGGTATTATAATGAAGATTACTGCTCTATTAGAGCGATTCTTRGGTGAAATCATTAGAAAAGCTGGCAAAACTAGTAGCACAAGAAACTACAAGGTAGCACAAAGCTGCCAGGCCCAGCAGGTAGAAGACATGTTAGAAGAATRGCAGCTCATTGCCATGACTTGCACYGCCACTTCCCTTGAGCCCATGGTCATTCATCATCCCCAGGAGGGCACAGAGCAGTCACACAACAGCCAGGCAGTCCTTGGCCATGCTGCTTGGCACATCATTAGCAGCCTAATGACACTGACCTATGGAAATGGGACTGGCACCACTGCTCTTATTAGTATCAACCATAGCCATCTGTTCTGCTTAGGAGCAGTTCAGATTTGGGTAACAAGAAGTCTCAGTGGATTGTGTTATTGGCACCTGTACTACCCAGTTCATCAAAGGGACTGGTCCAGAGTCTTATCACAGTTGCCTATGTGCCAGCCTGATGCTACTCTAGAAATACCGTAGACTATAAGAGATTTTAAAAAAAAAGGCTAATTGCTTCCAAATCTTCAGTAATCCTTTAAAATCAAGAGGTTTTCTGCAGCTTCTCCTCTTTTAGTGGACAAACTCCTCCAGGTGGCCAGCAATATGGATCAAGATCTTGAACTAGCAATGTGTAGGCYGTCAGTTTTCTCTTTTCCTTTTTGGAATGATAACATAAGTTCAGTAAATTTTGCAGAATCCATGTATCTGGGTTTTTTTAGTTATTACTAACTCTTGCTAGTAATTACAAAGTGTCCATGCTGGGCTTTTGAGGAACCAGTCTTAGTTTCAGCCCTTTACCTTCTTTTAGGACAGCCAACTTTTAGCACTATCTTGGAGTAAGTTCCTTCAAGATATGGGACCACAGTTTTTTAAGTTCTAAGGTTCCATTTTGGGGGGGGGGCAGGAAAGAAAAGCACCGTGGTAATATCTCCCTTCAAAGCACAATATTCAGGCATTCTTATCCCATAGTCATACCTTGGCTACAGCTACAGATTGAATTAAATTAAAAGCTTTTAATTGGTCATCCTTCCAAACATTTCTAAACTGTCATTCACTTTCAGATACACCTGAGGATCTATTGTCCCAACATAATTTTAGTCTGAGACAGAAGCCAATTACACTAATTGTTCAGCAGGAATTAACCTCTCATGCATCATCAGATTATTACTGTTGCTAGGTTTATTTGGCAAAGATCTTTCCTTTATCTGTATGTAAGTAAAGCTWAGAACCAGCACTTGTGATTCTCAGTACTGACTGGGAAATAACTACTTTATTGGAATGAGAACAGACATGTATATTGAATGTACTTCTATAACTGATTGGAATATTGAAATAGGCTGCAAAAAGACAGGTCACCTTCAGCTATGGGATAATGACACCGATTCTCTGATTAAAAATAGCTTTGCCATAAACACAATTATTAACAAAGTAAATGGTTATCTGTATGTTGACAGATATTAAAACAATAGCTAAAGAACTTTTAATCAAAGTTGATGCTTCTGAGGTCATTCTGGGGATGTGCCCTCATACCTCCATTYAAAACTCACTTGTGCACGTCCATTCATAAAATGGAGTGATCTGGAGGATTTGAGAGGCATATGTGTACGTGTAGGAGCCAGCTCAGGTGTATGTGAGAATRTGCTGAAAGATAAGCTCCCAGGGGAAATTCTAGGGAAGCTCTAGGTCAGCTGGAAGAGGGGKGAAATCTGACTGTGAGCACAAGGCAGAGAAGTCAGAAGGAAGAAGGATAGGCAATTTTTAGTACTGGATAAAAGGACTCTTGATGATTTGAGCAAATAAATATTTTCTTATGCTCAGAAAATCTTATTTTTATGTGAGGAAAACTTCATTAGGGATGTGGAACTCATGGTCTGCTTTCCCTCTGAACTGAAATTCCAGCAAAGCCCTGGATTTTGACAGGTCATGTCAGAGAAGAATCCTGAGACAAAGTGAGGGAAGAGCTGGGACCAGGCAGATCTGGCAGTGGTGCTAGAACTCACACTTTTTTCCCAGACAATTTGAAGGAGAAACTGTACTCTCTYCCCCAGAAGCAACCACAAGAACTGAATTGGAATAATAATACAGCCACTTAGGAAATTGTCTCATCAATAAAACAGAAACATTCACTGGCAGGTTTACCTGCATGGCTTGTCAGCCATCCTGCCARAGCATTTCCTGAAACTTCCCTGAAATGTCCTAGATGGAAATTATCTCCATATACAGAAGTTGTTTGCTTCCTTTAAATTGATGCGGCATTTCCCACAGCATTATGTTTGACTTATGATTTTATTCAGCACAGAAATGTCATCACAGACACAAGGAGCTGTGCAATTAATTTTTCAGGAAGGGCAAATRGAACCAGTGGGGTAAAAAGAGCAAGTTAGCATAAAACATAAAAGGCGGGATGATAGAGCTCTGAACTATGTGCAGAGGTCTGGGTCTCAGTATTCAATAGCCTGATGGAAAGTATGATGATACAGTGAAGAAAACAGAGGGCATCTAAAATAAACTGAGGTAGGGCAGGAAAACAGTGATGTTACAGGAGCTACTACTTTAAATAATTTTGTGTGTGCCAGGACCACCACAAGCACAGTCCTGTGGCTATAGCTATAGTAAAGCCTGCAGTAAAGTTTAATCACATCAATTGTAGTTTTCCTCTTGCAGCATATCTCTAGCAAGACATGGCAATGACATAAGGAATCAGAGGTAAAAATCTACGTAAAACGAAAAAGGTTTTTTTAGCCAGGAATACAAAGCTACTGTCCTAACCTCAATCTTGTTGCTGATGAGTCGTGTGCTTTTCCATGCCACATTTACACATGTTTGCTGTAGCCGCGTTCAGAGTAAAGTCACTGCATGTTTGMGAGTCCTTCCACCCGGGACAGTCCCGTTCCCGGTTAAACACCTCCGCCGAGAGGGCGGGRAGCAGCGCTCCGGGCAGGGGTCACTCTCGGGGACCGGACTGCGGAAGCCGACCCCGGCCCACGTGGCTGTGCAGAATTCACAGAGGGCTTTTCACTGCTGCCACCTGCCCACTCCTACCGGGCGACAGCCTTTCCAGGCTCGCCGGGACCCCGGCTGGGCGGCGAAAGGCCGGGTGGGTGCCAGGGCGCGGAGCCGCCAGGCCGGCGGGCCCCGGGCCGGCGCTGAGGCGGAGGCTGCCCCGGTGGGTGCAGCGCTGCCGCCGCCGGCCTCGGCCGCGGGAGTGCCCCTGGGACGGGTCCCTCTCGCTCGGGCCGCGTCACTTCGGTCTCGAGCTTCGGCGCGGTCTTTCGGCAGGGGAAAGGGGCGGGGGAAGGCGGCTCCGGACCGCCCGGCGGGGCCCCGAGCAGCGGCGGGAGCCAATGGGTGCCGGCGCGGCCGTGTGACAGGCGGGGCGGCCGCTCGCTGCCCCCGCCGGGCGGGGAACCTGCACGGCGGCGCTTGGCAGCATCATCCGCGGCTGCGGGGCTGACACACGCCTCCATCCTCCTCTCTCCCGGCAGCCGCTCACACGCGCCTCGCCGCCGGCGGAGCGGAGCGAGGGGCGCCGCGGCAGACAAAGCAAAGATGGCAGGGATCCTCGCCTGGTTCTGGAACGAGCGGTTCTGGCTGCCGCACAACGTCACCTGGGCGGACCTGCAGAGCACGGAGGAAGCCGCCTTCCCGCAGGCGGAGGACCTCTACCTCGCCTTCCCCCTGGCCTTCTGCATCTTCATGATCCGGCTGCTCTTCGAAAGGTAACGCCGAGCCCCTCGCGTCGCCCCGGGCTTGGCTGGGCTGGGCGGGCCCAAGGGCAGCCGCGGAGCTTTGTCAGCCCAGCGTCTTCCCCGCCGCTGCTGCACTGCCGGCCTTACCGGGCCCTTGCGTTATCCCTGCCCCCTCGGTCGGTCACGTAGCGGGCCCGATGCAGGAAGGTGGAGGGGTTCGAGAGGCAGCCGGCGTGCTGTTCCCGCTGCCTGCAGCGCGGCCGGGCGCGGGCGCTAGGAGGCGAGGTCTGCCCGGGAATGGGCGCAGCCCTCCCGCCACCTGCGCCGGCCTTGGCGGGCGGGGGAGACGGGCCCTCGGGCACCTGTGCCGATCGGGGCGCCTGCCCGCGACCCACGGGCTGCGGCAGGGTCCTGTCCGCCTCCCTCACGGAAGCTCCGCCAGAATAGTGGCGGTCGGCCGCGGYGGGAAGCGGTCCCGGCAGCAGAGTTTGCCCGCGCCCCCGCCGCAGGGCCGCTCTCCGCAGCGGAGCCCGCGCTGGGTCCGGGAGCGGCCGGGAGCTGGGGCCGGCGGCTGTTCCGCTGTTCAGCGTGAGGCCTCGGCTGGGAAGGGACAGTTCTCGGTGAGCTGAGCAGAGCTGTGCGTGCCCAGTGCAGATGGTGTCGGGGAGCGGTGCCGAGTGTCGGAGCACTCCTGAGGCTGTCGGAATGTGGAAGCTCAGTGATGAAACACCCCAGGCGTTCATCTCTGTACCAAACTCACCGTTCTTCGAGGCTGCTGAACTCATAAACCACGTTTCACAAATACGTATATATGTATGCTTAAACATGAGGTGTGAGACTAGCGATCGGTCGGCAGGGACTGTGTTCTCTGTGCGCGCTCCCGGGCGGGTGCTGAGCCGGGGCCGCCTGGCACGGGGGCAGCTGAAGCCAGGTGGGTGCTCACTGCTGCGCCGCCTGACAAAGGTGCTGCTCCCTCAACAGCTGAGAACAAAAGAGCGATTCCTTATGCCAACACCTACGTGTTTTCAGTGTTGTTTTCTTAGGCATGCTATAAGGGTAGTCAAGGAAGATAAAGGAAGACCGGTAGTCACTACATGCCAGAGGAGGGCTGTAAAGATACTTTAAAAATTATAAAAGAGCTTATGTGCCAGGTACTACTTCAAATTTCCTAAGCATTCCCTCTCCCTGGTTATAACTTGCCTGTATTCCTAGCTTGGTTGAGAGGACCATATTTGTTTTGAAAAATAAGCTGTCACAGTCTGTTGTTATCTTCTTGGTTGCTTTACAGATTTACTGAACAGCAAAAATTGTCATCTGCCTGAAAACCTGAGGTTGTGAAAAGTTAAYTGAAGCAATTGAGTTAAATACTGCAATATAGTTACAAGTGGAGTAATGAGTACAATTACAAGTATTTAGATTATGTCAAATAATTAATCTTTTTTTGCAATCTGTATGTTGTGTGCTTTTGAGTGTTGAAAGTGGGTGCATGATATTGCATCTCTTGTCATGTGAACCGCAATAAGCGTCACAGCAGGACTCTGTTTTGATGAATGAACAGCTACTCAAAGAGATAGTTTCAGCCTCAAGTTTAACTCGCGTTTCTGCTAATCTAGATGTGGCTGTTGTTTGCATTGTAGAAGCTACTCTGATTATGTAGCAGTTTGTATCCACTTACTCTGGTTATTTTTCTTCATTCATTTAAAGTAATGTTTGATTTTGCAATGCATTATATTTTTAAGTGTTAGTCATACATATAGATGAGAATACCAGTATTTTTTAAATTCTCTTGTATTCATTAGGCAGATTTTGAAATTTATATCTAGAAATATGTTCTGCTAACCTGATTGTAGGTGAGAGACCTCCAAAGATGTTTTATTAACAATTACTTAAGTTTGTGGTTTTTCCTTTTAAAATTAAAATCAATTTTATAACTCCTCTGTGAGAGTAGGATCAGGCTGTTTTGTGTGGGATTAATCCACATGGCATGGTACAACAGTGATTTTTYATGTAGAGCATTTTATTAAAGCAGGCTGAGCAAAAGCAACTGAACCTGTTTCCACTGGGGATTGTGTATGACTTTGAAGGGGGGAATGATCAAGCTTTATTATTGCTTATTGTTAATTGTTTTTTTCAAATTTCTGTGCTTTGGTTGTTGGGAGCTACAGAAATCCTTCATGCACATCATCAATTAAAGATCTGAAATTATGCATGATTTAGAAGGGGGAAGAGAGGAATGTCTTTAAAACTCATTTTTTTTCCTTCCCTATATTAAAACACAGGGTTTTTTTTAAACTCAGGTTGTGGATGACTGATGTACGTGCTGCGTCCTGCAACGCACTCTTACAGATGTTTAGCAGCTGCAGTGATAGCAGCTAAAGAAGAAATTAAATTAGATTCTTTAACACATTTTAAGAACTTGCAGATTTATTTTAGATCTATGACTGTACTGTAGTGTTTGTAACATCAGTGTATTGTCTGTTTTGTTTTGTAAGATACTCTWATACATGTGCTCTTGTAATTCTGTACACTGGTAGGTAAGCAAGGTGTTAAGAATCTGATTATGTGTTTTATATCCATTATTTTCAGACTGCTTCATAGCAGCTGWCTGCTAGGCTGCTGTAGTAGTATGGTCTATTCCTCTCCTTCATAGGAAGGGTTAAAAACTTCATGAATCCTCACAATAGTAAGAAATACGGTTTGGGGRAGGTGGACTTTATATGTCTTTGCTTACGAAGTTCTTGATGTGTTTGGGAGATGCAACTTGTAATGCTGAAAGTTGATATTATGTTTATATTCTGTATACATATGTATTTGTGTGTACATATTTGCAGGTGGAATTGAAATTATAGAACTTGGAAATTTTGTACATATACATGTATTATTTACAGAGTTAATCCTAGGAAAATTGTTGTTGTTGTGGTTTGTTACTGGTTTGGTGAATCATCTAACCAAGCCAGGAAAATAAGCTAGACACTTCTTTTTTTTTTTTTTTTTTTTTTTTTTTTCTTTCAAATGAGTTACTTTTTTATTGATTTCCTTGTCCTGTTATCCCTGACCAGCCCTCTTGAATGAATGGAAAAGGTAGATTAGAGCATTAATAGTATGTTCAGTCACCTCAGCAAGTGGGTCTGATGATGATGAGTACTCCTGAAATAAGCTTTGGTCTGAGGTACAATCTCACAGCTGTGAGATTTAGTGGATGTATCTGCTGAGGTTATCACAGTTATGAATGAGGTGTTAAAATACTTTAACAGCCTTTTTTCCTTTCCTTCTMATTAATCTTTCTTTAAACACAAAGTAAATTTTAGAAAATTACAGTAAGCACAAAGATAGTGTTACCTAGTAGTTTGGAAGACRGCAGAAGTTTAGCAATGCAGTGAGTAATGTGGGAACATACTTCCCCAGGGTAATCATGCATTTTGTGTGTCTTACTATGTTTTTTAAAGGCATGTAACAATTAAGGATACCCCCTGTACTATACAATACCTTAAGGCAATGTAAGTGCTCAATGGTACATCTCTGTCTCCCTGGATCCTTTCCAGTTCTACTGTGGCAAAACAGCTTAAATTGAATTGAAACTGGTCTTACTAAGAGCAGGATGTTGTAGCTTTGATTGGCCTAAAAAAGATAAATAAACACCTGTTTTTCTGGGTAAATACAATTTTTCTTCTTTTGTTTGTGGGATAACATGGCTCTTCTCCCTCTGTGCTAGACCTCTCTGCTCAGAAGCAGCATCCTTTCCTTACTCTTAAGCATGTCCTCTGTGAGGAGTGTGTGCTTGTACAAAAACTGCATTCACTCAGCAGTCAGTGTGCTTGTTGGACACAAAGCAAGAGGGTAACACTTCTGTTTTAGAGACTTCCTCTCAAGGCAGAAACTGACTGAATCCTCCAAAAGGATTCCTGGTGAAACAGATTTCTGATGTGGTCCAGCAATCTTCTGAGTCAAGTAGCCTGACAGTACTGCTTTCTTTACACTTGGCTCATCTGTTGAAGTTACTCATACTTCATCTTTGCACTGTAGTTGCACAGTATTTTATTTCCCTCCTYTTGTAAGCAGCAGTTTAAGCTCAGATCTAATGAAGTCACTCAATGAATCAGCAAACTGCTTATACTGCTTATGTTGTAATCCAGCCTTGATGGGGAGCAGTTGTCAAAGGTGATGCTGATATTCTGCAGTTGATGGAATGGCTCATAAGGTCAGAGATAGCTTGATTATATATAGCAGCAGCCCTCCAGCTGCACYGACTTGAGCTGAGCCAACCACATCATTTACTACTACTCCAATCAAGMTACTGTAGACACTGAGCATATGGAAATTCATGGCTTTTATTTGAAACTGCTTTTGTAATGATAATTCAGTCTCAAAGGTAACCTCAGCTGGTTTTCATTTAGTATGATGCAGTAGAATACCTAATGGATCTGGGTGACATGATACAGTGACTGTATGAGCATGTATATATAATGTTTGCTACCTATAAAAATTCATTCAGATGGCAATACATACAGTCTTATGCRTGCTTCTGGTGTGTAGTGTATACGTACAAACTTTATTTTTGTGCTCCCTAGGACGCCTAGTATCAGTGTTTTTTTACAGCAAAAAAGAGGCTAGACAGGATACAAAGTTTGGAAGTGAGTGTACTAACTTCTTGTACTTCCAGTGCCCAGAACCTCATCTGGAGAGGTTGGGTGGGGCACTGATGGCTCTTTCTGTCAAAACCTTTTTCCAGGCTGTAATATTTAGAGATTTTTTGCTTACTTCCCTGTGTGTTAGGCAAAATCTGATAATTCAGGTGTAATTCATTGGTATGTAAGTGGATGCATGTGTTCTGACAATAACTTTCTCASTTCTTTCTTTACCTTTTTTTATGTTTTTTTTTTCCATAAGATGACATGTAGGGCTTTTTCTTTTTGCTTGATTGCTATTTACTAAATGCTTAATTCTGTTGAAATTGAATAGGATATTGAAATTGCTAACTTGTATGAAAAGGCAGACCCTGGAAAGAAAATTACTAAAAAACTATTTCTTTTCAACTTTAAATCAATTTCATTTTAAAAATTAACAATAGATCCTTACCAGTAAACAGCTTTAAAATGCATTTATAGCTTGCTGATTGTGCTATTCATTTCTCTGTCTTTAAGTTACTAATTTTCTGTCATTTATCTTCTTCTTTATATTACCAGTTTTTGTTTCCTAGGGTTGCAGGGTTGAGCTTCAGCCACTAACACTTGCAGGCTAACACTTCCCAACAAAAGGATTGTTTTACCTGGAGAGCTATTGTCTGTCTGGGCCTGTCTCTTACCAGCTCAGACCAGTGCAGTGAATGCTCACGCACACTGGTCCTGCCAGTGCTGGCTGGTACACATCTCTGTCGTGTAATGTGGTTGTGTGTTCACACAGAGGCTTAGAGTGCTCCTTTAACAGAAGGTGGAGTGGATAAAATGCACACTATTTGAATGTCCTTCATATAAAGCCATTTATGTATGATGTATGTTAGTGTCAGTCTTAAAATTTGGAGTTAAATGGGAAATGCGTGMTGAGCTCCAGAAGAGAATGCCATTAAAAATGATTCCTAAAATATCCATGTGAGAGAAGTGTGACAGCTAAACCACAGCTCTKGCAATGAAAGGTTTCAGTAACAGATCACTAGTGGGTGCTGGGAGCCTATTAGTGAGGCAGAGCCACAGTCAGTGGGGCTTTGTCTGAGTGCAGGTTCCAGTTACTGGTGGCAACTCCAATTTGGTTCCTGCTGGATTCCTGCAACCACACAATTGGATCCAAATTACCTGTGTGGTGTCTCTTTCTGCTGCCCTACTTCTGCCTCTGTCACTGATTAATAGGTGTTTGCCAAGGATTTMTTTTTGGAAAAAGAATAGCTTCTAGTATGCTGCTCCTTTCTGTGTATCTGCAGACCAGTGTCTTATTAGTCCATACGAAATATTTAGTAAATTAACATTTGTGATATTCTGTTCCCTAAAATCTATCTCTGTTCCTGGCAACAGGGTTGATGCCTGAGCTGAACAGTGTTTATTTGATTATATTTTGGGGGAGGAGGTCTGTTCTTTTTCCTCAGGTTGGTAAATATCCCATGCCTGCCCTAGGCTGACAGTTTATTAGCATGTGGTGTTTCTGTGCCTGTCTTGAGATGGTCTTGGAGTTTTGAGAAGAAAGTTAAAATTACAGCATAAAACTATATAGSTTTTGAAAGTGATGTAACCTTATGTAATATCGAGCTGTATGCTTAAGGCTGTGGTTAACACCTGATGGACAATCAGATGTATGTGATGTGTACCAACAGTTCCTTGGACTTGTTGATCTAACACCTGGATTGCTTTGCGTCTCCCCCCAGAGTAACTTCCTTCACTCACTGGGCACTTAGAGATTTTGGGGGACAGCCATGGGAAAGGAARGGTCTCTGATCGTGAAACACGTGAACCTCTGATTATTTGGAACAGGAAGAATCACTAATGTCTTGCTTTAAGGCGAGCAAAGTTTCTGACAATCAGATGGGCTGAGAACTTCTGTCCTCTGGGAGGAAATGTTTTTAGCACATAGTCYTTACAGAAAACTAACTCTACACCATATGATGTCCATCAGTTTCTGGCGATGCCTTTCTGGTTATTCTGAACTAGTCAAACTGCAGCCAGSGTGAGAGATCTGGAGTATTTAGCACAGTCAGTTGAAATCTTAGAGGTGGTTTTCAGGTGGAACTGTAACACAAAGTTGTGACTTCTGCACATAAAATAGAGAGTAAACTGWATTTTTTCCCCCTATGTAGTTAATACCTCTCTTAATAGCAAATTCTGCTGTTGTTAAGCTTTAATGTTTCTGAGCAATTGTAATGCCTCATGTAACTATTATTGATGTAGCACAATCAAGTTTTAACTCAATTGTACAATTACTAAGAAAATTTAAGAATTGTAAAGGAGTATAACATCCCATTAACCATGTCATGTATATTGGCTATTAATCCAAGTTGTGTTTTGCACAGGAGGAATGAAATGYTAAGGGTCTCCAGACTACCTTGTGTTAATGAAGTATCTTTCAGGTTCACTAACCTWAAACTCATTTTAATATTATAAATTATGCACATTAAAGTTTGATCTGAAGCGATGAAAAGCCTTCTCTGTGCTCACAGGTCACACTAAGATAGTTAAAGCAAAATAACTAAATCAGTTGTATTTTTTGCAGTTCAAGTGCAGTAGAAGCTTCCTTTTAATAATATCTTCACTGTATTGGTTTCTCTTGTATGGATGAGGGCAATRGCCTATAGTACTATATTAAAAGAAATAAATCTAGCTGACATAGTGAACACTGGTGCACAAACAGAGGTCAGAGCTTSGAATGTGTTCATTGGCATCAAATCTTATGTTCTTGAGGCTATTTGAGTATTTGTGCTCGYGGTAGTGTTTATCATTTGCAACAGCTAGTAGCTCTATTTTTATCAGTAGTTTAATAACACAACATGTGGTGTCATCAAATCTACTCACTGCCCATTTGCCACCCTCTGAGGTAAACTTAGTATTTTTTAATTCTGCAAGCAGAAAGAGAAAAAGGCTTGATAGAAATGATGCTGAAATCCTCACTTCAGCATTGGGATCTCTTCAGTCCCTTTTCACCTCTGTTCCTGACTGATTTCAGTTCTATATGACATTGAGAAAGTTCAGATAYCTGATTTTTTCATAGGGAGTGCTGTTTACCATGTCTGTGGGACTCCTAYCTTTTCACTGAGAAGAGAGTGGATGTGAAGACTACTCTCAGTTTATACTTTCCTAAGGTGTTTGACAGAACTTTAAACTATGAAAACTGCTTTTGTACTGATACTGTCTACCTTGAAATGGAACAAACGAGCTAAACTGCCTAGACTAATGAGAGATGCTTTCCTGCAGTGGCAGGGAATTGCTTWTTTGGAAATAAGACTGTGCTCTGTAGCTCAAAGTAAAGAGCTTACTCAAAAGCAGTTCCTGATCACAGAAGTAATGTGAAAGGAAGATCAGAGTGTTGTGTTGTAATACCCCTTGTGCTTGCTCTTCCTCGTGTCTGTTGTGACTGTGTGATGTATGTATTGCTGAGACCCAGCTGCCTCCATAGTTAGAGACAGATTGCTTGGTCTGTTTAAGGGGACTGCTCAAACAAGGTATGTTCCTTAAGGTGCACAGAAATTAGCCTTGATATGGCAACTGCTGAAACATTGTAAGTGGGCAGTGTAAATGTGGAATGCTAGTGTAAACCAGTATGCATTACAGTGTGACAAAGCAGACAAAATTAAATCTACATTAAATGAAAGTGAGCTCAGAAATTTTTGGGGTGGTGGGTGAACTCAGGTAGCACTTCTCAACCAGGAGGAGACCTGTTCAGCTGGAGGGCTCCAGTCTCTCATCAGCTGACTACCAGGGCTGCAGCTCTCCTGAGCTCTGCTGTAGCAGATGAGACCAGTGTTTTGTCAAGACCAGAATCCCCCTTACAACTGATAAGACCACTTGTTTCTGTTGAAAACAAAGTTCTAGCAAATGAGTGGATCATGAATATGTGCTTGTTGACAYGCTTTTCTGCATTTGTCCATTACCTTTTTCCACTTCAGTACCTGGGGCTGTCCAAAGCATGCTGCTGGATGAGATGATCAGGTCCAGTTGGGTATAATTAATTCCTGGTATGGGCATCATGTTGGAWAGAAACTGTTGAGAAAAAGAAATGCAGGTGGTTAGACCACAAGCAGAAACGTGTTGTGTACATATTGAAGCAATAATTGAGTGGTTGATTCTTATCTGTCAATTTTTCCCACACAATAGTATGAGAGGAGGGTGAGAACTGATATGATAAGAGAGTAGCCTGAAAATATTTCAGTAGTTCCAGCGCCAAACATTTCCCAGTGTTACAACACTTGTACTAAATTAACAGTGATTGCATTGTTATGATGATGACAAATTAAACTGTAGATGGAGTCCTGGGAGTGCTGGTGGACACAGATTCTTCTTAGTGATGTATGGTGAAAGGACAAGAGGCAACAAGTAATCAATATGCAGGAAATTCTGTTTAAACAAACTTTTTCTTGAGATGGTGGTGAAACACTGTGACAGGTTACCCAGGGAGGCTGTGGAGTCTCCAGTTGTGGATGTACTTGGAGAACATGGGCATAGTCCTGCACTGATTGACCATCCAGCAGACTTGGTGATCTCCAGAGGTCTCTTCCAACCTTGTTGATTGTGTGAAATCATAAACCTCACAGAATGACATAAGTGCAGGCTTCCAGGGCRCTGCTGAGACCTATGTCTGGATGAAGTTTGTAAACTGTGTTGGAAAACTGAATAGGA
Organism: Cardinalis cardinalis; assembly: GCA_014549065.1. Taxonomy (NCBI): domain Eukaryota; kingdom Metazoa; phylum Chordata; class Aves; order Passeriformes; family Cardinalidae; genus Cardinalis; species Cardinalis cardinalis. Next base: position 5,011,284 of record JACDOX010000003.1, read on the forward strand.
CAGGATTAAGTTGAAGTTTACCAGAAGCTTATAGAAGAAAATTAGGGCAGAACGTGTAACATTTGCTTGAATGGACATCTGGATTTTCCATTTTCTGTAGGATGGATCTTTTGATTTTTATTGTAGTCTGGTGTGTGAGCAGATGGGATGTAAATTGATAAATAGATGTGGACCTCTGTGGAGGCCCTGGAGGGGCTTCTCCTAAGTTACACCCCATTGGCTCCTTCCCCTGTTCCTATGCCTGAACATAGGTGCTCCTGAGGCTCTCCCTTCCTTTTCCCTGATTGGGCCTCACCTTGATACTGCCTGGAGACCAAGGTCAGCCAGGAGGCCCCRGGGGGAAAGAGCAGGACCTTGGGGGAGTGTGTGTCGGAGAGGAGAGCATCTCACCACGCGGCTGAATTAAACATCTATAGATATTATGCAAAAGCCTTTTTTGCTGCTTTACCCTGGACTTTACTAGCAGCAATTCAGGCTGCAACAGACCTCCTCTACCTAAGACAGGAATTAACTTACGGGTACCCAGAATGAAGTCTGAGTTTCTTTGAAGTAAACACATTCTGTTCCCCTTCTAGGAACAATGCTTTGAGTCTCCTACAGCATAAAATTTGATTGTAACAGGCTATTTTGGGGATAATTTTAGTTTTGTTCCACTTAAGTTGTTTCTTCTCAACACTGCAACATCTTTAAGATAATTTTGGGTTTGAAAAAATTCATGGAAATAGGTGCTTAGACAACAGAAAGCAGAAATCACATGCCTTACTGGAAAAGCTTTTATTCCCTTTGTCTTCAGGATAATAAGAGTAGATCAGACTTAGGGGAAAAAAGAGAGAAGGCAGTCTTTAGTCTCACGTTCACTAATTTTTTATATTGGTAATAAAATGCATGTTTGAAAATATATTTGTATATGTGTATGACAGAGAGTAATTTATATGTCACAGTGGCAACATATCACTCTGATGCAATGTGCTTTTTTCTATTTTTAATATCCTTACATCAAAAAATAGGTATAAGGTGTGGATGTAAAATATTGACTGCTCTAGAAAATTAGATATTTTGAAATGTCACTTTGTGGGCTGATAATGAAACAGTAATACTTGACACAAGAAACATATATTTTCTCCTAATTAGAGGTACTGTCATGTGTGCTAATCTGAAATTGTTAGTTTCTAGAGCATTTACAGGAAACATGAAAAATACTTGATTCTCTTCCAATTTGGAATGAAATGGAAAGTTAGAAATGTCAAAATTTCATCAGGAGCAGATGTCCTGACTTTCAGCCAACACTGATAAATGGATTTGGTTACAAGGCAAGGATGTAGAGATAAAAATGAGATCTCTCTAGCATTACCAGCCTCCGGAATCACACATTCTATTCTCACCAGAGTTAACCAGTTTGTATCATGCACGATACACAGAAAGTTTCAATGTGTTTTTCTGTTTGTTTTCTGTTTTATCAGAGGAAAAAATTACCCCTTAACAGGTAACCTGTAAAATTACCTCTTAAGAGGTTGGTTTTTTTGAGAATAGGCTGCTGGTTTGTTAGAGATGGCAGGAGTTTGAATCTCTAGCCTGACATTTACCTTCAGTTGCAAAGATGAAGAGTGTGCTGGCAGAAATAGGGCACTACTTCATCTTGCTTACTCTTCCATCGAGAGCTGCCTCTGAGGTTTGAAGAGAGCCCAGCTGCTTGTATCCCTCACAGCAGTATTCCTTGTGTTTTGCCTTGTTTCCCAAATAATTCAGGTGTAACACTAGAGTGCTTTAGAGCTTTAAATACTAATAGMAAACCTCTTAAGTAAGTTGCCTCAAAGGAAAGAAAACTTACAATTTACCTTGAAGGATCTGCTTTTACACTTATTTTTAAGAGTTCTCAATGATTTCAAGCTGATCTTAATTTTATCAAGAATCTTTCTCAGTTTGGTGGAAAAACCAATCTGTTGGTCATCCTCAACTGAAAACCCTTCATGTCCTTATCAGGAAGAAACCATAGCTTCTTTCACATTTTCTTTCTGTAAAGTCCTGTATCTATACCAGGAAATATTTTTTTAAATGGTTTGAAAATAACCCAAGTGCAYTGACTAAGAAAATGACATCTGCTAAATAATCTGCCTTCCTCTTCCGGCTCTCAGACTAGAGCACAGCACATTGAGCACAGCATATTGAGGAGGTATCTGTCAAAGCAAGGATGTTGCCAGCTATGTGGTCCATAAAGTGATTCTGGGATTTCAGTCCTCCATACCCAGTGTTTTGTGTACAATATGCACAGGACCTCTTCTCTTGACTACCTGTGGCTGACTTGAAATCTTGACCACAGTAGGAAGGTGATAGTATGGATTTTGTTTGACTTTTTTTTTTTGTGGTAGTGGGTTTCTGTCTTGGGCAAGGCTTGTTGGAATGAAAAGCCAAGACATTAGTATCCAACATCTTACCTTCTTGTTCYCATCTAGAAATTTCAAATAAAAAGTGAGATTAGTTCATCTTCATATGTAAGTCCTTAGAATCCAAATATTACTACTTAAGTCTTGTCTTCTTTTTCAGACTTGTATTAACTTCACCTGGGGCTCCTGTGAATCTCTTGCAAAGCTTTAGGCCTGCCTGGTGCACATGGACTGGTAAATCCGGAGTCATGCATGAAAAAATAAGGGTCAGGGGTTTTCATGCTCCCATCCCAGTGACTTCATAGAGTTTGCTATGGAACATCCTGGATTCCATACATCGGGGTAGTTGTTGGTCTTCCAACATTAGCATTTCTTTTCCTTAATGTAAAGAGAGCATTAATTTTGTGAAACTGTACTACATGCATAAAGAGTTTTGTTGCACAGTCTTATCAGGTTATTTGCAAACAGTAAGGTCTGCAGGTGTAAATTACAGCATCTTTGAGGGTGGTTGAACTGATTTGAGGATCTGCATTACACTTGAATGTAATTTATTTACTCAAATGTCCTGAGTCTGATCTTCTGACAATATAAATTAGAAATCAGCTCTTGCTGAGTTCTGGTGTTTTATCAGCATACACCTTCTGTGAAAGACCAGAAGTTTTATGACATTATGCATGGTCATGTGTATCCATGGAATTTTAGTAATATAGTAATCTAATCTAATAATTAGGTTGCTGTTTATGTAATTATGAAGCAGAAACAATTCTATCTCTATACCTATATATATGTATATATAAATATGTAATTTTTTTTTTTGCATTGCATTTTGCTTTCCTCAAGTAAGTGCCAAATTTCCCCCCCCCTTCCATTTTTTCAGGACCAGTAGTATGTATGGAGCCAAAAAGTATTAATTTTGTCTGAAAAATCCTCACACATAGAAGGTTAGTTAACATTTCATGTCAACTAGAATGTTCTTTTTTCACAGAGTAAGAAGTGCTCCTGCATTCTGTAGGGGGATGGAGCAGTGAAAGGGACAACAAGCTAGCCTTGCTATTCCTTCCCTCAGTGCCTTTAACAAGAAGAGCTCTAATAGTTCTTGTTCTTGCCTTCAACAAGAACAGCTCTAACAGTGACGGGAGACTGAGCCTGCTGCTCAGTGAAGGCTGCTGGTACACACCTTGTGGACAGCTTTTCTGTGTCCTGCCTCAGTTCTGCTCTTGCACAAAGCTGCTTTATGGTGGAAAAGAAGGTCTGAAACATCTATGCAGTGGTTGTAGCTCCTGTCTACACGTGGTTAGGGTGGCCTGGAAGCAGTATTCAGGTGTTGCCCTAGCAGGCAGTGTGCTGCAACTGCATTGCTGTCAGTCCATGTGACAGGCAGTTTAATGTGAACCCAGGCATTCCATGTGAACTGTAGTCACTGCCACAGTAACAATATTAGCAGCTATAGAGAGCTCTGAGTACAAACAGAAAAAGGAAAGTGTCATCTTTATGATGATGTTTGTTTCACACGTGATGATTTTGTGATTTAGCGAGTACAACAGGTTGTGTGTACATGTTAATATTAAAATAGGTTGCAATTATGACCTCCATCACTGTCTCAATAAGTCTGCCACTCTGCTTCACAACAAGGCTTTTTTTGCCTTGCCTGCTCCTGCTGCAGGTATTTGTTTATACTGAATGACATAAAGAGGCCTCTGAATGAGTACACTTGCATAATGAACAGTGCATTCATTGGATCCACCCTGTATTTTCTTCCAGCCTCCATTCCCTGAGCTTTCTTCAACTGAAGGCTTGGCAAATGTTCCCTCTCAGCTTTGCCTACAGAAGAGTGGTTACCAACCAGAAAACCTAATCACAGGAGTGAGCCTTGCATCCTTTTGACCCTCCACATTTCTGGCCTGTAGGAGAGTAGTGAAAAGTATTTTGGTCTGGTTTTGCTGTTGACGTTGAAAGAGTGAGGCTCCTGATCTCAGGAGGTCTAAATTTGAATATGATAGTTAAGTAGAGGACTAAAACTTAGTGTGCTTGTGTTTTCTGATTATTTTGAGTAATCTATCATGGAGCATAGGRTCCTTGTTTTATGATATGGACATAACTACAGTAACTGCTTATTGCTTCTAAAAATTTTTTAGTGACAACTATCACAGACAGCAAGAACTTTTTAGAACTTAATGCAGAGTAAGCCATGCTGCTGAGTTCCTAAGCTCCTTTCCCCTTGGACAGCTTAGTCTTACAGGTGCAGTTGCTTYKGTCCTGGGATTAGTTTCAGAATGTKTCTGAGGATAGAGCAGAAGCAAGAAGATGGAAAATTTCACCTTTACACTGCAGTTTTATGGGATAATTTTCTCCCCCCCTCTTAGATAAGACTTGCATGTATAAAGTCTCAGTGATTGGCAGTGGCCCTCACTGCAGCATCCACTTCTAAAGGAGTACCATTAATCAGTCCCATTCATGGTTTGACAAGGGCAGGTCTGGAAGATGATGAAAGTAACTACAAAACATGCAGGGCTTGTGGGAGTCCTTACCAGAAATCTTGACACCTTCTTGAATATTGTCTTGCCTGAAAATTTTCTAGCTTATTACTTAAGAAACTCTTCATGGTTGCAAAATGCAAGCTGTCAGGCTATCTTAATTTTAATGGTATCACCCTGCTTATCCATTTACARTGTTCCCAGAAGAGTCATAGACATTTTCCTTTCTCMTTTCTTACCTCAGAAATTGTATTGAAATCATAGTAATAGCAACAGTAGTAATAGTAGAGTTGATTATTTGCCTGTTTTGAGGGGATGTTTTCTGATGCAGGTGTATAAAGGGAACTTAATGCATTTGAACAGTTGAGAAAGGTCTGAACAATAATATGATGGTTGCATCACTGCCTGTGTCTAGTAAGGCTGTGTAAAASTGAAAAACCAGCAGAAGGAAATGCTGATGCTCTTCTACATTTGGCATGGGATAATGCTTGGCATGAAGTCCTGTGAGTGGAGGAGGGCTGCTGTGTGTGGCAGTGCTCTATACCAAAAGGATGTGTCCTCTTTATTAGGCTAGAAAGAAATAAATTTTGTAACTCACTAAAAATATGGATTGTAATAATGCTTTTGGACACCTGAATGTTATCTAGGACACAAAAGAAAAAATACTTACAAAGTTATTCTCTTGTAATTGTTGTAATTTTAATGAAGGACTTTTTACTTTTAGGGTTTATTTATGACAGTAGCACACTAGTAGAGTGTGCGTCAGCTCTGAGTTTGTAGTTCTAGGTTTAGATCTTTCTTCTGCAGCTGGATTATTTATGGTATAAACAAAATAATGATAAAATGTAAGTTCTTTTGGTCCTACTGCAGAACAAGCTAAAGGAATTTGGCATTCCAAAGCCTCTTAACAGCATTAAAAGAATGAGTTATAGAAGCAGAAGTTGGAATACTTCTGTGCCATCAATAAATATTTGCATCTCAGATGACAGATCACGACAAGTCAACCCCCTCATGAGTGTGAGTAATGTAGATAATTTTTCTGGAGATGCAGTGCAGCAGCCACATGACTTGTGGTGTGACAATCTGCTGCTCTTCAATATCTTGACACTTCTGTTGCTTACTTGGAATTTAAAGTTTAGAGAACTAATTACTCACCAAACTCTTGTATTTGCTAGGTAAAAATGGTTAATGAAAGGGGTTGAGGACCAGAGGTAGGAATGGGGCAGAGAAGTAGAAATGGAAGGAGCACACAGGTGTCTTACAGAGAGTGGGAGAGGGGAGTGGGACTAAAGATACATTGTSTGTGGGGAAAACATGACTGTGATGTAAGTCTGTGCACCTGGGTGGACTGTGGTGTAACCAGGSATGCCTGTTTGTTTGTGTCACCAGAAACAAAGTGTTTGCAACTATTCCCTTCACATACGCTTCTAAATTCAAAGGAATATGAGAACACTTATATCCTAGGCAAGGAAGAGGCTTGATGTATGTATGTCTTGTCTTCCTCCAGTTGTTAATGCAACATGAAACAGACCTGAAAATTCTTCAGAAGAATTCAAATTTTACCTTTTCTTTTTTTTTTTTTTTTTGTTCTTTAAACTGTGTAAAATAGAATTCAGTGAATCCCAGAGAGATGAGCAGGTCAGCTCTGTCTTGCAGGATGAGATTTGCTGGATACTTTTTCTTTTTTTTTTTTTTTTTGGCAGTGAAAGCCACAGTGTTTATATCATTGCAGTCTGGTCCCACGTGGAAAGGTGTAGCATGCCCAGGCACCACACCCACCTTCTTGCAAAAGCATTAATGAAGACAGATGACAACTAAGAGATGCCAGCTGGGTCAAAATGATTATGCACTGGTATATATTTAGCTCTTCTGATGACATCTAGAAATCTSTTATTTGGAAGGGACAGGACACTTTCTTCTCTTTCCAAAATAAGTCAATTAATAACCTTCCAGGTTTGTTTGGAAAGTGTAGGTACTGTTATTTCTGTAAGATTTTAGTGGTAGATTGGATCCTTGTCATTCAGCAGAACCCTGACAGTCAGTGAGACCAGGAAGTGGTCTGAAAGGTAGCTGAAAKGAAATAAAGGAGATTTATGTTAAGTGTCATTGGGGAAAGTGACTTGCATCTGTAGAGGTTAAAAATAGTGTTGAAATGAGACAATTTCTGATTGGTGAGCTGGGAGTTCCAAGAACAGAGGAGTTACAGCTGAGGTGACAAACCCCARTAYAGCCAAGAACAATGGGAGACCTTGAGYATGGAGCAAGTAGGTGAAATTTGAGTCYGGTGGACCATTTGTGAGAAAGAGAAATATTGCTATTGTTGTCTGAAGGGGACTTTGCTTTGCCCCTTGCGACTGCCTGACCAACTCTGCTGTTGGCAGACCAGGACTGATAAAAGGATTCTTGATTTTAAGATAAAGAACATTTCCAGTCAGCTAGAAAAAGCATCCTTAATGTTCTTAAGCTGTCACAGTACAAARGTACTGCTTAAATCATCTGGGGAACCCTAATAGTGTGCGACTCCTATGACTTGATTAGCAGGGAAAGTTTCTTTTGTGACATTAAGAATAATGCAAAAGAATTGTTCRTGTTTTATGGTGTGCTGTAAGGGGGGATGTGTGCCTGTGTGTGTGAGAAAAATGGTAATGTTCTCTAGTAACCCAGAACAGTTAGGATTGCCTGGATCATCTAGAAGCACAAGATGTTTTCAGCAATTAATTTATAGACTGAGCAGATGTTCATTATGGCAAGAACCCAATAAAGGACTAGAGCTGTCCTCTGAAAGACTCACAGATATTTTCCCAATAACTGAGGCTTAGGGAAAAAATTCTGCAAACTTTATTTCCTTCTTGAGAAACACCTATTTCATAAAGGAGATCTTCTGTTRAGTTTGTCATTAGACTGTCAATCATAAGATACATTAATGAACTAACACAAGGAATTTAAACAATTGAAAAAATTCACTTCAAATAGTTTGAATGTTCTTGAGAGCTATTGTAAATTGTATAAAACATTAGTTTGAGTAGCTTTTTTAAAAAATGAAGGAGAAAGTATATTCCAGCTTAATTTTTGTGATTTCAGCTACTGTTTTAGAAGCAAAAATTAACTTGGCATCATATAGGAAGCAAACCTAGCTGAGAGTGTTGATCTGCTAGGCATCGTTAAAGAACAGCACCAGTTTCTGATTGATTTGTGGGGAAAAGAAACCCCCATACTAATGCAAATGAAGTTTCACAAGTTGTTGTACAATTCATCTATTGAGTAGGATAGTTAAAAAMCACATTTTTGAATCTCAGTGTTTCTCATTGTGGGGCAGTATTTAAAATGAAAGATAAACGAAGGAAGTATTTAGGTAAATGCAGACATACTATCTCACCACTGTTCAAAGGATTAACACAAAATGAGCTTTGCATTTTTCTAGAAGGAAAAGATCTGTTTTAGACCATCATGCATGAGCACAGCTCAAGGAGAAATACTGAGCATTAAAGTACAGGCTTCAAAACTGAGTAAATATGCCAAATGTTGCTACCTGACAATGTAGTGGTTCCAGAATGTTTTTAGTTTGGCAATTCTCTTGCAAATGCTTGTTTTTCCTACTTTACTGTGTCAACTCCTCATATCTACCTCAAGAATTCCATCCTTGCCATTTCTTTGCTTACCCTCTGATYCAGTATACATTCAACAGAGGGTTCAAATTCTGAATGTCTTTCTGGGTTCAGGTCCAAGATGCTTCCCCCTTCTAAATGTGTCACTGTCAAAAAACCTGATGAAACAAACATGAACCAGTTAGCCCAAAAGAGATCCCAAACGTTTTCCTCAAGATTTCCATAGTTGTTTATCTAAGGTACTGGGGCAATAATTGTTTATGGCTTGCTGAGTTAAGGGTGAAAAATTATTCAAGACAATGAAAGTTCAGCTGTAACTGCTATAGATAAGATACTACTCAGAAACAAAGGCTAAATGGGGCTGGTTTAGATGAGTTATGTGTAGCATAGCTTTAACTTCAAAGGAATTTAGCCAAAGGCAGGAATGGTAAAAGTGAAAAAAAATATCAAAGACAAAGGCTCCCTGTGCACACTCTAGAATTTAGGATGCAGCCTGTGTAGTCTGCTGCTCAGCTGTATCCTGTGCTCCAAACGGCTCTTCTGGGTGGTCTGGGATTGTCCTGGGTTTGCTGGCGAGAGAGAATGGCTTTAGCAGCACAGTAGAAACTCTGCGTAGCACCTGTGTGGAAAGTGAAATGATGATGATTTCCACTGATTTGAACTAAAAGGGCTCAGGATTCGTTGTGAATTTTGCCGGCCAGATCTGCACGTGTCACATTGCACAATGGTCATTCTTTTCCACCAGAGGAAATGAACAAGGCACTCCTGCCTAGCAGCAGCACCCTCCCCTCTGCCCCTGCACTTGCTTTCCCACCACTGGAGTCCCTTGGCTGCTGTCCCAGTCCCCCTCACATGGAAGGCACCAACAGCAGCAGCACACAAGGCTGCTGGCACCACATAGTTAGAGGAGGTGAGAGCTGGGACTGGTCCATCCCAGCCTTCAACTGCCAGTCAGCAGTCCTGTGGCCCTGTGGCATTCAGCCATGTGCAGGTTGTGGTATGAGCCTTGCCAAACCAGTTAGGTTGGCCATCACTGCAGTAAGTCAGGAAGTTGATTTCTTCACCTTCTTGCACAAACTTGTCCGGTAGCACATTGCATCTGGTGGAAATAAGGTTCAAGAGTGATTTGTTTTAGTGTTTGCCTGATACAAAATGGCATTTTTTTAAATGGTAATGAAATAGAGTCCCTTCTGTCTCTGCAACAGAAGGAGAGAAATGAGTAAAAATGAGTAAGCTGCAATTGGACTGCCTTAGTCCCTACGTTTTGTGAAGATTTAAAAACCCACTTAATGCCTTTGTGACGGTGAATATATGAATTCCAGTGTGTGAGTCCTTTTTTCCAGACAACAATTGTTTAAACATACAGAGGGTGATGAGTAGATATAAACCTAGTATTATAGTTTCTCTTTGAAATCTAGTGCCAAAATGGAGATATTTATGAGATTTCTAAAACTGTTCACCAGGAAGCTGTACAAAATACACTAGCAAGATGTCATTAAAAGCAGCAGATGCTATTATGGTTTTGCTGCAAGCACAGCAAAAGTGAAAGCACAGCAATTCCTCTATTTTTGCTTCTTTCCAGCCTAAATTTGTCTGTCTCTTGCCCCTTTCCTTCTACATCTATTTTCTGACATGCAACATTTATTTGATTGCTAATGGACCCTAGTAGCATTGAGTACATGTGCTCTAGGATTAGGATTTGTGAATAGGAAAGACTATAATGATTTAATTTTTTCCCCTTCCATCTGTAGTTGCACAGATGACCCCTCTGATATGTAYCAGGCAGAAGCGATTTGAGACCTGCATGACAGGTCTGTTCATTGATTCCTTCAATAACTGCTGAAATCTAAAGGGGGAGGAGGGCTGGGGAGGAATGGCAGTGAGGTTGACTAGCAGAAGATTTGACCTAGTTTTTTCAATCTGCATGGCTGTGCAGACAGACTCAATTATAAATCTGCTGCTTTAGAAGAGCTTTTTTTCCCCCCCTATTTGAACAGCTGCATTGATTTTGAATGTTCAAATTTGGTGTGTTAAAACATAAAATTTTGTCATCATTGTATATAGTGTCATGRAATATGCATGTGTGGTGAGGAAGTAAGGGAAGTCACCTACTTCTGGTGGATTTCTGTGGGGTTTGCTGCTTTCTGCCCTGCTGCTCGATCCTCTCCTGCGTGACATTCCATGCCTGGCTTTTGTCCTGCCTGCAGTATTTCTGTGTATGTGAAATACACTCACTCTTTACTTTGCATAGGAGTTATGTGGTACTGCTTTGCACACAAAGCTAAAGGAGGCTGAAAGACTTTTGTTTTAAATTTTTTGATAGCATCTCTAAACTAATAATTTGGCCTTCCTATATCTATTTATAGCACTTGCCCTGGCCTWTGCTTGGTTTACTTGTTTGTTTATTTTTCTTTCCTTATTTAGCAATGAAGCACCAGGGATTAGTAAATTCTGCAGCAGCATGGGGATTCGTGACAGGCTTTGACCAGAGCTTTGATCCTCCAGATGCTCTGAATAAACATGACAACAGACATTTGAAGGTGGATATTCAGCTGCTGAATAGATTTATGGAAAATGTTTTTCTTCCCTTTGAATATAGGTTCCTTCTAGAGTGCTTGGTTAGCTGATGCATGGCTCTGGGATTGGCCAGCCCGACAAGGGATTTTTACCTCTTCTGCATTTCTTAATAACTGGTTTGGTTTTTGAGCTGTTTGCATCTGCTACAGGAAAACCATAACCAACTGAAAACCAAGAAACTGACTTCTGTTCCTGAAGCTGCTGTGAGATTCTGCTGAAATGGTATCAGGAGACTGCATAAATCCATCCTTGTTGGTTACAGCCTGGCTTCTTARCTCTCTGCCTGGAGGCTCTCTTTCATTGTGCTGTAGGCAATGGCCTTGGAATATGGCTTTATGCTGCTTTGCAGTTTCTCACTGTTTGCTTGTGATCTCTGSTCTCTCATGGCACTGGCTGTGGCTCCAGTGTTGGTTTGTGCCAGCTGGAAAGGCTCTTGGAAGGGCAGGAGTTTGAAGCTCTCAGCTGGCAAGGGGGGGACCACAGTGCTGGGGAAAGAGCCAAGCCAAGGAGATGCTTGGACCAGGGGAGGTTCTGTAGGCTTCATGGGAACTCCTCCCTTAGCCAGCCTGTATGAGTCAGTCAGCAATACTGCCCTGCATTAGGCTTGGAACTGGCTGCTGTGCCCTTGGTGTAGCACCATTCATCAGCCCTCCTTCTCCCTCCCCCTTTTTGGTTTGCCAGTGCTTCTYTCTGAAGCTGGAAGGATATCCCTGTAGGTAGAAGCTGATCTTGCAATGGAATAATTTCATCACTGTTTCCTATTCTAAAGGAAAAATTGGAATTATGCCGTAGTCCAGGGTATTCTGAAGACTTTCGCTTTTCTTTATGTGCCTGGCTGTAGCTGGTGGAGTCAGCAGTCAAGCTTCTTGGCAGCCAGGCTGTATCAGTAATTTTTCTCTAGGGGATCATGGCTAACATGCATGTGAAGAAAGTAACTGTCAGCCYCAGGAGCTGAAAAGAGGTGCTCCCAGGAGCTGCTCTGAGTATCTTTCTTTGGCATCATATCTGCTGGCCTGACATTCCCAGTCCTGCTCTGGGCAGTGGTCTTGGGCTGAGGTACTTGGTCATGTATCTTGGATATACACATCATGTCTGATTTGTTCTCAAGAGAGGACAGAGTTTGATCTGTGATTCTCTGTAAAGTTGCTAATTACCGTGTCCTTAGTGCTTGCAAAACCTTGCTACAGTTCAGGCACTGTGCAGACACTTAACTGATGTTCATCTGAGTGTTTGGAGTGTATGCAACAGGGAAGTGTGAGGGTCTGGGCTGCAGGCTGGCCAAGTGCCTATGGTGGGCTGTAACATCTGTGTTTGCCTGGACTGTTATGGGCAAGGCTTCCAAAGGAGTCCTGCAGTAACTCCTGCCTCGCTATTTCTCCTCCCTATTCCATCTCTCCTTTCTTTGTCCTCTTGCCAAGTGTACAGCACTGCACAGTTCAAGTGCAGCAATATTGCACATGGCTAATCTCTAACCCAGCTGGGTGAGAGACTGGCTGYCGCTTCCATTTGAGTTGTCAGATGAACAGAGTAGACAACATTCTGGAGAGACTTTGTGCTTTTTAGGCTGAGCTGCCTCATAATTGTCCGTGTGCACCAGAATGCTCAGTTTACCCAGAGCAGTGGGAAGAGCTCTGAAGACCTGTGCAAGAGCTGACCCCCAACAAGGCAGTGTGTTTGTGTCTKATGTTCTGCTGGGAGGGTTTTGGTGGTTGGGCAAGCTTTCAGAAGCATGTACACACTGCTGCTTTGCTCAAACTGCRCCCAGACATTGCCATCAGAGTTGTTGTAAGGGATTTTTTTTTCTTTTTTAGTTATACTCTTAAACAAGAATTATTCAGTGATTCATCTTAGAAATGATGTTTCTTGCCATTAAAAAGATGTAACTGACAATCTACAATTGTGTAAAAATCTTCTAGAATTATATAACTTGTATGGATTCCCAGTTTTGGTTTGCATCCCAAGCTGCATGCATTGTGGTATGTTTAAAAAAAAATAAATAAGCAAGACAGTTCTAATGATCCAAAGGAAATGAAAAGGATTATGGCACCCTAAACAGGAATACAAAGAGTAACAAATACTTGCCACTTGAAGGTTTTGAGTAACTATTTATCTTACATGTAGTTTGTGGCCAGCCAGGCCAGATAGGTGCTCTGTCTAGTTTTCAGTATGAAGCACCCTTCTTCTCATTTTTTTCAAGTTCTTAATAGTAAAAAGCCACCTTTTCTCTTATGGTCATAGCATCACTTATTTAAGGCACCAAATAGCAACCACTAGGGAACAATTTTACAGTGTCAGCTCAGGCTTCCTCAAGTACCCACCTGCACAATTATTTTTTTTCCTTCAACTTCTGCTGATAGAGGTGAGCATTTATATTACAATACTCTTAGGGAACCATGTTTTAGTCAGGTGCTCTGTAGCCAGGTGTTGTTTGAAATTGTAGTGTGCAAAGTTGCTGACAAAAATCTTGTAATGAGCTGAAATAAAGTCTGCAACAGTTCCTTGTGTGTTTTGGTGTAGAAAATACACTTGCTTATGGATCCAAAGTGTAAGTCATTAGAAATACSCAAGACATGAGATGACTTAATTTCTTTCATTTGGCACATGCTGCAGCATGTTCAAATGCTGTCAGAGCTGGTGGGCCAGCATTGCTGCTGCAGGGTGAGCTCCTCTAGATGGCTGGTAGCTGTGCATGCGGCTCACCAGTGCACCCTGCCCCGTGRCTCCCTTCCCTGGCTGAGGTTTCTGGCTGCAGCAGCCCAGGGAGTTGTTTCCAAAGTGTCGTTTGGGTGATCCCCTAACAAATCCTATTATTTGTTAATGGGATTTGTTCTTGCACTGTTTGGTCTGATCACTAATTGTTTATCACGCATTAGGGCTACAATGAGATGCCTGTCAGCTGTGCTTTGGGCTTTTTGTGTGCAAGATGCATCGTTTGCCTGTGATGGCAGGTTTTGCTTTGGGACAGCCTTAGTRTGGAAGGCAGAAAACATAAGGCTGTGCATTTCAAACACTGCACTGTAGTATTTCCTGCAGTCTGGTCTAGTTTCCCCAACTCCCCAAGACAGGGTCAGAGGGTCAGTAAACTCATTTGGGGGGCTGGGTGTTCTGCACTTCTGTATACAGAGCTGCAGGTGCCTTCCAGATTGCTTCCCTTTCTGAAGTAGTGTCCTGTTGAGCTGGCAATTAAACAAGAAAGCTTTAAGAATATTCAGTAATAGAATAGAAAGGTGAAAATGTACAGGAAGACTTGGAAGCTAGTGAAGCCTAGTTGCTTTTTGTCTTTGTAATATATTTTGATCAGTCCCTATGGTATTTAATGATCATACAATGCAAGTAGAAACTACTTCTTAAAAGGGGTCCATCTGAGCTGGAGATTTTACCTGTGAGCACTTGTGTAAGTATTTTAATAAATCTTTTGCTGAMGCACTTATTTGGAGAAAAAATAACAAATCTTTTGAATTATAGGTATCCTAATATGTTTTTTAAATCCTTTTYCTCAGAAGAGGATACATTGTAAGAAATACAAAATCAAATTTCCAAAGCAGAATCCRAATATGGTCCTGTGATGGCTTAACTTGAGCATCTAGAGAGTTCACCTTCAATTTTCCARTGTCTCAGTTTAGTGATGCTGTGTTGATAGAATGAATTGGATCAGGTAATTGATCCAGCTGAAAACTCCATGCTCTTCTGGGTGGTGTGYGGTGATAGTCTTCAGTTTCTTGAAGCCCAAATCTGCTTCTTCTGTGGCTGCAGTAAAMTTGGCAGAAAGGGACAAGTGAGGGAGAGGGAGCCCAAGCACTTCAGGTGGCTGCCCTTGCTTWGAGTGTGGTACCTGGGCTGGTAGGAATTCTGTCTGCAATTTTTGGACAGTCTTTATTTTCTTAAGTAATACCAATTCAAGGATAAAACAGGGAAAAATAATTTATTGTGTTGTTTGGCTGTATATCTACATGTATCTCTTATTTTTTGTATTGGTAGCTAATTAGAAATAAACTGAGGAACTGGATTTTTGTMTCAGATAGGAACTGGGTTTTGTTCTGAGTTTGTGTGAAGTATCTGGAAAGAAATAAGGCTCTAATTCTTGTATTTTAGTAGTCAGACCCTATGCYGAAGTTTGATTGTATATACACACATATATTAAATGCACACACACACAAATATATAAAAATATATGCTATTACATGTGTTTTGTATGCTTGTTTCAGTGTACATATATATTTGTGTTCATATACATACAGAAAATAMAGCGAATTAATACTATTGTGATCATTTATTGTGGTTAATACCTGACAGCCAGAATGAAAGTTTCAAGTTCCTCTTGAAGCGCTTGCAAAAGATTTGATGATTTTGTGACCTAGCTCTTGGAATCAAAGCTTAACCTCCAAGTCAAAGCAACTACCTCTATTTCCAGTACTTACAGAAGTACGACCACCCTGCAGGGAGGAGTCCATGACCTATTGCCTCTTCAAAGGGAAGAGAATAAAGATTTAGTGTGAGCACTCTACTCAGAGCAGGAAAGTTCCTGAAACATGCCCTACCTCCTGAGGTGGAGAAATAGGATTTGCACCAGAGGTAGTGGTTTGTCCATAAGACTGAGGCACGTATTCAAATTCTCTGTCTTATGCCATGACAGCCCACCAGCAGTACAGAAGCTGAACTTGCACAAGGACAAAGAGAAAGCTTGAAAATATTGAAATCCTTTGTTGTGTGGGCTTTTCTTAAGTTTGTGGCGCTGCCAGGTAGTGTAATGACAACGTTCAGGAGCAGAGCATGCCTTCAAGTTATGCAGGCAGGCTGGGTCATTTGCTCAAACACAAATGCACACTTGGAGCAGACAGACRGAGGTTTGGACTTTACTTTTCTTGCAGCTCCTGCCCTTGCTCAGGGCCTTGTTGCATAACCCATGGAGCAAGGCAGGAGATAGGATCCTTGTGCCCCTCAAGCCCTGAAATATTTTAGGGACTTAAATTTTTTTCAATATTCCATTGAATAAAGCATTATTTATCTTCTCTGCTTTCAAAAAATGTTTTCTAACCTGATATAACTTGATAAGTTTCTGTTCTTGGTGAACAGTGTAATTTTCCAGCATTTCAGATACTTGTTAACATTTTCCAGGAAGTTGTTGCTGAACTCTTCAAGTTCTGTTCTGTGACTTGGTAARGTCTTTAGTTATAATATCAGATAGACTGTTTGTTGGTAGTGATTGATAGGGATTTTTAACATCCTTCATTATTTGGCCTTCTGGTAGTAAATAAATCAGTAAATAGATGAGAAGGCAAATACATTAGAATTTAGGGGGACATTGATGAGACAAGTCAGCATGTGCTGAGACCTACCATGGGAGAACCTGGAGGAGTAGCATTGACTTTCTAGTGGGCAGAGCTGTGTTATTTATCAAAATGATTGCTGAGACTTTTGCTTTAAACAGTTGCTGTAAGCCACTTAGCAACTTTTGTGTCTTGTCCAAGTGGCAGGTAATTGCRGTTTCTTTTACACCTTGGAATCTGCCTTGGTAGATGAAGGAGAACTGCAGTACAAGAGCGTGCACCTATCAAGAGGCCAGTGGATGGCATGCCTTGGCTGTTCCTTTACTGTAGACATGGGGATCAGTCACAATTTTTAAATTTTTTTTTGCTCACAAGTTAAAGATGTGACCAAAGTGAAAGATAAAGTAATGCTGCAGGGCCTGGGGGATTAGAACAGTGTCATTGTGTTAGAATAACCTATTGCAATTTAAAAATTAACCTGTCAGTCTTTAATTTCTTTCTGTGCTGTCTTCCTGCCCTTTTCCCTGTCCAGCATCACATCCCATTTGGACCCTGTGTCTTTTCATACGTAGGTGTTTTATGGTTGGTTCTTAGTTTTGGTTGTCCCACACTTGCCAAAATGAAGCGACTTACCAGCTCTGTATTTTAGAAGTGGCAGAAAAGAGTGCAAAATCTATAGTGTCAGGAGGGACAAGAATGCTTTGGGATTGACTGTTCATTTTTACCCAGGGCAAGAAATGAAAAAGCAAAACCCAAACTGGCCAGAAGTGAGTTCAAAGTGAAGTGGGATGGTTCTCCTCACGGAGTCTGAATTTACACTGGAGAGCTCTGCCACAGACTGTGGAAAGTTTTCACAAGCTCAATGAGCTACTAGTGCAGCCTGGGGGTGAAGGGTCAGCTCTCTGGGGACTGCTATGTGCAAAGATGCCTTTTTTGGTCTAAAAAGTCCCAAAGCTACAACTTTCTAGAAGTTTGGAGAATATTTTTGTCTTGACTGACCTTTAGCAGTGGGCTACAATTTTGGTTCCTGAATTTTATCATTGACCCTGACTTGTGTGTCCTGATTTTAGTGCAAAAATGGTGAGAGTGATACATTCAGAATTGTATCATCCATACCATCTACTGCYTTGGTGATGCTGGTAGAGGGCAGCTGAGAGAAGGCACTGTGTGTTAGAGGTGGGGGGACTGGAGTCTGTCACCATTTCCATTCSTTCTCCCTCTCCCTGATCTGTGCTTGGAAAGTTACAGAGTGACTAAACTTTATTTTTAGAGATTACAAAGAAAGAAAGCATTAGACAGCTGGCTGCAAAAATATTTATTTGTGACCTTTGTCTACATTTGTGCAGTGCTTGTTGCTATTCTGGAGCATGTAGTTTCCCTTKATTTCAGTCTTAGAGTTTAAGGAGAAACTGAAATGCTTAAAACTTAAATCATACATATATTTTAAAAAATTGCTTCCATATTTGGAGAAAAGGACCACTTCTGTTTGTAGAGTGCTGGYCTTATTTGTTTCCCATTTTTGTAGTAACATATGGACTGGAAAAGCAACTGGACTGGAAACTGCTGGTAGAGGCTGGGCTGGAGTAATCCCATACTGGTGGCAGAACACCTCCTGCATGAGTCAGTTCCATTATGAACTAACCTAGAGAAAGGATGAAATAGATTTTCCAACTCTGTGGGGCACAAAGGATTAGCACCATGTGTGAAGAGAGTCTGGAAGTGGGTCAGTGATCAGTGGGGTCTGGCCTGCAGCTTGTGATGGGAGCTAGCAGGTATGCAGAGGTAGCTCAAGCCAAATGTTACTGGTCATGGTTTTTGTTATTGGATCAAAATCTTCAGACAATGGGAGTATTTTTAACTTTGCACCATGAGGAAATGTGTCTTTGAGATGTGTATTTTCAGTCAAAAAGGCAGGAAAATATAAATGTGAGAAATCCATTGCAAAGATGAAACAGTTTTATAGTGACTGAAAGAAAGGTATGGGTCAGTCATATCAGTTGTGTTTCTTAACAGTAACTCTGTTAGGACAAAGCTTTTCCTAATATTGCTGTCAAGTGATAAAGATAATTTGTTTTATTTACTTAAAATGATGTGGTTTTGCTCTGTACTAACCAGTAAGTCTGAAAGCTGAAATACAGATACCAAATCTGKTTTTTTACACAGCTACCTTCTACATTAGCTTTTGTTTTTTTTGGAAACCCGTGTGGATTGCATCATATAGTTTTTATTTTGTATAGTTTAATGTGAGGTATGGGATAGTGATGCTGATGTGGGAATAACAGCTAATGCATWGAGAGGAGAGCATTGAACATCTCAGATGAAAGGCAGGTGCATATGTGTGCTTTTCTGAAGTCATTGCAGCAGGGTTTGGAATAGGTCCCCCTGGAAGGGTTGGCTCTGTGCTGTCCTTTACACTGCCCTCTGAGRTGCTGCTGGGGATGCTCTGAGGGAGAAGGCTCTTCCTGACACACAGAGTTGTGTGCTTGGCTTTCTGCTTGGGCAGACAGGTTCTTTCCTTTGAAAAGGTTYCATTGTGGGAGTTCTGACCCATTTCTCAGCACATCCAAAAGATTTCAGGGAAGTTAACTTGCCTGTGTRCATACATTTTGGATGAGATTACCTCCATTAAGAGCCCTGCCTGTGCTTCAGACATTGTGTCCTATTGGATCTTCTGTAACATAAATTACTGTGAAACATAAAACCAAAACTGCTGCTGGGATAGGTATGCTGAAGTGATAACCCTGTTTATGTACTGATTTTGTTCTAGAACTCTTGAGATTTTTCTGGATTTTGTAGAGTGTTTTGTTTGTTTTATTTTAATTATTGCTAATACAAGTAACTTCTGAGTTAAGTAGGTTAGCTATACCAAAATAACAAATTCAGTAATTGTTTTTGAGTGTTGTGGCAGTAAATCGGTTGAGCATCTGCTCAGAAACAAGCCTCTTCTGCTTTTACTGATCCTTTGAGCAAATTTAGRTTGTTTCTGTTTAAAACCAGCAAGCAATGTCCAACAAGTTAGACAATTGTAATCATAAATCCCTGGAATAATCTGTTTAGTGAGCATAAAGTAGATGAGCTGGGAAAATTTGCTCTGCATCACTCTTTCAAAAAAGGAGCCAGACTCCTCTAAACAGATCTGTGTACATCTTTAGCACAGAGAGGAATGTTTGCTGGTTTAACTTCCTTCCCTGATATCTTTAAGTGTACTGATTGGAAACTGAGATTTTATGGACATATTTGATTGGCAAGGAATAGTTTGCTTGGTTTTTTGGGGGGTTTTTTGGAGGTTGCAGCTGCCTTGTTTTAGCAACAGGAGCAGACTTTTATGCAAGCATCACTTGAGCTATGCCAGTGTCTGAGAGTTTTTACCTGTTTCACAGAGATACTGAATATATGTAATCAGAGCCTRCCACTTATCTAGACTGTGGTATCCCTGGAGATCCTCTAGTTATACTTGGGCTGACTCAGAGATGYGCTGCACACCTTAATATTCACCACAGTTTTTTCCAATTACTGTACATAGATATAGATGCATYCTCAGCATAGAAAGAGGACACTCAACTCTCATTGTGCATTGACAAGTAATTAACTCAAATGTTTTTGTGGACGTGAAAGGCTAAAAAACCCCTGCATATCCTCAGAGTATGTGGGGATGTCAACAGGCAGCTAAGGTCCTGCCTGTTTGCTTCATGATATTTTTCATCTGTTGGCAGAGGTCAYGTAGGAGCAGTCTCCAGGGTGATTTTGTGCAGATCCTTTGTGCCATGCTGAGGTATCTTATCAGAAAATAGAYTGGTAGTTAGGGGATGGATGGTATGTAATAACAGGCCATTAGTCACATCTCTTGGTCCATAATGTGACCTACTTTTGATAAATGAATGACAAAAGTGACTGATTTAAGCTGTGATTAACCACGATATTTTAGGAAAGTGTGAAATATGCACTGGCTTAGCTTTTCTCACTTGCACTAATGAAAATTTCTGAGTGAGCTTCTGTATTGAAGTTGGCCACAAAATGAAGTTACTTAAGTGCGGGTAGAAACTTTGCGTGCTTAAAATACTGCAAGGAAAAAAAAAGGTTTACTAATTTGTGGAATGACATGCACCTAAAAAACAACAACAACACCACAACAACAACAACAATAATAATAATAATAGTCTAAACTTACCTTCCCAGTTATTGTTGGGTTTGGGACCTGGTAAGACTCTTGCAGTGCCTTTCCTCTGATGATGACTTATTTTAGACATGCTAGTTTTAAGTGCAGAAGTATAAAACCCCGTTTTTCCTCTGTATCAACCCCCCTTGTTTTGATTTTGGTTCTGTTGAATGGGTAGTCTTATCCTTTTGCAAAAATAATTGGTTAATGTGTATCGCTTACCTAACACTGACAATTATTTTTAGACTAGTGTTTCTTAAATTTTAGAAGAAGCATTCTTTTCTTTCCATACATTAAAAAGAGTGTGAGTTACATGAATCTAATATTCATTAGTCCTGTTAGCTTAATTTTTGTTTGTTTTGTTGGGTTTTTTTKGTTTTTTGGCCCTGTTTGGAAAGCCTTGTTAATTCTTGCAGACCTGTTTAAAAAATCCCGAACCTGTAATGCCTATTTACCTGCAGTGGGCTCTGTTGTGGTTTAARTATCTGCAAGAATTGTTTGTGCAGAGCTGCTGAGAAACCGACAGACATGGATGTGCTAAAGGGCAGCTACTCTGGTCAGCTGGGAAATGGCAGATGACCTGCTGGTGTGAAAACACCACATTCACACCCTATCAGAGGGCCCTACAGGCACATTCCCAGTGCCCCAGATGACTAAAGAGTTCTGTATCTGTGTCTGGCCGCATTCAGGGCAAAGATGACATGTTACAAGTAGGGCTGCTTGATTTATAGTAAGAAATATTAAAGCCTTGGGCTTGGGGGGGTGTTTAAATGTGGCTTCTGTCTGTGAATGAGGAACCTGCCTTTAAAAAGGGTATTGAATTCTGRTTTTAATTCCCTTGTTTATGTTCGTCTTTCCTTTCTAGATCCAGAATAGATGGGGCTATATTCAGCAAATGTGTTTGTCCTTAAATTTTTGTGTAATTGAATACCAGCTTTCAATTCAGCTGTAGTGAAATCCATTGAAAAGGAGATAYTAGTGTGGTGTTTGTTCAGATTTCCATGTTTTAAAGAGAAAAGCTGGCAATATACTCAATTCCACTCTCCTTACTCTTTCACAATAGTTGCTCCCTCTTAATTGCAGTACCTTATGCAATRAATGATCCCATGGGATTCACTAAGACTATTTAGGGAATTGAATACCACAATGTTAGCAGAAATGGAAAAAATGAACAGTGCTTTTAAGAAGTACAGCATTTGGCAAAACACTCAGTTTGTACATGTATCAAACATTAATTCTGTTTTTCTACTTATGAATCAATTTAAATTATTACAGAGGAATATCATGTTAATTAAGCTTTTTATGACACCTGTGAAATTTRGGACCCTGTTAAATGAATTATACTTTAAACGACTTTGAACTCTACTACCGTMGCCTTGAAAAACATTTTTTATACTCTAAAGTATATCTTGATTTGGTTGGGTTTCTCAATGAAAAAAAAATCTCACATTTTACAAGTTCTGCCAAAAGCAGTCACATGGACAAAGCTTGGCTCATGCATACGTGAATTAGTGCTCAAACCTGCTCAGTATTGCAGGTGTCTAAAATGTTTCGGTTAAAACTGCTTTTTCTTGAGTGTCCTGGTGGGACCTTTGTGGGTTTTTTTGTAGCTTTCCCTGTCTCTTCATCACTGACATAGCTGGCCAAGATAATCGTGGGTCTTGCAGCTGTGTACTGTGGACAAGCTCTGCTTTGGGTCACGTGCGCATTCCTCCCAGGCATGTGACAAACATAAGCAACAARGGCAGAAAAGCTCATGTTTGTGTTTAGAAAATGTGTTTTGTTTTAGGTAATGGGTATAACATCTATGTTATAATTTTAAGGTTAAAAAAAAACCACTGGCTCTGTGCTTTGTCCTGGATTTACCTAGGCTATTCATTAATCACGTGTAATTTTAAGAATATGATTTAAGCAAACCCAGCTTGTTGGCTTAGATTTAAATTAATATCAGCTCAGCATGAAACATGTTGGAATTATGTCTTGTTGAATTTTTTTTCTAACTGGGACTTTTTATCTGCTTTTTTCCTTTTAAATTAGCATGTTTTGGGAACTGCCTTTCTATTGGAGTTATAACATGGCTATCGCATTCCTTCACTCAGGAGAAGGAGAAAAGCAAAACAGAAATTGCAAGACGTATTTTATTAAAAGGATAGTGAACAAACAAAACAACAGCAAAACCCCCAAGCAAACAAATAAAACCCCCCATACCCTCCAAATAAACAAAAAAATCCTAAATCATGTCTCATTTCAGAGGAGACTGACCTAAGAAGTGCACAGAAAATCCATCTGAAACAATTTTTATTTTGATTTTTGTGTTTATTTAATGACGGTTTCTTGATCTTGCTGTTGGTAGAGGCTGAGCTTGGTTTCCTCTGTGGATGCATAAAGCTGCTGCAGTTGTCTTCTGTTTCTTTTATTTGTTTTCACTCTGCCTACAGCATTCCCCTGCCCCTCTACTTTTAAGTGTTTCCTCTAATGGCTTCGTAAAATTAGCTTAGTAGTGATTGACATCACCTTTATTGTCTCYTTGAGGATTGACTCTTGTCTAAATCTATGGCTTACTCTTCAGGAAAATGTTTTTATTTTCTTTATTATTAAAGACTTGAATGTCTGTTTTACAGCTTTTTGATACAAAATAAGGACATAGATGCTAATATTCTGAGCCCTGTTGTTACATTATGAAGTGTTTTAGAATTCTTTAGTGAAGTAAACTTCTGAAATCAAATTGCATTGTCTTCTTCAGCTATCTTTTTGGTTATCAGCTMGTAGCAATTACCAGCACTAGTTTGGTTATGTCTGTATAGAACTTAAGAATACAATTCTCACTTCTTTTGTTAGCTTATACTTTAACTAACATACAAGTTTCCAGTGTGGCTTCATTAAACTGTATTTACATCTAGCATATGCAGAGCTTACATGCTCCTTTTTCATGAGCGGAAGACTGGATTGCCTTCTTGAGCTTCGTAGTGAAACTGGATTAATCAAAGCCCTGAACTCTAAAGCTGGGAATTTACACCYGATGCAATGCTTTAATTTGGTTGATGCTATGGAGGTGGCGTGATGGTTACAATCTGCATTCAATTTAGATTGCCACCAAAGTTTACAGAGTATAGGGGTTTTTTCTTCTGTAACGCACTAGAAGCAAATAGTGAGATCACTGATACATTGCATGTGGTTTTGAATATTTGTCCTTGCCGTTCATATGGAATTGTGTCAATGTATCAATATTTTTTCTCCAGGAAAACAGGGTGGTCTGGCATCACCCACCTTTGTTTACCAAATGCTATTGCTGTAACCACTATCACATTGATTAGGACTTAATTCCCTTTAATTAGTGGTGCTGTCTTAAACATGGCAGAAACAGCAGTTGTAGCTCATAACAGGGCTTCAAATGGGGCTTGTGTGTGGGTAAGAATTCCAGAATTTTTTGTAGCTTGTGGTTGTTCAGCTGGATAAGTGTGGAACTACTCAAGTACCAAGTGTTTTGGTCCTTGTTGGCAAATGAAGTTTAGGGAAAGAGAAGCTGTTTAAGTGAAATAATAAGTTATATAGTTCAAAGATGGCAGAAGTTCATAGTGTTCAGATATGAATGTGATTCCTATACAGTGCTTTTAGCTTTTGTGGGAATTCCAGATTTAGATTCATAGTTACAAATAATTTAATTTTTCGTGAGTAGAGTGGTGGTCTTTGACTATATGTAATGTAAACTATGCAATTCAAATCTAAAATGTCTCAGAGAACTTATGGATTGGTGTTAGGATTTTGGACAGCCTCATACTTCAGCAGAAGAGTATTGCTTGTGTCTCTGTATCATGTAAATTTTATGCTTTTAGAAAATTGTATTGACTGGGCAGCTTAAGTGCTTCCTGCCTTTCAGGATTCAGAAATTCCATTCTGCCAAAGGAGTCCTGAGGTGGTAGCTACTTTGGAAACTGATTTTTAAAAAGGCTGTGTTTGGAGGATAATATTATATGCTCCTCAAGCTGCCCTGCTCTTCTCTTTAGTTGGTGCTTCTCTAGGAGGCATTCCTCTTATGCTTTTGTTCAAATCTCTTTCTTCACAATATGAAAGAAAATCCTGTTTCATGTRTTCCAGGAGTTCCTTTCATCCTTCAAAGTGATGTTCCTTACTTTGTGATGTAATTGTCTACACACACAATTGTTGTTTTTGAGCTGTAAAACTAGGTATTGTTTTTGTCGGCAGGGTTACAATGTTTGCCCATTTACCACATGCCACTGATTGAAAACAGTAATGAAGTATATAACTGAAGGATTTCACCTGTTTTCTTCTCTCATTTTTCTGTTTCTYACAGGTTCATTGCTAAACCATGTGCCTTAGGCCTTAAAGTCCAAGCCAATGGACCGCAGAAAGCTCAACCTAATGCTATCTTGGAGAAGGTTTTCACAGCTATTACGAAGGTAGTGTGTCTGACTGAAATGTTTACCTTGTGAAGTGGGATGTGGCACTGTGAAGTGGGATGTGGCACTGTAGATTATGTCAGAACAAAGCTAACAGATAAATGCAGTGCTGCATTTTTGCTCCTCAGATCAGAAATTCAAATATTGGGGATGTCATTAATATGCCAGCTTGAGTGGTTGTGTATCCCTTTGTGATGTCTCCTGTAAGTTTTCAATAAAAAATTGTCACAGAAACACCTTGTAGATGCCATATGGCCACTTACATATTTTTGCTTCTTAACTGTTTTTGCTTCTTATCTATTTTGTATCAATTTTTGCAAAATTGTTGGAGTTTTTAGAAAAAAAAGGTTCATTGTAAGCCAGTAATATTGATACTGAGTTTTCCATGAAACTTCAAAGCTACTCTTTTTAGGGAAAGACCTGTTTTGTTGGTGTCCCAGCTGAAGGAGAATGGCATAGAAAAGTGGGGAGAAACTGACTGAATAATGTTTTATGTACAGCTTGCATGTCTTTCTTGTACAAGACTTCCCCCCTACAACTTATGTATCTGTCTCTACATCTCTCACCATATGACATCTCAACTTAAGCTGTTTGTTGTTCTGTCTGTGCTTTTCAAGCATCCCAAATTTTTCTGCAGGAGCTTTCCATTCCCACCTTGCCTCCAGACTGCAGCTGAGCACCAGTGTAAACTCCAGAGAGTATTAAAGTCATGAAGGGCAAAACTGGGTTCAGTGTCACAGACAGTGAAATAGGCTGTGGATCTGTCCTGCTTGTGTGTCCTACATGACCCAGAGATCACCATGGCACCCGCTGTGACTTTTGTCCTGTTTTCAGGGAGGGAATTGCGTGTGCCTTGTTTCTGAAAGCTGCAGGATATACTCTCACACAGACTCAGCTGAAGGAAGAATGGTTAGGTTTTGTTTGTTGTGGTGTTGTTTATTTGTTTGTTTTTAATATTTCATCATAAAATCTGGTAGTTTGATACAGAGCCTGAAATACCTGTGAGTGTGAAGAACTCCAAGCAAAAGTATCTGCTTTCCTGCAAGATTCTGGTAGCTGCTCTCAGAGAAACTGTCCAATTTAGCTACCTGCCTTTTTTGAATCCTATACAGCAGTTCTCTCTAGTCAAACTCCTAAGAGCTGCATCAAACATTTCATTTTTCTAAGGCTGCAGAAATTGCTTTTCTTAACCTTCCATTGAAAAACTAGTAGATACTTTGGTTGACTAAATAACTTTATTGAGATGGATGCCAAATCCATCCAACTTAAACCTTCTCTTGTCTCATCCTTTTGTTTCACTCTTTCCTGTGTTTTCTTGGAGGCTGATAGACAAAATTTCAGCCTAAGTTTTGCTCGTTTATGTCTTGCAACAATTAAAAATTTAAGGCTCTTTATTGTAAGAGGTCTTGTACTTCATTCAATATATGTAACTKGTTTGCAGAAATAAAGCTAAAGTTCCAAAAAACAGATTGTGCATTTATCTGTTTGTCTAAAGAACTATTTGATCAGGAGAAATACATAAGAAGTACATATGCTTCACTGTACATGTAGAGTTGCTGTATGATTGGAGAGTCATCCTGTAYTGCTCTTCAAATTAAAGACAGACTCATTTTCTTTTGCCTTACCTCTACACTGGTTTTCACCCACGCTAAGGGTGTGAGACTTCTGCATTTTCTGCTTTGGAGAATATTTGTGTGTATTTGGTTTTACTGAAAACAATTCTGTCTCCCTGTTGTCAAGGTGATTTGCCTTTTGAAGTTGTCRCTTTGTTTAGTGACCTCATTTTTTAGTGACCTCATTATCATGCAGAAGCATGGGATTTATTTTCTTTGTGTGTCAGTCAAACCATCTTCCCTAGTGCAACACTCGATAGGCCGAAGATCCTGATGTAGGAGAGTGGAACAGGTATTAGGACAAAGATCCTGATGTAGGAGAGTGGAACAGGTATTAGGACAAAGATCCTGATGTTGGAGAGTGGAACAGGTATTAGGACAAAGATCCTGATGTAGGAGAGTGGAACAGGTATTAGGACAAAGATCCTGATGTAGGAGAGTGGAACAGGTATTAGTGTGTGGCAGGCAGTGGGGCATTTGTAAGAGCCATTGCTCCAGAAATGCATGGCATTTTGTGGCTGCTAAACTTCACTTCTAAGTCTCAAGCAAGTTTATCAGGAATGGACCTGCATATCATATTACAGCATCTGTCCTTCTAGATTAATTGTCATTGTAAATGTATYCTGACAGGAATCTGCCAGTAGAGATTTCTGTGAATGTATTTCTGTGTACCCATGTGTCTGACAGACAGCCTTGGTAAGAAGACAAGAGTCAATTTCAGTGGTTCTGAATTTAAAGTGTTAATGCAGTTGAGCTAAAAAATAATTTTTGTGCTTCTCTGTTTTATAGCATCCAGATGAGAAGAGGCTGGAAGGGCTCTCCAAGCAGCTGGACTGGGATGTGCGCAGCATTCAACGTTGGTTCCGACAAAGGCGCAACCAGGAGAAGCCCAGCACTCTTAGGAAGTTCTGTGAGAGCATGTAAGGATGCATGTTCTCTTCTTGAGTCTTGTTGAGCCTGTGTTCTCATCAGTTTTCCCCTTTGTTTTTCACAAGTACTTTTGCAGACAATTAGAAAATTATACAAATTGGTAGAATATGGCTAATGAGAAAAATAATCTTCATTATCCTGAAGGAGTCAGATTTTGTACTTTTTGGRTATTTTCAGTGGTCAAAAGAAATCATGTTGTTGTGATTCTATAGCATCAGGGCACCAGGTAACACCAAATCACCTGATGTTAGTGTGCTGTCCTTACAGCACTACCTTTAACCATATAACCTGATGGACATCTGAGATGGAGGAGTAAAGATAAAAGGCAGTTGGGTTGTTAAATAAAAAGAAGACAAAAGATAAATTGTCTAAAGATGATTGCCCTTTATTAAACAGAATAACTTAGGTGTCAGAATGCTTTGTCTGTTCTTTGGTATTTACAGCTAAAATCCTCCTTCCTTAATRTTTAATAAATCAAGGCATGATGAGATTATGACAAAATTACTTGGTCGTTTTGTTGCCAGCAGCTGCTGGCCTTAGAGTTACTAATTTTTGAGATCAGTGAAGAGCAACCTTTTTTTCTGCAGGGGTTGTWGTTGCTAACTTGTCAGCTGTGGGGCCTTGAGAAAAATTATTGCTTTATTAGCCTTAGAGGTAGCATATTTGGGTGGCATATTTTGCTTCCTCTGTAACTCAGCTCAAAGACCTCACTCTCTTGCACTGGTGCCAGGGCATTTGGGTGAACCTACAGGTAGRAAAATTTAAGCATACCATGAAATACTGGCATGGATAGGATAGTAATGGGTGCTGAATTTGTGGCATGCATTATCAAAATAGGATGCAAATGGCAGCTGTGAATGCAGCCGGAAGGTAAGGTCAAGCTGTAGTGAAGTGCTGACAGAATATATTGAGTGCCAGCTTTGTTTAGAGGGAGCCATTGGCATTTCTGCRATATGTGTATTAAACTGTAATGATAAAACTTGTCCAAACAGAAGCAAGATGGCATAAATAATAGGTCAATACTTTGGGTTCTCTCTGTTCATCGTTTGCAGGAGATGCAGTGGGAGCTGCCTCTCTATTTGTACGTGTACCTAGTGCTGTGGGAATGTGGTGTTATCCAACCAATTGTGTGTCCTTGCCCTGGCAGCATTTCCAGTGATGGACTGTGTGCCACCAGCTGACCTGACACATCTTGGACAAAGTTGTTAGCACGTAGTCAGACTACTGCTGGGAACCCAGGGTTCCCTTTTATCCCTTCAGTATGGGTTCAGTTAAAGTGTGGTTTAGTTAAATCTGTCCATCAGAGTGCTAAGCGAGGTACTTCAGAAAGTTTTGACCAAAGAAATCCTTTGGTATGGGGTCTGTAGCCTTTTCATAGCTATTGAGTTAATGGAGTGGCTTTTSAGAGATGTAGTGACTGTGTGTGACAGATGCTTTGAAGCTCTGAGTTCCTGAAGTTCATGTTCCCACAGCAGTCATGGGAAGGGGAGCACTCAGGTCTTCAGTAATTCRGGTGCCAGTGGAGAGTTTCGACAGAACAAAGTGTGCCCTTATCTCATGAGCAAGAACAGAGCAAGCAGAATGACAGTGATCTCTGCCTACACCTTCATCCTGCTGAGCTGCTGTTGTCCCTCCAGAGAAGGCTTCAGTTTTGCTGGGAACAGCATTGATTGACTGTGGCGTGGGAAGAAAAGTGAAAGAACCCACGGCAAATGTGGATCTGCCTAAAAAGAACTCCCAACTCTTTTCACATGGAGACGATTTAATTTACTGCTAGACAAATTGTTCCTTGGGCCCAGAGTGGCTTTTCCATGATGAAAGGGAAGAGGAGCTGTGCCAGAAGGGCTGTAGGCCATTTTTGACTGCCTTATCTTTCTTGCAAATGAATAGTGTGGGCACTATCTAAGATAGAGCAGCTTCAATGTGACAAAAGCTGAGAGTGAAATTTAATGATAAACACACTTGCCTGAGATGAATGATGCCAAAGACCCAGCCCCAAACACACTATGCCAGTAACTTCATTACTATGTTCTTATTGTCAGACATTTCTCACTTTCTCTAACCCTTACCTTCTTTTCAAGCGATTGCAATTCTTGTCATGAGCAGAGTGCAGAGAAACCCCAAAACCTACACTGCTTGCTRCTTTTTGAGAGGGAAGGGGTGTTTGGTGGGGTTTTTCCTTTTGTTTTGTTTTCATTTTGTTTGTTTTTGTAGGTTTTTTTGTTGTTTTGTTCCGTGGGTTTGGTTTTTTTGTTTTGTTGTGTTTTGTAGTTTGTTTGTGCGTTTCTTTGGTTTGGGGGTTTTTTGTTTGCTTTTGTTTTGTGGCGGGTATTTTTTGTTCATCTTGGTGTTTTTCCAAACGGAATAATTCCTTTGCTGCCAGTCTTTGTCAGATATTCAGRCCATGGGCAGATGATGGTTATATGMAGAAAAACACAGTATTAAAATCTCCTGTTTATAGATACTGTTTGTCACAGCATTATAGTGAAAATAAATTACTTTTTCAGGAACCTTTCATAACCAGTATTTACGCCATAGAGTTTTGTCTGTCAATCTGAAAGAGAAGGTGTAATTTGATTTCTGGAGCCATAGAAACCCTAATGGTGAGACCCTAGTGGTGTTTCATACCTGCTTAAGCTTTCAGATGTTACRGTGATAAGTATTTATAGGAAATATGAAGTAGATTATTTCACTAGGTGGTGATTAATGATCCAGTCAGAAAGTAATAAATGCAGCACTGAGTATTGTTTTACTAGCAAGTCAGTCCTCATATCCCAAGGATTTGGTGATTCTGGCATGAAACTTGGAGTTCAAGTCATAGTTTGTAGTCACTAGGAAAGGTATCCACCTAGTATAACTCAGATTGCAAAGCTCAGGCACTTAGCCCACTATATTAGCTGCAGTCTGTCCATAGMTTTTCTTTCTATTTTGTGAATTTTGACCATTTGCACTCCTTTCTTCAACTTGGAAGTCCAAGATGCATAAAGGAGCAAAGACAGTGGTCAACTTAGTGTGCAAAATGAACTTTTCTACTTYCATGTATTTCTGTTGGGTTTTTATTATTCTTTTCTCTCTGTCCCTATGGCACAGCCTAAATCAAGAGTATTACTTGGCTTATTGCCACACAGAATATGGGATCCACTAATGTCTTTGTTAACATTTGATGTGTCAGAAAGCYAATGCAGGAGTGATTACCAAACCACTTCCAGTGTCTTCCCAGTCTTAGTGTGTTTCTGCTCATACTACCAGTGTGTAGGCATGTCTGGTTTTCTCAAAGACTTAGTAGTATAGAAAGAGAGAGCATTCTGTCCTCTCCCCTTGTTGTCTGGCACAAAGGGAGAGAACCTGTGATGCTGTAAGTTACTAGTCTGGGATTTTGGAATGTCATCAGGCTGATAACTTGTCTGTCCTACAGCTATGTACATTTAAGCAAGCTGTTTATTAGAGATATGTATGTGGTTTCTAAGGAGTGTCTGGAAGAAACATATGGCCAAGAGAGATTTGAGTTTATGCAACATTCTGCATGTGAAAACATGGAAATGTGCAGACTGAAGAGCCAAAGATCTATTTTTTACTCCCCCTTATTCTCTAGAAGAAGCTTGGATTTTAAATTGTCTGTAAGTAGGGTGTCTTTTAGTTTTGATGTAAGGGAGAGAAGAGCCTCTGTCTCATATCCTAGCTAGACATTCTTTTCGTATGAAAAGAATGAATTGAATTGAAATTTTGTTTATGCACATTTTGTTGTTGCTTTGGAGGAAGATTTTATCTATCTATGCCTGTATATATGTGTGTGTGCACATGTATGTGTATAGATAGAGAGGAATACCAATTGGAGTTTTTTTTGCTTGTTAGACACGTTTGTGTGAAAATTCTGTGGGCTGTTTGCGACATCTTGGGCATACTGCTTTTCTCAACTAGCAGAGTAATTCTCTCCTACAAAGTTGTACTGGAAAAATAACTGTGCAGGGGAAAGAAATAAAGACAGCTGTTTGGTTGTTGAAATTCTGAACTGTGCTGATGCACATGATAACAGAATGTGTGAAAGAATTCATCAGTCTGTGCTCTGTGTTGAGCAGTAAAGCATTAGAAAGTAAATAGGCTTTTAGCTCTGAGTATTTAATAGCATCAGGCTCTCCTAAGCCTGCTTCTAACACAGTTCTGATCTGAGGAAAAATTTGTGGTAGATGGTACTTTGAGTCCATTTAATTTTGATTTATCAACTGCTCCAGTGCTAGGTASAATGAAGGACTAACCAGTGTTTCATGACCAGAAAAACAAAGAGAGGATGAGTCTGTGAAGACACACAACATGCTCTGCACCAAGTGTGGTAGTTACTCTTCAGTGGCCACAGAACTGCACCATCTCCCTTGTTTTCCTTTGCTGTTTTCCATGGAATGGGAATTGCTGTTACTATAGCAATCAGGTATTTGGCATCGTGTTGATAAGTGGATTATGACATGAGGGGCAAGTAGGCTCAGGTGTTGGCAGAGTCAGATTTGTGAGGCAGCTTGTGGATGAAGGACATAYGTGTTCAATGAAATGTGAAGGGAGTTGGAATCTGTGAAATTATTGCAGAACAGGGAAGATGTGACTTTGCTGAGGGCAAGAGGTGTTTATTATGGCTTCAGGTGGTAGGGGRATTGAAAAAGGAGACTCTTAATTGCTAGTAAGTGGTAACTGAAGTGCAGAGTAACAAAGATAATCTGGCAATTTTTATCTGTACTAAGCATGTAAAATTCTGCCATTTTACAATAGTACTGTAAGAGTTGCATTTAGACTCTGGAGTTAATACATTCAAGGACCTATTACTGTCTTAAAAGAATTATGTCTAGTAATATCACTGAAGAGAGATGTGCTTGAATGCAAGGCCTCTGTAGAAAGTAAAAGTGAATGAGGCATTTATACTGAGACTCATGTCAGGGAACCTAGAGCTATACAAAAAGGCCTGGAGTCATGTTTGACTATGTAAAACCAAGAYAGAAATCCTGATCTGTTTTACATCAGGGTAAGATGTTGCTCCACAAGAGTAGCACTCAATAGTTCTGCATGTTACTGATTCCTTTGTCTGCTACTCTCTAAGCCATATATGAAGTCAGTATGGACAAGTATCGATGGAGCCTTTTATTTTGTGTAAATGTATGTTTTTGTATGATGTCATTCAGCACTGGTTCACTGATGGCCTCCCTGCTACAAGAGAAAGAGAGTGAGACAGTACTGATTGCCTTGAGTTACATAATACATAGTAATGTGTAGCTTGAGTCCCTGGACGCACAAATAAGTGAATGGCTGGCAAGTTGTCCTAATTTCAAAGTTGTGAGAGCACAATGCAGCCATGTCAGCAATTTTAATTATTCTCTAACACTTGTTCTCTGATAAATCTATGTTMACCATCTTCCCTGTACCTCCTCTCCAGCACACATCTTGCCCAGCACTCACACTTCCAGGGGCAGACTCTGGGCAATCAAGCCCAGCTGCTAGAGCATGGTTTGCTGTGGGTTTATGCCTTCAGCTTTGCCTCTTGGAACATCTGTCTTTTTAGCCGGCCCTCAGGACTTCTCACTAATTTCACCAAACATGGTATTAGGGGGAAATTACAACATTGGTTGAGTGTCAGGAGTTGCCAGCCCTCTTTCCCTGCTATTCTGCTGGAGCAGACAGGCAGAGATGTCCATGCCATGTCCTCATAATATGCTCARTGTGTTTTAAGACTTTAGTGCTTTAAGCGGTTATAATTTTGCATCTTGTGAAATTCCCTCTTCCCTCAAGTTGAATTACTTAAAACTCTGAATTCCCTCCCCTTGCTGCCCTCTGTGACACAGTTTTTAACACAATTAATAAATTTAAATTAACTCATGTGCTCATCCTGCAAAGACCCCATCACTTAACATTATCATTGTACATTAAGCAAGGTTATAATTAACTAGGTTTCCATTCTCTTGTGGGTTGTATGGGCTCACCATTGTCTTATATTATGGAAATTAAATAATTCCTCCCTAAGTTCTAGTTARTGTGAACACAAATCCAAAATAAAATTGGCTACCACCGATAAAACAATTTAAGACAACTAAATAAAACCTGAAAAGACTGCTGTAGCTACTGCTTTCTTGTGTTCTATGCACCTCAAACTGTCTAGTTCTTCATTGTGGCAGAGACAAGCTGCCATGTTCGGTCAGCCTCAGCTTTAAATGAAGTTGGCAAACACTGGAGACAAGTGCCTTGAAACACTGAAGAGTTAAGTAGCAGTAAGATGTTATTTTATGTACAGCACTGAGTGAATTTTATTTTATACACTGCAAATCCTTACTTCTCTCTTCTCCCTTGTATTTATGTTGTTACAGTTTTGTTTCATATCTGATTGCCTTTCATTTTATAGATCCATGGACTATGCCTCTTCACAGAGACACAGAGTTAAGAAGAGAATTAGCTTTCACATTGTTTAGCATTTTTCACTTACATATAACTAGCATATAACTACACTGTTTTCTGTGTTAGTAAGTTGTCTGCCAGTGGAAAGGGGCTTGCAGTGGCCTGCAGCTGAATTTATATAGTGGTGGTGGTCTCTGTGAGAACATGACATGATGCTGATGGAGATGAGAAACTTTCTAGTTCATCTAATGCTTTTTGGGATGATGGTAGGTAGTGCAGCTACAGGCACATGGTAACCTAGTGTTTGATACAGCTGCTGTCTTCTGCTTTGGTGTCTCACCACAGACCTGCTGTGACAGCACACAGAGCCCAGGCTGCACTGGGGACCTCTCTGGTAACTTCATCTCTATGCTCCTGTTTTGCTTTATATGTAAATCCATGAACTCATTACATTTTACTGGTACTATCAGTGTGACAGGCCCTTCTGCTTGTATTGACTGGTGACCAGGGTTTGCTCATACATGAGCATGTTTATTTCTCACTTCCCTGAAGTTCAAGAAACTAGCAGATTTAAAAAAGGGTATGTGAGATTTAAATTCCTCACTCATTTTTTCAGAGGATTCAAGTAGTGCATCAGCTCATGTAGTCCTGGTTATTGGCAGGGTAAATCTTCTAAGATCAGGCCCTGAAACAGCCTGAAATTGTKACTATCAGACTATTCAGTATAAGGTGCTGCAGAAAGTGTGCTTTGAAATTCTTAATGYTATCCCTTATGGTTAGTTATTGAAATACTTTAATGAATATAGTTTGGTTAGATGGTGCTTCCTGGTAAATTTGGGGTTCTGTCTTCTTTATCTGCTCTGATAAAAGCRCTTTTGCAAGAACAATAGTACAAAAGTTTCCTGTCCCTTTTTCTTTGTACAGTGCTTGGAATACTGAGGGAAAATAAATCTTTAAAAATAAAAAATGGACCAAAAAAAAGTCTTCACTCTAATGAGCAACTTGTAGAGGTTTTTCTGAAGTTTTCAGTGATCCAATGAGCAGTGAATGGGAGACACGGAAAGGCAAGGAACATAAATGACAAAGTAAATATACTTCTTTGGCATGTAAAGGGGAAAACAAAGTTGACAAGATGAAGTTTGAATACTYTGCTAAAAACATTGCTTATCCTCCAGTCTTAGCTATAATAGCCCTGCAGCTCCCACTTGAAAGTTAGGGAGGTTTATCTTCTGAAATGGAAGTACAGAGTGTGAAGACAAGCAGGCCCTCCCTGGCAGGCTGATCTCTGCCCGCATAGTCAGAGGCTGTGTGGTTGCTGTGCACGGCCTGGGATGTGCTGCAGGGATCGAGCACAGCCAGCAGCTTCCCCAGGGAAATGAGGAAGCAGCACTGGCACCCAGCCTGCCTCCACACAGGTCATACCCCTAAGGGTTCAGCATCTGCTTCAGCAGGGCTTAAAAACCACTCTGGGGCACACTTATTGCTACAGGAAAGTAACATTCAGCATGGGAGCAAAAGAAAACAGGTAATGCAARTTGGTCTAAGAAGGTGGTTAACCTGACACAAAGGTGCCTTATGCATACAAATGTTGGCCATCATGGCTGGAAAACATTGCTAGGTGAAATTCAAATGCAGTCTGGAAGATCCAAGTTTTCAAGTTYTCATTCCTCTAGAATTGTAAAGGAGTGGGACAGTGAGCAGTTGTTGTGTCTGCAGACAGGTGAGTTGTGAGATCATTGTGAGAATGGAGAGGGGAGGTCCCTGTTAGGCTTTGGAGTTGATTTCTCTCTCCAAGACTCAGCRGCTGTTTGCATTGACCATCACTGATGAGAAAACAGGTCTGCTGGTCAGACCACAAGGGATGGTGCATGGCAGCAGCCTCTGGTTTTTCTGTGTGTGCTTCCCGTGAGCTTTCCAGATAGTATCTCTTTGTAGGCAGGATGTGGCAAGGATCATAGGTCTCTGAGGTCTTATTTTTATTTTATGTAGCCTTCAAAGTACTCAGAAGAGAACAGTTGCATAATCATCGAACAGAAACTATGTAACCTAGAATGAGTTACCAAAACACCTTTTGTATTATACATAGTTTCTGGCCTAATTATGAAAACACACTTTATTATTTATAAAACTGCATCACTTCAAAATTTATTACTGTGTTTCCTTTCCTCTTTTCTGCGCTACTAAATTTTGCTCTTAAGACTTTCAGAGCTACATTTTGAGCATACAGATTTAGGACAGGACTGGTCTCAAGTGGCACTGTAATACTAAATATTAAATAACTGATTCAAACTGCAACCAAGAGGAAAATCAGATGACAGTCAAGTCTTAATTCAGAAGATTGAAGAGGAGAGCAATACAGTGTTCTCAATTTATCATGCCTGATACTTTGCACATCTTAGTGAGTTGTGCTTAACTGCCTTCTTCCTCATATAACATCTGCTTAACCACAGTGCAGGAACTATTTACCATTTGCATGGTCCAGGCTGACTCCATGCCAAAAGAGGCAAGATTTTATTCATTCATATATTTACCTATGTATTATTTTTAATTAACATTTTTTAGATCTGCTTGCATCTGTCAGGCTTTGTGGAAATRCAACAAATTACAGAAATCTGGGGAGGCAGGAAGTTGGAACAGTGGAACTTTTTCCATCAACCATACAGTCRTACTTGCAGCTTTGTATTAGAATAGATATCAGGATTGAAGATACGTAAAGATTCAGTGGAGTCTACTGTTTGACCTCCTATTTATTGGATGGATTAAGCATTATTTTTCAGTGCTCTGTCTTGTATTTGTACATTATTTGTTGCCTAAAAATAGTATCTTTAGGGAAATTTTTTGTTGGTTTAGGGGAGAAGGGTTACTGTTTGTTGTGTTTAGTTTTGGTTTTAACTTAAAGTTGGAGTGATAGGTAAGTAGACAATGTCACAAATATTAASAGTTGATCCAGAAGTTGAGAGTCCATTATATTTTTTGGATCATCCTCTAAATATTTGTCTTTAGAGGTAGTCATCTAGAAGGAATGTATACCTCTGGCTATGTCAGAGGCAGCATTAATTGGATTAAGTGTTCTTGAGTGAATCAGAAAGTTGAAGGCTGTCATACTGTAGTTGGGGGAGCAGAAAAAAGCAATTTGAGGATAAAACAGACTGCTTTTAGTCACAGTGAGCATGTGTRAAACTTAGCGGTCCTTCCCATTTAAAAGAAATAAACATTGAATACTGCTTAAACTCAGCCTCAGAAATGCTCCTTTGAGCACTCTCATAGTGAATAAACTCTTCACAGCCAAAGGAAACCATTGCAGCAAAAAGTAGTTTTCAGTCCCAGCTAATGATTCCATAGCCCAGCTACATGTTTGTGCAGCCCATTCAGATTGTGGGCATTGAAATGGAGAACAGGCTRTGTAATGGTACTTCAAGCCTTCTCATCTCCAGAACCAAGACCTKCAGCTGTGGAGATTGCATGAAGCTCAGTTTGACTTTCAGTCCAAAGCCTGAGCACAGAGGTCTGTCAGCCACTGCCAGGAGGTGAGCAGTGAATGATGGAGAACAGCAAATCTTACATTTTACTGAAATCTCACATATACACATGGAAATGTATTTCCATGGAAAAACTTCAGGCATCTGCAGTGTCTTTGAAAATAGTTTTCAGAGCCAGAGAGCCAGTTTCCTCAACTGCAGACAATGTGGTGAGCCCATGACTAGTTGCTAAATAACAATGAGGTTTTTTTAAGGTTAACTGTTTTGAAGTGTGGCATTCTTACGTTGCAGTTTGTGGCCCTGTCTGTATCAAACCAGTGGCAAAGGCATCTCTGTAAATAACAGCTACAAATCTGCAAGAATAATGGGTTTTATGTTTTTAACATTCTGTATTTACTATGTTTGGTGTTTTGKTGTCAGCAGTTAGCTTTGGATCCTTGCTGAGCAGCAGACACTGGTTTGGCATCAGAGCCCTAAGCACTGTGCGCTGCAAGCTGGGTGCTGCAAAGTTCTGCAGGAGTGCCAGAGCTCACAGCCTGGCCACTCAGTCTTCCTGCAAAAAAAGTGGAAAAAAAGTGGAAAACTGCAGGAGCAGAGAGACCTTGTGCCTCTTCACCCTTGCCCTAGGGAGAAGTGTCCATTTTTCTTAGGGAGGCACCCATGCTGAGCTCACTCAGCTGGACATGAGCCCCTTGTGGTGAGCTCTGCAAAAAGTATGGAGTGGAGGGGTGCTTTGCTTGACCACTGACTGATCCTTTTTTTTTTTTTTTTTTTTTTTTTTTTTTTCAATGCAAAAATTCAGAGGAAAATTTAAAGGACAAAATTTCACTGGTGTGATGAAGGGAACCTGACGAGATGTATGCATGAAATTGATGAAGTGCTTGCTCAAGTGGGCACTTTAAATGGTTTTTGCTGAATTGAGCATACCATGGGGTATAGCAGGTTAGTTGGTGGAAGCTCTCCAACTTTTCCATCTTTTTCGATGATGTTCTGTGTCATGCTGAAACATCTTTAAAATTTCATTAGCAGCTCAAAGTTAAAGGGGTTGAGACTGCTGTGGACTGGGAATGCATTCAAATGTAGAACAAGAGCAGTCAGATCTGCTGCTGCACCTTTGAGGGACTCTACAGCATTCTTTTTAAGACTACGTTAGAAAAGAATTAATTTTTCTGTTATGGCAGAGTCACTCTTCATCTTGACTTTTTTGCTGCAGTGTGTCACATTCATGTTTGAAACACTGGCCTGGTAAGCAACAGCACAACCTGAAGCATTTGCTGGAAGGTCCATAAGTCCATTTGATCTCCCTTATTCAGATGCATGCTTGGTTCAGTTTGGAAGTTTTATAGTGGAGGACTAAAGTGAACCTCATAAACCTTATTGTGAGCAGACAGATCAGGTCTTTCAGAGCTCTTGTGCCTTGAGTGCTTTCATCTGGGTTTACTGGATTTAAACTAACTTCAGCCTTTCAAGCAGCACACTTTGTGTATAAATGGGTAATTCAGATTTTGTCTCTATACAACTGACCAAAGGGATGTTTGAGGTCTGAGGGACAGAGTAAGTTCTCACAAAACAGAGAAGTTTCAGTTGTTTTCATCTTTCAGTTAAGCATGAATTGATGTGGCAGTGGCCCACGATGGAGTGCTTCACCTTGTGGCCTCCTCTGTATGTCTTTAATAGGGCAGAGGATATTGCTGGGGGAAAAGGGRAACAGGAGATATTTTAGTATGCATCTTGCCTTGCTTTTCCTGTTCTCYTGGGCTCTGGTGCTGCTGCCTTAGAAGAAGTTGCTTTCCCTGCTGAGGACAACCAGCTGTGACCGAACAACAACAGTATCCAGTGACATGTGGGTGCTCAGCATGAGCTGCTGATGCTTGAGAAGGACCTTAAGCAGGACATTAGAAGGGGTCCTAGGAGGTTTTGTACCATTGGCTAGGCATCTTTCCTGGGTTCTGTGACTATTCAGACTGTGCTTAGGCTAGAGGCACTTTCCAACATTAGATGTGGGACTATTTCCTAGGACAARTTCAAGACAGCACTTCATCAGCTACCACTTGGGGAGTTCAGTTGGAATAAAACTCAATAACCACACACTAAGAAAGATGTCCTTCTCTTCTATGATGTCCTGTGCAGACAGAAAGAACATTTTGCCCAAGTTCCCAAAATGGGGATGTTTTGGACACTGGGCTATACTGTGAATAGGTGTGATTACTGCTCATAACATTTTCCCTTTATTTGCATTTCCTCATCAGTGGGATTCAGTGAGACCCAAATAGAGGCATAAAGAAGTACGTACTGTAGATTGAAATCCATCATTCATATTAGAGTACTTGTTGCAAGAGAATTGATTTGAGAGTTCACCTTTGGAGGAACCTTGCTTGGATGTATCTGCACTGTATGAAAGGTATTTCTCACATACATTCCATCCTTGTCTGTATGATTTTAAGTGAATAATGCAGCTTCATAGTTTAGTTCCTGTACCTTTTCTCCATATCTTTAATCCCAAATTGTTGAGTATGCATTCATCTATTTTACCTTGGCTTATGGATGTTTTACTGTTAAGTGCTGCAATAAACCATCTACAAGTACTGGTAAATGTGGGAAACTCCTTGGACTTTCTTGTATGAGACTGAGATTCCTTTTGGGTTATTGAGCTGGGAGAATTGCCTTTAAAGTCTGCAGAAAAAGCTGCTAGCTGCCAGCTACAGAGCAATGAAAGTCCTTAGCTGATCTGCTACCACCAGAGTTAGCTGGTTAATGGTGATAAACATGCCAGGGGCCAATTCCAGCTTTGCTTTGTTTTGAATWTTTGTTTATTGGAGTTTTACCAAGCCAGAAGTTTGTAGAATAGCTTTTGTGTTTGTTGTTCAACAGGAATGAGCTTTTTTTCTATCAATGCTTTTCTTTTCTTTAAGAAGTTAGTACTTTGACCAGCTTGGTCTATCATTCAATTCTTAGCCTTGTTTCATTTTCTGGTACTAAATCCAAGTCCACTTGCTTGGCAAATTCAGGAAGAAGAACATCTTGTGTGCATCTATCACCTTTGTAGCAGTTGAACAGTTGAAGCAAGTTGACTGCTTTCAGCAGGCCCAAATAATATCCGGTGGCTCTTGGCTCTGAGGGTTTTCTGAAGCTCCAGAAACTCTCCTCCAGGGTTATCCATGGCTTTAGCACAAWTCTATAGCAGTGTCAAAAATGGCCCCAAAAATGACCCACAGCTGCATCTGCAGGAGCTCAGTTTCTCTGGTGACCCCAAAGAGGGCTGGGAGGTGAGGAGAGCACTGCAGATCTATGCATTAAATGTATGTCTGGGAGTGTGGAGGTGCAGCCTGCCCAGCAAATGGAGTGACTGAAAGTGATGCAGTAAAGCTTGAACTGAGAGGAGTTTTCTCTGGGCACATCCCTTGGGAATTGGGGAGGTGGGTGGAGGGTTAGTTAGGGATATCGGTGTTTCTTAATTTGCCTGTTTTGGGAAAGGGTCCTTTTATTTTTTGATGGGTGGTAGCTGTAGGAAATTCTGCAATCAGAGTTTTCCAAATGTCCATGCAGATTGGAAAATCTCTGATACCCACCAGCTAAACTCAGCTATTAACATTTTTCAAATACATCAAACTGCCTTTGAACTCCTCTGTGGAATATTGCATCTCCGAACAGCAAGCTAGAAAAGCCCTTAAGCATGTTATGAATTTTGCTTGGAGAAATGTGAAAGSTGATAAAACTCTTTGCAAGGAATTGATCACAGCTGCTCACACTTAGGAGTGAAAGAAGGG
Organism: Cardinalis cardinalis; assembly: GCA_014549065.1. Taxonomy (NCBI): domain Eukaryota; kingdom Metazoa; phylum Chordata; class Aves; order Passeriformes; family Cardinalidae; genus Cardinalis; species Cardinalis cardinalis. Next base: position 5,052,317 of record JACDOX010000003.1, read on the forward strand.
CACTGAAAGTGCTCATCAGTGAATAGGTTAGGCAGGGTTTTCCTCCTAGTATTTTCAGTGACAGYCTTCAAACTTTCACTAGATGATATATGTAACTGTGAAATTGAATGGCAAGTTTACTGGCTGTAGGACTGGCCTAAGGAGAAACTTTCCACCCAAATAAATCCTTCCTTCATAATACTATCCTGTTTCTTTCATGTGCATGATCTGAAGGTTTCTGCCAGCACAACTAACATTTTGCCTCCAAGTACTCTATGTGCAGAGTATGTTGAAAGTTTCAGCATGAAAGCGGTGTGCCATGTTACTACAGTGCCCAAACCCTTGAAGGATTTGCTATTTCTCTCATATCAGTTTAATTTATTAAATTTCTTCCATGCTRTGGAGACTACAGTGTAAAAAAGAGTTTCTGTTCAAATGAAGTATCRCACTTTAAATCTCATTGCTGTTCTTACACTCTCCTCAAATTGGCAGAGGGTTATTTATGTATGACACAACKGTCTTCCTAAATACTTGTAAAAGTAGCTTTGAAGAGAAAGATTTGGATTAACCTTTAACATAGGAACATTTTCAGTTTTGTAACCATTCCAGTAGTGTTTGAAAGCACTCCATTGCCAATTAACTGGAAGCTGATGGTTTTGCCAGTGGAGAGAAAGTCGTAAGTGCTGTAAAATGTGCCATTGAAGATGATTCATGTTGCAGCATTGCTTCACACTAAGGTAGCTAAATCTCATCCTGCTATAAACAWTATGATTATTACTTCTCAGGTGTTTATATTAAGCATGTGTGTGTAGTCAGTCCAACCCTTGGGAAAAAAAAAACAAACAAGGAATTCTTCTAAGAATTTCTACTGCACARGGTTATGATTTTATTTCCTTAGACTTCCATTAGCTCTTTCATAAGTGAGTAATGGGTCCAAAAGATAGGAAGTTACTGTGTCTATCTCTTCTTGAAGACTTGAGAAAGACAGAGGAGAGGATAATTTTCTATTAAATCTCCTGGTGGTTTCTCTTATTTTCCWTGGAATCCTGTTCTTAACTTCTAGTTTGCCTCTATCTGAAAAGGAAAACCAGACGCTTAGCAATTATTCTGAGTGCATTTGGGAAAATGTAGATCATTTCTGTCAAGGGATGCATGGGAAGTGGATGTAAATTATGGATATCTCCAGCATATCTATCTGACCCAAATGCACTCCCTAAAACCAAATGTGGAGTGCTGGAATCTGCCAAGTGAATTTCCAGCTCATTGTGATGACACTTTTCATTACTAAAGAGTCTGTTTGACATGCAGTACTCCCAAGTCACCTGTTGAAGTCTTAATAAAATTTCTTATTATCTTTTTCCTGGTGTCTAATGAGRGATGAACTTTCCTGCAACAGATGGGTAAATTGTCCTCTCTCCTCCAATGTCCTGCTAGTTTTCATTAAACTTTTAAAAACCTAATATCCTTGAAAATGTGTGAGAATTCCCACCCCCCTATTTAGGTAAAATTAGCAAGTATTTTCAGAGGGTTAATGAGAGGCCAGGAAAAGTGAGCACAATGCTTGGTAACAGAAGTTGTAGAAAACCAGACCAAAATTTTGCTTCAACTTCTGTTAATGTAACCAGGGTGTGGTGGTTTGTTGGTGAAATAAGAAATCWTGTGTTGAACTGTAAAATATGTAAACCTGGTATCCTAGAGTTAATCTCTTGTRCCTTTTGCAGGTGGAGATTTACATTTTACCTTTATATATTTACCTATGGAGTACGGTTCCTGAAAAAGGTAGGCACCTATATTATTATGCTTTCATAACGAAGTCTTGTACAGGTATAATACAAAGACCAGGCATAAAGTCTATGTTCATGAGGAGTGAAAATTAAAATTTCATTTGCATTCATAAAATGCTTTGCAGTGGTAAGGAATTTAAGTTCTTATCAATAGTTAATGGAGTTTTAAAAGAAAAAAAGGCATAGCAACGTGCCTGGTTCACTTGATTACTTTTCATTATAGGTATTAAACTGGCAGTAAGGCTTACCAAAGTATTAATCTCAATTTCACCATCATCCTTGCTTAAATGCTTCTGACAGAGGTTACTTTTTATTAACAAACAAATTGCATTARTGTTTTAGAAAAAAAAACTTTTTTTGCCTATTCTTTGTCTAATGTACTGTGGAAGGAGGTTTCTGTGGAGTTTCCCATCCATCAGTGGTGTGTTTCACCCAATTTAAAAAGAGAAGGGTGTGGAAAGCTTCTGAGCACTCTGACATAGGTCTGTTAACCTGCAGTAGAGAGTAATACAGATTTGTGATGCAAACTGTTTTTAAAGTGTGACTAGTTCTCAGAGCTTCTGTGCAAGTTGGGCCATATTTCTGTAAGTCTAGGAGGTGAAATTAGGGGAATGGTGCACTCAGTGTGTTCACATAATCTTTGTTTTGGTCAAAAATTTGACACAAGAATATGTATCCAGAATGTCTCTGAGTGAGAGACAGATTCTGTATCCTGAATGTGCTTTGTAAGTAAAAGAGGTTTGCTGATCTTTTTATGTCTGTAGTTCTTGAGTCTGTCTCAGGTGCAAGGCAACGTGGTGTGAGCAGGAATAATGTTGTGCCTGTGCAGGGTGGGCACATCAGAGCTATTGAGCAGTAGTCAGCCCCAGGGSAAGTGTGGGCCAGAGCAGCATGCAGTTGCATTCTCCTTCTGTCTCCTTGAACACTTCCATTTCATGTGAAATTCATCCATTAACATGCTGTATGGTCACTTGATCCCATAGCAATGTGTGTTTCAGAACATGCCCTGCAGCGTGATGCTAATGCATTGAGGGGATGGAACAGGTCATCATAATCAGCATTTGAACTCACCTGTGTCATTTCTGATACTTTATGAGAAGAGGGAATCAGTGTAATTATAGTTGAAGTGTTCAGGTTGTCCACCTTCTACCTCAAATACTATTTTCAAGAGCAGATTTGATAATGAGTGTTCTTCTGTGTGAGGAAATGGACCAAGGTACCAACTTTGAAAGAGAAGATGATAGTTTCTTTGTTACTAGCTGCCAGCTCCACTCTTTACTGTTTTTAGATCAGGTTTAAATTATTTGTGACTGCAGAGTGGGTGGGTGGCCCACAAAATCATTTAATGTGAAGCATTCACCTTTCCATCTAATCCTCATTGCCCCCATTCTTGGTAAAATGGCAAATGCTAGATGTGACCATCCCCATCTTAGTTTTCAAACTTCTGAATGAGATGTTTTAGCACTGAAGGACTAGCATACACTACAGCATTCTTTGTGTATTTATCAATCACTAATATTTGAAACATAAAAGATAAGTAACCAATTATGTTTCCACTTTGATCATGTATATGCAAATTCTTTCCYTTCTGAATGAAACTGAGATTTTTCAGTTCTACCCTTTGTTTYGTTTGCATGTCAAAACACTTCTTTGGAGAGTACCACACCAATAGTCATGCCAACAAAACATTAAGTTCCAGTRAGTGCCAGTAGCATTAAACTGGCTGCTTTGCTTATCATTAACACAGGAATGAGATAATGTTTTTGTTTTCCTCAGTAATATTTGTAGTTAAATAAATGGTGGCTTTGCTCATTAAGAGTTAATGGTCTGACTGTGCTCCAGTTAAGTGGAAAAAATATCATTATCTTTGGTGATAAAGAAACAGAGCAAAGAGTTCAAGGTTGGCTTCTTTCTTACTTGCTCACCCTTGGTGCTAAGCAGTGCCTGTATAGTGCTGTAAAATGAAAAATCTTAACAAGCATATGGAAGCAAAGCTTCCAGGTGACATATACAGACTTYTCACGTTTAATTTCCTTCCTTTAATTGCCCATGAGAGTTACAAACTCGCAGAAGAGGATTAATTTTCTGCGAGTCTTCTTCTGTATTGAGACTTGGAAACCTGAAGTTGCMTGTAGGTATTCTACTGGGAAAAGAATCACCTGCCTGGATAAACAAGTCTTGCTATTTTTCAGATTCAATATTGAAGTCAGGCAGATGATATGACTGGGCTGTGGCTATATTTAAAAAATGCTGGGTGCAACAAGCTTCTGTGTGTATGCAGCTGATGGAGTGTCCTTCCTAATGAGTCATCCCCTATGGAAGAACTGAGAACTGTCTGGTGGGTAGTTACAATTTCTAGTGGTACATCTAGCTTGCAAAAGAACAGGGAAAGCCATGTTGAAGTGTAAATTTGACTCCAAAAGCCTACTCAAGGGACATAAATGTATGGAAGGCAAATAAAAAATAGCAGGGTAGTATGAAGGCAAAAACCCGACAGGTAGAGCTCCACTTCTTCTGTTACAAAAGTTCCCCTTTCTTGAAACYATAGAATGTTTCAAATGAAGAAATTAAAGTGCTTATCCTCATGTGTGCACTAACCACTGAGCCAGTGAGCTTCTGTGTGACAGCAGGAGATGTTCTGGTCGTGGCCCACAGTTTCTGTGTGCACATTGAGAGAAGCTGGCTTCATGCTTTTTTGTGAGAGATAGTGTATTCTGTTGCTCGTCTGAGTTGACTGATTCTTTGCCTCTTTTTGGAATAAAATAGCAGCAGTGATACATGCACATGCTACAGCCCAGAGAGAGTAGTGTAGAATTTGTAAATGCCATTTCAGATTGGTTGTACTCCAGAATTTTAGAGCCTAAAGTCAGACCACTTTCATTAGAAATACATGAAAAGAACTTGTCAATAAAGTGGTGGCTGGTTATTGACATTGTTTCTGTATTACAGTTCACCTACTATTCAGATTGTTAACTTTAGGTGAAGAAAATAATGGCTATTATGCACAGCCACTTCATAAAATTAGATTGCTATATTCAAAAAATATACTGGTGCTCTAGACAGTTTCCAGTCTTTGTAGCAGTAGGACAGACTTGATTTTGTCATAAAATTTCCACAGCTATTGGAAAGCTATTTGCAGAACACATGGCATGTTACATCTTTTGGAGCAGAAAAAAAATTACCTGTATCAGAATATTCAGTATTTCATTTATTGTTTCCATCTTCTGTTGCCCTACCTGCTGCATCTACTTTTTCATGGAACTAATGCTGCTGCATATTTTGTGGAACAGAACAATAAAAGAAATGCAGCATCTTGGAAAAATGCATACCACTGTTTGAATTATGTCTGATCATCTGATTCATAGAATAAGACTCCTTAAAGTAGGCTGATTTTTTTTCTGGTTTTAGCACTGAAATACCAAAGCATGAGTTTGGAAAATAACTATCACCTTGGTTTAAATCAGAGCTGACTCTAGCAAACAACACTGTGGCAAAAGCTGGGAGGCAGGGGGGTTACCTCCAGAGYGCTTGGTGTCTCTTTAATTCTTGAGTCAATTGAGCAGGCATTCTGCTGGGCACATTTTCTGCTCTAGTCTGCATCTGTTGTGATGCCTCCTTCTCACATTCTTCCTGAAAGGTTGTTATATTATCTGTTACTGGAGCCTTGTAATTCCTTTTGTTCAGAGAGCTTATTTGCCCAATGCTCAATAAATATTCTCATTTAAATGAAGAATGCCAGAGGCCACTGTGCAGCCCTTTTAACACAATGTTGATATTTAGTATTTTACTGTGCTATTACCAGAGGGATAATGTGATACATAGCCACTAAGGGAGGAAATGAAGCCCGCATTTGGTAGATTGTGCTTGCTTTAAAATTGATTTGGATTCTCTAGAGGATTTGATTCCTTTTTTATTTTTTACTCATAAAACCAATTGCTGAGTTTCTGTAAGTCATGAAAATTTTTAAGCTAAAATTATTTTGGATSTTAAAATTGAATTATAACCTTTTTCCTTTCTGTGAAAGCAGGGCTGGACATTAGATGATAAATAAAACAATTTCTAATTCACTGAGTGAGCAAGAAAGAATACCCGTGCTCTGGAGTCTTTTGAAGAATGCCATTGTGAGAAAAGGGAAATACCATATTACATTTTTAAATAAGCATCACAAGTGGAAAAGGTTTCCAGGAAGACCATAGTTAGATGCTATCTCGTGGAAGAGGAATTTGTTTCAGATTTATCTTCAGAAAGGCATAAAAATTGTTGAGGGCATTTAGGAGAGATTAATAGAGTGTTTTGGATGCCTGTGATATAAATCATGAGTCATGCTGTGAGAAAGATCAAAGCTACTGGAGAAACTTAGTTTTAAATGACTGCAGCACCTCGGTCAACAAGGAGAATGAATGCATTTTGGACAATGAGGCTTTGTAAGAGAAGGCAAGTCAGCRTAGGAAGTAATTCACTGTGTAAGCTGTTGGAAGTTAAGATAATAACTGCATCAGGCAAACGAGGACAAAGCTAAGCAAGCTGGCAGAATTTATTTGTGGCTGAAAGGAAACTGAAGGGTTTTGAAAGAAAAAGCAAAAGGAGAATATCAATGGTATCCTAATTCAGTAATAGGATGACAACAGGACTTTCAAATGTATACAACAGGGATAAATTTTGTATAATAATGGGAAGGAAAAGCAGCGCACTAATTCAAAAAATGCATCTAGAATTCAATTTTACTTTATCTGTTTTGAATCCAGCTGGGGGTATTTAATAACATCAGAGTAGTAAGTAATTGCTATGTAATCATCAAATTGGCAAGTTAAGCTGGTGCTGAGCCATATACAGCATCTTTGCTGCTTGTGCATTATGCTGTCCTTTGGGGCAGTGAAGGAGGGGCTGCCACACCTCATATCCCCCTGTGGACTGATTGCTAATTTTGCCTTCAGCACAGTGTTCCTTTTCTTGGCAGCCCAGCTTTCTGAAAGACTAAAATTTTTTCAGGGTCATATCATAAAAATGGCAGGTATAGAAAAAATGCCTCACCAGGTGTTATATTTGGGCAGTTTTATGATAAAAAAAAGTTTTGATTCATCTATAAACTAAGGTGGCTCATTCATACCTGTAGTAAAGTATTAGCTCAGCACTCTATTRCCATGAGCTTTTCATGTTTTTCTGTTCACATTAATGAAGCAGTCCTGTTTTTCACAGCTAATTAAACCTGAGCAAAGAGTACCTGTTTGGATATAAGAATTAGCAATACAGGTTATTATACAGTAGTAGTAATACAGGTTATTATTAATGTAAMTGGTGCCTTGCATTGCCCTTGTTCAGTTGCACTCACTACTGAGGGAATGACTTGGAGGAGGATAGCTGTTTTCTCAATTGAATTAGTAAAACCTGTAGAACAATATGTATTTTTATACCATAAGTGCTTCAAGTCATTAAGCTGCTTCATTTTATCTTTCCGTAGTAGAGGAAAAAAATCTTGACAATGATTAAATACATTGTTGATGATCTTTTGGGTTTTTTCCTATTATATTCCCTTCCAATGCTAACCTGTCACACCTCTCAGAGCTTTCTAGTTTCTTCTCCCTGCTGATGCTCTTGGCTACTGGCTATTGAATAGTGCCAGGTTAGCACGGGGAAGTACTGCTGTAAATTTGAATCTAATTCAGTTTTTCTTCTTTTTTTAACTGCTGTTATCTCACAGGTAACTTAAGGGGTTTCTACAGGGATTTTTGTCCTGTCCCCAGGAATTGTAGGCTCAAGAAGATGAGGAAGAGAAAATTCTTTCCTCTTGCCCAATTACTTTAGGTTTTTTGCCGTGGCAYGAATTTACTATTTATGGTTTTATACTAAAACTTAATACAAATTGGTGATTTATGAAACAAAATCATATGCAATTTATGATAGTTCCTATGTTGTCATCCCTACCAGTCAGTCTTATTGCTAGTTGTTTTATTAGATCAATTGCAGAACACCGCAAGTTGTCAATAGATCCATCAACAGATGACAAATGGAAACATYAGAAGGCTKGTGTCTTTGCACTTCCTCAGCAGGAGGGAAAGGTGAAAAACAGAGGGAAAATGAATATAACATTTTATGTAAGTTTAGACATTCTGGGCTTTATTTTGGCTGTTTTCTTTTGCTTTAAAGAAGGAAATSTTATTATGGTCACTGACTCAGAACTGAGCAGGAAAAAATTCTTGCGAACTGTGTTTTTATATTTAAATTAATTAACATTTCCCCCTTCTGTCTTCCTGTTAGAGGAAAACACAATATGARAGAGATTGTCTCACTGGGATTTTTTTCATTTAGTACTTAGTACTTGTGGCATTATTACATACACCGAGAAATGTGATTCTTGGGGTGTTCTCTGCAAGGCCAGGAGTTGGACTTGATGATCCTGATGGGTTCCTTCCAACTCAGCATATTCTGTGATTCTAAGTATTTCAGTTGTAATGAAAAAATGCAGTGGTTGCAGGAGTGGAAGGGAAGCAGCTGCTTCAGAGTGTCCTTACTCACTGTTGCTTAGGGTTGTGCCTCATTTTAGCTATGCTCAGTGAGCAAAGTGCTTAGAGATGGGTTCCTGTCCAGTGCTCACACACTGGGGTGGCTTTTGGCCTGCCTGCTCCAGCAGCCTATCTGAAGGAGTCCTGCTCTCTCAGTCATGTGGGACTTGGTGGTGTCTGTGTTCAGAAGTCAGCTCCTTCTGCCAGGGTTTTAGTGGCACTACTTGAGAATGGRGAGTTCACTAATGAAAGGCCTTCTTCACCTCCTGCCCATTATGGCACTCTGGTATTCAAATACATTTTACCTCTCCAGGGCCCTGTGAACTAGAGAATAATGGCCCTGTGAACCAGAGAAAACCTGTATTTCCATTGAAAATTCTGCAGTTGCAGTAACTTCCTAATTTTYGGACTGTCAGGGATGATCCTGAGGCCTTGCTACAATGAGCCTATATGAAAGTACAGCAAAACACATCAGCTGGGGCTTTTGTTTGACATTTCTCTATACAGTGTGTTTCCTRTAGGCAGTGTAGGTTCATAAATACAACAATCTTAAACATCTGGGTTTAGGCATGAAATTTTATTTGATGTTTACCTTGGTATGGAGTTGTTCTTATTATTAAAATTTGACTCTGTCTCTCTTCATGGACTGCATGCAATAGTGGAACATGTTATATGTCAGTGAAGCAAGCCATGGTTAATCCTGCAAAGGAAAGCAGCTGCCTGAGGATTTCCAAAACTCAGCATCAGGAGTACAATGAGTCTGRTAAACACTTGCCATCAACACATGGTATTGGAAGGCAGTGGCTGGCAGAATCAGACACATGCACTCTTCTGGCAGAGCAGCCGCAAATAGGAACATAATTATAGAAAGTAGATATGTAATGTAATGATGAGTTTAATTATTCACCACTTTCCTGTATGCCTTTGAGTAACCATAGTATCAGAGCACTGGAAACCCTGGAGCTTTGTTGAGGCTGCATGCTGTAGGAAAATTAGGAGTAGTCTGAAATCATGCTACTCTGCAGTGATCAATAAGGGTTGAAGTGCCCTATTTTATTTTTTAATGATTTTCTCTTGGGATTTTTTCTGGTCTCTTAAAGGTTTAATTTTATGCAGATCTCCCTCCTACCAAGGTAAGGTTTCCCAAGTGTAAACTTCAGTACTCTCTCTGAACAAACTAATTCCGGGCATGCRGTTATGTGTTGTCTTTTTAAATAAAGTAAATCCATAAATATCCTCCTAGTTGCAAATGCTAGGCTAATTGATGTGGTCTGGCATTGTGATCAAAAATAGAAGGCAGCTGTAAAGCTAATGTACAGCTGCTKTGCTTCATCAAAGGGTTATCAGGCATCTGGACTGCTYGGGTGAATGTGCCCACTGCTTTCTRTGCACAGTTCTTACAGTGTAGATTGAGGAACTAGGAAATACATTGAATAGTGTTTCTGGGAACTTTAGCCTAGCTCCTGTAATATTTATGTAGACATTCAGCTGCTCTGAAATGTCATAGCACCRCTGGCCACTCAGCTTGTTCATGACCAAACAGTCCTTGAAAGTTGCCATTACACATGAAGGCAAAAGTTTTTATAAGTTTTGTTTACTACAAAGCAACCAGCAGAGTAAGTGTCAGAGGAAAAAGGCACACAAAAGAGGGCAATTATTTTGATGGCTGGGCTTGGTAAGGGWACTGGTGGCTGTCTGGGAGAGGAGGGAGAGGAGATGCTACAGGAACCAAATTCTCTGTCTGGAGTGTTCTTCCATTCTGTTCAGTGCATTGCCTTAATATTAGGACCCTTCCAATTCTAATTATCAGTTCCTTTTGCCAGCTTCATTTTCCTCATAATCTGTAAGTTGAAAGTAAACTTTTATCAACACAAGACATAAGCTCCAGATCTCTGTACATAATATTTTTAAAGAGAAAAGTGGATGTGTGCATGGAGCTTACTCTGCCTTTCCAAATATCATTTTATATAATACATTAAAACTTGAMTTCGTATTTTTTCTAAAACCTTTTTTTGAACACACATATACTTGCATTTGAATGTCAAGTGCATCGTGCAGTGATTGTTATTAATCTTGGCTTTTATAAGTTCTTCCATATTTTGCTCTTTCGTATTAGCAGAGATAAAATTTTTAATTATGTTTGGAAGTCAACAGTGCAGATTGCTGARAGGAAACACTAAGAACTCTTCATTGCAGAAGCATTTTTTCCCCTAAAACCTTTTTTCTACAGACACAAAGCACTAAACTCTAGAGGGAAAAAAACCCCAGTTCTGCAGAAACTTAAAACAGCTTGCTTAGTCACAGTATATGAAAAAAGAACCTCAGGAGGTTCATTGACAATGTGTCATATTGTCTTCACTTCTGTAGTTAGCTATGCCAAGAAATACCAACAACTGCTTGGAKCTGTGAAGGATTTATGAAAATCCTATTCCTGATATGAGAAGCAACAGCATCCTAAACCAAATCAACAGTCACTGCAAGGAAGAACTAGCACAAATGGATGCAAAATGGTAGCCGTGGATTTTGTTGTTTTGCTGAGTTCTCTTTGTTCCCAGCATGGTGTTTKGTCAAAGTCGGTGATTTTGTGGGTAGAGGGAAGCATACATGATGTTGGTGTGTAGGTGACTTGCAGTGGTGCTTGCAGAGTCGGTTTATTGCACAGCTCAGCCTGTGCTCTTGGCATCCTTGGCTGCTGAGGCTGKGCCCTCAGAGCCTGTTGTGCATGGCCAGACTGGAAACTGTCTGATGTGTGCTTGAAATCAGTGGAACTWTAGTTTGAGAAATTCTGAAGTAGTAGCAAAACAAATACAACAGTAGCAAGGGATGTTGCTATATTCAGGGCAGTTTTTCAGAGGATAGTGGGAAAAAGCACATCTTTAGGAAATCAGAGGGTTTCCAAGACATCATAAGGCAGACTTAGTGGAAGATGGTCRAAACTTYAAAAAGCTGACTCAGAAAGTTCTGGTGGTAGCTTAATGAATTTTCTGAAAATCAAGAACAATGAGGAAGAATTTAATTTTCTTTCTGCTGGAGAGAAGGAAGCTGCAAAATATTTATACTTGTAAAAAAATAAGGTTACTTTCTATAACTTTTTAAATGGTGGCTTGTTTTACAACAATTAATACCAAGGAGTTTTTCTGTAGTTAAGAAGAATAAGAATGTGTTTGTACATTATATGCAGAAGCAATTTTCATGGATATATATGCTCCTTAAGAGTGAAAGGTGGCAGCAGTCTACAGTTACACTGATCTACATTGAGTCAAGAAGATAGGGAAGGAAGCCCAGGATCATTGTGGAATTTATATCTAAGAGACTAACTTGTTAAAAAATCTCTYGGGTTTGCCATGCATGGATGGAGTAATTTTCATAGTAGAACATAGAGCTGCTGGCAGAGAAGAGTAAGGAAGGATGCTTTTTGTGTTACCAGGTAATTTAACTTTCTTTCTAATGTCAGCAGACATCCAGCACACTATGCCAAGAGGATGCCGGTGTTGCAGGAAAAAAAAAGAAATCTAGCGTTTCAATTTACCTCTAAGCAAGTGTGTATTCAACCAAGTGATGCCCAAAAGGAATTTTTATTAATACATTGTAAAAGAAAAAAAATTGCTGTAATCCCTAGCTATAATTGGGGAAAAATTACTATTGGCATACTATTTCATTTAGGCAAGTAGAAATGCACAAAAACAAATCCAAACAATGGAAAAAAACCTAACAAAAAAAAATCTACCCAATACCCCAAAAAACCTGTTAATTATGTATAATTTTCCATCTCCTAATGTCATGAAAAGTGTTGTTAACTAAAAGGCTGTCAGTTTCAGTTCCTCGATAATAAAAAGATGCGTGCAAAGTGTCAAATGTTACTCTATTTCACAGGGAGCAGAAAGCTGGTAGTCTCCTCCTGTRCTGTGGCAGTTGCACTCTTGGGTAGATGAGGTGTAAAGCTGGGGCTGCGCTGAAGGAGGGATCTGCCCTGGGGAGCGGGAGCTGCTGCTCTGCCCGTGCTGGGTATCAGACAGTGGAGGTTTGCCCCTGGGGTAGGAGCAAATTGCACACAGCGTTTTGGGGCTAAGTGAGAGCTGGTCAAGAGGAAATTTTCTGGCCTTACCTTGTACCACTTGTTTCTGTGAAGAGCAAAGCAAGAACCTGCTGTAACTTGATGAATGTAGGTACAAATACCATGAGACATCTTTGGCATCTTTGCCTATATCGGCCCCAAAAAAAAGAGATCAGTAGAGCTTTGCTGAAAGTATATATTATCTTGACTGTAATTAATAGTGCTTATTTCCATTCCACTTAATATTGCTTGTAACAATTGATACAAAATTCTATTCAAATGCATTAACCAAGACAGATAAAAATCTTGGCAGAGTAGTGAACATGAACACAGTGAATGCTCTGTATTTTGCTGGTTTTGTTCTACAAGTTCAAAAGCTCTCTAGTTTGAAAAACAACTTAAAATCTTTTATTTCTGGACTAAAGATGTCTTATTTTGATTTGAATTATGTTTTGAACATAAATTGACTCTAGTGAAAGGTGGGATTCTGTCTTGGTGTTTCTGGATTATTACATGCTGGATTCTGGTAAAAACAGCAGCCAGATTTCTTTTTTTGATGGAAAAATCAGAAGATTTTTCTTACCTAAGAATTTTGGAAGAACCCCTTTGGGAGCTACACGAGGACCTCATAGTCGTGACTAAATCAGATGCATAAGAGCTCTTTTGTGATAAACATGAAGTTTTTTATTGTACTGCTTATTTTTCCCCCTTAATTTTTCCCCCTATCACAATTGACTTTTCACAAACTAGATACTTGCAGCATTTTGAGCAAGACCTGGAGATTTTAACTTCTTAGGGCTTTCTAAAAGCCAGGGGCCAATTAGATGCTTTCTCTAAAGATAAGTGAATGAGGCAATGGATACAAAACAACCCAAGGCTTCTGGCTAAGCATGCAAACATCAGAGATAATTTTGGGAAGGATTTTTTTGTTTTTTGTTTTTTTCAAAATCCTCAGCCATTGCCTTGTCTCAAGAGAAGTTTTTTTTTTCTGAAGGAATTCTTTAAAATTATCTAATCACAGAGATGGAGAGAGATTTGATGGAGTTTTTAACAGATATTCCTGTAAGGGAATTATGGTGATTTRTTCCTTAATACTGTAGATCTCAACAGATTGAACAGCTGTTTACATCCTCTGTCACKGACATTGCATTCATTTGGCACTGCACCTAAGTCTGGTAAAACTTCAGTTTCCATCTGAGCTCCTTTATGTTCTATAARGCAGGCTGTCAGCATTGTAGGACTGGTGCTCTGTGCCTAGCATAATTGGTACTGAAATTTTCAGTGTTCTGTTTCCAGATTAAGTGGGGGCCTTTTTGTTATCAGGATCTTTGCATTTCCTCTGTTCTCCAATCCCCTTGTGTCCCTCCCTTCCTCAGACATTATATACCAAGAATAGGAAGTAAAATGAAAATTGGGTATTCAGCAGGCAGCAAAAAGAGAAGCATGCTTTTGTGTTCATCAAAAAAGGATTTGTTGTGGAGCTAAGTCRCTGACCTTTTCTTCTCATCCAACATGGACTTTCAGGCAGAACTGTGCTCTGCTTCACAGTGACCTTGCCTGTTATGAGGAAGTTTGCAGACATGTCCTAGGAGCACACACAGGACTCACTTGAGCTCTGGAGTGTCGGTCTTAGGTCCCTTATGATTAATCCATCTTTCACTGGTGGGTCTAGGTCTCACACTGCAGACTGTGTGAGCTTTTATTTAGATTGTTGCTTCCTACTGAAGCCTCTACACAGTATTCCACAGTTGTGATGTTCACAGAGGACTAAATAAGATGCTTCTTGGTCCAGCTGTAACTGTGGATTACCTTGAGGTGTGGAGTGCAGTCTAGAGCTATGCTCATTGTGGAGGTCAGAGAGSAAGGCTGTGTTTAAACCAAGCTCTTCCTCCACCTCTTCCCTAAAACCCTCCAGGACAAGCACAACCAAAGTGCCCTGCTGCTAAAGCTATTAACAGCAACTCAGAGATGCCAAGGCAAGTGAAGGGAAAGAGAGACTGGGGAGGAAAGAAGGGTAAGAACGTGCTGCAGGAGCCCTGGAATTTTAAGTGCTCTTGCCCACAAAGGATCCATTAGGTTTCCAAACAGCTACTCAGAAGCATTTTGTCTGAGATGGCAGCATGGYTTTCTGAGCCTTATGTGGCTCAGAAGGGGCATATATTCTGCTGCATTGGTCTTTGAGAGTTAATGCAYGCATTACATTATTTGTCAGTTGTGATACCCTGTAGGGCTTTGTGGTTATAGGTTCATCAAGAARGGCCTATTTTATTTAGCAATCAGCATTTTAATTGCCTATAAACCTCTGTATCTGTAGCTCCTGCAGCAAGCATCTCTATGAAGAAGGCTTAAGATGTCATAATATTTGAAAGAGAAAAATATGCTTTTTTTGCTAGGACCTGTAATTTAGGCAGCAAAATAATTGGGTAGGAAGCATCTCTTATCTTTTGATGAATATGATATGAAAGACAGTTACAGCTTTTCAAACCTGGCTAAAACTATGAATTATCCTAGAATATTTGTGTGGATCTAATTTAGGCACCTGTCAGACAGAAATATTTTAGATTCTTTATATTGTCTTGCAGAGATACTGTGGCTGTTTCCAAAGACTTTTTTTTTTTTTTATTGCACGAAGTGAGGGGAACTTGTATATCACAGTAAATACTGTGGAGACATTCAAACCAATTAATTGGTTCCRTGAAGAAGTTATTTCTGATGGAGTGAAGGATAAGTTTGGATGGGCTTTAAGCATTCTTACAGCATCCTTGAGAGAGGCATGTCAGAAACTCTAGGAGGTCTGTTACTTCAAATGCTGGCATACCTTTCAGGCTACTGTAAGRACTATTCTTTGTCATTTCTGGAGCACTGGGGGTATTGGTATGAAAATTTTATTTTGTCTTCTTTTTCATTAAAGAGCATATTCAAAAATCCTTCCTACCTAGCCTGATTCTCAGCCTGGGGGCTTTACCATTCTGCCTAGTGTCTGTTTTCTTGCTTTGACGCTCCCCTACTGTATTTTGGATGAGTTTGGATGAGTTTGATATTATGGTTTGCCTGAGCTGAGCTGCTCCACCTGATGGTAAAAACAAGGATAGGCCTCCTCTCAGGCAGTGAGGATTTATTTGAAACACTGTGGTCTAGGGGAAGTGTTTAATGCTGTAAGTGTAAGCTGTGTGCTGCCTTATTCCAGGAGACTGACTAATGATGATCTGTCCCCTTTGTACTCGAACGTAGAGTAGATAAGGCTAGGTAAAGATGAAGGGTGGATCCTATATGGAAGAATGCCTATATATAATAGCACATGCAAGGAATCTTTTTTTAAATACTTAGGCTGGCTGAGGTGAAAATTTCCTGTGCTATTGAGAATATAGTGTGAGATCTGACCATCCAAACATGAGCTGGTTTCTTTCAGTCTGCAAAATTCTTGCAAAAGTGACGTCATGGGCTACCAACATAAACAGGCAAATTGCTCTAATTCATGCTCTAAAACTCTGAGAAGTCTCCTTGTTCTATTTGGTTTTCATAGTCTCTATCAAAAAAAATGTGAATTCTAAGCTATTGTTATGTGTTTTGTCTGTCGTTAGTATTAAATATATACATTTAACATAGCACAAAGTGGTCTGTACTGACCTTTGTTYTGCTTTTTCTTCCTTTCAGACACCCTGGCTCTGGAATACCAGGCAGTGCTGGAGTGGGTATCCATATCAGGTAAAGGTTACAGTGCTGTTTAAAAACAAGCATGACACTTGTGCAGAGCTCTGGTTTTGTTATGGTGGAGCTTTGTGCCAGTATGTTTGTGTGAATGGGCTACTCAGCATTTCAGAACGTTGCTAGATTCTTCCCATCTTGCTTGAGTTCAAAATGGGAAAGATGGACATAGCTGTCACACCTGAATTGCACACATTAAATTCCAAAATCTCCAGAGAAGAGTTTGCAGTTTAGGGAATTTGACTTAGGGTGTAAATATATATGCATCTATATATATATATATATATATATACCCTATATGTCTAGGGTTGGGTTTTTTTTCCATTCCTAAGAGCAGAGAAGGGGGAAAAAAAACAATTGCCTGACTGGAAAGAGTATTTTCCCAAAGACACATGAATCCCTGTGACAGTCAACAGCCCTTGACAGAACAGAGACTGAGCAGAGCTGTGTTTGGATGCTACTSTTCTTGAAGTTTGTGTCTCTGTTGGAAATAGTTCCAGGGAAACAGTTCAGCAGAAATCTTGATCCAAAAAATGTTGAAGGAATTTGGTCGTGTAGCCTCAGAAGAAAAAATGACTTAAATTCCACCCGGAGACTGGAGGGTGAACTGAAAAACATTAGGGAAGCAGCAGCAGAAATGRAATGGGAGAAGTGCTGAAACTTAATCCCTCAGAAACTTCAGGTACAGTTGTTTCTTAGATTGATGTAGCTACAGTCACTGGTGCCTCTCTGCCCCGTTTCCTACTTTTTTTGTGTTATTACATGCAAGAAAAGGTTGACTAAAAACAAAAGACCATGAAGCTTGCTGATTGAAGAGTATATGTTTACCAGACTTACCAGAAGAACAAAGTCATTTAAAAGTTGGTTACAGCTTTTAGAGTGTGGGAGGTAAAATTACTATATTTAATATTGTTCTAGTAGTGGTAAGGGTCCAACATAAAGCAAATTGTCAAATTAAGTCATTATGAAAATCAMTATCTCGAAGATAACAATATTACTAGGTGCTAATCAGGGCTAAGTACAGGGGTTTCAGTTTGTTCTGTTGGTTTTTTCCCACAACTAGATAAAATTTCAAATCTTTTATTTGCTACAACTCCTTTGTAAATTACTGAACAATGCACTGCAGAAATCCAGCTGGACTTTACTGTAGACATAGTCAAATGGATCATTTGGTGATGACACAGCCATAATCACAGGTTAACCTATTGAGATTAAGTCTATGGAGAACTGGAACCTAACATTTGAACTAAGTTAAACACACTGTTGATCGAAGAAAGAATCTGTGACATTTTTAGTATTGCCCTACACTATCACTATGTATGGCTTTTAAAATATGAATGCTGTTGTTAATAAAGCAGCTGAAAAATCTTCATTTTTTACTAGAAATTTTCCCCAGAGAGGTCCCTTGCAATAATGGGTATAATAAGTGCAGTTCGTTGCAAGCTCTTATTTTCTTTCCCTTTTTAATTACACATAATCAAAAGTCTGTTGGCAGTCTCTCTGACTCAGAAAAGGGTTATATTGGCCCAAGAGATGGCTTTAAAGGATGGATTTTGAGTTACACATTTTTCATAAAGCATAAGCATATGTCTATATTAAATTAACACCCATAGCACATTTCCTGGGAATCCAAGGACTGGCTTTCAGCTGCAAGGAACTTGTCTGCAAAAGGGAATGGGAATAAAAAATGCTGAAATACCTCTTGCCAATGGAAACAGCTCATACCCTGCTTGGGTGCACAGTTGTGCCAGTATAAGGTGCTCTAGAGATGATTCATCGAATCCCTTGGGAATTGCCCTCAGGACAGGAGCTTCTCCTTTGCCAGTGTGCCTGTCTGTGTTGCCACGGAAGGTGTGACTATCGTGGAAGCACATTTAAATTAGGGTAGCTCCTAGGACTGGTTCTCTTAGGCTGAGGGTCAAAGTGTTTATATGTGCTACCMGTTACCTTATTTGAAGTTACCTCAGCTTGATTTTGGTTGTGGATTTTTAAAATTTCTTTTCTTTTTARACAACTGTAACCATGTTGTATATCAGACAAGATGCTTGGATAAATTTATTTTATTTTCTTCTTTCCAAATGTTAATATGTCCCCAGAAAATGGTTAAATTCTTCAAAAATAGGTGTTTCTATTATAAAGAGCTCTGCTCAAAGCCCACATTTTCATCATGATCAGATGAGATTATATACTATCATTACTTTTTTTCTAGTCTACTCTAGTATTGGTTTTTTGCAATGCCTTAAACCCACATTACTGATATACAGTTARATCTTTCAAGTAAACTTTCAAAACAGACTTAGGAATACCCAGAATTTAGTTTGCTCTGGGTTCCAAATGGACAATATCATAATYTTTGGTATTACAGTATTGTCAGGGCTAAAACATTAGAAGAGGGTATGTTGGGGAGCTTTGTTTTTCCAGAGCCATCAGAGTTTGAAAGARGCTGCCATCATCTTTCTTCACATAGTATGCTTATGTATAACTCAATAATCCCCTACAATTAAACATGTTTCCTATAGATCACAGCTGCCTGTAATGTCAGTTAGACTCTRTTAACATTTTCTCATCTCCATCTTTCAGCCCCTGATGCCTGACCTTCATTACTACTACATAGTTGAATTGTCATTCTACTGGTCCTTAATGTTTTCTCAATTCATTGACGTCAAAAGAAAGGTAAGAACAACGAGGCTGAAAACACAGAGAGCTTTAAGCTTTAGCATATCATTCTGTACTTGAGGAGTAGCTGCATTACATGTGCAGTGAACTGGAAATACAGTTCTTTCCAAGTGTTCAACTCTTGCAGATATTCATCACTGAGAAACTGTGATTGTCTTACTYTGTTCCTTGTTGCTGTAATGTGAGGCTTTCCTGCACATGGAAAGAAGAGCCTGGAGAAAATATTGAAGGGCAAATAGCAGAAGCCAAAAGAACCTTCTGCTTTCATTCAAGACTTGAATGGAATTGAACAGGTAGTATCTGTTAGATGTACTGTTTCTTCTAAGAGTTAAACAATGAAATACCAAGAAAAGGGCAAGACTGCCTCATAAATTCACATTATCACTTTGTGAGGTAAGATCTATGAGATCAGATTTTTCTACAAAAGGACAGCAAAGACATCTAATATTAAAAAGTGATGTTATATTTAGTTTTTATCCTTCCAGTCATGTAGCGGAACATTGCTATTAGAGAGTTGTTAATGAAAAAACCAAGACTCTATCCAAATAGAAATATTTTTCCAGACTTAGTTGCAACCTGTTCCATATTCCAAGTTGTCTCCTCCGAGGAGAATCCTAGTCCGTAGCAGAGCAAGCAGCAAAACAGTTACTATGTAATAACAGTCCATTGAGCTATTCTTGYAGGGGCTTTAATGTTTCAAAACTAATTTTTTTAAACATTCAAAAGGATATAGCACATATCTTTATGTGCTTCCTTCAGCTGTAATTTAAATAAGTGATTGTAGGCTATGCTAATGGAAAAATACCTGTTTATTAGAATTCTAGCAGGAGCATGACTCTGAAAAGAGTAAATGARGGATGCATTATGACCTGAATAAACTCATCTGTCACTTAGAACCRCAGTGTATTCCTGGGAGTCCTGTGCCAGAGCTACCTATATAGAAACACACTCCTCTATTTGGATTTCCAGATTATTCCAGAAGTAGAAATCTCAAGAAAGCCTCCAAAAAATTTCAATCCATATTGGAAGATAAATTGTAAATAAAACAACCAATTTATGATGAATACATATAAATCCCTTGCTTGCATTGTCTGTAGATGCTAAACATTCTGTTAATCATGAGCTTGAAATGAGTATAACTTCCCTGTTTCACAAACTGAGATAGAGACAATGCTTAAGGGAGCTGTATGATAGTGGAGATGAATTTAAATCAGCAGTAATATTGACTAATATGTTACACTGCAGGAGCCAAGTCTGTTTCTTAGTTATATAGAAATGACTTGTTATCAGAAAAACCTTGGGGCAACCTGCTGTGGAAATAGGATGGGACCTGGAGGTGGGGAAGTGAATTGCTAGCAGCCTATTGACACCCCAGCCACAGCTCCTGAACCCAGGGCACCAGATCCAAGCGGTGTCCCAAGCACCAGCTCTGTCAGAATGGGCAGTGTCCAGCAGAGAGCAGAAGCACATCTGCAGTGCAATGACAGCAAGTCAGAAGCCTTTCATTATCAGCACCCAGCAGGGAACAGGGGAGAGGCCATATTTATAAATGACCTATTAAACCACTCACTGGTTTGGACTGTGGAGACAGCTCTTTTTGTAGTGGAAGCAGAATTGGTAATGAGGAAGATCAGATTGGAGAAATGCA
This sequence comes from Cardinalis cardinalis, assembly GCA_014549065.1. Classification (NCBI taxonomy): domain Eukaryota; kingdom Metazoa; phylum Chordata; class Aves; order Passeriformes; family Cardinalidae; genus Cardinalis; species Cardinalis cardinalis. Next base: position 5,072,663 of record JACDOX010000003.1, read on the forward strand.
GCTGTGCCCTGGTGTCACACAGCAAAACTGTTTGGAGTGCAAGCTGCCAAGGAARCCCACTGAGCTGAAAAATATTACTACTAGAGACTTACAGTAGTTGGCAAAAAGGAGTACAAGCTTGATAGAGRCACCAGTCCTTGCAACACCATGGTAGTTCTCTTTTAAAAGAAGGCTGAGTTTAAAAAATGTGGGAGCCTTGTAATGCRCCCCATATGCAATGTGTGGAATGGTGCCCACATGAAATAGAGATCTGTTCAACAGGAAGCAGGAAACTTGCCAGCTAATATCAGATGCTATTGTAATTTTTCACAATTGGCTTGTATGGAGCAGATTAACAGTTCTCAACCTGAGTAAGCCACTGCTGTTTTCATGTTACAGTGAAAGGAATATTTTTATCTAAATCTTGGTTATCATTTTCGATACTTTAAATTCAGCAGCAGTGGCTGTGTTGTATTCTGGGATGGTCAGAAGTGCCCAGGCAGTTTTGAGCACTGCAGGAATTCAGCCGAGTGGTTTTTTTCATGGAGTTGGGTTTGTCTGAAGGAGAGGTGCTGTGTGTCCTTGCTGGAAGCAGCAGCCCTCAGCACTGGCCTAACTCCAGAACTGGTATTTTATTTACTGTAGATCAAGAGAAATATACTTCCTGTTTTCCACCTCCATTTTATTCTTCTCTGATAGCAAACTGATGACTTCAAAAATTACTTCCAGGGTTTTGGTTTGGTTTTTTTTTTACTTTTAAATACTTGTTTATCTTTATTTAGGTGTTACAAATTCCACCTGATTGTCTTTGCCTGACTGGAGGTGTGAGCAAACTAGGCTGCTGCACAAACCTACTATTGGCATTAAGTCAGTGAACTGTGTGTATCAACTTCTACAGTTTTATAATGGCGTGCTTTTAGCTTCATAAATATCTACTATGCTGCTGTAATGATATTCTCCCATAAGGGTGTTCATTTCCAAAGACTGAAACCTAGTATGAATTGGTGTTTTATCATCTTTTTCCAACTTCCCATGCTCCTGTTTTGTAAAACACTGAAAAAAAAATTAGAAAAATTAAAAACTTAAGTTTGCCAGTTTCAAAAGCACCTGATGAACCTTAAAAGCAGTGAGGCTTATTTACATGCTTTCTGGATACCTGATGTATTGTTTAATAGAAAAATATTTGACAGGTACATTTAAAGGAATGTATAGAATTTCTACTCAGAATTTTAACAGGTTTGTAGAAGGTCTAGGAGACCTTTTGGTGTATTCACACCTTTTATTTCCAAGCGTTTGGCAATTCCTAAAGCTTCTGTATTTTACTTTTTTTTTTAAATGATAGTTCACTCATTCCAAGAATAAAATTATCTGTAGCTGCTGATTTTCTTGAATACTGAATTTTTATTCTAGAAAATTTACACTATATTTTGCTAAATTTGGATACTAGATTTCTTTCTTCGAAGTGACTTTTCTTGGCAAAGAAAGACAACAGAACTGATTTATTTTGTTTCAGTGGAAGCAGTTTAGATTGTATATGTTTTGCAGACCTTTCCCTTTCCTTGTTGATCTGTAATATAAGCCATGCAGTTGCTATTTTGCCCTTCAGTGGCGCTAATGCTCCATGGCCCCTTGGCAGTTCAGTCAGAGAGTGTGACATTAAACAAATGTGGGTGGCAGGGGCCTTAATTCCAGAGGGCTTGTCTACAGTTTGGGACCCATGGGGTTTCTCTGCTGTCTGCCCTGTGTTCTTCCCACTGATGGTGTCTACAGTAGGGTCTTTGTCCTATTCTTAGCCACAGATTTTCTTAACCTAGACACATGACATCTTCCAGCAGTTACAACTGGAGGCTATGAATCTTCTGTAAATAAACACATCTTTCACAAACATACCGATGATATGAAATACATTAACTAAAAAAAAAAAAAGAAAGAACAAACCCACAAAAATTAAGAAGCCCATTCCTGTACAGCTGCTCTTCCACTATATATGGGTGAAAGTGCTGGAGTAAGCTGGGCACACAGGGAACACAGGTACCACTTGGTATCTATGTATTCAATACCCTTGTGTATAACTAAAATCTAATAAGTAGCATCTTCAGAGCACAGTATTAATTAATGACTTTAAAAAGTGTCACAAACAGGAAAGAAACAATCCCAATAACAAAGTAGTCTTATTTATATAATTACTACTTTTTTCCAACAGTTTTCCGTAGGTCGGTCCAGCACCTCTGTTTCAGAGGTGGCAGAGTCAAGTAACTGTCTTTTTTAAGAAACATTATTACGGGAGTTCCCCAGACAACATTTCTTTAAGAAGAGTAATGCAAAAATGCAGAAGACTGCTGCCCAAGAACATTAGGATTTCTTAGGAATAATCCATATTGTCAGGAATGCCTTGAAGAATATCCAAGAGGGACTAGAAATCCAGTATTTGTAGAACATGAATGTGTCAGCTGTGAAAACAAGGGAGATTTTCTACTTGACTTTTTGCCCCATTATGACTGCCTATGTGCTAACATAATTGCTTTTGGAAGGGAAATTAAGAACAGTGCCGTAGTAGTACCACGTAGTGAAGGAGGTAAAGAGCGAGGCTGCAGCATGGCCACAGGGCAGTAATAGTAGCTTACTTGTAATCCCATGGAATAAAGCAGGTGCTTTGCTGGATTTATTGTTGTGAAGTGGTGAAATGGTCTTTATGTGTGTGTTTGTAGTTCCTGAAATAACTGAGATGCCAAACCCTTGTTTTCCCTTAGGACACTCGGAAAGGGAAATGGCCTTTAATTGTCTTTTTCTTCTGTCTGTGTTGGAGGTACTGGCAGTGCCTAGGGAGGAGCAGGAAATAGGGTCTTGTAGCACCTGAACATAAGTGATAGGCCAGGAGCAGGTCCTGTCCCTCTTCAGTTAGTGAGACTGCCCAAGGTGCAGGTTTTTCCATGGACTGCAGGTGTACATTGCAGGCAAGGCGGGTGCTGGTACTGGGAGGCAGTGACACTGCACATCCTTAAAAACCGTGGTGCCTGCTGCCTTCCTAAAGAGAGCTGTGGGAACACTGTGCAGGAAATGCTTCTCAGGACTGAACAGACAGTGCAGTCAGGGGCTGGAGCTGCTGCTTTTCCAGAGCTGCCCCTGTGTTAATTTGAGCTCGTAGCACTTTCCATAGGGCCCTCCTGCCCAGCCCAGGTTCCTTCAGCTCCTTTGCAAACCACATGCTGCCCCTCAAAAGGCACGGTTTTGGTTTTCTCTGTTGTGGGCCACTTGGCTGAAGACTACCCCAGCTCAACAAGACTGGCCAACAAAAGCTATCAGAAAGCCAAATTCCACCTCCCAATACACTTGGTGAGCAGGCTGCCTGAAGGAACTGCTCCTTTTGACTGCCTGCATCTCTCTCCTCTCTGACAGCTCTGCATGAGAGCCGCTGGATCTTCTGGGAGCTGTGCTACAGATTTTACATCTGGTGCATAGAGAAACTTCCCAGTTAAATGTTGCCTGTATCTTTTCTTAAGGGTTTTAATATCACTTCCTCAAAGCTGTGCGGGTCGTTCAGCAAATGCCAACAAGACTTTTTTTTTTACTGACTCAGTGCCTTGCTGAGAAGAGTCTCATTAGGTCCTGTTCTCTCAATCAGTCTGGGAGCCTAGGCCAGGCAGGCAGGTTGTTCCCTCTGCTTTATCTGCCTCATGGCAAGTGTCTGGGAATGTGATGTTACTTCTGGAAGTGTCACCACTCCCAGATTTTTCAATAGAAACAGTTACTTTATGGGCAAATAACTGAGAGTTAATGGCGTGGAGACCAGCTAGTCTGCATCATTTGGGAGGCAGTGGATTAGAAGCAATTAGAAGGAGATGCTCCAGCTCATTTGAAGACTTTCCTGAGCCTGTTACAGTGTAAAGACAAAGCACCTTGATTAAAAACAAACAAACAAATCCTGGATCTGGGATTCTCCCGGTTGTTCTTGGCAGGTGCCTGCTGTCCTAGTCACTAGTGCCCTCCTTTGTAGCTATTTGCTCTCTTCTGAATGGTGAATTATTTGGCACTTGGTTATGCATATTGTTACAATCATATGTTACTTGATGCATAAAAAGTACAGTGGAATTTGATTTGCATGTACATATGCCTTTTCAAAGTAGCTTCAACTGCAAATGTTTACTGTATTAGGTTAAATTACTATGAACTGAGAAGTGTGGTCGTTGCCTAGCTTTCAATAATGTCTTTGCATTTGGTTAACATACAATAATTATTTTATTCAGTCTAAATGAAATATAGAGCAGGGTGTATAATACACTTATATAGTAGATATTTTTATAACTCAAATATAATGCTGGATTTAAGAAACATCCAGTTTTGTATATGAGTACAGAATATCAGTGTTTGCTTCATTTTATTTTTGTTTTTTGTGTCTTTTCCTTACTTCTGCTTCTCTAGGACTTTGGAATCATGTTTACACATCACATTGTAACAGTCACCCTGATTACCTTCTCATACGTGACCAATCTGACACGAGTGGGAACCTTGATCTTGTGTCTCCATGATGCAGCTGATATTGTCCTAGAGGTGAGATCATTCCTATGTCATCCTGTCACTAGGCTGAACCTTTTTGCTATGCAGAACAAGTGTTTCCTAGGCCAGTTCAAGATGGTAATGGCGCTTAATATAGTCTATTTCCTTGCTTAAATATCTTGCACTTGTAGCAGCACATATTTCTGATTTCAGACTGGTTTCTCCTTTGATCTGTTGCTTGTACAGAGCAGAGACTGGTAATGCATTGCATACCAGGGAGGGTTACACGCAGATCCTAAATACAGCATGGGAAAATCAAAAGCTAAAGTTGCAAAATCTGGAAAGTGGTGAAAGTGCTCACCTGGTTCTTAACCCCTGCAACGTGGTGTGTGGAGCAATGACCCTGTCTCTGAAAGAATCAAGGTGTCACAGTGTGTTTCTGCTCTGCTTTGCTGGGCAGAGGGTGTTGGACAATTTAGTGGCTTATTTGGGCATGGCCAGGGAGCTGACCTCTGACTTTCCAGATTCCCATGCCTCTGGATCCCAGTACCAGCAGCTGTATTTGGAGAAGAAGGGATGATTGAAATTCTTTTAAGTCAAGATAGTCTGTAACTTCCATAGTGGCAACTTAGAGATGTTATCATCTTTTGTCTGCATCAATTGCTAGAGAGCTCTGGGTCATGCTGGAATTTGGCTGGCTCTGAACTCTCCTGCAAAGTTAATGTCTATTTTGTCTGAAATTATTTTTATTCAATACCTGCAAGGATACCTGTTATGCAAGAATATAGACTTACTGCGTGAGTCACCTATTGCAAAATCAAGATCCTGCCATTCTGATTCAGTAGTGCTGTAAATATGGTTTTATTTTTTAATCTTTTTTGATCTAGAAGGCACATGACTGCCTGAGATAGAAAGCAAAAGAGAATATGGATTTTTCGGGATAAAAATAATCACATCTTTGCAAGTTTATTTTTCTGGTTTAGAATGTGTATAGCTAGCTGTGACTTCACCTAAACTTTCTTCATTTCTCTTTTCTCACCACCAGAAAGAAGGTCTTAAAGATGTTTATTCTAGATCAGACCAGTGTCTGTGGAACTATAAAAACACTAGAGAGCAGCTGTACTAGGCTTGCTAAAACTTTACCCTCTGTTCATTACCTAAGACAAAGAGGAAATGCTGGTATTCTCACCAGTTGCAAACATTGGTCAGATATGCTTCCTCATGAGGCACATACTTAAGTGGTCTTTCTAGTCGGGTCTTGCAGTCTGGTTTGACTGGAAATTCTGCTAGGGCAGTGAGTCACAGCACTGGTGCCATGTCAGAGGAGATGGACTCTTGCATGGTTCTGACATTACTGAGGGGAAGTTCAGTGCAGAGGAAGAAAGCTATCAAACTGCAAAAGAAGTTGGTTAAATGGCTTGCCATGATGGGTCAGTTGTGCACCTGACTTGTGTTACCTATTACATGTTTGTAAAAATGAAAAGCTGTTTCTGGAGGGCACTAGACTCTTTCCATCTACCATTTCATAATGAAACACATCCACTGGAAAGCACCATTTTTTTGTTATTCTCATTGCAAAATGTAGTGTGCATTGGTGGGAATGCTGCAGGTGAGATTTTTTTCCCACACGTCTTAAGGTATGTGGAAGTTTGGAAGAACCATAGTARGATTTTCAAGAATTTGTAATGCTGTGTTCCTCAGTTGTAGTCATGGTTTTTAAATTCAGAAAATCGTATTTTATTGTCTTAGGTGGTCAAGTTCCAATCCAACAACAACATATTCATTCCCCTTTTTTGTAGTCTTTCTTTATCACTATAATTTGTAGAATTATTGTAATTTGTTATTTGAGAACCAATGTCCCAATAGCTGTACTGTTTTCGAGAAATGGCATGATACTACTACATGTTCTGTAGTAATATCAGCCTCATGCACTAAGAAACCAGTTTTTTAAACTGCCACCATGGAAATATATCCAGAATTCCTGGACTGAATTTTCCATCATCTGAAAAGCAAGGAAGTTAGTAATGCTTCTGCTTTGTATGTTGGCACCAAAGTGTTCTCTTTTCCTTCAAACTAGGCTATTTCCTTCAAACTGCTTCAAGCCTCTAGAAAATAGGTTTGATTCAGAAAATAGGACTGATTCAGAAGGGTTATGTTTTCTTCACAGCATTGATGGCTTTCCTCATGTTCTGGGAGCTTCTTAACTGGGTTTCTTTAGTGAGGAATAATCTTCATGTCCAGGTTTTTAGTGGGAGCATTGCAGAAATTGGGTGACATCCAAAAGTGCAGGTTTGGTTACGGCATCCAGATTATCTGTTTCTCTGGTTTGAATTCTGCATTTAGAATTGTATTCTGTATGCCTGGTTCTAGTAATTTTGCTCCCTCTTAGTACTCTGGAAAGCCTGCACAAGTATCTTGTGGGGCACTGGGAGCTGAATGCAGGTCCCCCCAGAAAGGAGCTTTGAAAGGGTTCCCAGTGGCTTAAGTGGACACAAAAGAGTTCCCAGTGACTTAAATGGACTCTCTGGATACTTTTGACAGAAGACATGAAGAGAGACTGAGCCTGTCTCAAAGCAGATGTTGTTTTAAAATAACAATTAACTGCTTGCACACATTAACACTGTGGAAGCAGCACGGACATGTTAAAACAAGTTTCCTTCCCTATATCTTAGCTTCCTTCCCTATATACCATTTTCTCTGGGGAGAAAAGGATAAAGAAACTTCTGGGAAGATCAGTGTTTTAATGAGCAGTTTCGGAGAAGAGTAATGAATTAGTGAGTCCTTCTCTGGGAAAGAGTCAGAAGATTGCATGAAGACAAGTGAGAAAAGCATGTAAATATAAGCATAAGACAACAAGTTAGAAAGCAGAAGCTGAAAAGAGAGCCTTGGAAAAATACTTGAAGGAGAGGGGTATAATCGTTGAAGTGGAAACTATTCTGTTTAGGCAGAAAAGGAAGAAGAGATGCTTCAGAAGAATGTAGCATATGGCGTGTACTGGCAATTGAGACAAAGTTTATATATAGCAGCTACTAGAAGGTCAGAGAGCATGGGGCACATGGAAGGTAGATGGATGCTGAAAATGCCAGTGGAGCATACTGGAAAGGTGAAAGATGAGCAGGTAAAGAGGTTGAGGACAAAGACACCATAAACATACTGGAGTTCAATAAAAGGTTTAGAAGAGTTTTGCAAATCTGAAATTGTAGAACCTCATAAATGAAATTGAGTGGGAAATAAAGAACTTAAATACATACTCTAGTTTTATGTATTCTGGTTTGGGTGTTTTCCAAAGAAGATATTTTCCAGCTGCTTGGTGGAGAGGAGTTCCAAGATTACTGTGAGGTGGCCCAGTGAAAACGTTAGTGATTTCATAAAAATTTGATTTCTTCTTTTTCTTACAGCTTATACACAGTACAAGAGAATTCAGTTGTCCTCATGGAAGTAAAAAGACATCTTTTTCTTTTACAGGCTGCCAAAATGGCAAACTATTGCAAGTGTCAAAAACTGAGTGACCTTCTGTTCCTTACATTTGCCGTTGTCTTCATTGTCAGTAGGCTTGGCATATATCCCTTATGGTGAGTAAGGACATTGTTTTCCCAAGCTCTAGGCACCAAACAAGCTTGGATAACTATGTTATAATTGAACACGATTCATTGCTGTTACTCTGTTTCCCAAAGCACCKGGGAGAGTTTCAGACATAACCAGGTGTTGAAACAACATGTTTGCCAGAGTGCCATTGTGTTTACTGTGTGCTAGATGAGAAACATCTGGGCCTTCTGCTGCTTTTAAGCTAGAAGTGGGCTGGAGACAGCATAGCTTCAGACTAGCAGGTGGCTGGCTGTGTTGGCAAGAAAGGAGAGGAAAATGAAAATATTGGTCACCAAAAAAACTGACCAGCAGCTAAGCTTGAAGCTAGAATATTCTCAGTAGCTTTCAGTGCATGCTTCATAAGCACGTTCAGCTTAAAGAAAAACACAGTGGAATAAATAAAATCCAACCTGCTATAAGAATGTTGTTGTCATGCAGATTGCGATATTGAAGACTACTCCTTGTCCACCTCTGAATTGGGGTTCTTGGGGCAGCTGTGTAACACTTCTGTCTAGGTTTGTGTGAAATTACACAGCTCTTACTGGAATCTCCCATCTTCCCAGACAGTCAGCTGCTTGCATGTGCTCACACTCTTGTGGGTACACAGACATGCATGCACACAGACTGAGCACAGATGTTTGGTTCTTTAGCTGGGATCTTCTGCATCCAGGGGGCAGATGGCTAATTAGGAAACACATGGATGTACTTCATTGTAAAAATGCATTCAAGTTTTTCTGCATCCTGTGCACTATATGTGAGGAGGGCTGAGAGGAGGTGTTGTTTTGGCTCTTTTCTCAATCTTTTTTTTCTTATAAACAGAACTAGCACAGATATTGTGTTTCTAGGCAAGTAAGAGAGGTCTTTCATTGCATCAGAAGATTACCAATGACAGTTTTGTTTTTGGGAAGCAGCAAGAATGCCAGAAATTGTACCCTTTGTAGAGTTTGTTTAGATTACCACTGAGCTCCTTATATGCAGAGGATTTACAGATGCCAATGTCAACCTCCCTGCTCCAGTTTCCTTTCTAAACCTCACTAATGATACCTCTTTGAGGTTTTGTTAATGCAAACAGGGTAAGAGCAAGATGCCCTTAGGGAGCTGTTTCATCAGCTCTGCTTAACCCTTACAATGTAGAAGTCTCATTTAGCATTTGATGACTCCAAAGATATTGTCATAATGCCTGGTCCCTGCTGTGTTGTGAGTTGGTGAACAAGCATTACAAAACATGAAAATGGATAGACACAGAAACTGCATGTTTAGAAACACTTGTTATTTTCTTTGAGGGGCATTTTTTTCTTTTTCAAACAGTTTTGCTTCCCTTCTTCAGTCCTTCCTTGAAGGCAACTGGACCTTTCACTAAATTTCTGTAAAGGAAATAAGCTGGTTTTTCTACTTCCATGATCTCATGTAGGAAAAATGGTGGCATTCTTGCTCATAGGATTTCACCTGACCCCTGCTTTCTGTTTTATATTGAGAAATGGAGGGAGGACCCAATTTCACCACTGCACTTCTGCTGCTGGAGACTGCAGTATATGACTGTGCTTAAGGGAAGGCTCAGTCAGATGAGGACTGGATGGATTTGCAAAGGGGAAATCATACTTGGCCAACCTGATAACCTTCTATGATGAAATTACTGGCTTGTAATTACTTAATTACTGGATTATTGGGCAGAGTGCACCCTCAGCAAGTTTGCATGTTCCCACCTGTGAGGAATGGCTGATACACCACAGGGTTGTGCTGCCATCCAAAGGGAAGGAACCTCAACAGGCTGGAGATACAGCAAACAGGAGCCTTGGAAGTTCAGCAAAAGCAGTGCAGAGCCCTGCAGCAGTATTTTCTGGGGGCTGACCACCAGGAAAGCAGCCTTGCACCACAGGAACTGGGGGTTCCAGTGGACACTGGGATGAACACGAGCCAGTTCTGTGCCCTCRTGGTAACAAAGGCTGCTGGAACCCTGGGCTGCCTTAGGAAGGGGTGGGCAGTGGGCTCAGACAGGTGACCCTGCCTTTCTACCAGCCCTGCTGAGGCCACATGCAGAGCACTGTCCAGTTCTGGCCTCCCAGTAGCAGAGAGGCACAAAGCTACTGGAGACAGTCCAGCAATCAGTCACTGAGATTGATATGGGGACTGGAGCACCTCTCACATGAGGAGAGGTTGAGACAGGCAGGATGGTTTAGCACAGAAAAGAGAAAGCTCAAAATGGGTATTCTCAATGTAGAAATACATGAAGGGAGAGAGTAAAGAGTGAGCCAGGACTTGTCCATTGACAGGGACGCAGCAGCTGGCAGTGTGCTGTGTGCTCCCTGTCACAACCTGGGTGGGTACCCTGGTGAGCCCTCTGCCTTGTCATGCTTTAACCCCGGCTGCCAGCAAAGCCCCAAGGAGCTGCTCACTCACTTCCCACCAGTGAGATGGAGGAGAGAATCACGAAGGTAGAAGGGAGAGAACTCATGAGCTGAAATAAAAACAGTTCAATAGGTTGAGGCAAGGGCTGTGCACACAAGCAAGGCCAAACAAGGCTTTCATCCACCACTTCCTGTGGGCTGGCAGGTGTTCAGCTGTCTCCAGGACAGCAGGGCTCTATTTGTAATGGTGACCTGGGAAATGCAAACACCAACACTCTAAACATGATCCCCTTCCTCCTTCTTCCCCCCGGTTTGTATGCTGAGCACGACACCATATGGTGTGGAGTATCCCTGGGGGCAGCTGTCCCAGCTGTGTCCCCTTCCAACTCCTTCTGCAGCTCCATTCTCCTCACTGAGGGCTGTGTGAGGAGCAGAAAATGCTTTTGCTCTGTGTGAGCACTGCTCAGCAATAACAGGAACATCCTGAAATTACCAAMACTGTTTCCAGCACAAATCCAGAATATAGCCCTATGCTACCTACCATGAAGAAAACTAGATCTGTGCAAGCCCAAACCAGTGTATCCCTTAATCAATGAAAAATACATTTATTTATTTGAATATGCAAATAGTTTAGTGTGGTATGAAAAAGGTCTTTGATTTTTTTTAAAGACCCTTTTATTTCCAGACTAAAACCTTGATGTTTTTCAATGCCTGTATGGCCCATTTACTTAAGAGTTGGATTCAATGATCCTTGTGGGTCCCTTCCAACTCAGAATATTCTGTGCATCTCTTCCTGATGGCTACCCTTAGATAAAGCCATAGGCAGTTTCATTGTTCTCAGCTGTACTGTAGGCAATGCATGTGGGAGTCGGAGTTGGCAGGGATGAACCATGGCATACATGAGCTTGTGTCTCCCAAATCCTTTTCCTCTATGAAACAGCAATTCTAAATCTTCAGCTCTATTAGTTTGCATGTCAGCAAAGATGACTCACTGCAGTGGCAGCAGGCCAGGAAGTATAGTTTTGCTCTCCTTTGCTGAAAATTCAAAATAGCAAAATTTGGTGCCTGATTAATATTACATAAATATGCAAATTTTGCTAGCATAAAGGCTGAGAGGTATAAAATCAGTGTGCATGTAATGTAAAAGCAAGGCTGTAATTTGTAAGAAAACTTCCCCCACACAGGAAGGTGARTACCCCAGACAGGCTGGCAGAGACGTCGCTTCCCAGGCCCTGCTGTGCTGCCCCTTTGCGCAAGAGCCGCTTCATTGTGCGCAGAGGTGCTCATAGAGAATTCAGAGTGTATCAAATGCTGTTGTTTGAAGGGTGTTTAACAGCAGGGCTAAGACAAAAGAAACTGGCAATTAGGTATATATTTAGCAGTCTTTCTGCAGGCATCTGGAGTTCATTTCAGCAATAATTCAAAAACCCCAGGATACTTTCTGCCTCCTGCTGCTAAGTGAATGTMGGAGTAAAGCTGCTATTTTCACTGACAAGACATTTTGCTTGTGAAATTCTCCCACTTGCACATAATCACTGCTCTAGCAAATTACAACATAGAGCACAACTCTCCATGAGTCAGGGGGAACATGGTGCCTTCTCAGGTGAACCAGGATTGTAGGGAGAATGAAAGCAATCTCAACCCAAAATTAATGTAAATTATACAAGCCCTTGGCTAGTCTAATCAGGCTGGGTAAAGCAGTTAGTTCAAGCTCTCAGGGAAGCTGGGCTTATATTTATTTACCAGGTTAAGACACCAAACCAGTTAAATTGATGCTCTTTCAAATTGCTCTGTCTAGTTACTAGCATGCAGTTTTCTGGAGTTTTTTCTTTTGATTACTTTTATAATGAGTTATATTGTCTGGGAGGTAAAAACCTGTGTTTCAGGGAAGTGTTGCTGACAAGTACTGCTGTCAAAAGATGAGGACACAAAGAAACAGCCTTGGCTTTCATGGGTTGACCTGTGTGTTCTCAGCATGCATGCATTACATACATGCACTGAGAAATATAAAATAGTGGCTTAACGGCGCAGATTTAAGTGAAAGCCTGATTGAAGCAGATTATAAAGAGCAGAGGTCATGTTCTGCATATGCTGTCCCACAAGTTCTCATCTAGGCAAATTTGGTATAATCCAGGTAGTCCTTATTATGCCCTTCTGATCTTGATCTCTTTGTACACTGTCAGTGTCCAGAGTATTGTATCACATTAAAAGCTGTGAAGATGGACAGTCAACTACTTTGATTAGTTGGTATAGTCTTGTTTCATGCCAGTAGGTACATCTTAGCTGGATCATCTTTTTGTGAGTCTGTTTGGAAATATTCTGGGGAAAAAATGGAAAAAAAATTCTCACTGTTAAAATTTAAAGCTGTTTCAGGTGTATGTCTCCCCATCAACTGCAGTGTGTGGCTTCTAAATGAGATTTTGGTGTCTTATATATACCTTATATAAATATGGGTCAGCCAATCCTCAGAAGATCAACTTTGTTCCTTGCTGTTCCTTCCTTTTTAAAGCTTGTTCATGACAGTACACACAGTCTGCCTCATGGCTGATAATCTAATTGCCTTTACATGGCAGTGAGTAGCTGCATGAAGCAGACGAGCCTGGTGTGATTCTTCATGAGTTACAGTTAACTTCTGTTCAGCGTGGTGAGCTCTAATGAACCTTAGTTACTCATTACCAGAGCTGCAGTCATCTCTGCATGGCTGGCAGAAAAGCTCCTCCTGAGTTCCACCGCTGGCTGAACACCAGWGTGGGTCATAGCCCTGTCCTTAGTGCACACACTGTGTTTCCAGACAGTGATGCAGTACTGCCAGTTTGAACTGCTCTCTGTCCTTTCATTTATCCTGGAATTGGCTTCTCTCTGAGCAAACAGAGCAGTGTGGAACCGCCATAAGAAGCAGCTGCTACAAAGATTTGCTGACCCTCTCGTTTTGTTCTTTAGCTGATATTGGCTGGGTTTGTACGGCTCTTAACAAGCAGCGAAGTTGAATTGTTGTCTTTCATGGTGGTTTTCTTTCCTGGCACATTTTCTCCTGACTGACCCCTTGGAATGTGTGTGCTGTGTGGGAAGACAGCATGTGGACCCCAGCAGAGTCACTCTGCTTCACTCCTCTGAACGTTCCGGTGAAACAGAAAGCTCCAAGCTACCCCTTAAAGCACCCTACAGTGCCAAAGCAAGACGTAGGCAGTGGTTAGAGCAGAGTCCTGGTCAGGTTCTTCGCATAGTGAGAATTCAGGTAGCTAGATGAGTCCCAGCTGCCCAGACCTTGCCTGCACTCTGAATGAACACAATTGTTTGGCAATGGTTTTAGTTACTCTTGTTGGATTGTAAACCTTTCTAGCCTAGCTAGAATAATAAAATAACTTTTCTGTTAAGGTGATCTCTTCTGACACTGTCTCAAGCTCATTTTGCTCAGAGTATTGTCTAAACCAGAGCACAATCATAATCACATGTTGCTTGTGGGTAGCAGATACTGAAAGAATAAATTATGATTTTGATACTTGATTTCTGATGCTGTTCATACTGTCATTGAGTGGATGGTGTAGGGCTAGCAAAAATTATCTGATGTGCTTACATTTCAGTCTGTTTGTAGTTTCAGCAGGCAACTTATAATCAATCACTTTATCAAGAGCATTTAATAACAAGGTTTTGGGAAACTAACAATAATATATTCAAAGAACTCATAGACTTCAATTTATGGACTAAAAATAAGGTTTAATTAACTAAATCTCTATAAATTTGCTCACAACTCTTGCCTTAGCTCCTTAGCAGAGTGTATATAGTGTTGTCATCCCATCTGCTTCTGACTGAACATTATCAGATGTTATCCTTTCTAATGCCTAGTTGTTTTATTTCCTCCAATTTTTTACAGCATTTGTGAACTCAGGCCTCTGGAGTTTTACAAGAAGCAAGGGTGAAATCTTTGGAGTACAGGTTAATACTAATCCAGCTATTTACAGGGAAGCTATAAGAAATGGAAAGGTTAGAGGTGTCATTCACCATTATGGGCCTGCATTGTAAATAACAAAATGTGGCATTTGCTCAGAGTTGCCGTTTTTAAAATTTTCATGTGATCATAGCAGGAAAAAATTATATGAAAAAATATTTCATCAGACTTCCAAAGCCATTCTTCTCCTCATTTTTAGTTTCTATAGACTGTACTCTGTGGCTATAATAATGCTTTCTGTTGTCAAGGATCGCCTGTTCAGTTGATGTTCTTGCTTCTTTTTTAATTAAGAAAAATGTCCTGTCTAAAATCTGTGCTCCAGTTGGAAACAGGACAGACRCCTGTGCAGTGAAACTTCTCTTGCTCAGAATTATTCTGCCATAAATGTGTCAGGGTAAGGGAAGCAGTATGGTTGTGGTTTTTTTGTGGCCAGACATCTTAGCCACTTTTAAATCAGCTCGGGTAGGTAGCTTGAACTTGTGCAAATGTTCTGCCTCTTCTCAGCCCCTTTTCTCTTAGAGATATCTTTAGCACCAGGGTTTGCTGTTACTGGCACATATTTTGTGATGCTACAGAGTCAATGCAAAAGCAGAACAATGCTACTGCAAGCTTCTGACAGATGTGGGATGTAAAAATCATAGCTGTGCAAAAGCAGGAGAGTAAGTTAAATTACCAGCTTGAAATAGTCAATGACTTTTGACTATTTCATGATCCACAGCCATGGTGGAGCTGGCATCTCATTTGTGTTCAGCTGGGAGGGGGTCATGGTGGCTGAGCACCCTGGGAGAAACCCAGCCCCATGTAAATGAGCACATTCCATAGCTTTCATTGGGGATGCACAATGGCAGAGCTTGACCCATAATATCTCTGAAAG
Source organism: Cardinalis cardinalis (assembly GCA_014549065.1). Classification (NCBI taxonomy): domain Eukaryota; kingdom Metazoa; phylum Chordata; class Aves; order Passeriformes; family Cardinalidae; genus Cardinalis; species Cardinalis cardinalis. Next base: position 5,087,886 of record JACDOX010000003.1, read on the forward strand.
CATAAATAATTATTAAGAAAATTGGATTAAACTGAAAACTGTTTAGGGATGATTTCAAAGACATTGATGTTGCATATAGTTAAGCACAACTGCACTTAGTTTTACTCAACAGAAAGGGGCAGGAGGATGGCTTTTTTATACTCTGATACTCTGTTTCGCAAAGATTAGAAACAATACAGTTTACAACAAATGCTTTTCCTCTTTGGAGAATAACATGCCCTCCAGGAAAATGGATCTTGGTATGTGTTCTCTGTTGCTCATATAAAAGTTTTATATGTGCCTGAAGATTTTCAGATTTGGAAGTGTCATTCTTAGCATAACACATTCTTCAGTACCTGTGAGTTATTATCTCAGGTACTGAAGAACTGAGTTGTTATATGGGCCTTTACACAAGCATTTTCCCATAAAACACTGCTGATACAACATCTTGCTGAGTATAGTTACATTCTGCTAGGAATCTTGAGTTCTCTCCATAACCTGATGTCTATGAAGGACTCTTCTGAGGTTTGAGTTTGGGTTGTGAAAGTGCCTATGACCTTGTATCTTTGTTTTTTCTATCCACAAGAGTGTAAATGTAAATGCTACTTTTCATGCCAGTGGCTGCAAAATCAGCTAATGGGCAGTAACTGCTGATGAGAAGGAATTGAGTGAAAAGCACAGCTGAAACCAGGACAGTGACAGCTTGATCAGGTCTCTTCTACAGTACATCAAACATGAATAATTTCCTGCCTGCTCCATCATTTTAGTTAAGTAATTGGAAATCCTATTGATCTGCACACAGGACTTAAAATAACACCATCTCAGTGGCAGGGCTGTAATTTCTGCAAAGACATATTGTTCCTGATTAGCATTAGGACAGGAACCACCCATCCCCACAGCAGCTGGGCATGTATTGGTACCATGTCAGGAGATCCTCTGATGTGGGGCTGCGGTGAGTGAGCAGAATGCCACGTGGTGGTGACCTCACCGATAAAATTGAAGTGTGTGGATTTAATGTTGCTCTGAATACTGACTCAATAGGTTATATTCTTTCTGTCACTGCATTTTGCAGAGATCTTTCATCTGCTCTCTAAAAGAAGGAGGGTAGTGAACATCACCAACCAAACAATCTGATGAATCAGTCTGAGATGCTGTTGAAAGATCATATCTCTCTCTCTCTCTTTCTCTCCCAATCCTTTCCCTGCTTCATTGCTTCTGTGTGGGTGACTGGTTCATCTGACTGTTCTCTGTTCACAGTGGGTCTCTGCTACTTTTCTTGTATTTGCCATGCACTGATACTCTGGAGGGCTGAAAATGTAAGAGACAGCAGGATCTGGAAAGGGAAACAAGCTTGTTCTCCCACTCAGCAAGAACCAAGAAGCAGAACAGTGATATAAACACAGCAGCTGGCCAAGCTGAAACTCAGATGAAAAACTTGGCAGTATAGCCCTTAATGTACTGAATTTGCTATAATTAAATATTTAGCTGCGCTGCAGCTTGAGGACTCCATTACATGGAGTACTATAAACCAAAGTTTCCTCAATTTGATGACTGTTTTGTGTATGATTCCATACACTTCTCAGGTAAAAAGCTGTTTAACTCATTTGAAGTCTCATGCAGAAACATCTATGTGTAAGGTCTGTTGTGTAGCACTGGCATTGAAAGTCACTAGGACAGCCTGGGATGTGAAGTCCTATCAGATTTCAATCAAGGTCTAAATCCTAGTGATGGATCTTGACCACTGATGAAAGTATCTGATTTATCATCCTGTGGCTGATCAACATGTGCACATACATGTACTCTCACACTCCACTGCCCTACATCTATCTGTGAATCTCAGTGACATTTTTTTCTACCTATCACTTTTAGGGCATCTGTTAAAGAAGTAGTCCATAGTGTTTTATCAAGCTAGTAACTCTCACAGCATCTTTATGTGGCCAACAAGGTGTGCCAATACTTTGTGCCCATCTTTAACAACAAATGAACTGTGGAAAGAAATTTGAAAATTTCTTAGATCACATAAGTTAATATAACAGCTAAATCCACAATTTAGAACTCATGACTCTTTATTCTCTGGTCATAGTCACTTTTTACCACATATAATGAAGAATAAATGACTATGTTTTGGTGCAAATGTTTGGATTTTTAAAGGAAAAATTTTAAAAAGGGGCAAAAACTTTGAAGTGTTGCTGGTAGGAATGCTGTTGAGTTACTTGCACTAAATGGGATAATTAATGTAAGTACATAATTACAGAAATGTAATTACATATATCTTGGTAATGTATGCAGTATTGAAAGATGTCCCTATACAGGTGTTACAGTAAAATATAGAATATTGATGTCTAATATACACATAGTGGGGATAAAGACATTTATTCTGAATTATTTAGACAAGCTGGTATTGTATTGTGTTGTCCTTGGTCATATCTGAGCCTTCCATCTATTGTGCTGTGTTAACAAAGTGACTTTAATTCAGCATGTTGCAGCAGAAAATTGGGACAGTGCTGCAGAAGGGAAGGCAGTTTGCAGTAGCACTAATTTCAGCTGCAGTTTCTGCTCCCACTGGATGTGATAATAGTGCCCATCATGCTGCTATGCATCATTCTGCTGAGTTATCACCAATTTCTTGCTTGTCTGGAAGAATACCTGCTCCTTTCACATGATCTTTCTTTTCAGCTCTTTTTGTTTCTCTCAGGATCCTTTCAGAAGCAAACAGAATATTTTTGTCAGTTCTCAGACAATATAGATAAGGATTTTACTCTTCCACCCATTCCTCTCTTTCTTTACCTCACTTCRTCTCCAGGTTTTCCTTTCATCCTTGGTGCAAGACAAGGAATCAACTTGCCAGGAATTAGTAGSTGACCCCCAAGAGCCTGGATTTGGGCCCACTAAGTAGGGGAGTGTAATGTTAATGAGTCAGTGTGGATCTGTTACCTCTAGTGTCCCAAGTACTGCTTTGCTGGCTGGATACAGAGCTAGAGACTAGAGGAAAAACCTCTGTTACTGCTGGTGTGTTGCAGGCGATTGTTTAGTAGTTGTTGAAAATAAGTTCATTTTATTCTGAGTGTTTCATTAGAGTGGTAGTACAGTAAGCACAGGATTATCTCTCCAAGTGGCTCGGATATTGTGGCAGCATTCCTGAAAAAAATACCACAGATATCTGTAAGAATAAACTGGAACTTAAGTGGTGAATTTATTTTTATTTGCTTTCATCAGCCATACTGCTTAATTCAGGATGCTGAACTGAGTGTTTCACACAGCCAAATGCACAACCCTCCTTGGAATGCATTTAAGCAGGGAAGAATACCTTCCATGAAATTGTGTTGTGTTCTCCAGCTATCAAAATCTTCCAAGGGCTCAGAAAACAAACAGTCCAGAAATTATTTTCAAAAGCAGAAGCTAACATTTAGTTGCAAATTGCAAAGACCTGAGAAATGCTGGCAAAAGTTTTCAGGAAGGTAGACCACTTGCAGCTTAAAGTAATTTTCCCCTGTGAGATCAAGTCCAGCTGTTTCAAGTCAGATACCCAAGAATCAATGTTTCCACCATTCATTGTGAAAAACTGGGATTTAATCACTGGAGAGCTTTGAAAAGTCCCTGCAAGTGTGTTTACAGATGTAAGTGCTCTTCTGACTATTTGAATCCAATATGCATCTTATAGGCACTTTTTCCTCCATCTATTTTGTGCTGCTATTTCCAGTCCCTATTACTTGTGTAGTTGATTGAAATGCTTCCAGTGAATACTTGAAGCAGTGAAATTGATGGAAAGTGGTCTAACCTGTCTCTCCTCGCCTTCTTCCTCAGTCTCTACAAGTAGAATTTCTCTGTATATTCTGACTCATAACCTTATGAATTTTTCCCCATTTCAGACTTTCAAAATGAATAAATTATTTCATATTAAAAGTTTATTTGCTCACTTCTATTTTTTCTGTACTTTTCTGTATTTTTCACTCAGCTTCTGCTCTGGAGGTGCTTAGACATAGCCTTAGCTCCATGTGAACACCTAGCCTGCACATCAGACACTGAACCCTGTTAGCATTGCTGGGCAATTACTGAGATCCTTTTTGGAGCTTTAATGGAGAATTCCACTCCTGTCCTTAGTTTGCCAGACATAACAGATTAGAAAGCAGTCTGCTTTTTTACTGAGGCTTATTTCCCTCTCTAATACACAATGTATGAGTCATTTGCACATGGGACTGGTTTTGGTACCAAAAGCACTCTTTTTGGCCTTGCTTTCTTCCTGACTTCTGCGAGAGTGGACTAACTCATCTCTAATGCTGCTTTTTTTTACTTGACTTCTGTGGAAGTCCCCAGAGATTAATTTGGTCCAGTTAATAAAATATAAACAGAAACCTGCAGAAGCTTCACTTACAATTCTGTGGCATTTGAAGTTTTAGATAGTTGAGTGTAAACAATGGTGACTTTATATACAGGAGTTGTTGATTTCAAGTTTGAATTTGATATAACGGTTTGAACTGCAGTAAACACTGGTGAAGTTGAACAGTGCTGACGGCACGTCTGTTTTGATATGATGAGAATGTCCCCTTGAACTGTAAAGTGGGGTGTTACTGTGACAAATTTAGCTGCCACTGGCAGAACAAATTGCACAAAGCTGAGACTGAAGAGTTCCACCTGACAGAAGCAATAATATGGGGTTTTTGCAAACTGGAAAACATTTTCTGGTGCTCACACCAGAAACAGAAAACAGTGTAAAAACGCTGTCTGGGAAGGTTATAAAACATTCAACTTCTGTAAGAAGGCAAAAATGAAAAGGTAGAAGTACTGTGAAATACCTCTACAGTATTAAGTCCAGTGTATCAGCAATCACTGCTTGATTTTTGATCAGTGGTGTTACACACATTGGGTGTGTATCATTACCACTAAATGTGGTATTCTGATTTTGTTGTCTGTACATATTTCATACTAGTACTACTTTGGTTTTGTTTTGGTTTTTTTTTTAATTGGTTTTATGCTGCTGGAAAGGGCTGTGGGAAATGTGGTTGTTGATTAGAAAGATGAGACAAATATCCATAATTCCTCCGCGGAGCTGAGCGCAGCTCTGTGCCCGTGCGCGGTCCCGGCGCTGGCCGGGCTGAACGCGCCATCTAGTGATGCGGGGATGGCAGAGTTAAAACAGGAGCAAAGAACAGAAAGGCAGCACAGTTTGTAATGAATTTCTGCATCMGCAGGGAAAGTGGATGAAGTTTGACAAATCCTTTTATTGCCTTATTTTTCTTGCCCTAATTAACAGCCCTTCCTATATTGCTATTTGTTTTTAAAAATGCCATTGTTTCTATTGTCTGTTCTCCACTCTGCTCTCAGGTTGTTTGYTAAGATAGATTGAAATCACCCTGCTGTGGCAGGGTATGTGAGCACAAAGCTAGTGCTGGATTCACAAAGCTTCAGAAGTCATTATGCATCAGTTTACTGCCTGTATCTGAAATGCTGATTCTCAAAAATTTGTTTCAAATGTGTAGAACTGCCTGAATTTCTTGGAGTCATAGAATGATTTGGATTGCAAGGGATCTTTAAATGTCATTTAGCCCAAGCCCCTGCTATAAGCAGGGACATCWTCTTCAAGATCAGATTGCTCAGAGCCCTGTCCTACCTGACCTTGRATTTTTGCAGGGATGGGGAGTGTACAACCTCTCTGGGTAATCTGTTCCAGTATTTTACCACTCTCATTGTAAAAATCCTCTTCTTTAGATCTAGTCTTAATCTACCCTCTTTTAGCTTAAAAACATTAGCCATTGTTTTATCTCAACAGGCCCTACTAAAAAGTTTGTCCCCATGTTTTTATAAGCCCCCTTTAAGTACCAAAAGGCTGCAATGAGGTCTCCCATCCCTCACTGTCCATTGCCCACCTGTCCTGGATGTAACTGCCAAGCCTCACTCTTGGTTGTACATRAGTGGTCTGCAAATCGGATTTAGTGCAAAACAGTGGCTAATATGGGGGCCAGTMATTTTTGTTATCAATCAGGGAAGGAGTTACTTGGGTCAACCAACACCTGCTAGCTGTATAGATAAAGAGAAGAAATGCACATTGAAGACCTTTGTTTTCTGTATGCAATGTTTACAAATCAAGTTAAATATTGAAAGCAAGATTTTGATGTTGTTTCTCTCTGGAGACACCTGTGTGATTCAGTCCAAGTCACTGTTTGAAAACCAACTGTCTGTGTGGATCCTATCTAATGAAGTACTTGTCATTTTGACTTAAAAAYAACTTATTTGAGATTGTTGGCTTAAGGAAATTATTATTTTTCTGTCCCTTTTTTTTTTCCTAGGATATTAAATACAACGTTGTTTGAACTGTATGAAGCTCTGGGCAATTTTCCTGCCTTGTGGGTCTTCAATGTGCTGCTTATGGTTCTTCAAATTCTGCACTGTTTTTGGTCTTACCTAATCATAAAGGCAGCCTACAAAGCTATTTCAAAGGGCAAGGTAAGACAACACATTGTTTCATGATTTTAAGTTTTCCATTATCAACAGAGGTCACTTTTTGTGTGGGTTAGTTGTTTTTTTTTCCTAATCTATTACATGCTACTGAAGACACATCTTGTTTTAGATAAACTCTTCTTACCTTTCCTGGAAACTTTTTCCCACTCCTAATGATTGTCAGATAGGTTAATAATACTCTGTATAGTGATTGTCTTTATATCTGCTTCTGCACTTCCTTTTTGCAATATAGTACACTGAACTAAACTACATTAGGGAAATCAGGTTAAAGAAACCCAACAAGTAAACTGCTTTCTTGGGGCTGCCAGTTCTGTTTTTCTTCTTTGTAGTAGTTGTTAGCAAAATGTTTATTTCACAGCTGGAAGTGATAGCAGTAATAATACAAAATTAAATTCTGCTGTGTTTGCTAGTGGCAAAATTACTGATCACAGCCTCTTCTGGGTTTTGGTATTAATGAGGTATTGCAAAGAGCTCTAYATTTTCCTTCTAGTATTCCCAGAGCAAGACTGTTTGGGCTAGACTTTAGTGTCTAGTGTCATGCTGCCTGTGGTACATTTGACAGGAAGATGTCACCCCCAGAAATACATTACAGTTGCTGTGCAGACACAGGGCTTGTGTGCAGATGTAGAACTAATCCTTACTGATCATGTAAAGTCAGGACACTTTGCCCTTAAAGAGCAGAGCATATTGATGTGTCTGACCCCAAAGTGAATGGGATTGTTCTCCAGAAAATTGCTCTCTATGAATGTACTGGGGAGCTCAGCCATGCACTGGCAGAGCCCTGAATCTGCCAGTCCATCTGTGAAAGACAGTGCATTCACGAGCTGTATTTTGCCTGGAAGGCATGCTTTAGTCTGCTCTGCTTTTAGATGTTATTAGCCTCAGCTGTCCTGCCTGAATTATACCAGTGACTTCAAAGACTGCTTCCTCCTCTCTCTTACTCTGCTTGTTTATCCTTTCTCTTGTGCTGTGCTGGAAGGCTGGGAAGTGGAACCCCTTGCACGTAAGTTTCTTTAAATTTACTATGCAAAAGATTTATTCTGACAACACTGGTGTTTGTGTTTTGGGTTGCTTTGGTACTTTTAATTTCTGGTTTCTGCTTGGTATTTATGCATTGTTTGTATTTATATATTTAACTGAAGACTGTATTGAAAGGCTGTTTTTTACTTCTTGGCTGTGCATCACCTAAAACCATTCAAACCCACTTCTGTCTGTAGTATCTGGGTGCTATTATGCTTCACCTTCTTTCAATACAGAGATAGATAGATAGATAGATAGATAGATAGATAAAGTGTGTATACACATATATGTATATATCTCAGCAGGGTAAGTATCAGCTCTGTCAGCATTCAAGACACACACTTGAGACTGTAATTCCTTCACCTTGCAGTTCTAACAATTGCACAGGAGAAAAATGAGATTGTACAAAGTTGAAGCAGAGTCAGACACTTACCCTAAAACAGTGACCAGGTTAGAGATGGATATGTAGGACATATACACAGAGGATTAATTTTCCTTCAGATCTTAACTTCCTCACTTGCAATGCCATTCTTTCTATTTCTGCAATAAAAATAAGAGCTATTTTCATGACACATTACAGCTATCTTACAGATAAGTACTAAGTACTGCAAGATATGTTGCATTCGTATCAGGTTTTAAGTRCAAAGACTCTGCTTTGTTGCTGCGTTTTAAAAACAAAGGGACCAGATCCCATGTTTAGCAGAGCAGGCTACAGCACAGAATCTTGATTTTTGGCTTTGGGGCAGGACTCTAGCAGAAAAATTGGCAGTGAATCTATTAAGAGAGTTTAAGTTGAAGCAGAATTGTTCAKTCATCTGGTCTGCCATCACATAGATCACAGGTGCTTAGTACTGTGTGCTGAGACCATTCTCTTCTGTCTGATAGGGGTATAATTCTAAGTGTATTTCTGTACCACCACCAGCTGCAATATAAAAGTTCCTTTATATGAAAGACATTGAAGTAACCTATTAACTGAAGCTCTGTAAAGTATGGAACCAAATTTCTGACCTCAGCTGAAGTCCAGTTTCACAGGTGTCAGAATTGTGAGCTTGCTAGACATTGGCATTAAAAACTTTACTTACTGGGAGCTGTGTGGGAAGCGTTTTCTTTTTTCACTGGTTCCAAGAAGAATGGTGTCACTCAGGTACTGTGACTTTCAAGGGCAACACTGGGATCTCCAAAGGCAAATGGCTCTTTCTCGGGTGAGAGTGGAATTGTCATGAAGACTTTCCAGAGGAGAGGAGGATTACTGTAAGCAAAAAATTACACAGTGGCCCTGTTTTTTAAGTATTTTTAGTTCTTCAGGAAAAAGGCTCACCATGTGTTTGCCCCCTTTTATGTCCATTTGCTATAGTCAAGTCAGCTGTAATTGCCTGATTTTGGCAACCAGCAGATGGAATGTGGATCAATCATGAAGAAATTGGCATGCTCAGCTCTACAAACAGTAGAAGCAGGCATGAAAATGGCATTCTTAGAGCTGCATGCTGGTTAAACTTCAGACCTCTTTCTGTTGATGCTGAGTTTTTTGTATTATATCTGATGGACTCTTGATAATTTTGGAGATTTTCAAGATTTTTCAAAGAAGTCAGCTGAAAATTAGCAGGAAATCCCTAGCAACTAAGGTCCATCTGTTTCTGAAACTCCTTTCCARTGACACAATGGGGCACACAGTTGAACTGTGATTCCTGTTTTAGAGACTGAACTGGACTATGTCCACATTTTGCAAGCRCCATTCTCACCTCTTGTCTGAAGTCAGAGACTGGAGTTACTTGATGTGGTGGGTTTTATTTCAAGCAGTACTCTGGTCTCCTCCTGCGAGCACGCAACACTGTTCCCTGGAGCCATATGGTCTCCAGTGAGCTGGGAATTAAGGGGCTGGAAGTTGGGTTGAACATTTTGGATTACCAGGTCAAAGAGCAGCGCTCCAAATGAAGGACAGTTGTAGTTAGTAGGAGGGCAGAGGGACTGAGCCGAGGTTGAATTTGGGAGCTTGGATTGTTGTTTACTTCGGTCTGTGCAAAACCCTTTGCCTTGAGCACTTGGCCATACTACCTTCAGTGCACCAGTGCTGAGTTCTCAGCCTGCCTTTGCACATGGCATATGTATGTGCAGACATCTGTGTTTGAAGTCAGTGCAGGCAGGCCAAGGCAGAGAAGTGTGCCAAAGCTGAAATCGCCTTCAAAACTCAAATTGAAGAAATGTGTGAATTCTCTGATTCTCTTGAACCAAAGAGCTGAGTTGTTTCCTTACAGTCACCTACTGCCCACTTCTTTTCCACATTCTGCAGGTAGCAAAGGATGCCCGAAGTGACGTTGAGTCAAGCTCAGATGARGAGGAAACAGTACCTCGCTCAAAGGCCCCGCACAGCACGGTCRCCACCAACGGCACCAGCGGTGCCAATGGGACAAATGGGTATCTCACTGGTGCCACTTCCTCAGAGGAGCATTAATCCTTCAGTTCAATCATGAGACACGAACAGAATTAACTGTTTGCTACTGGAAGTAAATTATAAGTTGTGAATGCAGTTTATTCATGTATTTCAGCATCAGAAAAAATTAGGAATATCAAAGCATTCTGATAGCGCACTGCCATATTTCCTGTTTGTGAATGAAGACAGCACTCCATTCTGTATTCGTAGGCATGCTGTATGTGTATGTAACTGACACAATGGGAGCAGTATTTTCTCTTGTACTGTCTGAAATATTATTTATTTTTTATTCTTTTGGGAACTTCTGGACAAAAGGGAATACCCATTCTCAAACTTTTTGTCTTGGATTCTCAGTAACGGAGAGCATCATGCTCAGATCTCTTCTGTCCATCCCTGTTGGTTTTGCTGAATCTGCTATAAGTAATAGTTGCTTGATTTGTTACTTACAGTAAGATAGAACATAGCTTTATAGATTTTAGATCTGCTTCAGATATTTTTGCTATCTTTGTGTTTTAAAGTACTGATTTTGAAATTGCCTATCAAATCACAGTTACTGTTCTTCCAATATAATTTAGGTGGGGGGAAAAAGTGGTAATTGTGGGATATTATTTTAGCGTAATTTAAAATTCGATTTGGTGGTTAATTGCATTGGAAGTAGGCTTGATTTGTTGTTCAAATACCCAAAAGCTTTGTTGTYAGCACTTTGGATAAATTAATTATTACCTTTTTTTTGGCCTTTCAATTTTTGACCTCTACAGATTTTAGCTTTTTGCAGAGATTCCATGTAAAAAGGTGTTTCTTCAAATGCACCATTCTGAATCCAGACTTAACTCCTGAAATTGTTCTTGCACATTCACCTGATTGAGAGCAGGGGTGTAATGGAAAAAACAGCAGATGAAAAGTTCATTTCTTCCTCAAACTCAGCTCAGTCCAGGTATTGTTCTCAAAATTATTGCTACTTCCTTAGCAGGGTGAAGAGAGGGAAGGCAGAATGTCATACATTACTAAAATTAGTTTATTTTACATGTGTGAAAACTTGAGCAAAATTCACTTAGCATAATTCACAGCAACCCTTGAATGCTCAGCAGTATTTCACCACCTCTACAAATAAAATTAGGGGGCGTTTGTAAAATAATTTTGCATTCTTTTTTATCCAAGATTTACAAATAGTGTCCCAAAGAAGTCATAATAACACCCTAAGTAAACATCTTTTCAAACATTAGATATATATATATATACTTCTTCCAGTCTTCAGATGAAAGTTTGATGTAGGATGGTAAGGATCATACAGCTCTTGCAGGACACTCTTCTGGGATTTGTGACAGCAGTGCCAAAAGTAGGCAGGGTTCTTGGGTAACAGACTCTATGCAACCTACTGTTCAACAGTATTGTGTGTGCACACAGAACCAATGTGCTTATAGACCAAAGACTTAAACACACACACACACACACACATATGTATAGCTAAAAGTTAAAAAAAATAAAGGAAGGAAAAAAAACAGGGGAAAAAAATCTCAAGCACGTCTTCTATATACAAAGGGATTGGAGTGCTGTGTTCAGCTGGAAACCTGAGCCATGAGGTCATTTCTGATTCCTTCCACCTATGCAAATAGTAAAATATAGATGGTTTCTGATGCCATAAAACATATTTAAAGATTCTGTTTTATATAGACTTCATTGAAGAAAGTCATGTTGTCACTTCTTTCTTTTGAAAACTGAGATTTGTCCTATTCTACTGGTCACTCTTGAAAACGTCTAAAACTTTTATTATCCATAGAAACTCCTGTGTGTTAGGAAACAGGAGGTGTGCTAAAAGCAAGATTGGAATGGCATGAATGGAAATAGTACCTCAACTTAGTAAATAATAAAGGTAAGAAAACTCAGAAAGTGTAAATCACAAAAGATCTGTCAGTTCTACTACCTACAGAGCATCTTTTGAAAAACCCAGATAACTTTGTAATCCAGCAGCTGCATAGCTTATAGGTCCATGAGYACATCTGAAGGAGCAAGGGAGCCTTACTTAAATCTCCTTCTCCCCAGAAAGTTTCTCTGCCTCTGATTTTCTTCATCTGTCTCCTGTGCATTTGATTTCATACCGTTTTCTGCAGGGCAGGTTATAGGTGTGAAAATATGCTGATTGCAATGGAAAGTATCCTATCTATGATGTTTGCAGCTGTGTAGTAATTACTGTAAAGATGATCCCAGGATTTTAAAATAAAACCATCCTGGGATCAATTAAATTAAGATTATAATTTTTGAAATCTGACCTGCTAAAATGGTAATGCAGAATATCAGTTTAATTTGATGGTGTTGATTACTGCCTCCACTGAACCATTTCCCTTCTGCAAAGATGGTTACAAAAGTGGCATTCTGGAAAAATATTTTGTCTCACATGAGAACAGAATGTTGCTCKGAACTGTCAACATGCACAACATAGACCACATGCTGCAATGTTGGTGATGCAGGGCATAGAGCAGTCCCCAGCAACAATCCCTGTGCCAGAGGCCTTTAGTCCCTGTTGGTCCTTTTCAGCAATRCTCTGTAATGTTCATTCAGATGTAGAGTCAAGGCTACAACCCTTGAGATGATTTACCATCACTACATATGCTGTTAGGGTATCACAGAATCATAGAATATTAAGGGTTAGAGGGGACCTTGAAGATAATCTAGTCCCAGCCCCCCTGCCATGAGCACCCTAGGCCAGGTTGCTCAAGGCTTTATAAAACCTGGCCTTGAACAGTGCCATGGTTGGGGCATCCACAGCTTCCCTGGGCAAGCTGTTCAGTATTTTACCACCCCTGAAGTAAAGAATTTCTTTCTAATAGCTAATCTAAGCTTTTCTCCTTTTTGCTCCWGTCCTCTTATCAACTTCATGGCCCTTCTCTGGACATGCTCCAACAGTTMTATGTCCTTCTTATGCTGGGGACRCCAGAGTTGGCTGCAGTACTCTGGGTGGAGTCTCACAAGAGCAGAGGGACAGAATCCCCTCCCCTGCCCTGCTGCCCTCACTCCTCTGGACGCAGCCCAGGATACATGTGGCTTTCTGGGCTGTGAGTGCACCCTGATGGCTCACGTTGAGTTTTTCACAACCATCACTCCCAAGTCTTTCCACAGGGTTGTTCTCAATCACTTCTCCTCCCAGCCTGTAGGAGTGCCTGGGACTGCCACAACCCAGGAGTAGGACTTGGCACYTGGCTTGCTTGAACCTCATGAGGTTTCCATCAGCCTCCCTCTCAAGCCTGCCAAGGTCCCTTGATCCCCACTGTTAAATGGTGTATGTCGGATTGAAACTCTTCCCTTGAGGTTTAAATTCAGTTGCATCTGTGAAATGCTAAAGCATGTATGCAGTTACCTTGGTTCAGCTAACACCCAATGACATACTTAGCCCCTATAATCCTGGCTTTTTGGAGTCTGTTCTTAGCAGTTAGTATAAACTTCATACAGATACGTCTGGAAAATAAGTGAGGTAAGAGAGATTCAAATGACACATGTGGGGGAATAGGGTAAGAGGAAGCCTTAAGAACTTCACCAACCTTTACTAAACAATGATCTTTCAAGCTAGAGATTTATTATAAAAATTATAATTCACACTTTTTTCTGTCTCTAGTGGSAAGGACCAAGTGATTTAGTGATCAGAAATGGCAGTGTGCTTTAATTCATTGTTTCAACTAATGGGTGTGAAAACTTTGGCTTCATCTTCCACTCTGCAGAGAAAATGCCATGCAATTATTTCGTTTTTCATTTGAATTTGATTGCTTTTCTGATTAAGAGCTTTGCAAGGTGCATTTGGAGGTCATCGAGTATTTAGAGGCTGATTGCACATATTTTAGAAGATTGACTGAAACTATTCGCATGGTTCATGGTAAATGTGAGACCTTAAAAGGTTCTGTATATTCACACCTTTTGTAGAATTGTAATTTAGTAATTCTAGAAATGAGAGTTTGTACTCTATAACCTGTCTTTGAGTTCTATGGTCCTTGTTTATAGTACAGTACATGACACAGTGGTGAAATGTCAAAGTAGAAAAATGAGGAAATTAGAGTTTATTAGTAAATAGTAAGAACTTGTCTTCTCTCCTAGACAGCCCAGATTACAGTAAAATAAGATTCAGGTTACCCTTTTTGTGGTGTTTCTCATATTGGCATATTTTGTCTCAAAAGAAAAATACATGGTGKGTTGGTGCTTTTGTTTGGTTGTTTTTCATAAAAAACAACATTGCAGAAAATGGTAAAAATACCTGATCAAACAACAAGGGTGGACATTGGAGTCTTTTGAGTCTTGATCAATGTTAAATAGTGCTAGTTTTAAAATACCAAAGTGCCCCATGCTGTTGCCCTTTTGTAGTTTTTTCTATCTGTTATTTATTTAATGATTCCAGCAGAATTGGTACAGGTGTCACAGCTTCATTTCTCCTGCCTCAGCCTGTGACCATTCTGTGACCATGTGATTGCCAATGTCAAATGCTTTTTCTGAGACCAAGTACATGCACTAAAGCTTTGCTTACAGTGAAGTGATTCTTGTCTTAAATCTGTATCTGATTCAGGTGAAAATCACTTGCTGGTTCTGAACAGGACACGAGGGTGAAAGCMGTGACCCTGCAGCACACGCCACTGCTGCTCACTGCTGGGTGATTGAGGCACTCCCTGTTTTACACAGAGTGCTCCACTGGGAAACCTAATGCCCAATTCATTCATTTCCTCATTACCACAGCCTTCTGCATCTCAGAGAAATATGGGCTACCATTGGTTTTATACAGCTGATGCTTTGGTATTTTCTTAATCTCTTTGCTACAACTCATTTTTGTATGTCTCCTATTGTCTACTTCCTGTGACATTTGTGGGAGAGGAGTATCAAATACTTTTTACCCTTCTTGTAATGTAGACCCTCTTAGGCCTAACTTCAGTGTTCTTCAAACTACAGTTGCCTTTAAACCATGAAGCAAAACCAGTTTGTATTACTTGTTTTTACTGGTTTTGATTTGGAACAGGGACCTAATGGGAACTTCAGTAAGACAACATTATTCTTTTTTTCCCTTTTCTTTTAAAAAGCTCTAGTGGAGGTTTGGAAAGGTGGTGTACGTGTACAGCCTTTACACTGTAAAGATTTCTGATTGTAGTTGCAATGAAAACACAGTGTTTGAGTGTGTCTCTACAGATTTCTCAATCTTTGAAATTGCTTTCAGTTAAAAAACTGGAGGAAATACCATGAAAGGATGTTTTGGAGTCACGTCAATGATCACATGTGTCAGACAAAAGGCAAAAAATACTGTCTTACATGACTTAAAATGGGTGCAACAAAACACATTTTCTGGCTTCTGCTGAGCTTCAGCTTTTTGCTGTTCTTGTTTACACAAGCTCTCATACCATACTGTGCATGTTGACTGCTGCAAGTCAGGAGGAGGCAGATGTGACACATTTTCACCTGTGTTTTCATGACAATCCTGTGCTTGAGCAACTCTTTCAGAAATGTGGTGATGTGTAGGAACTCCACTGTTCTGGATACAGTGATGCACTAGCTAGAAGTCCTTTCATGTATAGCGATTGTGTGGAACTTTGGGAGTTATTTTGTCTTTTATTTGACTGGGTTTGGGATTTTTTCTAACATGGAGAAAAATTATTCCTCATAAAATCTCTGGAACCAACCAGTATTGTGGGCTATTTTAATTTGGAGACAGTTTCATAATAAACATAAGTATTAGAAATGTAGATTTTGTTTTCTTATTTTTTTCTATGAGATGCAGACAATGTTTTCCTTTGTTTTAGCTCAAAGATTGTTACCCACACTGTAGACTCCAACACTCTTTGGACAGATCCAAGTATGTCTTTGCTGTACTCATCACTGTAGTACTTTATGTTATTTCTTGTATGAAACTGTTTGTAACAGGAAGTGTTGGAAGATCAAGTTCTCTCAATACAAACTAAAATATTTTCATTACCAAAAAAAGGATAATTTTCTAGGATTTAAACATCAAAATTTAGCATGGTAATAACTCCTGAATGTCCAGCTGGGCCCACTTTGGAAAAGCTGTCTTTTTTCAGTGAGCAGAGTTTCTTTAGAAATACACATTCAGTTTTCTTTTAAGGAGAAAMTGTCACTCAGCAAAGCACCACCTACTAGCCTCTTGTGGAAGTGAGAGAAAAGAGCCACTCTTAGGACTGGCTCTCCTAGGGAAAAGCTGCAGCTCACCAAAGTAAAGCCTACAAAACACCATTATCAGGCAGCCTCTGCTGAAGCATTAAAAGATGATGAGGAAGTACTTAGAAATGGGATGCCTGAAAAAATTCTGKTAACTTCAGCACCAAGAAATTTAGGCAACAGTTCTCTTAACACAAGTATCAGTCATATAGGGATCTTCACACATCAGTTGAAGTTTTACACTGGAAGAGAAGTAAGTCTTTTTGCAAATGGGGTGTGCATTGTGTTAAAGAACTGTAGACCTTTAGCAATTGTAGTTGTTAATATGGCTCTGKGATAATATATAGAGACTCTTGTGTTACATTTAATATAGCATTTCAATTCATGTTTATTGAAGGTATTTATGAAGAGATTTACTTATGTGGAATATTGTCCAGTGGTATGTCTAATGTCTTTTGCTCCCTRTGCCACACATGCCCCTCAACTTATGTAGCACAAGGGAGAGCCAATGTGTGCAGAACACAGCTCAGGATAATGTGATACAGAGCAAGACCTTTGTGCTCTGATCTCAGTCTGTAAAGGACTATTTGCACAGTGGCTCTCAGAGGACAGCAGGAGGACAGCTGCTTCAGGGGAGTTAGAAGGCAATGACACAATTTTCTGTAGGTTTAGAAGGTGAATGAAGGGCATCCAAATGTGTAGCTGTACCAGATGAGCAAATTTCTGCATGACTCAGTAGCTCATCATGCTGTGATGGACAGAGGCTGGGAGTTCTTGTGGAGGGAAGTTAGTCCCAGCTCTGCTAGTGTGGGTGGAGGGTTCTTGTTTCCCTAAATTGTGCTGGGGTTTTTGGTGATCCATTCTGCTGCAGCTAGTCCTGCCCCTGGACAGATTTTACACTGTCTACTCTTGTCAGCCAGTAACCTTCTTAAGTGGCTTAAGTGGGTTTCAGAGAACAAGATGCCAATTTGTGTTTTATGCCCACCTTCTCCAGCCCTGAGTCTTGAAGAGGGATTTCTTAAAAGCAGAGTTGTGTGCAACAATGACACAGGTTCCTGAGGTTCTGACTTTCAAAGGTAATTGTTTACATGTGACACAGAACTGTTAGCTTTTAGTCACTGGAAAGTGTAATATAAAAGTAAGTATTAGAAGTTGAGTATTGAGGGTTTTTTAAGAGTAACATGACCTACTTGTAATATTACTGCTATAGTTCGCTGATGAGATGAAAAGGTAATGTACTCTTAAGCTACYGGCTGGCAACATATATTTACATTCCTAAATTATTGGTCTTTCGTAGACATCTGAAAAACACCAAAGTGGGTGAGGTTTTTTATGCTTTTTAAACATTTCAAAGTGTAAGGTACTCTTCTTAGAAAATACTGTGCAGGTTATTTCTCAGTTTTCCAGAACAACCAAGCAAAGTCCCTGCACAACTGCCATATTTCTTGCAYATTTACATCAACTTTTTGCAATCTCCCCTCAAAAGTCCTGAAACCCAAAGATGAAATGCGATCCTTCCTTAATTAAACTTACGTCAGCTTTCTCACATTAATCTAACTAGCAATTTTATGTCCTATTTCTGAGCCTATGATGAAGATAACCTCACCTTTTAATTCACAGTAATGGTAATTATAATTACTGTTGGGTCTCCTAAGGGGTCTTTGAAAGAGCTGCTTCCTACCAGAAAAGCTTGCTATTTCATAGTTACTTTTGTTTAGTCCCTCATTTAGGCTTAATTTAAACTTAATTCATCCAAAGCACTTAGTTCTCATTTTTACATGTGGTTTCTCATGGAACTATCTCCCAAGTGAGATCACTGCCCATAGCTGTTATTTTATGGGGCAGTGTAATCATATTTCAGTTCCAGAAAGGATTTGCATATAAATAGTCTGTCTCTCTTACAGGTCCAACATTTGGTCCTTCAGCGATGTCGAGGAAGTGATGACCCAAGTTGTGGCACCACCTGGACTGGGTAGATGTAAATAACAGCCAGAACTGCTGTCCAGACCAGAAACAGCCTTTTCACACGATTTTTTTTTAATAACTGTTCCACTTTAATACCAATTTCCTACTAACAGAATCTCATTTTTTCTAAGGCTTTTTGTTAAGGAGCATGTGAACCATTGAGATTATGTATAGTTAAGCTGTGATGGTCTGCACTACTCTTGCAACTTGTCCAAGCATCCAGCACAAACACAGCAGCTGTTTTGCATAGAACTCCTCTGTAAGATTTGACAGATAACTATTACAGACTGCTAACTGTATTATCTGGGAGAAGAAGAATGGGTTGCTAACAGCAAAGGGAAACAGCAGGGGCAGTTGGGAACAGTAAACCATTTTTCTTGTGTAAATTGCATTCACATTGATTGTGGATTTCATATTTTGATTCAATGGGATGCCATTAGCACAACATTTAGTAAAGGTGATCCCCAGTGTACTACAGTCCCAAGCAGACTGTCAGTAACTGTAGACTAACCTTAGAGAAGGCTGGAGCCTAAAAAGATGGGTAATTGCTGCAGAGTTGCAGTCGACAGCACTGAGAATTGCATGCCAGAAGAGGATTTTCCTCTTTCCTTTAGAAACATGAGTTTATCAGATGGCTTATCTGCCTTTGCAATAAGTGCAGGAAAATACAGGCCAGTAAGTCATGCTGATACAATACTAAAAAAATAAAATTACCAATTTGCTGCATTGTCTTYCCATTATAAGGTTGTGTCATACATGGAGTTAAACAAGCAAAATTCTCTCATTAGCTTTGCATRGGAAGGTAAGTATTAGTTGTTTGCCTATGAGGTCAGCATTTACATTAATGTATTGTGCTGTATCTTAGCTAGTAAACCACCCACGAGGTCACCTATCACTTCGACCCATTCCTCACTTAGCCAAAAGGTTRATGTATGCAGTCTTCTCTTAAAAGCCTGGACTCCTTTATGGTAATTGCAATTGCCATCAGTATGAAATGTAGCATGCTTCTAAATCAAAATAGTGATACAGAGCTGGTGTTCTAACAGACCTGTTTCTCTGCCCAGCCAGTTATTCCAGCTGAAGCTGTGGTGTAGAAGATAATGGATAATGAAGAATTGAGCCCATGATCCAGTAGCTAGTGCAAGTCAGTCAAAGAGCACATTTCCTCACAGAGAGTTATCCATCAGTCACAAAACAGGTGAGTCAGTAGCAATTTGCATTGTTTAACATGCTGTGACTGAAGAGGAAGAAAATCACACTGAAGCTAATTGTATTTTATTTCAATTAATCATTTCAGTGCATAACTACTTATGTATATCCATAAAAACGTCATATGAAAAATCACCACACGCTTGCATGACTAAACACTATTTTTAGCTTCTGTCAGTCTCCCCAGCAACTTTTGAATGTGTTGCTCAATTAGTCCAAATTTGAAAAGAAGATTGTGTGGCAGTTATCCCTGTCCTTATAATGTACTTAAAGTTAGCAGTCAGGTACAGAGGAGAAMCACAGATCAATGCACTGGACAAAGAGTAGGCAGGCTGCAACTGCTGTCCTGCAGCTTCAGCAGCAGCAAAGCAGGAGCAAATGGCATAACTCAGGAGTGGTTGGTTCTATGGCTCTGATCCTTAGAGTGTAAAGAAGAGCTGAATATCACAGTGAAGAGAATGGCACTGTTCAAGGACAAACCCACAGATCTGTAGGAAATCAGGCTTCATTGCCTCTGCTTCTGCTACAACAACTTATAAATAAGCTCAAGACTCTAAAGGGTTCTCTGTKTATAGAGCTGTCAAAGTAATTAGGGATAATATGGATAAAAAGAATGGAGTGCCACTGTCTGGCAATCASAGCCATTCCTCCCAACCCTTCAGGCATACAATCCTGTTTTAGCAGTAATGCCTCATACTGAATTGCAACTATTGCTTTCAAAAGGTAAGACTAATACCACAATCATTTAGTATAGCTTATTCACACAGTTGAAATAGATACTTTTACTGTGCCTGTGGGACTGATGTATGTGTGCATATCTTTGTTATGTCAAGTTCCACAAGCCTTTTAAAAAGTTATAAATCACAAGTGAGTTCACAGCAATGTTACAGTATTACAATGACAAAACTAATTTAGACAATTTCAAGGTACTGAATAAATGCAGTTTATTGACACAGTAGACAARACAGTATGGCACAAGCACAGCATACTTCCTGAGAAGTACCTGCAACTTAAATCCTGTTAATCTGATTGAAAAGGAAGCAAATCCACTAATGAACAATGAGACCCTGAAGTCAGGCTCCCATCCYTCGTCTTTTTGTACCATTGCCAGTTACAGAATTCTCAGAGAGGACAYAGGGTTTGTCCTGAGAGAGGACACAAAGCAGAAACTGAGGATTTGTTTTATTTGAGATGTCACYATAGTAATACTTAGTAATTCTCTGCTGCTATTCTGTTCCAAAATTGCAGTGTAATCAATTGGCACCTTTATCTTTCTTACTGTTCTTTGTGTATAACTGGCTGTAACACAAGAAAAAAAAAATCAATAGGGCACACCAAGGAAAATGATGCACTACTTAGAAAACAGCAAATTATGCCCTATAGAGAAGAAGAAATGGAAAATTATGTCTTTTACTTTTTTTGTTAAGTTGTGATCCTAGAAGATGAGCATGTAGTCTGTGGTGCACCCATCAAGCTATATGGTTAAGTTCAGACAAATCAAATTATTTAAAATACAGTTCACATATGACTGGGAAATATTCCCAACTGTACTAAGAATATCTGATCAGATCAGATAAGATCTGATCACCACATTTAAACATGCCTAAATGACTAGGTCGTACATATTAGTTTTTGATTCACTAGAATTTCTAGGACTGAACCTAGTCAAGTCTTTATTTCAACTATGGTATATTATCAAATGAAGCATTTTCCTTCTTGTTGCAACAGTCCTTTTAAATATTTCTGTAAAAAYGAAAACAGTTTACAGGATAGAAAAATAATATTTTCAATCAAAGCTGAGCATTATGGTAGTAATAGTCTTCTTGATAATATGAAAAATGCACACATGATTTATCTGTCACCACTGTATTTCATACTTTAATACATTATACTTCAGGCTTTGCCATGTCAAAAGATTTCCAATGACAAAGTTTAACAGACTAGAGGAAACACAACCATTTAGATGCATAAATAGAAATGCTAACACTGCAGAGTACAAGTTAAGGTAAAAATCAAGACAATGACCTATGACACAAGTAACTGAAATAAGTGCTAAGCTTCAGCACACTTTTTTAATAGGTTTCAGGCCTATTTCAACTATGCAAAAACTTTAAAGAGACATCAACRCTTTTGGAAAAGATACACAAAGAAGGTACTTTATTTTTATTATCTCCCTGGGGCAGCTAAATACAAACCACTGCATCATTAATGCATGTAATGGATCAAAATTTACATGTCCAGAGACATTCAGTTAAGGCAGTAGTTGGTGATACCGATGCTCAAAGAATGATTCAAAATGTGTCCAGATAACAGTAGATTAAAATACTGCTTTCATTATCTTTATTTAGAAATTAGCAGTCAAACATTGATGAATTCACCATTTCATCAACAGGAAGGGAGTAAGAGTGCTCTACATCCAGAACGAGAGGTACAAACCAGTTTCATGCAGACTGTTTATATGATAAAGCAGTGAAAGCTTTTCTGATGTTGGCAACAAATGCAGAAAAATTGTTAGTTTCTCGCAGTTTAAGCTGTAACTCTGCAATACAGTCCAGAGGAGGAGTACAGGAAGTCACTAGAATGACACAAATTTGCAAAAGATTAGACTACTATTAAAAGAATAAGTCCATACCRGTGTTTTCCTGCACCTATGAAATATTAATGTAGTTTGTCATCTTTTTATGTTTTCACTTCCACCTGCATTATTTTGGAGAAGCCTCATTTTCRTTCAGCAAAGAGAAAGCCTCAAAGAACTCAACAGGTTTTTTTGATTTACTGATCTCCCACTCAGTGCTGTGCTCCTGCCTGAGYTGTTACACAATTCCCAGGAATCCACAGCCTACTCAAAAACTGAAACACACTCCTAAGCCATGAGGTTGCTCTGCAGGCAAGCAGACTGTAAACTGATGTAGCCCAGCATATGACAGACAGTTTAGATCTGAATTAGTAAAACCAGAAATCTGTTCAGTTCATACCCAGAGGCATGGCAGAGCCCCAGTAGCACCTGTTTAGAAGCTATCCAGCACTCAAATTCCATAAATAGAGTAAGAGCCATATAACCAAACCAGCTTTGAGATCCAAAAGGCTGTGCCCTTACAGAAGGGGAATGCTGGATTTTAAGTTTTATTCTTTCATCTATGTCACCCTTTTTCTGCCTCTAGGCTTCTCGAATAAGTTGAAATATGCCTGTCAGCATACACAGGCAGAAACTGTAGCAGAAACAAACTACAAATGAAGCATCCTCATCTCTGTATGTGGTCCTTCTCTGCTTTGCTTGATACAAAGTAAATAGCATCTCCACAAATGGAGGGCAGTGAATATAAGCAGTCCTATTTTCATGTAAGTTAACAAGACAAACATAATTAAAGAAACAATATTACCACTGCAAGATGTTTCATTTGGCAATTGGAAGAYAAAGGATCACAATTAAACTGTACTTTACTCCTCTCCTTTTTTCAAATAGAGGTGTCAGATTCAGTCTTCTAATTTAAGTATTCAAAATTCACATACCTTCATAGTCCCCTTGTTCATTTATGGAAAGGGTACACATGTATGGCTTATCAGGATCTTTGTGGTCAATGTGTCTGAATATAAACTGTAATTGCTCATCTAAAATAAACACGAACAGAAGTAATTAACACCATTAACCTCTGCTGCAGAGTCACAATGATGATTAAAAATCACAATACAAAGTTAGTTTCAATTAATATTCTTAGAACACTGACAAATTAAGCACCCTGGCCTCTTTGCAAGACAAATACATTTTAGCATATTTTGCCATTTGAGGGACAAATGTAGTAGCTAGCTGGGCTAAGCCAACTGATCAAGCTTTGTGCTCTTCACTGCACAATCCCACATGAACCACATTGTATCAGTGCACACAGAAACTATGGAAGCTACAGAAACCTACCTGGAATTCTACGCATCTCCAATGCAAGATGCTCTTTAAACAATGTTTTAATCTTGCTCACTTGTTCCAGTTTCTCCTTAGCAGCTTTATTTTTAGAAGATTTTACTAGAATTTAAAAGTCCATTGTAAGTATGAAAGGCAAAACAAGCACATAAAAAACCATCTAGAACAGCAGAAAAGCCACAAAGAGCAGGTGTTAAAAACAACTTCTCCTTCAATTACAAACATTGAYTTATTATCCTTTTCTTACTTACTTTCCATTTTCTTCATCAACTCTTGTTTAAGCTCTTGGATGCTGTCAGTCAAGTTCTTCTGCTGCTCTTGTTCTTGATTTAGCTTTGATTTTATTTCTGTCAACTGCTCTTCCTTTTCTGCTATGTATTTGCTCTGCTGGAGAATCTCTGAAAGGAGGCAAGAAAATATAAGYGTATACAGTTGATTAAGTACGTCCCTGCTATTTAAAACTTAAGTAGTTTGAAATTATTTATACTAATAAAACACAGTGGAATGCATGCTACCATAGCTGCAGAGAGAAGTCAGCTTAACCGTACCAAGAGCATCAAATGGAAACTTAAAGTTATTCCTAAGAGAAGCTACAAAGTATTCAGCTGCTCAGATACTTTAATGAGATGAAATTTGTTTCTGATGCCAGCACTACATACATCTTCAAAGCATGAAGATGGTGGCTCCTGCCCACAGGTAATGMCAGAAAGCCAAGAATGGAAACACTGACTTATTTGAGGGTTGCAATCATTTTTACCTGATATTCTGAAATTTACAAAATTCAGCCAAGTTAACCCTAGACTGATGAGCTAACAGTATTCTCTTCCTAATATGGAAAAGACATAMATAACTTCACAATAATTAGCTTTACTAAGCAATTTAATTTAATTTTCCTACTGCAGTCAAAAAATTCTGACACTRTTGTTTTAAATACTTATGCTTTATACAGAAAACATATTTTTGCATCATCAAGGAAGTTTTTCAACAAATTGCTTTTGACTTGAAATTTACATTGTAAAYTTATAGTGTAACCAACCGATTATGTTTGGGTTTCATTCTGTCTTCATTCTGATGTTATTACTTACCTTTTCAAACGTGAAGTTAAACATACTATTCAGCTGTATTACGTTAATTTTATAAAGGCTGGACACATTAAATAACTGTACCATTGTTATACTCGTGAATTTTGTCAATCATCACGTCCTCTTCTTTCAGCTTCTTGGACCATTTCTCTGTAAGGGAAAGTTACTTCTGTTATCTGAAAAAGTTTCATGACAACTTGCAAAAAGCAGAGTTAACAGAAGCGTAGGGCCTTTGTACCTGCAAGAGCTTCTAAAGTCTCCTTGCACAAATCTCTCAGCGCTGAAGTCTGATTGTTCTGTTCAGTGCCATAACTGACTTTAAACTGGATCCAAAACTCTTTCATATCTCTTTCAAAGAGCGCTACTTCATCTTCCGCCGGTGCATTACCCATAGCGCTGTACCTGCCCTGTGCGRGAACAGACGCAGCGTCAGGGCACGGGAGGCAATGGCAGCACGGCTAACTCACAGCGCGGCCAACTCACAGCACGAACGCTCCGGGCTGCTTCTACCGCCCCGCCTTGTTGTTCAAACYTCTTCGCGCAAGTTGTTTTTGTTGTCACCATCGGCTCACTGGGAGCCGCGTTTCCCTCGCCACTCTCCCGGCGCTCGGCTCCCGCGCCATCGAAGGTTCCCCCGCCGCCCCTCACCGCCCGCCRGCCCCGGCCCCGGCCCGCACCCACCGCGTCCGCGCCGCGCCGCTTCCCGCCGCCAACGGCCGCTCCCGCCCGCCTCGCAGCAAGCGCGCCGCTGATTGGCTGAGCCCCGGCCCGCCGGCCGCTGCTGCGGTAACGGGCGTGAGGGGCGCGGCCGCCATGGCGGGGCGGGCCGGGCGGGGCGGTGCCCTGAGGGGCGGTGGCCGGGAGTGCCGCCCCTTCCCCTCGGGATTGCTGCATGGGATGCGCTGTCTGCGTCTGCTGCCTGCCGGGCTGGTGGGGGAAGTGGCCTGTTCAGTGCTGAGCAAACAGCGCGGCTCATTTACGCTCCTCTGAAGCTCTGAAGGCACACCTTGTTCCCAGTGTCTGGTTTACTCGTGAACACACTTACGGTAACTGGTCTTAAATTTTGTGATTTTCCYGATAGCCTTTTAATTCAAGCCCGGCTTGAATTTTCTCAAGAATGTGGATGAAGCTCGTTCTGGCAGGAGAATGACCTGCAGGGGTAATTGCAGTCCTTTTTGGTGCGAACAAAACCACCACACAGTAGCCCTGCCTGTACCCAGCCAAACATTTCCCGTAAATGACTGTCAAAGTGAGTTTGCTCTTTATGACAATGTGACTGGTTTTTCCCCAGTTGTTTACATTCCCTTTTAGCTCTTGATAAGCACTAGTTTGTGATCCAAGGTAGCAGCTTTCAGTTTTTTATGAAAGCTACTTTTAATAATTTTTTTACCATAGCTAATGAATTACTCCTAATTTTAGTTTATGCTAGTGCTATTTAGGTAATTCCAGAATAATGTATATTTGGCATGGCTTTGAGGATTGCTGTCTAAAAGTACTAATTTCTGTCTTCCACCTGTGCCATGCTTGGGACCACCAACCATTAGTTCCATTACTCTTATACAAACTTCTTGTATAAACACTTTTACCCCRCTGTATTCCTGTCTTGTTTAACTTGGACACACTGTTCTCCAGATCTCACAGTTTCCTCGGCATTGTTCCTAAAGCTGATAGACCCCTGTTTCTTACCTACTTCACACTTAATTGTACTGAAGTTGGGCTGCTCCGAGGATGATTACCTAGCCACATACGGATTTGGGCACTATGGACCTATAGCTTATGCCTTTTTTTTTTTATTTAGGAACATTTCTTGCCTAACCGAGTGCATGCTGTTAATATGAAGTTTCAGTGTTGCTCTTGACAATATTAGCCTTTATTATTTGAGCTCATAACTTTCTGAATACACAATTTTCCCAGTCCTGGGAGTTTTGTAAATACAAGTTAAACTAATCTAATCAAGTCCTGTTTTCTAATCCATAATCTTTGGGTGGGTTCTACAGCTGGATAACACGGATAATGGGTTCGTCCCACAGTAGCTGGCACTAGCTTAAAAATGTTAGGTATCTTTTCTTCATCAGTGAAGTTTTTCTAGACTCATTAGTCCTATTCCTTTGTTTTACACTTTCACCCACCAAAGACTAAATGCCTGTGACATTACTGGCAGAATCCATACGTTAATTGATCTCTTTTCTTATTAATTTAGAGGTTTTGAGAGACATGAACTGTACTATAACCTATCTTCAGCCTTTCCCACTACTGTCCACCATTAATTAACCAAGTTTGTTTTTCAGGGAAGCACGATGATTTTGGCAAGTCCTAATTTTCAGTTCAAGCTGATGGGTTTTGCCAGCTGCAACAGGAATGTGGCTTCATGGCCCAAACTAGTGCAGGTCAGATGCTTCTTCAGTCCCATCTTCTGGGTCTGATTCAAGAGGCTCCATAGACAGAAATGCAGGCAGCCAACCCACCATAACTCCAGCCCAGACAATTGTTCTGAATTGTTGTTTTCTAAATGTCTGTCCTAGCAAGCCATGGAGTAGTCATGGATGGAAAAAAGTTTCAACGGTGATTCCCCCTATTTTTAACACTATGAGCTTGGCTGGAGACCATTAATTGTGCTATTTCTGCCTTTTCCAGCTCTTCATGGGTGTCCTTTTAGCCCCAGGCTACTTGGTTAAACTCAAGGTTCCAAGGGGCACAGCAGCAGCCACATATGGGGTGACAGTTCCCTGCAGTCAAACTGAAGGGCAGAATGTTGCTGGCAAAAATCTGCTGCTTTATTTTATTGGTAACAGGAAGTATGTCCTGGGCAGTTCTGGGTTAAGAGGCAGCTGAAAAGTCTAGCTCAGGGCTGGAGAGCTGCTGAAGCTTATGAGGACATTCTAAAGGAGCACAAAATTGACAAGCTGGTRCTAATAAACTGACTCAACTACTTCTTGTGGCAGGTTTCTGACTGCCTGGGCTATGCTTGGCATAGAGCTAGTTTTAAGAGTTAGAGCAGGCTAGTTTCAGGGATTAGAGAGTGACAGTAAAACAGGAATCTTATTGGAAAGGGAATTRAAAAAATGGGTTGGACATTGTTGCCCTAATGGGTTCGGTTCCATTTCTGCCTGCAGTTCATGGAACTTGAAGGAATTTTATCCTCTCTAGGTGGCTTCTAATTTCTAAAAGGTAGTTCTTYATACTTAAAATAAGTAAAATTTCTTGGATGTGACTTTTTCATAGGCATGCCAGAATTGTATTCCATAGATTGTTTGTATAATTTATACTGTTGCATTCATAAACACAATGAAATCTAATTACATTTCTAATTTACATTACTAATGTAAACAAGTATTAAGGTCTGGCAGGTCTGTTTATTGTTATAATGCACAGATTAGTTTTGTTGGCTTTGCATAGTTAACTTTATAGCAAAGAGTAATGACTGTTCTAACYAGGAAAGATCAGATTAAGGTGGCAGAATGAAGAGAAGGAGACTGGGTCATGTTAGCTATTGCTAAACCTCTATTGATCAGCTCAACCTAAAAAAGCCTGAGTCCAATGAGGAATCCTTGAGGACATGGGATAAGAAAGTAAAAAATGAGCGAGCACAAGCTTCTTGAAGTATTCTTCTCTTCCTAATTCAAAAATTGAGATGTATCTTTTCAGTGTTCCTCTTGGAAAACATTCACACCTGAGAAAATACGTGTCAGCTGGTGTATAGAGTGTCTGCTGGTGAACTTAGCAAATTGCTTGTTAATCCTTGTAGTTGGTCCAGTGTCAATGGAAATACTGGTGTGGAAATTCATGTTATTGTTCAATTAACTAAGCATAATGTACCAGAAAGTTAGGTCCATTACATAGGCCTCCATTAACAGTGTTTCARAAAATGTTTGCTTTGGTGGCTTTTCCATGCCTTGCAAATATTTACTTAAAAGCATCTGTTGACTCTAATGTAATATTTGCTCTAATATAGAGGTGCAAGGCAGCTGTAAACACTTTATCCTCCCTTCAGTGGATCATCAGCATGACTCTTGCTTTTACATTTTATGTGTGTGTATATATATGTACTCTTTGGTTTTGCGTGTCTTGGAAAGCACAGTAAATCAAGAAATTATCAATAAATTTWAAAATATATGAACAGATAGCACTTGAAATGTTTTTGCTTTGTGCTAAGAACTAATTCATGTGAAGGCCAAGCCTTGGCTCTCCAATATCAAAACAAGAAAAAGCTTCAATTTAAAAACCTAATTGCCTACACATTCTGACCATTTTGTATAGATCATTAGGTTTCCCTGCAATTCCCCATACTAAAATACAGCAAATGGTTTTATTTTGAGTGGATTTGAAGCACTAGGGGGATTACAGAAGCTTTTTGCAGTGCTTTGCATAGAGGAGTGAGGAAAGGTCTATTGAGGAAGTGTTTCTCCTTTGTCAAACAAGTTATTAAATATAGTATTTCAAGTCATATTTCACTGTCTTTGTTGGTTATTACAGCTTGGAAGGTCTTCAGTGTCTCAGACTTTTATTGGTTGTGTAACATGACAGGCAGAGCAAGAGATTACTAGCATGTCAGTCATTGATTTCCTCTTGAATGGAAAGTGGCTGATTCCAGGCACAGTGGGAACTGCCTCTCCCACAGAAACACACCTGTTCCAAAACTTCCGTGGTGTCTGTTTGGTAGATTGTGGATTTGTTGAGGTTTTTTAAACATCCTTTATAAACATTACTCCTCTGGTATCTSTAAGGTGAGGATATAGGAGCTTCTAAAAGACTCAGAAAGAATGTAGGAGAAAATGAAAGCCTTTTCTCTTGCTGTTAGTCTTTATTATGTTTAAGGTGCTTATATTTCTCTATCTAAGCATAAGAATCAGCAGCAAAATCCTGGAAGTTAATATCAAGAGGTCTTCAGCATTTATACTAAAAGAGGTTACTTTACTGAAACATTGCCGAGACATGTCTTCAAACATTAAATTTACAAAGCTTCTGGAGAGCCAAAGTGTGCCTGAAGAGTTCAGCCTGAGCAGATGCATCACTGTCYTAGTGCACAGATAATATGGGTGGGTGGGTTTGAATTTATAAATAAAGCAAACATGCAAAAAGTTATTGCAATTATTGCAATGCTTCTGCACATCCTGTGTCAGAGGCAGTTTTTTGGATACCACTGACCAACAGTAGTGCCATTAGAGAGGGACTGTAAAATGTAGTATTTTATTGCTTGGTAGACTCTCTTAAGGACATTAAATTGTATTTGATGGAAACTTATGTACTGCAAAATATTTTTTCCAATTAGAACAATAGTTATTTAGACTTAAACTCATTATAATTGTTGYTCTTTCAACCAAGTACTAGAAGTAAGATGTCTGTTATTCAACTGCCAACTGACTTGGCATTTGCATTCGTGTTTGAAGCTAACTGTTCTTGCTGAACTAGATTGAAAAACAGAGGAAGACCTCAGATTTTCTACATTTCTGCATACTAAACCCAGACATGTCTAAAAAAGTGGGTTTTTTATTGTTACAGTAAGTCTTACTTATCTTTAAAGGGAAGATACTTTTGCAGTAAAAAATGTAGCAAAAGAGCATTTTCTTCAGCAATTAGGTACAAAGAGGTAACTCTTTGAGGTAGAGGTAGAGAGAGATTTCTAAACAAGTATGTCTTGGAGAAGTACGGGGAGAGAGAAAATTAATTCCATCCATTCATTTCTATGACAGTTGCCTTGCTGCGTACTCTGGAAAGCAGTAAAGGTACACAATTAGCAAGAAACAAATATCCTCAAATATTTTCAGCTAAAAAATCTAGGAAATATATATGTTTTTAAATATCCTGAAATTTTGAATCTGGAAGGGTTTCCTTTGAAATCAGATACCAATAGTTAAAGTGAATAATTCGGTCAGTATATCGGAAAATATTGCAGTTATTCAGAAGTAGCACATTGAAACTTAACTTTAAGGTTTTCTATATGGCTTAATGCAATTGGTAGTAATAAACATACAGGATTTAAATCTGCTAAAAAGAATTCTGAAACCAGACTATTATTAGCTAAAGTAAATGGGAGTAGTTAAAGTAAATGTGAGATTGTGTCAGGAGGAGAAATCTTCTAYGTCCATTTAATTGTCACGCCTTATTTGTTGAATCTACTTAGTGTTTCCATGTGACTTCCCTGACCACACATCATGAAGTCCTCTTAAGCCATTAGGCCCCTCTTCAGCAAAAACAGTTAAGTGGTTCATATCTTTGTCTCCATAGCTTGTGCAGTTTAGCTTGAAGTGCATGGAAAGAGTATTAGGGAAGTGTGCAGTCCATATATAGAGCTGCTTTTGTCTTCTGACTCACACTGTTTCAGATACACAGACAATAATTTGATATAAGATATGACTACATCAGAATATTAGAGCCTGATAAAGAGCTTGAAGTTTTCCTCTGATGATATCAGAAGTTGATATCATCAGGCTTTTATTATCCATTTAATCTCTTGTAGAAAAAGTTCTTTTCATGAAGATACCTCACATGAACATAGTATTTTATGCTACAGTTATTAGTACCAATATTGATAAATCTGATATGTTAATATATTGTCTGCTGAAATCTTTTAAACTGCTGCAGTGTGGCAGACTCTGTTTGCTCTTGACTGTTGGCTCTGGAGAACTGCTGTGCTTCACTTGGGAGTAGTTCAGGGAAATTCTCATGATGATCTGTTCCCAGCCTTGCTCTGGTTTGTCCAGCAGGTCTCACTTCTGTCAGGCTGGGCAGCAGGAGGGGGAGCTGCAGCTCCTCCTGGCAGAGCGGGGCAGGACTGGCCTCGTGTAAGCAATGCCCAAGAATGGCGGTACTGAAAGATGACCCAGAGACTGAGCATCATCTGCATTGGGCCTGGATTAACAAGCCTCTTGTAGAAAGGAAACAATTGTTTTTTGGTATTTTAAGAATATTGTTGCTTTAAAAATAAATCTAGAGCTCGACAGCATGGTTGATATAGGGATGCTGGTTGCATTTTCCCTGACTGAAAAAATGTGCTGTGCAAAGTATTAGWTGCAGCCAAGTTCTGTTTTGAAGTGAAATGTACAGCTTCAGTGACAGTTCTGTGAAGATCAGTAATTTGTGTATTCTTTCTATCCTTTATACAGGCAACACTTAATGAAGTACACACATTAGTAAGATGTCCATCCTGCTGAGAAATGAACTGTGAAAAAGTTTAAGCAAACATGCTCCAGCTGTTCCTACAAAGGATTGCACGAGTCACACATTTTGTTTCCACAAAACTTTCCCCACAATTTGCTGCTGCTCAGCATGTACTAACATGTACTTCACTTAGCTTCCTTCAATTAAAATTTGCAAACAAAAAAAGCTTTCCAGTGCTAGCAGACTCAYATGCTTTCCCAGAGATTTGGAGCCACGTGTTTCAGGAATGGCTGGGTACACCACACCAATATCATATAAAGGCAACGTCAATCACCTTCTCTCACTTTTTAATAGCTCCCCTCCATGATTCTCATTCTCTGTCACTAGAAGCTTAAGATTAAAGGAACTTTACTACAATTCAAGTATAGTTTAATCCATTAAGATGGATCTCCTTCACAGCAATGGAGTGCTTATCATTCAGCATTTACAGAGGGACTACAGGGCTTACCAGGATTTCCTTAATTTTATGTCACATGTTGGTGATCCTCGGAATATATTTTCAATTTATTTTCCTCTTTGGTTTCAGCTYAACCAAGTGGTTGGTACTAAAATGATATGGGTGGCTGTGATTGGTGACTGGTTCAACCTTATATTTAAATGGTAAGAAGTTGGATTTGTTTTAAAATTTGTTATTTTTAATAATAGTTACTATATGTACCTCAAGTTTAGAAAACTTTCTGTGAATAATGTACTAGTAGATTTTCCCTGGTAATTATAAAATAGGAATTCACAATGAAGATATTTAAGATATGTTTGAAACAACCTTGTAATAAGATGAGAAGAACTTGTAGAACTATTATAGAATAGTTTTGCAAATATAGCTCTTCATATTCTTCGTAAGATTATTTATCATGCTTTGCTGAGGCCTTCTTATGTAAAAATATTTTCATTTAATTTCTTCCTTTTTTTTTTCTTTTTCTTTTCTGGGTCAGGATTTTATTTGGCCATCGCCCTTACTGGTGGGTGCAAGAAACAATGATTTATCCTAATCAGTCAAGCCCATGCCTTGAACAGTTTCCTATAACATGTGAAACTGGACCAGGTAAGAAATGTTGCAGATTTCCTTGGTATATATGAGAGGGATARCGGCTTCAAGGGGGAGAGAATGTGACTTAGGAATGTCTTATATGATTCAGAAATCTCAGAGCTCATGTATAAAATAGCACACAAAAACAAGGAGAGGAAAAGGAAGAAATACAATAGATAGGTATTTGCTGTATGACGAGAGTATTTCCTTCATTGCCTTTCAAAGATGCAAGGGAGGGGGACTTGCTTTAAAAATAACTACTACTAGAATGAACTGGGGTATTGGAAAGAAATTTTCAGAAAACTTGTGAAATACATTGTTTAATGGGTTCCCAGGGCTGTTGAGTTTGAGGGCTTGTTTGCTGTTGCAACAAGTATTCAAACCCCATAAACTAAGTAGATGATTCAGAGTAAATAACAATAGTCTCAGCAATCAATTACATAATGTATCACAAGGGGAAAAGAACCAGAACCAGACACTGGCACTGAATGTGTGGSGGGGAGTATGTGTACAAATATATGGGGAAAAATTATTTTTGAAATGTACCTTTTCAGTATATTTTCACTTTTTATGTCTCATTATCTTCTCTGTGGAAATCAAATGCAATACTGATGAAGCTAAATGAACTTGTGCAACCCTAATATATGCAATAGGATGAACTTGCATTGAGATAAGTGAATTGAGTTTAATTTGTTGAGCAAGAAAATACTGACTGTGGAAATGATGTGCTTTGCATCTTGTCAATGCCACTGGAAGCTTTAAAAAAGTCTGCATAGCTGTATTTTGTTAGCAGTACCCTGCATAACATCCCATTGTAATTGTGAGCAAGAAGCTTAAACCTTTGTATGAGGCAGGGTATAGTAATGCCTGGTCTTTATGTCTGCAGTCTCTTTCAAGTTACTTCATTTGAGACCTAACACAAAGTATTGAAGCCTTCAGATCATCTAAAAAGCCTTCAGAACTGACCCCAATCAGTGCTGCGTAGATCTGAGCCCTGGCTCAGGAGACAGTCAGTGTTTCATTTTGATTCACTGAACCAGAAGGCATTTCTTCTTGTTGCTGTCTTTCTGAAAGGTCATTCCTATTTCTGTCCAGTGGGTACAACTGTCTTATTGATTCTTTCCTTGCACTTATAACGATCACATTTTTTCCCACCTCCAGACTTACACGGGACCATTAAGTCTGTCACTGACCTGTTTTTCATTAGCAAGAGGAGGCACAGTCAGTGCAGGTGTTACATGCACACAATCATTGTATGAGCTTACGTGGTACTTCAGAAACTTTTAAAATAGCAATCTATATTAAAAGATTAGAGAAGCATCCACAGACATGAGAAAGCAGCTCCAAATACTGCTAGGATAGCCTGAACCCCAAACTCCATGTCTCAGCAAAAGGGAAAGCTGAGGGAACTGTTCATATGACAACATGGCAAACAGTTTAGGACCTGAATTTCACTCGCATTTCTGGAATTAACTGAACTGAAGCCCAGAAGCCATTTGTTTTCTAATATTTGTAAAACTTTAAGAATATAAACCTTAGGGTAGAATTTATGCTGTTTTGAGTAGGTAATTTGCAGATAAGCTATGAAATATTCCTAGATGGCATTTTCCTAGATGACAACMAAGAGAAGCTTTTCCACTGCTGACACACAATGTTACTGTTTCCTCATCAGTGACATTTGTTCTATTGTGAGGTTTAGGAGCGCACATCTGATAGGAAATTAACAAAAGAACTGGTAGAGTGACTGTAAATGTACTGCCAAGCAGAATAGCAAAAATGAACGCAGGGAGTCAGAAATCATTGTGCTTGTCCTGCCTAGACATTTCTGCTTTGCTACTTCACTGAAGTATTCTTTTACTTTACTCACTACTAGAGAGTGCTGGCTCATAACACATTCTTGAACCAAAATTATTTCTTCTGATAGTGAAATAACCATGTCCCTTCTCTGTCTCCACAGAAAGCCAAGATGTAAAGGTTCCAGGTTTACAGATTCCAATGATCTAATTTTTTCTTTCACTATTTTGATTTGTTGAATGTAAATCTGGTGAACATGAGAAAGGAAATTACAGAGTAATTTTATTAATCATTTCCCTTGCATCATGTCATGATGCCTTGTTTCATGGTGATTTTCACAGYTGTAGGGACTTCTCTGTGGTTTCATATTGCTTCCAGTAAAATTGAAATTTTATTTTTTAAATTAAAACAAATTACACATTTATTATTATAATGTGGACTAAAAGGAAATCACTGTTGTTCTCTACATGAGAGAGTGTTCCCTGTTATAGACTGCTGTAGGTAGACTACTGTGTGCTGTACCTGTRGGTACAGAAATTAGAGCGTCATATCATGTGCCAGTTACATTGACAATCTGCTTTTAATCTGGTTGATATTTTACAGCACCTTAAAATTTATAAAATTAATCAAAGTAAAGCATAAAGACACTTTTTTTTTTCTGTGTTTCAGATGCATTTCTAAAATTATTACAAAACTATTTAAAATGTCAATTACCTGCATTTTAATATTGCTGATGAGACACAGCTCACAATTGTTAACACCTGGTAATTGCAGAAGCAGATAAAAAGCAGCTTGGAAGTGCTATCTAAAGTTATACTTGTCCTTTAGTTTAGAATGTTACAAAGAGCTAAATTTCTCTTGCTTCTGTTAATTATGAGGAGACTGATTCAAAATTTTTTTATGTGATCCTCATACATGATTTCTACATTCCATGCTACAGCTCTAAGACAGCCCTACGTGCTTTTTAAAATTTTTAAATCCAAGTAATGGGAAAATAATATGTTTTCCTATCAAGATGCCAATTCATGCCAATATAAAATGAGTAAGCTACTACCTTTTTTATTTCAGACAAGTATTATGGATTCCCTRTAGATGAACCTTCTGAAAAATTCTTACGGCAAAAACTAACTTTTGAGAAGCAGTTTCAGCTTTGTTAGCCATTTTCCTTCTAAATTATTAGGTGCCTGAGTAACTACCAGTAGACATTTTCTGTATGACAGATATCACAGTCTTCATTCTTGAGYTGAATATTTCCTTTTTGTTTTTACTAGGAAGCCCATCTGGACATGCCATGGGATCATCCTGCGTTTGGTACGTAATGGTCACAGCAGCACTTAGCTACACAGTTAGAYGGAAAGATAAATCAGCTGTTACCCTTCACAGGTCAGTGTCTTTCCATGATTCCAACTCATTATATTCAGATATTTCTTTAAATATATATGCTATGTTTTTAGTGGACTTAATTTAAACAAATATTCACAGTTTGGTCTATTTTGAAAAAACYAACAACCCTTTATTATAGTCTGCTTCAGCTGAAGAAAAAGTATATTAAGAGGATTTATCTGTTTGTATAGTCTGGTATTTATTTACAGACATTGCATACAATTACAGACATTCAACTTAAAGACATTGCATAAAATATCTCTGAATCAGTCCTAAATCTTCARTGGTGGTAATTTTTAATTCTATAATTGTCACAATGTATTGGATTTTTTTGGTTAGTACACAAATTTACTGCTTTGATGGTTATCCTTCACCCATTTTAAAGCAAGTGCACATAATGTGACAAAATTCACTGTAATRTGTTGCTCAGCTCTGTGGGAAAGTCCTGCAATTGCTTTGGTGACTGTTCTTTCTAAGGCTGCAAGGTTCTTTTCAGACTCTGTAAATTTTGTTAAGAAATAATGGAGTTTTGGACTTCATGATGATATATTTAAGGTATTAGTCCTAATTTAATCAGCCATTGATGACTTTCATCACTTAAACCACAGAGGTGTCTTGGACCTGAAACTTCTGAGATCTGTTCCTGTAACTGCTTTTGATAATGTTTTAGTACTGACTACCAGTTTTTAAYCATCTGATTCTAAACTACTCAGTAAACCTGTGCTTGTAAAAGCATGAGCCTTACATGATGGGTCCTGGGGTAAATAAGTAGATGAAATATCTTGTTTTAATTTTTAAGCATCTTCCTTTTCCCTCTCAGACTAACATGGTCATTCCTCTGGAGTATTTTTTGGATTATCCAGATCAGTGTGTGCATCTCAAGAGTATTCATAGCAACACATTTCCCTCATCAAGTTATTCTTGGAGTATTTGCTGGTAATGCTGCTATTTTTCTCTTTCCTTTTTAAMCTATATGCATTTTTTTTTAAATATGAGAGAAGACAAGAGATTTTTAGCAGTTGGATTCATCTTGCAGCCCTGCTGGTGCTCTCCACTCTCTGAAAAACCAGGGATTTGATAATAGTCTGAAGGTAAAATTTGTGAGGTAGAATGTACCTGCTGCCTGTGTAATTCACAGTGAGGGAGTGAGCCCTTGTCACATGCCAGTTGATGCTGACTGTACTGTGTCCATACTGCCCAGACTAGCTCTGACTGCTTTGTACTGCCTGTATCTATCTTTAACTGTGGAAGACATCAAAGAGGAAATTGCTCCTCCATGGCTCTGACCTTTCCTCTCAGGAGGAAGTTATTTGGGTCACTTCAAATGGTGTCCAGGTGCAAAATATCATGTGTGCAACGTGGACAAACACGGAGACCTGGGGCAAAATGGAGAAAAATGTAAATAGCAGGACAAACTCCCCTGGGTGATTTAAGATGCTAAAGTARATTTTTCAGAGTTACTTAAGCATATTATAATTTGGTATTCAGGGAGTCCAAACTATAAGCAKTATCTCTGGTATCTATATGATTTTAAGGAGGGTGACCAATGCTTTGAGCAGGGGCTTCCTGCTCATGTTCTCTTTCATGAAAGCAGTGCAGCCTGGGCAGCCCTGGCTAACAGCTTTCCCTCTTCACAACCAGGATGAGTGCAAGAGAAGATAAGTGTGTTCTGTGTCTTTTCCTTCAACAATCAAAGCATGTGTGGGAACTGGTGTTGAATTCTGCATTGCTGGAGCCAGTATTTGAGTGAGGGACTCTTTCGGGAAAGGAATGTTCCAGTTTACATCTAATATTTGATAGGTTGTCATCTGGGAGATGCAGTCAGGCTTTAAGGTATGCCTCATATCGAAACCATGTAGTKCTTGGTTTTTGTTTTTTTTTTCCAAAGTGGCAGTTTTGAGTGGGAGGAAAGGTTTTGTAATGTTCTGCAAAAGTGATAAATTGTGTGTGTATATGTGTATGTATAAATATATATGTATATATAGACACACATGTGTATATTTATTRCATAAGTATATTCTTCTGTCTTTAAAAGTCAAATTCTATAGGGACACTGTAGAAAATGCTTTTTCAAAGTACA
This sequence comes from Cardinalis cardinalis, assembly GCA_014549065.1. Taxonomy (NCBI): domain Eukaryota; kingdom Metazoa; phylum Chordata; class Aves; order Passeriformes; family Cardinalidae; genus Cardinalis; species Cardinalis cardinalis. Next base: position 5,125,515 of record JACDOX010000003.1, read on the forward strand.
GTTGTGTTGTTCCCTATAACACTGAGTTTCTAATCCACAGGCATTCTTGTGGCAGAAGCATTTGAGCATACCCCTGCTATTCAGACAGCAAGCTTGAGAATGTACATCAAGACAAACTTGTTTCTTTTCCTCTTTGCCCTTGGCTTTTATCTGTCCCTCAAGCTTCTTGATATTGACTTGCTATGGTCCGTTCCAAAGGCCAAGAAATGGTGTGCCAACCCAGACTGGATAAACATTGACACAACTCCATTTGCTGGACTGGTGAGGAATTTAGGTGCACTCTTTGGTTTAGGTCTTGGAATTAATTCTGAAATGTTCATCACGAGCTGCAAAGGTAAAAATAGCTGCAAGATAAGTTTCCGCATATTGTGTATAACTGCTTCTTTAGCTACCCTGCAGCTGTATAATTTTGTTAAGATACCTACTCATACTGAGTATTTGTTCTAYGTTCTCTCTTTTTGTAAGAGCGCAGCTATGCCTCTGACTGTAGTTGCCTTTGTTCCGTACTGTGTCCACTCGTTAATGAGGACAACTGAAAAGAAACTTAATTAGGTAACGTTTCAAAATGGTTAGCAATGTGGGGATGGATGGGAACTGTTGGAGAACCCTCTGCAAAGGCAGTTTTGCTAATTCATTTAAACCAAGGGGATGCCACTGCATCTTTGATGTGCTCCTGGTAAGTAACCAGTACATCCAAAATCAGTACACTCAAGCAGCTGAGAAATATTAGTTGCTGATTTTATTCCTAGAAATATTGCAAGCGCACTGCAGTATGGTTAGAAATTGCCCAATACTCTGGGTCATAATGAAGTTTTAAAGTATAACCAACCATCTTTATTTAGCTACATGGTGGTCTTCTAGTTCTGTCCATCTCTAGCTAGATAATGCTTCAAGCATCAGCTGTACATAGTGATACTCAATGTTTCATTTTTTTATAAATAGATACTGTGTGTTACACTGCTACATAATGGTGTGACAGTATCACACCACCTACTGTACGGCTGTACCCAGGCACTGTGAAAAAGGCCAGCATAGTTATAAACAAGGCTTTAGATTTAATTTATTGAGCTTCCTGAGCAAACCAGCTTCTGATTAAGTCAGATGAGAAAAAAAGAGTTTATTTCCATTGGACTCTGTAGAATATATTTTTGCATTACTGTGTGGTTTTTGTCATTTTTACTTTTTGGAAGGGGTCACATGAGTCATGAATGATACAGATCACAACTTTGATAGGGAAAATGGTTAAATATGGTGTAAAAAATCTTTGGTTTCTGTACATCTACACAAAGCAACAAATGAAAAAAGGTGTCAATGATGAAATTATCTCAGTATATGACCTCAAGAATGTTGTTCATGCTCCTGTATTGCAAAGTTAATTCCCTGCTAATTCTCTCAGATCAACAGTCACAAGCCTGAATCACTGTTAGCAGTTGTGTAAATCATGAAAATATGGTTGCAGACTGTCATTTCAAGTTTCTATTCTTTGTTTAACTAAGCACACAAGTAACTAATATGTTGAATATATGTTTGCTATATAAAATGGATTTTCAAAAGGGGAACTTTCCATTTTATTCATCATTTGGCATCTATTTGGCATCTATTGTATATTCCATTTCAGTGCACAATCTTTAAGTAGTATCTTGCTGATACTATCCCATAAAACTCTCTCTCTCTCTCTCTCTATATATATATAGCCTTAGTATGCCTGGTATGAGTAATGAGGCCTGCATATATGTGATCTGAAAGCAATAAGACTTAGAAGATGTAAACATGATATTGCTTCTAGACTTCCAATTAGGTAGGAGGTAATTGAAAGAATCTTATTTAATTGGGTAAACAAGGTAAATAGTTTGGTGTTGGCCTTTGGGAATGAACAAGATACAAATTACAGAAGCAAATCTGAAACAGGCATCCTTAATTAAGAGCCTAGTAAGACTACCATGACTTAAGAAAATTAATCATCTGCTTTTAAGTCTGAGGAGTATTCTGCTTCGTGTATCTCCYGATATCTTCTCTAATGGTTCTCTGAACTTCTTCCCACAGCAGCTGACCTGAAACCACTCTTTTCTATAATTGTGACTCCTTGATCAAAATCAAAAAGTTCATGGGATTAGACACAGGCAATGAAGAACAAAGACAGCTGTGACAAAGGTTTCAGCTGTGTTCCAGTTGCTGTGTGCTTTGTTATTCCCTACCATGTGAGAGGACCTACAGAGGCATCGCAGAGCAGTAGCAGGTTGAGTTGTTGTTCTGTTCCTGGCTCCTCCTAGCCAGCAGTAGGAGATTCTTCATGCACAGCTGTCCAAGGTTCTCACCGTAGCATTTGCATTTGGTGGCAATTTGAAGCTGGGAGTTATGGGTAGGGATCACATTTCTAGGCTTCTAATCACGTTGAGAGTCTCTGTTTCCCAACACTGACAAAGAATCTGTTGGAGTAGCACCCTTCCCAAAATTTAGCTCTTTGTTTCCCAGCTGTCTGGAAAGAGGATGATGTTACACTGAAAAGTAGCAACACAATCACGCAGCTTGGGCCCTGGCCCTGTGCTCCTGCAGGGAGACAGCAGGCTGCTGTGCAGGCAGGAGTTGGCCTTCTCTGCAGCTCTGTCCTGAACAGCAAACCCTTGTCACAGACGTGATACTTGCCGGCTGCTGCCAGATACTCATGTGCTTAGCAGAAGGGTAAGAGAAGAAATTCTAGAGCACAAGAGCCAGTAAAAAAATACAATTTATTGGTTTAATTTGGGTCACAACAGTATTGCCCTTTAGGAAAAAGAATTATTAAATAAGTTGACATAGTCATTTTAATGTTTAATGAAGAGTTATTCTTTTTCTGTGTCCTTAAATAATAATATTAATTAAATACCATATGTATATGTCTGTAGGTTATTGATAGTCACTCTGTCAATAGTTTCCTGAGCCATCAAACTACTTATTGCTCTGAAATGTAAAAAGGCTAAAAAGATTAAAGCAAATAATGCAGCTTTTTCTTTTACTTTTCAGTTAAGGTTTAAAATACAGACTTCCATAGAGAAATTGCCATTTCAGTGCTGGCTGTGTGATTTCAATAGGGTATGTGGCAGTGGTGCTGTTAATGGAGTTATATAAAAGTTGAAATTATTTTTTGCTGCCTGGAATTAAGGGATGTAGCCTAATAACCTTTTTACCCTTACAGTTCTATTTACAGTTCTGCTACTGTTGCAGTATTTTATAAGAAGTGGTGTGACTTCTTATAAAGTGAGTGGAAACTTGCCTGCCCACCCCCTACCCAGCCCAGATGCAAATTTTAGGACATGGAGAATGACCTCCAGTTAATACTCTGTTGTTTAAAATCGATATTTAAATATTGAAACTGTTATCTATACTTTCTTTCTATCTGCTTTTCTCCAAGATCCTAGTCACTAAAGGAAGCAGTCCTGTTCTGCTGCAGACAATAACCAATAACATATTTCAGTGAAACTTGTGGTAGATGCTACAATAAACTTTGACAGATATAAGTTTCTACCAAAAGAAGCTCCTTCCTGACCTTTGTAATTTATTAATATATTGTTGCTCTGTTTATCAACTGTATTTAATACAAAGAACTAATTATGACTATTTTTCCCACCTCCACTCATGATTGTGTTACCTTCTGAAAAAAAGAACACATCCATCACCATTTCAGTAGAAGTGGTTTAAAGAACTCATTATTAACCATAGAATTTTACATTAATTTAACCAAGGCATTTATTCCTATTCAAAAATCTTTTTGACAGCTGATTAGAATTATGAGTATTAGCTGGAGAGTGGTGGGCTAGGAAATGATCCTCACCAGCTTCTATTCCTTACCTTGGTTGCTTTCCTTACTTTTGTGGAGCTGCCTTCTTTGTAAGTAGTGAGTGGTTTGTTTAAGGGTCACAGCTGTGTCAGTGCTGCAGGTGCACACAAGGGAAGCCCAGCCTCCCCCAACAGCACAGCTGATGTGTGTGGTGCAGTGGGTGAAAGAGTGGGGCTTCTGCATGCACAGGAAAGGCCTCTGCTGAAATTGTCTGCAGACCAAACATTAGCACAGATTTGGTCCCTTCAGATGTACAGCGTCATTTGAAGGGTTGTTTTCACTCACTCATTCAGCTTAACTAGAGAAAGGGCAGTTTCCTGAACGCCAGAGTCTTCCTTGATTGCTAGGTGAGGCATCACAGGACTGTGCAGTCTGACTGCAGGTAATGGCAATTCCCCAGATCACCAGGAAAGATCTTTCCCAGTTTCAGGGGTTTTTCCCTTATCAGTGGGCTAAGATACTTCCTAAATCAGCCTGTGCTTAGTGCCTTGCATGTGCTGGCCAAGTATGCTTCATGCAGACAGCTAAATACATTCAGGGTTCCACAGATCTCACTGCATTGTAGAGCACTCCCTCTGTAGCACAATGGAGCACCAACATACACATACCTACCACAAAGTATTTGCTTACAGAAATCTTTCAAATTTAGAATCACAGTAATTCAGCTAATTGGGGCTCCAGTAGTAACAAGTTTCCAGTAGGCTCCTTCCATGGCCATCAGTTCATCATGAGTGCCCCTTTCAATGACGAGTCCTTGGGACATCACCGCAATGATGTCGGCGTTCTGGATGGTGGACAAGCGGTGGGCGATGACGATGCAGGTGCGCCCTTCTCTGGCTTTATCTAGTGCTGCCTGCACAGTCTAAAGGCAACAGACAAAGTGTCAGAATAAAAATGTGCAAATACAGCAGGGCTCAGAGCTGGAGGAACCCAGTTGTTTCAGATTAATTAACCATATTGTGCAACACTTGTAAAAGGGACAGTGGGACTAAATCAGAGGTTCCGATATTGATGTGCTTAGCTGGGTCATGAATTCTGTTTACCAGTATTACAAACAAGAGACAGCTAAACTTAGAGGTAGAAATAAAGGAAGGTCTTTACTCTGCTGCCATGCTAAATGTCAGCGGAATGCTTTGAAATCCAGGCAATTCAGACATTTCTGAAGAAGTGCTGCCTCTCCTTTTTAAGAGCACCTGGGGCTGGCTGCTTTTTCTTACAGCTGTACCTGAAGTGCAGGCACTTCTCAGAAAGATCATTAAAGGTGAAAGTGCTGAATTCACAATGTGGAAGTCATGCAGCAGAGTATGCTGGCATATCTATAGAACAGAAAAGGTGGTATGGATCAGCTATGGATGTTGTAGGCCATTAACTTTTCCTTACTGATATCATCACTGCGCATTTACCTTTTCACTTTCTGTGTCTAAGGCAGATGTAGCTTCATCCAGTAATAAAATTTTAGGGTCTCGTATGATGGCCCTTGCTATGGCAATGCGTTGCTTTTGCCCACGAGACAGCTGGGATCCCTGAGCCCCAACATTAGTTTCATATTTCTGAAAAATATACAGAGGGATTATTTTATTCAGGTATAATTTAACACACCAGTAGACAGCTAAAGGAAGAGCAGGAGAGAGGCAAGAAAGTCGACCACTGCTGACCACTTGCAGAACCTGGGAATGCAGAAATAATGTACAGCAGCAAACATGTTTGGGGTGAGGTTTCCAAGCTGTTCTTTGTCTTCACATGGCCCTGAGGCCCATTCAGCACAATGATGAGCCTGGAAGGAACATGTGACAGCAAAATGTTGGCTGAGGCAACAAGAATTTGTCTGAGGCAAAAAGAATTCTCCCTGCCCTAGATTTGGGAGAAGAGGCTGAAAGTGATTTAAGGGCTTTCTATAAAAGTGCTTTGTTTGGGTCCCTAAATTGTATCCATTCCCTATATGTTCTTTTTTATATTTATATTATTTCAGTGCATTTAAATACTTCTCAAATGTACATAAGCAGCCAGCTTCAAATATTTTTTGTCTAAGTGTCACGTCCTACTCACAAGGCAAATCTCCCACAGCTGGGAACAGGATTTATGTATGTGCCTACTGTCTAAGAATTCAGTAATAACTCACACCCAGAGTCTAAGGAACACAACAAATGGTCACAACACCCTCTTGCTCCTACTGTCACACCTGCAAAAGGACATAAAAAGTGCATGCATGTAGCAACTTCAGCTGGTTTCAGAGCAACTCCTGAAATGAGCACTGAGCAGCCAAGGCCTCACAGGTACTTACGTTAGGCAGAGACATGACAAAATCATGCAGTTGAGCCTTCTGGGCTGCTTCTATGACTTTTTCCATCGTTGCTTCTTTTGTGTTACTGCCGTATTTGATATTATCAGCAATGCTGCAGTCAAATAGCACAGGCTCCTGTGACACTATTCCAATTTTTGATCTAAGAAACTGCACATTTACGTTCTTAGAGTCATGTCCATCTATTAACTATGAGGAAATGGAAGAAAACTTGAAACATCATTACAAAACAAGAGCTTGCAACACCCAAATAGTTTATAGCAAAAGAAATTATTTAACCATATCATTAAACACAAACACGACTGATTTAAAGTGGTTGAATTGCTTGTCTCTGAGTCCTTTGTGCATGATGTGTATTTTGTGGTATAGCTTTGATCCATACCACAAAATACACTAGACCATTTGCTCAACAGAAGTCCTAGTGAACTATTTAATTGCTTAAAGTTAGGCACATGCTTTATTGTCCTCCTGACATAGTGATCACCACACAGATTTTTTCCAGAGAAAGATAAATCAATCTAGATAGGTAAATATTTACGTTAAGAAAACATAAAAAAGCTTTCTAAGCTATCAGTAATTGAATAACTGGAAGTTAAATCCAGGCAAGTTCCAGGCTCTTTGTTGCTCCATTCAGACTTGATTTTGCTTGTATTCTCACAATTCACAACATATATTTGTATGTTTCATACAGAAGCTACCAAGGCAAATGCCTACAGCCTACCTAATGCATGAGAGTGCACCTGAGGCAGGTAGTTCTCTTATCTTGTCTGCATATGTCTGAGATAATACTTGGGAACTGTCCAAACAGTCCACCTGTCCTTTTGAGAAGGAGAGGAAGCCTCAAACTGCACATTATGAGCAACCACTGCCAGGCTGCACAGTAGGACACAGGCAGAAGGCCCTTGGAGCACTGCTGAAACAGAGGACAAAAAACACATTTTCTTTGCTTACCACACTTCCTTTTTCAGGGTCATAGAAACGCTCCAGAAGTTGCACACTGGTGCTCTTACCACAGCCACTACTTCCAACAAATGCCAAAGTCTGTCCAGGTTTAACAGATATAGAGAGTCCTTTCAGGACCTGAATATCAGGCCGAGAAGGGTATGTGAATTTACAGTTAAGAAATTCAATGCTTCCCTTGAAATCATCCTGGTGAAAAGAAAAATGAGAAAGATGTTACAGTGAGCTTGAGCTCAACCCTGAATTGTAAAGTACAAGACAGCTCTTCCTCAGATCCATTCTTGCATCTTTTGCTTAAAATTTGACATTTGTACTTATGAAATTATCTCAGGAAAAGGGAAAAAACCGTACTGGAATAGCTGTCCTAGAGGTGAAGCTATTAGTGATAACAGTGTTTCTCTGCTTATTCTTCCCTGCATGGCACTGGTCAGAGGCATAAATTGGAAATAGCATTGCCTTGCCAATGGGTACATTTTTCATTTTAATATAGACACTGTGTATAAAATAAATCATTTCAATTTTCTGGGTCTGACTTTCCAATTCACCAGAAACTGAGCATTTTCATTTTGTCTGACTCAACAATTCTTTGCCTCCTTATGAACACCTGCCACCAGTTTGATATGAATGGAAAAACCTCCATCATAATCAGCAATAGTAAGGTTTGTCATGAACTGTAAAGCAGGAAATAAGAGCTTGCTGTTCTGTGAGTTATACAAATCTGTTCCATTCCAATTTACAGTAGTTTTACACTGACAAATTCCTAATGGCTGACTTTATACTACTCTTTATGTCTAGTACAGAGCTTGCTTCCAAAACAGCAAAGACAAACAAAACTTTTACAATCAGCATAACCTTCTTGTAAAGCATTGATCCTGATTGAGTCCTAAATCACTAGTGCAAAATCCATGCCTGTAGTGAGCTGATTGACATCACAAATTACACATCTCCACTCTTACCCATTTTTCCCCTTTTTCACTGTAAACACTGATTTTAGGAAGCCGGTCAACCAGCTGAAAAAAGCGTGCAGCAGATGTTTTGGCTTTGGCATAGTTTGGGGTGTAGGAAGAAGCTCTTCCCAACGCAGTTCCACTGGTGACAATTGCAGAGATCACCCTGTGGAGAAGGGGAAAACGGTCATGGGAAGCCATCAGGAAACTGAACACCACACCRAGTCCACAAATGTCAGAGACCTGTTTGTGGCTCTGAGCAGGCTCTCACCTGAACACAAAGCTGTAATGGAGCCCTTCAGCATCAACGAGAAACCCCCCGTAGCGGTAAGAGACGGAGTTGGCAATGAACACAATGCTCTGGGCAAAGCCAAAGCAGAYTCCGTACACGTGTGCTTTTTTGATTGCAGCTTTGTAGGGCATATCCAGATGCTTCTCAAAATTCTCAATAAACATTTTCTCTTTACCTATCCCAGCTACTGTTCTGATGTTAGAGAGAGCTTCACTGGCAATCTGGAAGAGGGAAAAAAAATGGGTAAAAGCTCCTAATTTTTACTTGGAAATGTAGAGTCTGGTCTCACAAGTGCCTGATTCTTTCATGAACTCAGGACACTGATGCAATATGTAAATTCATTCAGACATGGTACAGACTGGCCCAAACATCATACAGCCTAAAGAGAACTTTTCCTACAAACAATTTCCTATTGATTTCGTCGAGAGCAATGCTCTGCCTGCTCCACTGGAGCTGTTACTGTAAGCACTTTTAGGGAATCAGGCACGTGCTCTCACTTGTGACTTATTTCACATAATGTGAATAAATGTGACACCCACAAAAGGAAAAACTGTTTTAGGAACTTCTTTGGTTGCATGGATTTATTAATTAAATATGTTTATTTCAATTGTTTTCTGTTACTTTTAGCAATAGTCAAAGAAAGAGTCAAAAGGAATAGCATCCCCAACTTCCATTTCATAAATTGAATCCACTTGAATTTACTAAGTTTCTTCACCTGCTCACCCTCCCTCCCGCTGATGTCCAAAAGGCTGATGAGATGGAACATATGAATCTTCAGTGACAAAATTTCCAAGATTTTTACCTTTTACATAGGCAAAGAGTAAGCAAATGCTTGCCTATGCACATATGAAAATGCAACACAGGAAATTATGAGATAATCACCACAGAAACTTGTGTGGAACTTCTATTAGTTGTAGGCTTCATATTATAATTTATCGCCAGTCAGAATTTGGGTTTATATCCCAACAAAAGAGTATCACAATTTCACCTACAGAAGTAAATTTATGGCTTGTTTGGTCCTAATTTCACCCTTTTAATCTCAAGTAATTTTACTAAGAAATTTTATTAAAATGCTATCGTTTGCTTGGACTTTGTTAGTAGATTCGTAATGTAACACATTCCTTTGGGAGGCAAGTGTGGTATCATAGCTTATGAATGTTTTCAGCATGTAGGAAAAGATCTGAATGTAGACAATCAGAAATCCAGTTTCAGGGTTGGTTTTTTTCTGGCCAAAATTGAGAGTCAAAGTCTTGCATTATCACTCAATGTGAAGGAGTAGATAATAGGTATTGTGAATTGGATTATGTAGACTTTTTCCATGTTTAGCATGGTTCATGAGCAATTGCTTTGGAAGAATTCAGTGTTTTTTGCATTTGGATGCAGTGCTGGCAAATAAATTAGAAAATAACACCAGAAACAATCAATCATCACCAAAACTGCTGAAGCATTGCTTAAAATATGACTTCATCATAGCCTCTGGGTTGTTCTATTGAGTACGAGCTGTTGCCTTGACTGGTAAGTGAAGTTTCTCTCCTTGTCAAGAAGTATTTTGATTTAAGACTTTTGTAAATAATTAATTATTCTGGGTGTGGGCAATTGGTCAGGTCCTAATTCTTAAGATGGGAAGGGCTAAGAGCTTAAATCTTAAGCTGCTATGACCCACCAAAGGAACAACTGTCCTCTCTAAAATCCACAGACTGATTTGTGGTTCAGTGCCAGATTCTCAGGTGCAAGCATTTCTAGGTGAACAGCTATCACTGCTTTCTGAGGACAGCCTAATCACAGGTCATCAGCAAATGGGAGTTTAAATAAAACCCAACAAAGGTGAACCAGACTGCTGAGAGATCTGTGTCTACCACTTCAGTCCAGGAACTTTTGCAAGGTCAGTCACATTCCATGCAGCAAGTGCTTTTGCAATTAGGCAGTTCCCAATGCAGTTTCAATGGTTTAACAAGCTGAAATATTGCAAYTTATTCACAAACCACTGCCAGTTTCATGACATTTGAATTACTGATGGTCCCTAAAGACTGATTTTTCATCTACCTGTGACTGCAAATATAAATTAGTCTTTAAACAGCATTACCCGTCCAGTAGCTTCCAGTGCTTTCTTGTCCTGCGAGGCAAATCCTGTCAACATTTTGGCCTGCACAGCTCCAGATAAAGCCAAAAATGGCAGGAAGCACATTATTACCAAACTCAGTTTCCAGCTGAAGTAGAAGGCAATGATCATGGCCACCCCAATGTTAGTAAAGGAATTGACAATCATTCCTATCTGCGATCCAGTTGCCTTTGAAGAAAAGAAACAGACATCATTGATTTGTACTTCAGGAACAAATTGAACAAATCTTCCTATAAAACATTAGAAAACTGTAAATTAAAATAACATAAGACACTAACAGCTAGACTGCACTGGAATTTAGCCAGTCTGGATGTACTCTTTCCAGTTATTTGGATCAAGAGCAGGACTGCAAATGTCCAATATTCCTTTGATCCACCAAATTTTTCATTGAGAATTCAGAAGATTGTTTCTACTGTTTGTGAGAAAGATAATGTAATTATTGACATCTGTTGCCTTGGTTTCCTGGAGAATAACTCATCTTAATACATTGTTTAGCTTCTACATTTATCCATGTAGATATAAACAATCAGCAGGACCATTTTATAGCTTAGCTATTAACAACAAAGCCTCAACAGTGCTAAAATAGTAAGCAACTTCACTGAAAAGGGATGAAACAAAGTTGTATTTCTTCCTATCCCTTTATTAAGGAAAAAAGTTAAATACAGCTTTGACATCATCTTTATTGAATACATTTGTCTGCTCCTTATGTACTTCAACATTGCTATTCTTTCTAATAGACTTATTTACTCAAAATTAATTTTCTTTCATAGCAGTAAACAGCATCCTAAATAGGAAATATATTGCTATGTATTAGAATAAAAATGTGCATTTGATATCCTTGATGATTTTCAGTCAAACTCATTTGCAGAGTACAAACTTGGCAGCACAAAATGCGCAGGTAGCTCTGGTYTCCCTCACCTCCTGCAAGCTGTGGGTTGGATGGCTGTGCCTCACTGTTGTGCTTCAAACAAAGATGTCCCTTAGGACATTAAATGTTTAGTCAGAGTTTTACAATTTTATTTATTTCAATTAAAAGATACCCTGTGAGGTTTGCAGCAGGTTTCCCTGATTCTGTAGAAATTGCTGCTGACAGGGCTTTTGGAAACCTCCTCTCTAAAACCCCCGCTAAAAGTTTTTTAAAACTAACTTGCAATCTTCAGTTAAGCTGAAACATGACAATTTTTCCAACAAAAGAAATCTGTACGTCTCCTTCCTTGTTTCTAGAAAATTGCTTGCACTGCAGCCCAGCAAAATGGCATCTGACTCACTTCTACCTAAGGATCAGTTCAGATAGGGAACATATATAGCTCAGCATGATTTAACCCTCAGCCACTAGGGAACACAAGGCATGCAGCTGGTGTGYCACTTTCCCAGACACTGAAACTGGCTGCAGGATTCCCAGCTGGAGCACCAGCCACTACTGCAGATTGGTTTTTCAAGTGGGTTGTCAGTTTAGATCAAAATTGCCACAACATGCACAATACCATGCTGAAAACTGGAAAATATGGTTATTAATGACTGTCACTAACATACTATTTTGACATGTTTTTAAAATAAACACTTTAACATTGTGACAAAAAGCTAATTCATCTTCAGAAAAAAAAAAAGAGAATCAAACTACTGCACTGGGTGTTCCTTCCCATTCCATTGTTGGTTGGAATTTTTTTGATTTTTGTGTTCTTTTTTGTACTTTTAGGGTATACCATATACAAGTATTGGTTCCACGGTGGCAGTCTATTAATAGAAATAGCTGAATTGGCTTATTAAGAACTGATCTACACTGGTCTGGCTGGTTGCATGGTAGCTAATTTCTGTGACAACATGCCAAAACAGGCCTTCAGTCAGTGTCTATAGTAAAACGATTCATAAGGTGCCAGGTCTTACCCCTTGGACCTGTGAGGCATCTGTTGCAAGCCTGGTCGTCAAAGCCCCAGGGCTGTTCTTCCGGTCATCAAACCAACCAATGTCTTGCCCGAGCATAGCCTGGAAACCAATTTTTCTTAACCGTCTTGTAAGCAGCTCACCAGACTTGGCAAAGGTGTATCCCTGGGGTACATGAGAATACAAACAGACTGTGCAGACAGAGACACTCACTGAGAAAGGGTGCAAAACCAAAAATATGTATTGCTAAATTGGACTATTACCTGGAGAAACTGTGTGAAAAATGAGAGAACTCCGACTAAGACAAAGAGCACACAGACACCATTGATCTGGTTTTTTTGATTTTCTTCATCAAGAATGGAGAAGGTCTTTGAAAAAAAATAAATAGAAATGTCAGCTTTCCTGTGTGTGACATATGTACTTGATTCCCAGTTGCCAAGTGCAGAAACCRACCCTGCAACCAAAGCCAGAACACAGAGCTCTCCCTCACCCCCTGCAAAGGTCCGATTCCTTATTTTTCCTAAGGTGAGCCTGGATTAAAACATAATGGGTTTTACTCCTGTTAACCAACGAGTTCAGTATGCTTGGTGTCTGCACACACTACTCCTATTTGTGGCCTATCCCTGGTTATAATTACCCACTCATCCCCCACTGTAAATAATAATAACAAGAGAAAAGCAATGTAATAAATAGAATAGCAACAAAGCAACAGTAAAATCTGTCCTGTAAAATCAAACTATCCCATTCTGCAGATATTCTGACATGGTTAGTTATTTTTTTAATCTGTGCTCTTTATTAAAAGAATAACACTGATCATGGCAGCATGCAGCATGGACAATAGCAGCATGTTTATTAAAAAGAAAGATTTGTTGCTGAGGTGTCCATTTTCAGATCATATAAGTCTCAGCAGTTTTAGTGTGGACTGTCTTTCATCTGGAGTCATGGACTCCATGCCCAATAGGAGTAAGAGCACACCTTTCAGTTGAGTTTCACTGGAAAGGATCCATATTCTGAGACAATTCCACAGGAAGTACCAAAGCATAAGTAAAAGAAACTACTGAAAACTTTGTCCAAAAGGTACATAYGCAGTATTATCTAGTTCTTCATTGACTTTTTGGGACTTATTTCTGAAAACCTTCACGGCAAACTTAGCTAAAYTTGTCCTTTCACTTCATAGGTGTGGGGATTTTTCCCTCACTTCCCCAGCATATTTGTCCCAGAGTACAAGCCCACATGTCTGACACAACATTGCAGATATTTGGGCAGATCTGAAAGCAGATGTATATTCCATCTGCCTGACTGCTTTGGCACCAGGCAGAAATATTTTAGATTTATGAATAATAAAACACAAAAGTAAAACACAGATATTGGGTATGACAGATAGTATCCCTCATTATGGCTTGCTTTTTCTTGCAGCCTCTCTCCTTTGTCAGACTGAGGCCTTCAAAAGTCGGAATTCATCCTTGGCAATGAAGGTATTTAGTATCGTTAGTCCCASACCTCCCAAGGTCTAGAAGACTCCAAAGGAATCAAAGGTAAGATTCACTGTGGAACGTGTATAGCAGTGTCTCACCTGCTGTCTAGTGAAAGCCACAGTCCTTGACATGAGGTCTGGACTCTCAAAAAGTGTTTGGAGGYGGCACACCTATGCCTACAGGCCAAGGACATTGGGCAGAAATAYTGAGTGGATCAACAGGGCCTGGAACATCATTTTTTCTCCTGCTCATGGGCTCTTACTTAAATGCAAAACTGCAAGTAAATGTGATTCAAAGTTCTAAGCAACTTCCTAGTGAGAAATGTCTAAGCCAAAACAATACTTCCAAAAAACCAAACAACAAAAGGTCAATCTTTTTTTTTTTTTTTGATAGATTGTTGGCACTACTCTTAGAATCCTTTTCTATCAGGAGCTCAAATGCTGGGTCATTCATTCATTCATTTGCTTTTTCCTGCCTGTAAGGTTTTTGACCTCCAACATCTGTCTACCTTTTAGGGCATATATTTTTGCACTCATGTGTACCTACCCTGACCTATGCAAGTGAGTGAGAAGCACATCAGATGGGTAGCAAAACCACAAAAAACCCGTGGCATTCCCATTTTTTTCCCAGTGAATGTGTTGTTTACTTAATAAGATACAGCTTGAACAGATGGGATTTCTCTAGCCAAATTCTTGAAAATTCAGGACACTTTCCTAGGCACCAGTCAGAGCAGCACTGAATATCTTCAGACAGCCTCCAGTTCCCCACCAACTTGGCAAGCATTTTCCCAGAAAGCTTTTACACAAAAGGGGATGCATCCTTTTGTCTATCACCACAATTTTTTGAAGAAATAAACACTCATTGAATTTGACATGTTTCAAGAGAGGTGGTGGTAGCAGATTTTGATAAAGTTGTGTCTTTTAGTGAATGTTAAAGTTTAAATCATATTCCTACTTCCTGCTTCCAAACCTATTGATGCAGGCCTACTTGTTGCTGGTGACTGTGGACCCAGGTACAATTACCTACCTCTCCCTAGGCATTCTGCAGGGAGCAGGCAGCAAAAATTTGCCTGAAATATGTAAACAAAAAAGTGAAGTATTTTTTATATATGATCCAAAGCTTTCTCAAAGGCTTTCCAAGTCTGTATAATAAAATTCTGCAGAGAATGACCTTTGCATGTGTCTCTCTCCACTGTACCTGCATGTGAGGTATTTTTTGTCTCATCTAAAATAAACTGTATGCAAGTATAGAAACCCATTCCCAACAGTTCCTGGARAATGAACAAAAGAGATAATGAAGAACACATGACAAATGCTGATAAGCTTGCCCCTTCAAAGAGCTCTAATGATAGTTTGATGACAGTGATATAAATATCTACTGAATAATTGTTTATAGGCAAGAAGGTTAACCCCATTTTCATTATGAGATCTAAAGATTTGCCAAAACATGTCAAGTTGTGCATCATATATTCACTCTTCTCTGTTTCAGAGCTAAGATACACTTTAAAATGTTACCATAACATACCCCAAGAATCTGACTGAATAACAAAGCATAGAGTGGATTGACGGCTCCATTCACAGCTGCTGCCAGAGATCCAAGCACCAGGTATGGCCATTCAGAGGCATTGTATTTCAAAATTCTGGTAAATGGTACAGGCTTGGCATCTTCCTCCMCAACAGATTCCTAAAAAAACCAGGTTGGATTTCTGAAGTCAATGCATTCCATCAGTGATTCTCTCCCTTTGACAGTGAGATAAAATAGTTAGCCTAGTTTGTTAAACTAGTGGACCAAACAGCTGCTCTAGCTTTGGACAGGAGGGGCAGASACAGCTGCTGTCTGGACCTCTTTTGAGGACCTAATAAGTCAAGTTTAAAAAACACTTAAATAAACAACAAACTTTATCATGCCTGGGGAAAAAGAGAGAGATTCATATATTTTGCAGCTCTAATTGTTCCAGCTGCAGAGGTTATTTACAACCAGTTTGAGATATTCTGCCACTGAAACTCAGGCTATTCCCTTTCAGCTGTGTCTAGACAAGGTGTGATGAAATACCCAGTGCCAAAACTTAAATTCCCTCCTCACAAGCAGCTTTTTCTGTCACTCATTTAATCTCTTAAATACTGTTTTAAAGTATTGTGAATGACCACACTGATCAGACTGCATCAAAYTAACAGGTATGTGATATCATTAAAACAAGAGAGATTTCAGAGTGATAGCTGGATTCAGGCTTTTTACATGGTAATTATGCCTCCCTTCTGTGAAACATCCTCAGACTATATGCTGAATTCCCATAATTATGCCCAGAAAGGGCAGAATATTCATCATCAAATTATAACTTATCCTTCAGTTTGATTTGTACAGAATTTTTGTAACGCTTCATGTGCTCAGCCCTACTCATCTCCCTCAATTCATATGACTAGAAACAGCCAGACAAAAAAGACACTGTGAAGACCTATCTTTTGGAAATAGGCAGGGAGGAGTGGGTGGAAACATCTTGTATTTTCTCTTTTTCTTGAGCTGGTGTCAGAGTGATAGCACTCAAGCCCTCTATTTATCCACAGAATAGGCTTGGCAATAGCAAGAAAGGTAACTTCTGTCTGCTGCTCTCTGTACTGAACAACTGCGGCCATGCAGATTGATGCAGGGAGCTTCAGAGGCACTTTGGAAACCCACTRTGCAAATTTCTACATATTCTGTGTAATTTTAAGGCATGCTGGCCTTTATTTTCTATGCCAGTTGATTGCATGAGGATAGTGAAGTGAAAGGATTTTGGATTAGGTTGCAGTGAGGGTGTCTCTCTGCTCAAGTCTCCAGATGATTTTTAGATGAAAGTGAATTTATTCTTTTCTGAACAAGAAGCAGTGCCATTTGTATTACTGAGGGCCCATTAATTACATTTCACTGACTGAGCATTTTGCTTTTTGTCCTTTAATTCAGCTTTTAGGAATGTATGTTGTTCAACTAAATCTACAATATATATCAATTTACCAACAGGTAGAGAGCAAATAGCAAAATTTCTCTGCTAGAAATTTTATATGGATCAATAATCAAAACAGCCATCAAAATGCAGCCTAGAGTTTACTCAGAGGTAAGAATTGAAGCTGTGGTTTTGTTTAAGGAGAGAAAAGGATCAAGCCAAGATGTACCTGCCAAGAACTCTTAAGATACAATCACATAGGTACAGGTGATCATTAATGAGTAATATAACCTATTCAGTTGAAAATTTCATAACAAACTATTGGACCTGACCTTTTTTGCTTTTCCATCATCTTCTCCATAAGAAGGGGCWAGATAGGTAGACTCTGCATTATCTCCTCCAATAGACAGTGGAGGGTCAGGGACCACGTTAGAGAGCTGGGATCTTGAGCGCTGCCGGAGTGAAGCTCTGCAAAGAGAACAGAAATGGCCTGCTCTTTACAGATCAGTAAAAATAATAATTGCTTGCAAAACAGGTACAGTTTTCATGTCAATTAAATCAGAATGCACTGAAGCAATTCATAGGAATCCGACAGACTTTTTCTTTCTTGAATATGTTCTCTCAGCTTCTCAGGAAGAAAATATCTCACCAACTGGGACAAATACTTTTCAAAATCACATTCCACTCACACCACTCAGACATTGTCTTAGATGGACCATGTACTGTGTATTTGCTAAGTAAAACTGGGGTGTGTCCTACTACATTTGCACAAGTTATTAACACACCAAGTCAAATCACTGTTACCACTACCCGTAATTCAGTCCAGCAAAACAGGAAGCTGAAAAAAGCAACTCTCTCTCTGACCAAACATAACTCTGCAATGGAGGAGATGTATTCATTTGCACATGCCTGACATAGGCTTGCCTGGAAGAAATAGTAACTGTCTAGCTACAAGAAAGTCTGGCTGTAAAATGCTTTAACTTTCATCAAGTAGAAGTCATAATAAAAATGTGCTTATGGATTGCATTGATTTCTCAAGTAATGGCACAGCAAGTAATTTTTCAAACGGCTGGACAGAAAGTGCATTAGATATTACAACTGAGGCTGTATGTTAGTAAYATCAAACCCAGAACATTAACAGGGTGGATCAAAATTGGAGACAAGGTACTATGGACAGAAAGGACCTAAATTAAGAGCATTGCTATTTATGGATTTCAATCAGTATTATTATTACTTAAGCTATTTCTTTGCAAGAGAACTCTATCTCAGTAAAATGCTTGCAGCCCTTCAACGCTCTTTTACACAGCACATAGAAAAGTTATTTATTAGGATTTTGGAATAGTGGGGTGAAGTAGAAACATTGAGAGTAGTCTGGAAACATTGAGATTTACAACCATTTTTAATACTCACCGCAAACTGGCCTGATAGCTTCCCCTGCTGAATGACTGAACATTCTCAAGATTTGGCTCAACCACATTATTCTCTGCTGCTGCAAAATACAGTATATAGAGCTCTGAAGTTAGTGCCAAAATTGAATACAACTTAAATACAATGTGGTTCTGCAAAAAGGTGCATAGCCTYCAAGTTATAAATGGAATACTTTGTAGAAGGAAAGGTGTGTAATATAACCTTGCGAAGTTAACTGAATATTAGCCGACTTCGGATGTGACTGCTAAAGCATTTTTACCTATTTTAACTCTGCAATTCCTCTCTTATTTCAAGATAATAATATCCAATGCATGCTTCACAAAAATACAACAGACATTCTATTGAACCTTAATTTCCAGAAGCTTTAATTCAAATCTGCCTCTAACAAAACAAATAGGATGATTTCAGCATAGTCTGTAATGTGCCTGAATTCCAAATGCAGCAGAACAGGAATTTTGGCACTCAGTGGAGTTATAAAATGATGGGTATTTCAGGTCAGAACTAATGTTTCAGGGCAGACTTATATTAGGAAGGTCTTTCATTGCCTATGCAGCCAGGGCCATCAGTGTATTAATTCTATGAATGATAAAAATCAGCCATGAAAGCAGAAGAAAAAAAAAAAAAAAMCAACAGCTACTAGCCCTTATAAAAGGAAAAAAAATTGAAAATCTGCACTCTGTGAAATTTTATAAAAGAAAACAAAATGCTTACTTTGTGTTTCTTCTCTGTTAGGTGCTGTGTCTCCTTTGCTTTGTAAGGTCACCAACATGAAATAAACCCCTTTCCTCTGCAAGAGTTCCTCGTGAGTTCCTCTCTCTACAGCCCTGCCGTGCTCAAAGCCCACGATGACGTCGGCGGCTTTGATGGCTGACAGGCGGTGAGCGATGGAGATCGCCGTGCGGCCGAGCCGAGCCTGGGGGAGACAACAACAGTGCCACTCACAGCACCCCGAAATGCKGCCCATGAGCTCTGCACCTAAAGGCTCATCAAACTACCTGGAGTCCTTCTAGAGGGTTCAGCCCACTTTGACTTTAGCTSCATCCACAGCCCGCAGAGAAGCATCTGTTTCTGGGCAAAGGGAGCTATAGGTCTATGTTGATGTCCCAATATAAGTAGAAACTATTCTCAGTCCATAATACTACAGTTCTACTTGTACTTATAAAACAGTTATTAAGAAATGCTTCTGACTAATTTGTTACAATTCAGGAGCACCCTCTGCAGAGTGCATTATAAACAATTTCTGCCCTTTCAAGTCTGATTTTTGCTGTACTATAGCAAACCTTATGAAGTGCTTCTTGGACAATTGCTTCACTTTCATTATCCAGTGCTGATGTAGCCATATCCAGGAGCAGGATTTTGGGGTTTCGCACCAAAGCTCGAGCAATAGCTATCCTCTGTTTTTGACCTCCACTCATCTGGCTTCCACCCTCTCCAACATGAGTGTCAAATTTCTGTGTGAAGAAAAAAAGTTAAAATTAAGAAGACAAGAAAAAAGCCTGTTAAGATCCTGGTGAAGGTGGTGGTAAAATGTCTCAGATTTGTCCTTGGAGTAGACTTGAAATAAAAACATTGTYAGTGCAGCAGATGCAAAGAGGAACAGGTGAAATAACTTTCTTCATAATGTAYAAGATCATTTTGCCTGAATCAGGTTTTCAACCCCATGCCAAAAGTATGCACTGGTTAAAAAGGTGAGATGTTCTGGTTCAGCTTGAAACAGCTAAATCAGCAAAAGCTGAAATGGAGAGGAATCACCCATCCATTCTCCATTAGATGACTGACAAGCAAACTTTTCCTGACCTTGTCTGCTGGTGACCTGTGACCCATGAACACTGTGTCTGTGATTCATGGATACCATACTCTGGCAGCATTGGGTTCAGGTAGAGAATTAAATAAACACACAAAGTCTGACATATTGAGAGAGAGGATCATTAGATTCACTTAGAGCTAAATCCTTTTTATTCCTCCATTTCCATGAAGTAAATAGGGGCCTTTGAACAGCCATTCAGTAAATAGTTTCCTGGAAGCCTCAAAATGCATAGATGGAGGATAAAGACAATGTACTAATATTAGTTAATGGTACTTGAATCATGTCAATAACATTCACTTTTGTAACATGTCATTTTAGAAGCTACTTGGCAAAATAACATTCTAGAAAAGTAGAGAGCTCGATACTACCCAATTTGGGCTTTGTTAGGAGGAATGATTGAAGCCCTGCCATCATTAGGGAAGAAACCGGAGAAGAAGGAACATCCAGCTGGCTTACAGAGCTCGTACAAGGAGGTGAGGTTGTGAGCATCAGTACAGACAGGTGAAGTAACAAGCACTGGGTAGTGAGAAGCTAAGCTCTACATTGCTTTTGGCCTGAACAGAAACAGATCTCCAAAACATGAAAAATACRAAATTTTAAACCATGCTATGATTATTCCCATAATGTTGAATGTTGTGTAAATGATTCCTGAGGAACTAATTCTTTTTGGGGTTGTATTTTGGGGCGGGGGGTGGGGGAGGGATGTTGGCTTTCATAACTTCATGGCATACATGGCATAAGACCTAAATAATTGTAGTCAAAGGAAAGGCTGTTGCCTCTATCTGAATTAATCTTCTGTCCTTCCACTTGAGCACAAATTGCTGCAGGCTAGGAGGGACAAAAGGACAAAAAGATTCTTTTTTCTTATCAAATTCTCCCAAACACTTTCCAAGGCAGAGCATACCTGTGGTAAGTCCATGATGAAATTGTAAGCATTGGCCTGTTTGGCTGCTTGGATGATGTCCTCCATGGTAGCCTCGTCCCGGCCGTAGCGAATGTTCTCTGCAATCGTGGTGGCAAAGAGCACTGGCTCCTGTTCAACTACGCCGATCTGTGAGCGCAGCCACTGGATATTCAGGGAACGGATGTCATGGCCATCCAGGGTAATCTACAGTTAGAACATGGACACAAAATCAGGGAAAAATCAGGGACGTTATGCCCTCCACTTCAGAGACAAAGACACAGTAGAAGTGAAGGGCCTGTGATGCTGTGTTTCCATGACCAGCATAAAAATGAGCTTTCAGGTATAGAAGGCGGCAAAGCAGTAGTAGTAGTATTGGCTTTCAGAGCTGTGCTCTTTAATTTCCCATTTCTACTTGGCACCAGAAATAAAACCAGGTGAAAACTAATCATGAAAGYGATTATTATGTTATTTACAGTAATTTGTTTCTTTGTTTTTTATATGTTCAAATACAGGTCAACATGTACATGCTCATTTGTTCCTATTTGATACAGGAACTCATAAATGGAATGAGATTTTGAATAGCTATAATTCATATTCTTAGCAAAGCCATTACTAAGTGGTAATTGCATATACTTAAGTGATATTATGGATTAATGTTTAAATGTTCAATACTGTGTTTTCCAGGAAACATTTGTCACTCCTTAATTATCATTTCTATAGGTATAATTTTTACACAGATTTAGCACTGAATTTTTATTTTCTCCTAAACAATTTTCTTTTTCACATAATTGTTTTTATAAGACTACTAAGCACAGTTTTATGAAAGAAATGTGTAGGAAGATATTTCACTCACTTAAAAAATAATTGGGAAAAAAAAAGAAGAAGAAATAAATGAAAAGGAAGTTAGTAGTATTGCTTCCCACCTTGGAGAAGAAACCATGCTATTCTTTCAGTTTCTGGGGCCAGAGAAACACATTGTAGGCTGGGACACTCACCATGCCATCAGTGGGGTCATAGAAACGCTGGATGAGCTGTATTGTTGTACTTTTCCCAGCTCCACTAGATCCAACAAAAGCTGTTGTCTCTCCTGCTTTAATCACCATATTAAGGTTATCCAAAATCTGGATAGGAAAATAAAAAAGAAACAGGATCTATCTATTTTAATTCTCCACAGTCATATAACCAAGTGATTATATTCTGTATCTTAAAGTAAAGATTCAAAGCAATTTTACAAAATTCAGAAAAGTATTCTGAAGAAAAAGGATAAAGCAAGCCACATACTTTTACTGTTTGAAGACTGTAGATGCAGAGCACACATTTCTACAACAAGCAGGCAGATTTTGACCTTTCATTGTTCCTGTTGTTTATCATTAAGAACTAGTCAAGTTAATACACTAGAGAAGTTAATTATATTCCCTTTAAAGAACACTCTGTGTGTATTGTGAATATATGCTACAGCAYAAATATTAAGAATGTAACCATGAAATTTTTTAGAAAAATCTGATACAACATGTGCTTCCATCTTCAGAAGTAATAGCACTAATATGCTTGTCCAAAAACATGCTTTTCCAAGGAGAATTTGTCAATTCAAACACAGTAGAGAAAGAGTAGGATATACAGCCTACACTCCTGTCCCTTTCCTAGCCTTTTAATGGGTCAGATGGTGCATCCCCAGAGTAATGGAAGAGTTTTWTAAAATCTCCTTGCACCATTCAGTTTATTACTTTGTGTTCCATCTCGTACACATTGATACAAGGGCATCACTGATTGCAAGAGAGGCTGTACACAGGTGAATTTGCCCAAAATTACAGGGAGTTTATGTTCTGGAGCAAGGAATATGCAGATGTGGCAATGGATATGTTAGAATGGTAAAATAAGCCAAACAGTAAGCAGAAGAACACTTTAATGGAAGAATTATTCAGTCTACTTTTAAGCAAAGAGTCTGAGCTTCTGGAAAACAATCTCTACCRAAAATCTAGAAATTGCTGGCACAACCAGGATATTTTTCTTGTTTACAGTAATTATGTTCACAGCATGGGTGATGAACAATTACCTTTATGTCTGGTCTGGATGGATAATTGAATGTTACATTATGAAATTCAATTTCCCCTCGTACTTTATCCAGCTTGTAGCCATCTTCTGACATGCAGTCAATGGTGGGTTTCTAGGATGAAATTTATTGGGTTATTTATTTGCTGCAGTAGATAAATACCATATCATACAAAGCCATGGCACTTCTGTTTGAGCAGCACTTGGCTGCATGGAGCCAGCTGCAAGCTCTGCCCCAGGGATAGCAGGCAGGGGACATGGAATTGAGGGCCAGAGTGATGGGGGAGTTGGCACTGGTGGGTAGCACAGACAAGAAGGATGCACTCTCTTCTCATTGTAGGCTTACTGCAAATACCACAGCCAAGCACTCAGGCAGTTTTTGCTGGAACTGAGCTGAMAGACAGAGGCATTTTGACTAAGCTAATTTAGCCAGCTCCTCAGGGATAAAATGGCACTACCTCACTCAAAAACATCCTCTCACAACACTGAACAACCAATTCATTGCTGAAAATCTTCAGGCCTTGCCACTTGGCAGTTAAAACATCCATCCTTGTGCACCCAGTCCTAAGAGCTGAAATACTGTAGTTTTCCTAAGAAGTGCTTCAGGTCTCATATACTTTTGGCCAGGTGTTGGGTATTGTGGATTGCTAGACATGAGCAGAGAACTAAGAAATTGGAGGAATCACAAAGAAAGAAATAAAAAATAAATTTTTCTAAGGATAGATTTCTGAGGCATGGAATACAAACAGTAAATTAAAACCATAGCAATGATTATTTGATAACTGGAATGTGCATGTCTTTTTAACATAGCCTARCAGATTGAAAGTTAAAATGAGAAATGTGTATGTTCTAAGATGTTAAGAACAGCTACAAGATTGGTTTCACTTTAGGACTATAACTTACTTAAATTCTGATACTAATCTGTGACGAAGTTTCACTGATCCTGCAAATGGGAACCTCAACATGACTGGTTTTATTGCCAGGGCAGAGCTGTGCTTGTACTGTCTAACCACAAATCTACAAATATGGCAAGCAGATGGATCTAATTTTGTCACCCTTTCTCTAGATAGATGAAATGTGACGTTGGTTTGCTTTTTTTACCCTAAGGTTATGTGACTCAGCCTTATCCTGAATATTGTGATTAATCCTTACTGTTGCAACTCTTCATGATTTAAAATTTTTTCTCAGAAAAATAAATCCATAATCCATCTCTATTTTCAGTTCATTTTAGAGCTTTAGCTTATGAAGTGTGTATGTTTTATCATTATTACAGAAGTTTGAAGGGTTACTAAAAACTGTTAGCATTACCATAGCCTTATGTGCTCTGTAGAAGACAAGCAGCATTTTAATGTGTTTACCCAGCTTTCAGCACAATAAATCTTGTCAGTGAACAGAGATTATACATACTTTAAGAAATCAACAGTACCTTTCCAACCACTAAATTATAAAGGTATAGAAAGGAATCTTCAAGAAAGGAATCAATAAATTTCAGTGGTATCTCAGGGTCTCTCATACAATTATTTCAAGTATCTGTTTAGATAATATTGTGATTAACATTTATGACAGCTGCATGATCAGTGTCTGTGCTCATTTGGTCCCATTTTTGCTCAGGGTAGCTCTCCGACAGGTGACAGAGGCCACCTTCACCACTAATGCCAACAGAGCCRCAGCTTTTGATGCCATCTGGAGTCTGGGAGCTATAGGATGGTTGCTGCAAGTGTGGTTGCAGAGTGGCTATTACTGCCTGCCAGTACACCTTCCATGGGCCAGCACTGATAAGTAATTGCCTGTAAGGAGAAATGGGAACAAGGAACAGCAGCAGCCGAGGTAAAGCTTCAGAACTCACAACCAGGCCACTTAAGAAATCGGTTCAATGTGTTCCTTGAGCCCATGTGCATCCCACTAGACTTTCTATTGCACAGTCAGTTTTTYCTTAATGAGACTAATTTTTCCTCATTTACACTGCAGATAAAACTAGTACCACTTCAGGCATATTTAATTCTTTTTGCACTACAAAGTAACACAGCTTAGAAATGCATTACTTACTTCATCTATTGTCTCAAAAATGTTTGTTGCAGCCCCACGACCAGTGGCAAAGGCTTCTAGACAGGGAGATGCCTGGCCAAGATTTAATGCTCCTATTAAAACACCAAAGAAAACCTGAAGAAGTGGAAAAAGAAGTTAACAAAATATGACATCACATTTTTACTACAGCTTACAGCTTAGACAGGCAAACCCAACTACAGTAGCTTTATGACTTCTCATGCATCTGCTGAACTGAAGTGATCCACTATATGAGCATTATTAGCCAACAAGAAAGCAAATAAATGCATTTCAGAAGGTATTTTTGCTGTCTTTTACAAATCTGCTTGAGGCTGAAGTAAATCAACTCATATTTGTCTTTGCYTAAAAAAGTTTGCATCTAGGTATTTACTGRGATGCCACTGATGTATTTTTAAGCCATCTCAGTTTGACTGGGTGCCTTTTCCTTGAAACAAGATCTAGAACAGGACATTGGTGGGAATTAGGTTATTTCAGGGATGCCTTTCACCAGTAAGCAAAAATAGAAAGCTTAAACCACTGTATTACAACCTTTGTATATTGCAGCTCCTGTGTGATCCAATACTCACAAAGCTTACTTTTGAAGGAAGTACCAGCTATAGAGAATATTTTTTCTTTGTCTTACAGAGAAATTAACTCTAAGGGTTGCTACAAACACCAGATAAGCCACTTTTTGACGTGAAAATATTCTATCATTTTGGGTGAAGAGTTTYTACAGGTAAGACATACCCAATGGGCTCACGGTTTAAAGTTCTTTCCTAAGAACCAAAATGAAGAGTTACTCATTAATGATCCCCTTCTGAAAGCCCAAGGATCCCCTTTTTGCTTAAGCCTAGGACAACATGAGAGAAAATAAGCAACAGCATCTGCTCTTCCTGGGAAGACTGACAGACAATAAAGGCAGCTGGATAGAATATTGAATATCAGAGGACCCTTGAGTCTAAGAATTCAGCCCTGCTGTGTGGCCTTGTGATCAGAAGCAAGTGAAGCTGTAGCATATCAACTAAAACACAAAAGTGTTTGTTAGAGATTTCCTAAGAGCTGCCAATACTTCATTTCTATGAAAGGCTTTTAGAAAGGTTCTTAAATATAGACAGGAACTAAGACTGCAAATGCTGGCAGGGGCTTCAAAGAACAGGACACTGCAAGGTGGTGAACATAAGAAGGTAGAGGCTTATTTAGCACTTGTGTACACATAGATGCAAATTATTTCATTGTCTGTTTCTGCATTGTATTGTAAGTATAGCTTATTCTTCTCAGTGCTACCATATGGGGTGTGCTTTTGAACACTTTTTGACAGGTTTTTTTCCTAGAATTTGCTCTGCTTAATTCTCCTTAGTTTTTCAATTTCAGAGGTGTTTTGGCAGAACAGGTTATAAGGGTTGGACAATGCCTTTGGTCCATTTTGTTGCTTTATTGTGGGTGCTAGTTTGAACATTCACCCTGCACATAAGGAGACATGGAATGCTATGTCTGGTATKTAAGCATTTGCTCTAGCTTGGCCTGCAAATTCTGCTAAGAAGCAATCAAGGACCCAGCTACGCTTTTGGATATAACACAAACAGAAGTCAGGATAAATGGGGCAAAGTGTATAAGGAAACACTACAGTTGAGAAAGAAATAACAGGACAYAGGACTCAGTTCTCCTTTGCAGTATAATGCTGTTTACTGGGAATATCCCTGTAGCTAAAGTGGAGGAATCTACTGAATGCACACTGTGCACTGCAAATGTCTTCGCTGGGATGTAGAGATCATGCCACACATTCACACTCAGCTTTACTACCAACTGATTTTCTTGTGGGAATGAGTCTTAAAGCAAGGGGGTTCTAAGCCTGTCAGAGTCYGTCATGAGCATGAAGGAGCATGTTCTGTACACCWGGCAGAAGAAGAAGGGAAGGCAATACTTAGTACATCTCAATGCAGTATGGTGGCTGTATGACTTTTTGAGAGAGCAGGAAAAGCATATTTCAATGTTTTGTATCTAGAAATCCCCCCTACTGCCTCCTGCCAAACTAGGAGTGTATGGTAGAAAATACGAAGTAGAAGAAAATGACTGGAAGCTGTGAGGAAAGGCATAAGGGACTCTCTCTCCATTGGCAGCTACAGTTTTTCAGCTACAGGGTAGCTCTCCACTGTTTGCCATTTGTCATTTGGAAACACTGGACTACAGCAAGGCAAAGAAATTGCTGATTTTGTTTTTCACAGCACTGCCTCATATCAACTATGGGTATTGAGAGCAGGTGCAAATGTTTTCCTCCTTGAACAGAATGACTCAGGTTTACAATGTTCTCAGGGTAATYTGCCAAGTTCCATTTAGCAGGAAACTTTGCACTTTGTGGAGCAGGTGGTTGGGAACTCTGATGGTGTGCAACAGGCAGAGAAGGAGCAAAAGTAGATGTCTCATCAGAATACYCAGAACTTACTAAGGTTCAGGAAAAGTTGTTCTGAGTTTGGACTGGAGTCTGCCACTTGGGCAGTCCTGGCTTAAGCAACCAACCAAAATACCTGTAGATGTTGGCTTTGTTGCATTGAGGCCAGAAGTGTCTGAAGCATCTACTGAGCAGAAGTGAATGCATGACTGCCATGCAGGTTAACACAGTTTTTGTATGTGCTGCAGGAGCCACAGCCAGGTGTGTTTTTATCTGCATACATGTTTACATGGCTTTTGTAAAAACAAAACAACAGGAAATGGTTTCTCAAAGGAACACAAAGTGTTCATGAGAGATTAGATGTGACAAGGCTTTCTTTGGTTAGGTGTCTTTTTACCACAACATTTTTCATCATAAAATTCTTCAGAAAAGCCAACATCCCAGAAGCCCCATGCTGACCCACAAAATAGAAAAGCTAGTTTCAGGCCTCTGATAGTTGTGTGGGCTGTCAAATGAAGGCATTATTCTGATAACCATAGGTAATATTCAAAATATTTAAAATAAACATAGATTATTTTTTTAATCTTATCCACTTGTGTCATACATATAGTGAGTAATGATCTTTAAAAGACATAAATAATGTTTGTTACCATGGAGCCACCAGACACCAGAACAGATATGTGTTCTAGAATTATTATTTTAAGAACAGTCCAGAAAAGTTGCATCAAGCTAAAATGAGTACCTGCAGAAGAGTGCCAGGTGAATATTCTTCTTCCTCAAGGACAAGTTTAGAGCCATACCAAAAGGCTAATGCATAACTTAGAAAAATTATACACCACATATAACCACTGAATAATCCCATTATCATTCCTTTTCGAATTCCCCAGTGCTGAGCAAACACCAAGTTCTTATCATATCTGTAGAAAGAGAGAAAAATAAGGGGGAATTAAATAAATTTGACAGAAATTTCAAAATGAGCAAAGATCATATGAGGCACCTTTGATGACTCAGAAGAATGTCCACAACATAAGGTCGAAACAGAATCACTCTGAAGTGARAGAGCACTGCTGAAACCAGCAATGCTCCCAGATCATTAAATCCTTGTATGTTCTAGTGTAACAAGCACAAAAAAAGCCACCTTTTCAGATACCTCATCATGGGGTTTGGAGTTTTGGCAGATTAGCACAGGATTTGAGAATCTGGCCAACACTCCAGAGCACATCCTACAGCCGTATTATGTTTTCATAGAATTTAAGAGAAATTTGCAGAAGAAAAAACTGATGTTTTTCTGATGAAAAATGATGTCATTATTGAATGTCATCATGAGAATGTCCTGATGAAACTAATTCTCCTACTTAGCTTGAAACTACTCAAAGTTTTCAGATATGCTGCAAAAGTGATACATCAGACAGTGTTTAGGGAAAAATTTGACAGAATGTTCCTACAAGTAAGCATGATTGAAGATAGTATTGCCGATGCTTTATTTCACTGATAGACTGTGAATAAAATTAATTCTGCATACATTACTTGAAACCTAAATTTCTGAAACATACATGCATATAAGTTTCAAAGCTACTAGATAGTCATAGTTGTAGAATATAGCAATTAATTGTTATGAATCTGATGTGCATTACAGCATTACATTGCTTCAGGAAAAAGAAATCAGAGACCTTAGAGTTTGTTCAAACAAACCTTTCAACTTCTTTCTTCTCCCCACCAAAAGCAGCCACTGTCCTGATGGATGAGAGCACTTCATCAGCCACAGCTCCAGCTTTTGCATAAGCCTTTAGTTCTCGGCCTGTTAGTTTTGCCACAGCCTACAAAAGCATAAGCAGGGCTGGTTACACCTGAACTTCAGGTACAGAACAGGACAGTGATGGGCAATGCTGACTATCACCCTGTGCTGGCTGCTCTGCACTGGGTCACCTCCTGCACTCCAGGCATGCTGCACACTCAAAGACTTAGGTCTTCTAGTGCCAGGGCATACACCTTTGTAGCACTGTTTTTCAACAGCTCTGCTCCAAGTAGCTAGAAAGAGCAGCTGACAATTCCTGCTTTCTCTGCCTCCCTGCCTCTCTTCCTCTCTCTGCTCTAACCAGCTGAAGCAGATTGTACATTGAGGGTTTGTGCACAGTGGGAGGAAGGGGGAGCTTAAGTGCCAGGAGCAGCCCTTTAACCACCATGGCAGATCCCARCTTCAGGAAGAAGAAGTAACTGAAGTGGTGGGGGAGGATAAAAACAGATGTTGCCACCACTGTGCTTTGTTTTGTGGTCTGATAGCAAACAGGTCCCTACACAGCAACCAAGAGCTCAYTGGGTGCCAAAAGGTTACTTAGACTCAAAAAACTGCTCAAATTAATGGAAGAAAATGTAGTAATTTACAATTCTACACAGAGATACCACATTGACTTGGGAATGAGACATCATTAGAAAGTGTAATGTGTCAGTCTTTGCTTTCTCTCTCCAAATATCCTATCCCTTGCATCTATTAGTCCTTTTTGAATACAGGAAACCAGGCCAGATTGACTTTGGGTCTATTTTCTTCATGGTGTAAAACAAAGACTKGGGCTGGAAAGGCTCATAATGAGGAAAACCTTAAAAGTAGGTACGTGTCTGGAAAGAGATGAGTAAAGTAAGAATGGAAAAGGAAAAAATTATAAAGGGGAATAAAGTGGAACAAATGAAGAAAAAACATTTATTGTTTTATTTCATTCCSTGACAAGCTTCTGCTCTCCCACTTCACATGAGTCATTATTCATATCAACTACTTGCAGCCAGCACAAGGTGCTAAAGCAGAGCTGGAGGACAAGAAATTAGTCACAGTTACATTAGATGTTTGATAGCAAAATGATAGCAAGCTGTTAGTGAAGTGAAAGAAACGAGATTGCCAAAGGACTGAACCCAACAAGAATGAAGAAGATGAGCAGGAATTACCCAGCCCTGCTGAGTATGGGAGAGGAGATGAGAGGGCAGAGGATCCTGCAGTTTCCCTTTTCACTGTACTTTGTACAGYGACAGGAAGTTTGTAGGAAGTGGACGGAGAAGCAGAACAGGAACAACTGGAGAAGGTGCAGCAGCTTCTGGGAGCAGGGGCAGTTTGAGGTAAGTTTGAGTAGTTGTTTTCAACCATTTTATGTCTCTGAAACTTAGCACCCATAAAAGTCACTAATTTACATAGAGAAGTCCTGTATCTTGTAGCCATCTAAAGCAGGTGTGTGGTAGTTGAGAAAGGTAAAGGCCAGCTTCTGATCTCAGCATTGATACCCATCCACAGGACCCCCAAGAAGGTAAGCTTACACTCCCCTCTTAGAAGCAGGTTTTATTACTCTGAGAATCAGAAAAAACAAAGTGAGAGCAAAGCCCACCTCCCCTCTACCACGCCCCTCCCTCCATCCCTCCCCCTTCCCTCAGTGCTACTGGGACCATAATCTGTCTCTCCTGACTTTAAAGGAGTGTGGTCAACTTCACCAGTCCTCACAGCTTTCTGGCCAGATCTTTCCTGTTCATTATTGCCCAATGGGAATCTTTCACAATTCACTTACCAAGCCATAGAGAGCTGCTCCAACCCCAAGCAGAGGGCTGACTGCAATGATAACCAAGGTCAGTTTCCAGCCACTGACAAATCCCAGGAGGAATCCACCTACAAAGGTGGTTATGCGCTGGATGAAGATTGCTACTTGATCAGCAATAGCCTCATTAATTTTGTTAACATCACTGGAAAACAATAACAGCCACAAAAATCAACAGAAGAGTGGTGAGCATAACTTCAGTTTGTGTTGCAGGTCTTGGCCACATTTGGGTTAGTTGCTTTTCACTGGAGAGGGCCCATCCCCATCCCTATTCTTTCACCATTACCCCATAAAAAGACCCTGGAGTACAATGAGAAAACTTGATGCCTTTGCAATGGAGAAGCCTTTTAGGCATGAATATTGCAGAGAATATACTGTCCTTTCCCAGGAAATGTTCTGGGAGCAGACTGATTCACTAGCTGGCTCTTCCTACTGTGCCCCAGCTGATTCAGGAAGTGTGCACTGGCAGCCAAATTACAGATCACTCTGAAATGACTGAGCACAAAAGGAGAAGAAAGGAGAGGACAAACTGGAAAAAAAACCCACCCCAAAACCCATCTAATCCACCACCCACCTACCCACACATTTGCTGTCAGACAAGGCATGAAAGKGAAATAATTGTGGTTCAACAGTTATGGTACTTAGTTCAAAGATGGGAGAGCTAATCAGTCTGGTTGCTGCCCCACGAACATAGCTGTATTTCTACCAAAAGGTGTTTGTCACATGCCTGGTTATTGACATTCTGCAGTGTTTGGAAGGAATTGCAAAATATTTTCTGTAGCATATGAGTTTCTTAGATTACTTACTCAGAAATTCGGGTGTTCAGTTCTCCTACAGATGTACAGTCAAACCAGCCTATATGCATTCGCATTATTTTCCTGAAATAAGCTTTCCTGATTTTCTGTATCTGACGAGCTGCAGACATAACCCAAAAGCAGATCTGGGAAAAGCACAAAATAGCTGATAATTGCAGTAAAAAAGTCCTTCTACTCCCAACAAATCAGAAAAAGCAATTTGACTAGAATGGGAAAGGCTGYTGATAAAATTACTATTCAGGTAAAATACATTCTGGCTGCATAGACATGATAGCTGTTTTGGTCTTTAAATAACCCAACAATTTTATATAGCCTCTGGATCAGGCATTTGTCTCAGTTCTGATAAACTGGGAAGAGAGGCAAGTTAAATTACTTATGCTGTTACATGATTGCCATATGGACAACATTTTTTCCATCTACAAATATAAGTAATACAGAGATGGCAGCCATCCTACCTCTGCAAAATTCTTGGGTAGTTTTCAGGAAGAAGATTGACAAGTGATGTTTGCAATTATAAAAAGCTTCAGAAGTCATGGGCCCTTCAGCAGACTTTGCAGGAATCATCCAAGCTTTTGACTCACTTCAGTCATAAGTTCCAAACAACTACTACAGAATATGTGCAGAATAATTCTTCTCCAACATTAGTTTTACACTAGTATTGCTCTGTAATATCTCTGTAACCAAAACAGGGCTCAGCACAGTTGAGATGCCTACTGGGAATCTGCATGCCCTTCAGCTGTGATTTTTGGAGGGCATGTGGATTCCATAGTAGCTACACTTGATCAAGTATTGCTTGTGGTGTGGGTAAAATGCATYCTTTTACAAAGGTATGCATGCCCAAATCCTAGGAGCTCTCAGATTGCCAGAGCTAACATATTTCAGTGATGGAATGAGAACTGAAAGCATCTGTTCTGCTCAAATAAGTAGCTAAGCAGTTAAAACCAACATAATAATTATAAATTTAATTATTTWGTGATTTAAACTTTGAAATCAAAATGGAAACCAAAATACTGACTTGGAGGTATCCTAACACAAGTATGGCACAACCAATTCCTGCATAGTATCCTGCAAACTTGGTCATTTCATGTTCAATGTCCAGCAGCCTAAAAAAAGAAAAAGGAAAAAAAAAGGAAAAAAGAAGTGAGTAATACTTTTTTAAGTTTCTCACAGGTTTCTAGTCTGACCCTCAAGTTAGATTCAGACCAGGTGGAAGTCAGCTTGTTTTGCTAACAGAGGCATTGTTTCCCAATACCAAAGCTATTGCAAGTGGCTGGTTTCCTTGTTCTGGCTGTTGCACAGGGGTTGGGAGCTGGCAACTGCCAAAAAAAGCTCCACCATCCTGCAGCGCCCCTGCAGTCCCCAGGAAATGCCCCCAGACTGCCTGCTCCAAAACAGCACAGGTGAGAGGGTGTTTCAGAGAAGAGCTGCTCAACAAGTTTTCATTAGATGTTGAATGTGCTTGTTTTCTGCCAAGCAACTAGTAACATTCAGATTTCAACTGCATTTTATAGGGAGAAGTGAGGTCTGCTAAAGTCAAATAAAATATTACTTTGTACCACAAACTTACTAATCTAAAATGATCATTTGTTCTGTTACACAAGTAGTAGTGATAAGTACTCCTAATATCAGTGAAGGACACTGAATTGCTGCTTTTGCATTTAATSGACTTTGAAATAGGTTGTTATAGGTTATGCATTTAGAAAACTTTTTCAAAAACATCCTGCAGAACAGCAAATTTTATTTAACTTACCCAAAATTTTGTACCCTGAAATTTTAAGCCACAAGGGACCATTCTGCACCTGACTTGACCTCTGACAAAAAACAGTAATGGAAACAACTTAGATTGTTAACCTGAGTTATCTGACAGAGATATCCAGAACAATTTTACATGATAATTAGGATTGTGGAGCAGATCCTCCTAGTAACTGTGCCAAGGCATATGATAAATAACAGGTGACTGGTGACAGCCAGTGTGACTTCACTAAGGGCAACACATGCTGGACAAATTTGGTGGCCTTCTATGACAGAGGTACAGCATTGATGGATGAGGGAAGAGTGACTGACATCATCTACTAACTGGATTTGTGCAAAGCATTTGATAGTATCCTGCATGACATCCTTGGCCCTAAACTGGAGAGACATGGTGGATGGACCACTCGGTGCATAAGGAGTTGACTTATAATGATGCACCAAGAAATGATTCTTAGGAAAGGTTACAGGTTCAAATTTGGCCTTTACAGATATCTGTATCTGAATTAATTCTCTAGACTCCATTTCTTATATTTAATGGAAAGAAACAGCAAGTCTTATGGGGCAGTTCTTTTGATCTGCCTCAGACCTCCCCCATAAGCTAAGATGAATTGCATTCTAGAAATGCTCATTTCTCTCTGTGACAAAAGTTTAGGTATCTTGCTCAGAAGTCAGCAGGCACCTACAGGAAACTAAGTTCTGACTAGAATGACCAGAAGTCATTACTACCTACAGTGTAATCAGAGAAAATAGATTAATGAACTTAGATATGTAACATACATATCTGTTATCCAAACAATCATAATCAGAGAATATTCTTTCTGACAACTATAACTGAAAGACCAAGATCCAAGCTGACCTTCTGTCCCTCCAGATAATATCACCAGCTCAGAAACAGGACTATGTAACCAGAACCATCTTAGAACAGAAAATATGAGATTTAGAGGCTGAACAGAACCTCCAATAGCAATGCATTCTCTGACAAGCTATGATAACAATGGGATTTGATAAGAATGATAACATCCATACTTACCCACATCTTATTGTGGTGTTCTTTTCATTCTGATGAATAGTACCATTAATCCACACTATGGTGTTATTTACACATGTCTTGTTTGGGTCTTTAAGCTCTTGCATTTCAATGTCATATTCGATAAATGTGTCTGCCATTGCACCAAACACAAGCAACACAGCTGGTTGGGCCACTCCGTGAACAATAGCACACAAACTACCAGCAACCATCATTAAAATCTCCATAGATGATGAAAATCGAAACTAAAGAGGGAAGAAAAAAATTATGGTCTCTGCTGCAAGGCAGTCTTCATACTGGTTGTGTAATGCTAAATTAATGAGGTGGGTCAGATAAAAAAACATTCTCTTTAAATTTCAGAATTATCTTCAATATAGAAAGAAGAAAAATCTCTCTGTTCAATCTAATCTAATTACATCTGTGATTACAGCCTCATAAATTATTACAAGCTTCCTTTTAACATGTGAATGAATGTATTATCAGATAACATTAATAGCTCAGTATCATTCTGCGTGATCATCATTCCAGAAACTAGGTAAGAGATTAAAAATAGTAACTATAATTCATATATATAGTCTGCTTTGCAGACTTCCAGTGGAGAGAGTGGGAGGGGAGGAAAAAGCCTTAGGGCATTATGTAGAGGCTCTGAATAGAGTCAGCCAATTTCTCCAAAGTCTGTAGTGCTGTGGTAGGAAACCAACTAAACATCTCAGAGCAAGTTTTCATAGCTAAAATTCATTCTAAAATGCTTTGGCTGAGCCAGGCTCTTAATCTGAGAGAAATGTGTAGAAAAGAGTTTTCACACAGGTAGCTCAGCAAAGATACAGTGATTTAAGTTGCCTTTGTCGTGACTGTTGGAAATCTGATTCTCAGGGTGAAGTCAGGTGCAAATACATAGATTAAACTGTCCATATAGACTACCAGTATCAAATGCTATACATTTAAAAATAGGAGTGTCAAGAGGAGTCATAGCCTGCTGAAGAACCTGTCCAGGTTCTGTAGGTGCTATAATGTGTCCTAGAGAAGAAAGGGTGGGAATTTACAGCATATATGGAAAGGGATATTAGGGCAAAGACAGTATAAAGGGAAAACCAGTTAACACAAAAGATAAATAAATAAAACATCCTTCTACAAAAAAAAGAAGAAAACAAGGTCAGAAGAAAACTGTACCTCTACCACTGTTTTACAAACATTGCTCATAAGCAGCCTAGGAATTCACTTGATTTTTTAAAAAAGCACACAGAAAATGCACAGATATGTGATATCTGATTTCTCAGCACATCTGAAGCAAACATACTGTGTTTACCAACTGCACTTCAGGACCTAAATATCTGTGCAAACCTCTCTGCTTACCCTCTGTGGGGACAAGCTGTTGTCTCCACCCAACCAGGAGCTGAGATACTTAGCCAGGTACATTGCAAGGGCTGTTACTGCACCAGCCTGCTGCTGCAGTCAGGGCCATACTTGTTTGGACACATTACAGGCTAACTGACTGGGCTGTGTGCAAACCAGGAGTAGTAAGATCTCTTAGCTGCATGCTGCTGGTTGGATACCTCTTGACTACATTTATTTTAAAATTTAGATGAACCCATTGTGATTACATCRAAGATGTAACTCATACCATATGGTATTGTGCATCCACAAGTTTCCATTGCAACCAAATCTTCTAAAACCCATGGAACAATTATGAGGGAGCTAAATTATCTGCCAAATATCACACAGAAGATTTTTGGCAGAAATAAGAATGAACCAAGGTCACCTAAATCCCTGCTATGCAACTTAGCTCATTTCCATATATGTACCTGTAACTTAAATATAATGTGTTTAATAGACATTTTTGACACCAAACTGACAAGATGGCAAGGGGTTCTAGTGAATTCCCACTGAATTGTATTGGTAGGATTTCAGGCCAAAAGATTTAATCCCTAAAAGTCCAGCTTAGTCACAGCTATACCCCAAAACAACCTTATTGGTTATTATCACTTATTCTGCAACACAATACACATCAAATATTTATAGACATTGCTATCATTACCAGCTGAAAGAAGCCAACACGAACACTATTTTCTTTCTTCTTTGATGACCTTCAACAACAGAAAACATAAAATTATGAACTTGTATTTTAGTACATATTTTGTTTTATATGCTAAGTATAAAGAATTGAACTTAACTCACTTTTCACTTTTCTTCTCTATAAAAGGTTCTTCAGATGCATAGAAATTTCTGGCAAAAAAGATAAGATTTTACATTATTACTTTTATTCTCTTGGTTGCTTCTCTAAAATTACATTTTACTTGAGACATTTTGCCCAGAATTTTAAGAGACAAGCTGCTTCTTTTGGATTTCTTTGGAATCAGTGATTTGATGGTTCTTTGAAATTTTAGACAGAGACTAGAATGGAGGTTAGGTTAAAATTCTCTAAAGGTTTATACTTTGTTCCATAAGCAGCTCCTCAACACACTGTTCCTATAATGTAGATTGTGGGTTCTTTGAGGTCAGCTAAAGAAGAAGAACCTACTGCCCAAATTGTTGGATAATCCTTCCTTTAAGACAGAGAAAGTTCCTGTTCCCATAGCAAGGGATCATCATCAGCTGTGTACATTCAGTGACGAATGAATGGGGATATTCTGTTTGTGGTGGGTTGTTTTGGTTTGGTTTTAATGAAGCAAACTATTCAAGCTGTATTTGCCATAAACTGTTTTCAGAAACCAGATCCTAGGAAGCCTAAAGGAAGCTTTCCATCAGGTATGTAGGGTTCACATGCGTGTTACATGTGAAAGTCCAACAGAACTGGGGTTTCACGGTGGAAAGACGTGGTAGACTTCTAATACTGGGCTGGTGCTCTCTTAGATGGGCAACCTGACAACAGGAAAAATTAAGAGATACTCTGGTTTTCCTGTTCTAGAGGTAGCTCCCAGACTGGGTACACAGCGTCAGAAAGAGTTGGCTCAGATTATAGTACTGTTACTGTCCAGCCTGCTACAGAATTGTCCAAAGGTCTAGGAATGAGGAGGCTCTTAATTCCAATCAGACCTCTAATAATAGCTGAAGGTCAAATTCTCTAAATCATCCCAAATTTTAACTATCCAAAATTCTACACTTAAATCTTAGTATCTGAGACCTTTTGTTTTAAAATCTCACAGTTAAGTTTTAAGAGAAATTAATCAAGTCTGATTAAAATTCCTGAAAAAGTGATTTCTCAAACTAAAAACACTGAAGAAAGATAAATTTGAATATCAAAAACATTTTCAGAAGGAAGATCATATTTGTGTTTTTGAAAGTTTCTAGGACTGCTTTGGTCTACCTGTTACAGTTGTCTCAAATAAGGAGGTTCAACCACTAGAGAACAGCTTTTTAAAAAAAAAAATAAATATTCCATCAATTTGATCCAGTAACATCAACTTCTTTGAATATTCTTAGAAATATTGATTGCTCCAATAATGTACATGACTTACCCTGATTTCTTGAAGCTGTTACCTGTGAAGGAAAATAAGTGCACAGTCTAGTTAATGATTATTGTTAAAGTTCATAAAAGTTCATAACCTTTTATAGACATGTGAAACATAAACTCTAGAACTCCATGGGACCTGATCATTTGCATATTGCAAAGGAAAAATGGAAAAAAAGACAAGCTCTGATAAGAAGAGGGAATGCAGATCTTAGCATTAGCTAAGATCTTAGAATTAGCTCATTAGAATTCTGCTGAATATATGCATGACTAMAAATATAAGTGTTTGCTAGGAGAAACTGTGTAAGACAGCACTTTTTACTTTTTTTCTTCAATAGAACCTTTTTACTTRTACAACAAAGTACTGAGTGTAAAAACCTATGCAGATACCTTGAGCTTGTTAGTTTACCTATAAAGATTGTCCATGAGTAGGGATGATTATATTTTTTACAGAAAAGTTTTGGGGGCAGCATACATATGACAGCAGGTRCCATACAACCCTATTTATATAACCCTATTTATTCCACAGACTATTTGCTTGTATTCTGTAGACTACTTTCTTTGCTTAGGCCACCCACCACCTATTCTACATGCTTTATAACATAAGGAGGTGACTAAAGAATAAACTTCTTACATTTGCCATCTGAGTCAAAAGCATAATTATCTTCTCCCAGTCTCTTGATGCTACGCAGAACTACTGGGTCAGACATGATGATTATTAACTTCAGTCAAAAATCCTGAAAAGAGATGGGGTGTGGGGATGGGGAAAAGAAAGAGTATCAGCTTACATTTGTCTGTGAACACAAAAAAACCGTTGTGTTAAACTCCCCCTTTGCCCTCATGATCCCAGGACGACACCAGTGATTACAGCACAAGTTGTAACAGGACAGATGTCATGGACTCAGTGAAACCACAGCACAGAAAAACACCTCAGAGAGTGCCCAACCCACYGCTGGCAGGCCTATGAGGAGGCTGCCCTGCAGGGCTTGGCAGCTCCTGGCAAACAGCTCTGTCCCCAGGCATGGCWCTGCTGAAGTGAACCACTGCCTCTGTGAGGGTAACTCAGAGGCTGAGACCATAACAGGACAAATCCTGCCTCAGWTACAAGGGAGCAGCAGAACCTGCCCCTGCCTTGTGCTGTCCCAACTGGAAACAACTGGGAGAACCATGACAGGGGACAACTGGGGCTCAGGARGGGAGAATGGTGGAAGCTCCAGGGCCACATTGACATCCGTGTCATCAGCACCAGCTGCACTCCCACAGCTCTTGGCTACCAGAGCTGCTCCTCTGGGTGGTTTTATTCCTGAAGTCACACTGACATGCTGAGTAGRTATCATACCTGAAAAGAAATAAGAAGACAAAGTTAATACCTTTTTGTTGAAGTGATTTCATGGGGAAAAATCTGCCAGGGAAGCCTGGCATCCAAGATGCATCCAGGGGGAAATGCTGCAGAAGTCATGCCCAAAATAAGCCCTTTCACAAGCAATGTTATCTCATTTACATCTTTGCTTAATGTAATGTATCCCAAGGCATAGTTACTGCACCTTCTTCCAGTCTTTAAGTATCAGCACTTACATGATTATATGTCTATAAAACACTCACAGCCTCTCATTTTAAGCATTACATAACATAGTTCAGTTGTCCTTATTTCATTTTAACAAATGTTTATMAATTTTGTAATTGATAATTGTAATTGTAACTTTTTTTTAAAGCCTGAATGCTGATCCAGTTTTAAGTAACAGGAAAAGTAGGAAAACACAAATGATTGACAGACTTGACTGTTCCACATTTCTGAATCATTTTTCCAGTTTTTTCTAAAGCTCAACACATCAACTACTGTCCTGTTCCTTAGGCATCATTCATTAGCTTACTTAAATAGATTAGTATAGCAGATTAACATGCTGTACTAGATTATTAAAATAATCTTCCTCRGGGTCTGAATGTTTTATGGGGATCACTTAAAACATCTTGAAAAATACTGTTGTTGATGTTGCAATTTAAAATCAAGATAATAGAAATCAGAGAAAATAGAAGGTAATAGACCTACCCATGTWTGTGCAGAATACAACCTAGTAGCAGGGAAAACTCAAACTGCACTCAAATGAAATAGCATCTTACTCTAGCCAGTTACAGTGCAGCTGCTGGATTTTTGAGAAACAAAAATCTTTGAGGAACTCAAAATCCAGATTTAAATAAGTAATATTGAAAAATGCTAACAAAGGAACACATCCTGTAAATGGAGTAACATTAGGAGCTGATCTAAAGTCCTTTGAAATCTATTTCAAATCACCTCTTTATACAGATCAGATCTTTATTTAACATAAATGAGAGTGGAAGGGTAGAGAAAAAAAAACAATTAAAATTGTCCCTGAAAGCACTATCCTTCATGTTTCTTTGTAGTTAGGTTCCTCCCATATTGGTGATAGCATTTATGTAGAAAAACATATATTGCTTCAAAATAGAAGTTAAATGTCTTGTTCTTCAAACAGTCCCATTAAAAAAAAATTAAAACTGAAAAAAAAACCCCAAAACCAAACCAAAAAAAAAAACACCAACACTAACTGTGCACAGGAAATGTAGAATTTCAGTTAAATTGTCCCAAAGGAAAAAAAATACCAATACCTTTCAGTTCAGGAAGTGTCATCAGTCAACTCTGAAATAATAAACAGGACAAATTTGTTACTCACCTGTGGCTGTGAAAAATCATAGGATCATAAACAAATTGCAAGGACTCTGTTCAATTAGTCAGTGAAGCACTCAAGCATTTTCCAGCATATTTTCATTATTTTAACCCATTTGTCAGAACTGAATCTTTCAATTGGGCCTTGGTTATTTGCACCTGGGTCAATAACCATGCGGTCACACGGTTTTCAGTTCATTGACATCTAATGGAGTGTTTAAATTTGACTAATGCAATCTCAAAACAAAGTCAGTGCACTTGGAAAACAATTATACTTGAGGAGACCAGACAGTTCTCTGGAAAACAACTCACAGTTGAATGCACAGGAAGAATTAATACAGTATAATTTTATCAGCAACTTTATCTGGCAGACAATAACTGTGTATGCTCTTGTCCCCACTGCCCATAGCAACATCAGCTGAATGTGAGAACTGGTTCAGAGATTAAGCTAAATTCAGATTAAAAACTTGCTCAAAAGCTTGGTTTTCTAACTAAGATTGCCCGTTTCCACAGGGCTTCTAACTTTTTCCAATTTTTCCTTTGAAATGAAGATTTTACAGCCTGGAAGCTCCTGAGTAGTAGTGAATTCTCATTGGATACAAGCCCTCCCTGTATTTTTCAATAAGGGACACTGATGAGGACAGTGCTCTGACCTCAGACAATATCRCTGCATAGCTTAGAGGGAAATGGCAAACAGGGTTTACTTCCTCTGTGAAATCAGTTCTCACTACAGAGGCTCCTGACTGATAGGACAAGATAGAAAGACAATGTCTTAATCACAGTGATTGTCAGGTCTCTTCAAGACTTCTGTGCTCTCATACTTCCTACGATAAAGCCTTATGCCTAAAAGTGTGTCACAATTAAATGTAGCTAAGCAGAAATCCAATTTTCCTCAGTTAGCATCATTACTGTGTTTACAATGACAGCATAACTAACTAAGTGCAAATTCAGTGTCTGCTCCCAGTACTTTACAAAAAGAAGTCTCCAGCTATACCACTGTACACAGCACAGATTTGAGAATAACACTATTAGAGGTAACATCACAGTGATAATAATTTAGTCCACCATGGCACAGAGCCAGAGTAAAACAAACAGTTACTTGCAGTGMAGGGACAGTTACCTTCATGGTAGTGGAAAGGCTGGAAGGAAAATTATATGATGAGCAGAACTCTGCTTTATTTCAATCCCCACTGACTTCTTCAGGAGCAAAGGCAATGCAATRCCTTTGGTTTTCAAGGTACTTTAGCAGCGTTCACACTGGCATGCTCTTGATGAACCCTTTGGGTTTTTGGTTTTTTCATTTTTGGTTTGTGGCCTCTATAAAAAATGCAGGTAGATCTTTACATTGCAAAGTTGGACAGCTGCAGACAGACTGGACCTGTCAGTCTCCCTGGAAGGCTGGAGATAAAACAGACTGTGGCAAGCACTCTAACTGAAAGCCTTGTAATTACAGCACTTCTATTAATTTGATATAAAGTTCCACTCACTGATTAAAGCCCACAGAGATCAGTTTAAGCCYCATGTTTGTAGACATGTCTGTTGTCATGGCAAAAACAGGCTTTTTTTCTTCAGTCCAGCTAAATTGGCTTTTATTTTTGTTTATTGAYCAGACTGCAGATCAATCCAAAACTCTGTTGTTTTTATATTGATTTACAAATATAGATTATAGACTGCAACACAGCTACAGGCAAATGAATGCTTCAGCAAAGGAATACAGCAACTCCAAGCAGGGTAAGGGATATTATAAAGAAAATGGTACTTTTAATAAGGTTTGCAAGAGAAGGAAAGCCAGCCTGTGTACTGGGTCTGTTCTGCATGCATACATATGCCAAGAGAAAAATGTCCTTGACCTAAAGGAACCCAGAAACACTATACAGGGAAGGCAGTTACCTAATCTTTCTTCATACTTTCTTCACTAGTGATGCTGCAGMGGACCTAAAGCAATAAAAACTAGCATCTCTCAATTGCAACTTTTACAACATGCTGGGTAACTTCCAGCCAGCACAAGAAACTGCATTTCACCAGCATACACACTTATGTAAAGCACCATGAGCATCCATAGGGCTTCCAGTAAAAATGGATATCTTAAACCTGCCATCTCAGAGCAGAAAGCAGATGTAAGAGTAGAAAATAAAAGCAGTGATCCTGTTCCCACTATTATGCTTAAAAACAGGTCAAGTGATTGCAATTTCCTTTTAAATTAAGCTTAGCCAGAGCAGAATTTGACCATAGTAAGTGCAACTTCATTGCATCTTGCCCTGCAAGAAATGGATTGTCCACAAGCAATCTCTAAAAAGATCTTTAAATCTGTTTAAATCCTTTTTTAGTTGATTGCATTAGGTACTCTCTGTTTTCTGGGCCAAGAGTGCTCACAGAGAAATATAACTGAAYTTTTTCTCTAAGCAGAATTTCATCCATCTTATAAATAAAAATTATAAATTATTTACTTATAAATTCACTACTAAATCAATTGGAGTATAATCCCAGATATGCAGGCTCTTCCCAAACATATTTTGCAGTATTGATGTTTTCACA
This sequence comes from Cardinalis cardinalis, assembly GCA_014549065.1. Classification (NCBI taxonomy): domain Eukaryota; kingdom Metazoa; phylum Chordata; class Aves; order Passeriformes; family Cardinalidae; genus Cardinalis; species Cardinalis cardinalis. The sequence continues at coordinate 5,168,662 of JACDOX010000003.1, forward strand.
CAGCCTAAGCTTCAGTTCAGCAGGTGAAGTGCTCCAACCAGCACCCTCTTTCCTGTGCTCAGGGACCACAGGCAAACTCCCACMGCCTAGTGGTGCAAATTTATTGCTTCAGAGGCAAAGAGGCAGTACTTGCTCCCTTCTTTTCTGAGACTTCAGCATTGACAGCAAAAGGTTTTAGTAAAATAAAGCTTCTCTGGGTAGCATTACTTCAGTATCCACAGTAATGGGAAAGGTTCTGGGTCCTGCTTGCTTTGCTTGACTTTTTGTTGTCKGTTGGCCTCAGCTCAGTGGATTACTTCTCCTTAATGAGCCTTGAAAGTCCCCCAGGCTCTTTAAAWCACTATATATAGCCAGCAATGCTTATACAACATAGGTAGGTGAGGCAGGCATAGAGCATAGCCAGAAGATTAATACCAAGTACATCCCTAAAATAGACAGATCACAGTACAAGTCATTAGCAATAGCAGGGAGAGGGGCCCTGCTGATGTGCTGATTAGGAAAGTACCACCAGACACAGAATTTATGAGATTTTTTTCTCTTAACCAACATGCAGGACTTGGCACACAAGTTTATGAGCAAATTGGGCTGTTTCTACGTTCTGACACTGGAAATAACTGGTGAAGGCAACTCATGAGTACGTGGAGGTATAGACTGAGCTTGCAGATGTCTCCCCAGAATGTGAGTAGAACTTACATCTACTGTTACAGTGAGCAGTACCTATTATACGCATTTGCAGGATATCTAAGAGAGCTAAACATTTTTTTTCTAGTGCACAGACAAGAGAATATGCAGTCTCTTCCTTTCTAGAGTAATTTTAAGAATTGTTGCTTATCTTAACATTACAAGGTCTGAATAAAATGCTAACTCAGAAATGTTCTTCCCAACARGTGGAATCTTTCCCTACTTCAATTTTCAAATACTGGGTTGGTGATCTAAGATTTTAAATGGTTTTGTTTCCCTAGGGCTTTTATGATGCTGTGGTAAATGTGAAGTATAAGCCATACAAAGAAGATACAATCACAGAGTTTTCATCAGCTGAAAACTCACTGTACCAGACTACATTCATCTCCCTACAAAATGCTATGTAGGAGAGTTTGAAGGTGTTTTTCTTTTCAGGTAAAATATTAATAAAGATCCTAGATTATTTGTTGCCCAGCAAACCAAATTATCACATATTTCCACAGCATACCAAAAAGCACTCCTTTTCCATGAAACGGAAGTGCAAAGCTCTGCATGTGCASGAACAGCTCACCCAAGAGATCTGATGTTTTGTGCCTGCCAATTTGTTCAATTAATTAACTGAAGACTAGAGGTTTGTAGCTATGGAAGGGTGACTCTGGAGAGCTGCTGGATGATCTTTCAGTGGGCTGCCTGATATATAAAAATCTTCCACTGTGTGCTATGTGAGTGCTCATTCTGAAGAACCACAGGGCCTAAATTTCCCATTGGCAGTTCTTCCTCAGGATGCCTGGCAGGTCATTCTACCCCTTGCAGAGTWCTAACTTCTGGAGTTTTGCACTGCCTGCACAGTGGGGGGTGAAGGAATCCAAAGCATACACAGGCCCTACACATCACTCCAGCCTGAAATTCTTTGGCATAAGAAAACTTCCTGTGGGAGTAAATGAACATCCTTCTTCAATTATGGGGTCTWTGTGCTTTGGCTTCCTTTAGTGGTGCAGAGCAGCAGAGGGATGCTGCACTTTGCATCTAGGGATCTTAGAGGACTCTCAATGCAGTGATGCTGCTTTTCTCTAAAATCAATGGCTTTTATAATGGCTCATGTGTAAGCATGAGAAGCCAAAGCTCTATCACACAAGCTCTCAACTTGTCAGGCAAATATCAAAGTTTGATGGAAAACAGAATTTGCCTTTAGTTATTTACTGGCTACATTATTAATCCAAATGAAATATTTATGAAGATACGTCAATACTCTTGAAATATCATGCTGACATTTTCTCTGGAAATGCACTGTTTGCCATTCCATGCAGCTATTTCAAAATCAGTATGATCTGAGAAGCCAAGTGGCTTTTTTTTTAGCTTTTGTAGAACTTCACAATTATCAAACAAGAGATATTTTGAATAACATTGTACATTCACAGAATTAGAGGATTTTCTTGTGAGAGAACTTTAACTGGGACTTTTTCTCTTGGTCCTGACCCCAGGTTCCTTCCAGTAATGCAGCAGAATCCATCATCTAGCAGAATACATAAGGCAGAAGGCTCCAGCAGAGCAAAACCTACCATGATGCTCAGGTCACAGCGTTACTGGAGAGGGAGTGCTATCACGTGGCAAGAACTGGGCAGTTAGGAAATACAGACTTAGTAACACTGGCTCAGGGCTGTCAGGGAAAAGARGAGCAGTGGAGACTCCACAGTGCTGCCCTCTCAGCTGCCTCCCCTAGTCTTTTGTCTTACAGAGCTTCTGTGCCAATTATTSCTACATAAACACAGTAACACTAACCAGAGCAATCCCTGGCATTTTCCTTGCAGAAGACAGGTTGGCATCCTGGCCAAACACTCCAGGACTTATCTACAGAGCCTAGTTTCAAATTTARCTTGTTTTTCAGTAGTGCAAGCTCACTGCCCACTGCTTCCTCCTTACAGCACAGCCGAGAAAGGAAGATGTGATTTACAAGTTCTGTTTTCAATTAGGTTAATTGTTTGCCCAAAACTTGAATTATTTTGTTTAATTTTGTATTGGAAAAAGGGAAACTTGAGTCCTAAAGTTATGTATATATATCACTGCACTAGCTTGCCAAATACCTTGCTGTGATTTAGTGGCACGGGCTTACCAGAGTCTGCTGACAGCAGGTCCTCTCTCTTTTTGTGTCCAGCACTGCTTCAAATTCTAAATGGGCAAAGGAAATGTCATTGCCTGGCACATCATTGCAAATGGACAGGGGGATCCATGATCATCTGCTACAACATTCTGTTCTCMAACTTTATTTTATATTACAAAACCCTTCATTAGCCTGAGTGCTTTCACATCRTTGTGGTGGCACTTTGTCAGAGCACTCTCTGAATCCTGTCAGAAAATAAATGTCACCAACAAAGGGAAAAATTACAAAGATGATTTCAAAGTGCACACATTCAGGAACACTGCAATCCTTGTAAAATTTAACAGGGACATTCACAGCAAGAAAGCCAAGTGTCTAACCAAAGTACTTGAGCTAGAGGGTTGATTACATCAACCTCAAAACAACAGTGAGATGGGCCACTAAAATAAGCAGTGCAAACATCCCAAAAATTTGGGATTTCAGTTTTCTTCTCCTTCTACTGCAGTTTACAGGAGGGTTTTCACTGAAAACCCTGCTSTAAACTGCAGTAGAAGGAGAAGAAAACTCTTAAGTCTATATATTTGCTTAATGGTTTAAAATCAGAGATCATTAGTCAATAGCTCAGAAGTTCATATTGATGGCTACTGAGGCACTCAAATATCATTAAGTGGTAATGGATGTTGTCACCATTATACTTTATTAGCTTTGTAACTGTAATTAATTGTAATTATTTAATGAGAGTTCAACATCCATTCACTATCAGATTCTGAGATTTCTTCCCATACCTACTTGGTGACGTGACAGCAAAATTTAGGATCAGAATAAATGCAAATCACAGSTTATGAACTCTGTAGGAACAAGAACAACAGACAGGCTCTAGCAAACAGGCCTAATACATTGAGCTTCCTTTAATATTCATGTCTTGAGATAGAAATAATGTTATACAGAAGACAGGCTTTAAAAATGTCACATTTTAAAGGTGAGATGTCTGCATGTCTACACCTATGTAGGTAACTAGAGCCTAGGTGACTACTTAGAACCTGTGAAAAGGTTTCTCTTAACAGGATGTCTGGAATGTGCTTATTGGATGTCCTATAAATATTGGCTGTAATGAATTAATTTGGTTTAGTTCTTGTAAAAACCAAAATACAAATAGAAAAATAGTAATCAGTTATAAAGGTTTGGAAACCCTGAGTTTCCTCAGTGCCTTTTTTTTTTTTTAAGGCAGCATCTCCATGCATTTCCACATTTCTTTATACAAACACACTTTCTATMTAGTATGTTCTGCTGTGCTGTGTATCACTGCTAAACAGGCAACRAGTGACAGAAGACTCAGGCACTGCCCCAAAGTCTACCATGTCTACGGGGCAGAGAGCAAATCATTCACTATCACACAAGTCACAAAACAAATTAGTCATCAGATCCACCACTGCAGCTTACACTTCTCCTGAGTTGTTCCTGGGGTCACTCTGCTTCTGTGTTACAGATAAGAAAAGCAGCCTGGGTAGCACCATAAAAGTGGTCAAAGAGAATCATCCTTTTTCCCAGGGGAATTTCTCTCTCTTGTATCAGCATAAATAATGACCAATGTCCACAAATAAAACCTTTCAGAACTGGTAAGGTCATTCCTTTCAGTCTGAAATGTCCTTAAAGGACAGAGCTGACTAGAAATTCCGGTGAGCAAAGCTTGAAAGCAGGAAAATCTATCGAGAAGAAAGATACAGGTTTTGTCAAGGCGCACATTTTTCATGGATCCCAACTGCATTGCGCCAAAGCTCCTATTCCTGCTCTCCTCTAACATACAGTGGTCTGGAAGGGCTGCAACCAGAATCAAAGCCCCTAACAGGAGTTGTGTCTCAGGAAGTTGGAGGGTTGGTTGAGCACATTTGTTTCACTGCACTTCCACATCATTAACTTATTTGCTTGTAGCTCTCACTTTCAGACTCACTGCACGTAGCAGTTTTGGCTTCCATACTTTCTCTTATAATTTACTGGATCATCAGAGACAGATACAGAGTGAAAAATCTGAATGGAAAGCATGTCTTCATAACAGGCTGTGACACTGGACTTGGAAACTCACTGGCTAAATGGCTTGACAAAAGGGGATTTTGTGTCATTGCTGCCTGTGCCACAGAAAAAGGAAGGCAAGAGCTACAGTGCTGCTCTTCACTCTCACTAAAGACAGTGAACCTGAACTTAGCAGACTCCAACAGCATTGCCAGGGCTGTGGTGTTCGTGACGGAACAGACAGCTGGCAAGGGTAAGTGACAAGAAAACTTCTCGGAAAGATGATTCAATATAATCATCTGATAATTCAATAGACCAAATCTAGTCTAGCTAAAAGTTCTGTTGCCTCTCTACTCACTGCAGAGGCATTTTTAATCTCACTGATGAAACACATTCACTCCTCAGTTCTGTCACTTCTCAGTTCAAAGATACTCTCTCCAGCAATGCTGCCCATTGCTTTCACCAACAGGATACCTAAAAATCTATTTGCTCGGTCTGTTAAAACCAGATCATTCCCAGGTGTGTTTTTTAAACTCCTTCTGGTGTAGTTGAAAAATGTCAGTGGAAGGAAGGTACTAACTGTACCAGAAAATTTTCTTGACAATTCAGCTCACTCAATTAAAAATGGTTAATTCAGGACCTCTGTAGTCCTCCTCTAGTAAAGAGTATATTTTTGCATGCCTGGATAAGTCTGACATTTGCATTGTACTCAACAATTGCACTGACTGCAACAGTGAAACACTTGCAATTTCAGCCAGTTTAGTTAGTTGTTACAGAGGTAGCTCTCACTACCCCTATCATACACCTCTGCGTACTCCTGTAGAAGAAGAGGAGCTCACCCTTTGATACCRATGAGACTTCAGTGATGGGTTTGGCAAAGGCTAAAAAGATCTGCATGGTATATATATTCAACTGTGGCAATATACATTTATCAGCATTGATAGCTCAGACTAAAGGCTACCAATGGGCATCACAGCACTGTAACTACCAGTTGTAATACACAGTTACACCAATTATTCAATAGGCTTATTAATAAATTAAGAACTTAAAACAGCAAAACATGTATCTTCTACCATAAGACTTTCTCCTCAAAGCTTGTAATAGGCTTTTGGCCTTATTGTGAGTATCCCAGACCATTCTTGAATGCAGAGATTGAGAGCAAGTTTAACAAAATTATTAGCACTTACTTCCTCCAGCAGGCTCTGGCTCCCAACTTGTAGAAAGCCCCAGGTTCTCAGCCAGGATAGCCACTGCTAATGCTTTCCCCTCAGTGTGCAAGACTCTTTATGGAGGTTGAGTGCTGGACTTTCGGCCTCTCCCCTCAGGCACAGGCTGTCCTCAGCAAACTCTAGGAAACGTCACTATTTATCTAAAGTTCCTCGAGTCATTTATAAAGGTAGTAAAGCAGCACTATCAATACACAGGGCTAAGCTAGTATCTTTAGAAGCATTGACTAATTCTACACATTTCGTTCAGACCTTTATACCCCAAACCAGAACAATCAGTCTCTCCACTTCTATGCAGACCATTTGATTTTCACAAGAATACAAATGTGTATTAGGAGCCTACATACCCGAGCAGATCTGAATAAAGCCCAGCATGGTGGCCCACATCTCCAAACAAAATAGTTTTTTTTCTTCAACACTTTACCCASGTTCTTCAGCAAATCCTAACAGGTGTACAAAGTACACCATCCAAGCACCAGACAACTGCATTCATTTTACTGAAGTTTTTGCAGACTGTGTGCTTGGTTCCCAATGCACACATGATACTCCAGGGTAAGATACTGCCATACACTGAAATAAATGGTTTTGCATTCCTCCTAGGGCTTTTTGGCTTGGTGAGCAATGCTGAAGGAACAGCACCTGTAGGACCCAYCGACTGGCTGAGGATTGAAGACTTCCATTCAGTCCTGGATGTTAGCCTGCTGGGATTGATTGAAATCACACTTAAGCTTCTGCCACTTCTGAAAAMAGCTGAGGGAAGAGTTGTCAATTTAATTAATGCCAAAGGTCTCATGGCTTTTGTAGGGGGTGGCTACAGTCTGTCCAAATGGGGCATGGAAGCATTCTCTGACACCTTACGGTAAGTAGCCAGAAACACATGCATGAATCCAAGAAGAAATTCCAGACATGCTGAGGAAGGGTGACTGTATGTTTGCCCATTTTGATTCCTCTCTGTAAATCTTGCCTAAATGGGAAAAGGAAAATAAGAGGACTGGTCACTTTTTTAAGATTTTGCTCTCCAGTACTACAGACAGACCCAGCAAGGAGCTGCACTTGGAAAATTTTCATGTCCCAGACAAGTTGTTATCGTACAGATTTCAGGTGTGTGAATCCAGTGCATGCCTGAAAGTAAATCAACAATAGAGCTTGGTCAGACATCCAGTTTCTTGGGCAAGTTATACTTGCCTGTATATTTTGCTCTAATTCTCCTCAACAATSTGAGCCGAGCAATTCCAGACAGCAACCACACTACCAAAGGTAATTGTAACTTCAGAAAATTAAGATGAACACCCTTTGCTGAAACAGTTGCACTGCTTCTAGGAAGCTAAAGCCCAGTCCAGTGAGTCAAGTCTGCATGAGCCAGAACGACTAGGAAAACTGGTTTCAAACCATTATGAGTACTTACTTAAAGAAACCATATACCCCAAAGAAATAAAAACTACTGGGTAACATATATGTGGTCCATTCCTTTACACACTGTAGAACATGAGCTCCTCGGTCTCTTGRGCTGCCCAGCAAGACAAAAATGCCATTTTCACCCCAAAGGAGTTGCACTGCAACTCAAAATTACRTTGAGGGAATTAGACTATGAGGAAGCCCATAACCTTTACTGCATTAACATTTAATATTTTAACCATAACCATTTAGCCATAGGATAGAGAATAAAGTTCTAATCCAATTGAAGATTTTTTTCACTTTTACATTTTTTCAGACACTTTAATAACCTGCTGTTGCTGTGAACTAAAATAATGCAACAGTATATGAAATTGTCAAGAGCTTTCATATGATAATACATGATTAAGATGCACCTAGCTGTTACACCCTTTGCAAGAGTCCAACATAAACCACAGAGAATTGTGAATCTACTTGACACTGCTTTTTTCCCTCAGTTGTCTGCTTTGCTTTTACAGAACAAGTACACTGTTATGAATCTAATTTGAACCATTCAAAATAATTCTGATACATTAAGATAATAAAATTCTCAAATATTAATGTGACAGATTTTCAACTTACTTATGATTCATAGTTGTGCCATTATTGGATGGTTGGGGAGATTATTTGGTTTCTTTTCTTCTAGGATAGAAATGCAGCATTTTGGAGTGAAAGTAAGCATTGTTGAGCATGGTTTCTTTAAGGCAGAAGAAGTTAATTCAGATATCATTGAGAAATACCTCTTCAAACTTTGGAACAGACTGACTCCTGAGATCAGGGACTCCTATGGAGAAAAATACTTAGTTGAATGTAAGTAGAAAAAGGATTGTATGAAAGCTCAGGGGGGATATTATTAACATATATAAATACCTGAATTGAAGCTATAAAGACAACAGAGCCAAGCCCWTTTTAGTGTTGTCCAGGGATAGGACTCAAGGCAAAGGGCACACACTGAAACACAGGATGTTCCTGCTGAACATTTCAGTGTGAGRGTGACTGAGGAGTAGCACAGGTTGCCCAGGGCAGCTGTGGAGTCCCCCTCTTTGGAGATATCCAAAATCATCTGAACATGTCCTGGGCAGCCTGGCCTAAGTGACCCAGCTTAAGTAGTGGGGCTTGATGCCAGAGGTCCCTTTCAACTCCAATCTATCTGAGCTTCTGTGAACATTTACGCAACATCATTAATGCTCATTAAGGACCCATCACTGACTGTTCTTTACTAATGTGTATGTTAGATGAGGCCTGAGATAATAGTTCACACATGAGACTGGTGAGATACGAGGTCATGCTACCTTTCCTTGTCCCTCAATACTTACAGGCAGGATGCCCAGTGGGAATGAGCTGCTATGGCCATATGCTACATTTATTGCTTATTGGTGTCTGAAAAGTTAGTGCAGTGTGACACAGAACATACTGTACAGAACATCTGGCTCAAGTGTAGGCCAGGGAGGTTTTTGTTTACTGAACTTCWGGGTGTTTTGTAGCCTTTATTGTCTGGGCTTTGCTGTAGCTATACTGCTCTCAGTACTTAAAACAGCAGTTTAAAGCAAGCCTGAAGCTGTAGCCAAACCTTTGGATATAAAGAACACTCTCATAGAGATGTTGCAYATAAATGCTTTCAGGATTATTTCTTGTTTACAGATACAAAAGCCCAAAGATCATCAGTGAAAAGACTGTGTGACTATGATATTTCTAATGTCATAAAATGCATGGAACATGCCCTGATAGCAAAGTACCCCAGGACAYGATACAGGGCTGGATGGGATGCAAAGTTCTTCTGGCTGTTTCTCTCCTATGCCCCGAGCTGTCTGTCTGAYATGCTGCTGCGTATTACACTTCCAGCTCCAGCAGAGAGCAGGAGACCAGCTCATGGAGTTCTGATGAGTGTCTAGGATTAACACACTATCAGCTGTGCAGAAATAAAGATTTATCCTACCAAAACTAGATGTCCTCTTCTTTACCAGTTACTAGACTGTTAAAATTCTTTTCAGAAGATACTTTCTCCATCCCTCACCCCATCTTACCTGAAATTCTGAGTTCACASGTAGGCTTGTAAATCCAGCATGTTTTTGAAGGCTGTTGCTCAGAAATTATACCTCTATAGGATCTGCACTCATAAAATGTTCAGCTACAAAGCTAGTTAATACTATTCACAAAAGAAATGAAGCCAAATAATAATGAGGTCCAGATATTGCAGCATATTCCAGAAATTACAATTATAGTATCTGACCACTTGATTATTCAATTCTGCAGGAAAAAAACCACAACCAATTTTACAGATACGCAATTCTAGGGAAAATCAAAACTTCACTGTTTTATGCAAACAGAGTATCAAAATGCATACTTTAACTGTCTTCCTAATATTAGTCTAGTTTATGGGCAAAATACAAAAACAATATGCATTTGTATTTCTTTCATCTTCAGTGTGTTTTTCAGGTTAAATGATTATGATTTCACTTATCAGATGAAGTAGGTCATTAGTGTAGGATATAGTAAATCCTTTCACTTGCACACAGCATGTTCAGAATGGCAAAACATTAGCTGACATTACTGTGCCTTTTGTACACTATTTCTATCTCTTGAGCTGTTGGCCAGAGGCTTACAAATTGGTGCTCCTAGAGATATTAAAATTGAAGGGGTAAAGGTTTTATTTGCTGAAGTGCTGTGCTGGTGATTAATCATTAATGTGCAATTCAATTAAGCTTAAAAAAATACCATGTGCAGGTCAGAACTCCAAACACAGGAAAAGAAGTTTCATCACTATGTATGAGAGGGCATGTGTGTGTGTTTGCAATGGGAAAAAAAAAGACAGTATGTAAAATGTGCTAATAGCCTTCAAGTATTTCACTGAAGTTCTATTCTCTAGCAAACACCTTCAAGAATAAATTTATTTTACTTCATTTCACAATAAATACTTGCAGAGAAAGAAATCTTTCTATCTGGCCAGACAGCTCTAAAAAGAAAGTACATGAAAAAATTAATGGTATAATTTATCAGCTCTATAGTTGCAGAATACAGACAGTTGTTGAAATCTCTAAAAATCAGCTTTCTTTGAAACAGAAAGAGTTGAAAATTTAAGAACTCAATCAGGGACTGTCCTGATAAGGGAAAAAGAATACAAGTGAAAAATAAAGTTATGAGTATAATCTAAAAYTTCTGTTGTACAAAGTACCAAAACTTAAATTTTACATAATCCCAAGTGTACATACAGTGATGAAGAGTAGATAGTCAGAAGGGTACTCAGTAGCTATGCTGATGAGAGGAGGAGTCCCAGTTGAAGCTTAGGAATCCTTCACCATCAGACATGCTAAACAACCAAACCTACATACTACCTAACTACAGAGTAACCCAGGGACTGTTTTCTTCCCTATCTTTAAAAAGTTAAAATTATTACAGGAAAAGTTAAAATTATAACAGGAAAAAAAGTATTTCTGATACATGGCTCACATATTAGCAGTTTTCACCAACACTGGTTCCAAATCTTTGAGTTGACAAAGACTATTCCCAAAACTGACACTACTTTTTCTCGTGGTATGCAACTGCAGGCAAGTCTTTCAGAAGGGTCAGCCCTGCCTTCTCCCTTTAAAACCTTGCGAATTATTTCCTTAAGAACAGCACCTTGCATCTCAAAGAAATCCTTACAGATACATCTGCTGTGTTGCAAACTCTAAGGAATTTTCTACATTAATGGACTCAAGGAAACACTCTTTTAAAAACACATAATGTGCTTAAAGAAAAATAAAAAAACCAAAGCATCAGATTCTGACATCAGATATGAAAGGTAATTGAAATAAGGTTTTAATCACTTATATCCATACTACTTTGACTCTCAGTCTCTCAATAGTAAGAGTTTCCTGTTCCAAGGGCCAGTTTATTGAAAGTGTGTAACAGGGCAGCTTTCACACTTACAGAGATACAAYGTCAGTATCAAGACATCTTACAGGAAGAACTTTAGATGGTTSTGTAAAGCAGTAAGCACTATTCTTATTTAACTTTATCTAAAGCATTGTTGTTTTCATCTCAAAATGCACGGAAGTCTCCACAACTGAAAAAAGTACATAGAGCCTTGACACAAATTATGGAATAGGAATGTGATAAAATAATATGTTTATTAGACTAATTCAGCAGCATCATTTTACAGTTGTCTTTTCTAATCAAAGTATGTTACAATGTAATTAGAAATTAGAATTAGAAATAGTATATATTTTGAGAATTTAGATATAAAACAATCAAGTAGCAAAAGTCTCAATCATTATAAATTCAAGAATCTTTTGCATGAGTAGCTAGCCAGGAATACTGAAGAACATGGTCCTCTAATCAGAGTTTTCTCAAATGGTTCATGTTGTGGAAACTATCTTGGCTAATTATTAGAAGAGCTAAAAAGATCAACAGCATTTTCTGATGGAAGGTTAGAGGAACAACCAGATAACCACAAAGACTGCACTAGTAGAAATTGTTTCCCTTTCTATTAATATCCACCTCAGGAAATAAATAGTCAATAAAATTAAATTTTCACAATTAAAAAAAAAACCTGAAGGAATTCTGAAATGAAGCAATATCTTTTCTATTTTGCTGTTTGGAAATAAGCTGCTACAGAAACCTAGCTACTTCATAGTACAAATTGGTTCCAGAGACTCCAGCCAAGAACAGAGGTATTCCACTGATGAGCAAGAGAAAAGCTCATAAAGTAGTTGTGGCACTAAAATCTAAAAATATCCAGTCTTCATAGGAACACTATTAATGGAATTGTGTTAATTGGAACCTAGAGGAAAAGTATGTGTCTTATAGATTGAAGGAAATTATGTCAGGCAATTAAAATATTGTAAGAACAACATTTTGCACAGGTAACTATTCAGCATAATAATGCTGCATTGACTCTTTCATCTTTTGTTTAACACAAGAGGAAGAGATACCCATTTTTATATACAGTACTATATAAAATAGGTGGCAAAGATGCCCAGAGCACCAGTAGAATTTTTAAAAGGTGCTGTTATTAAAGGTACATTCTAAAGAAATACCCTGTAAATCAGTAATGTTCCTTTATTTGCCTTGTTTGGTTCTCTTTTTTTTTTTTTTTAGTTTTAAGCATTTATATAATTAATTTAGCCCTAAATATATGACTGATTCCATACAAATTTCTACTAGCAACATCACTGAACAAGATAATCTCAGAAAAATTTACAAATGTACAATATATTTATAACATTACTTTCAGACAGTTTCAGTGCAAAGATATACATATAGTACATCACGATAATCGTTCATAAAAATAGAAATTGGCATTTGTCAAAAAAACAAGGCATAGTTTCAACATACATCTCCAGCCACTGGCTAAGAGATGTATGTATTTTTATAAAGCATTTGAATGTGAACCTTACTCTTCTGTTTATAAAAAATATATGTGCAAATGGATGTGTCTAATTTCCCTAGATGAGTTACCTAGTTACACCACAGAGTCCTCTTTAACAAGGTTGGCGGTGTCTTTAAATGTATCCTCTGTTGCTGTGTAAGCTAGTGGTTGGTCTCTCTTCAGAATAATCTTGGGAGGCAGTGAAGGAGAATGGGTAGGGACATTTTCTGTATCCTGTTGCTGCTCCTTTTCCATCTGGAACAATAATAATAAAATAAAACCTTACATTCTAATGCACCATACATCCAACATTAGCTTTCAGAAACAGTAAATAAATATTCCTCAAGTTAAATGTCATGGTATAAATTATTTCTGCAAAACGCCACCTGTAACAAAATGAAATGCTAATTTCACCTTAGATAGTACAGCTGAGTAAAAACAATACTAGAAATTTATACTCCATACACTGGAACTTCTACTCTAATGCTTAATGTCAGGAGCAGCTGTGCCACCTCAGCTGAGCCTGCTCAACACCTCATTGTGCATGACATTTAGTAACCCCAGACAACCACTTMATTCCCTAACCTGGACTGGAATTTCTGTGCTGCTCCACACAGCAGCAGAATCTAACAATAATCTTTATCCTATGAAAGCAAGAACAAAGTCCATCAGTACATTAGCTGAAAAATAGAATTATATAATATAAACAATACCTCTGCATATATTGGGTTTTCAAAATTAGTGTTTTGTTTCTTTTTTCTCTTGAAGAAACTCCATTTTGATTCCTGAAACATAAAAATTATTAGAACTTCACACATTTTTCCCAAAACTTCTCTGGAAACTGGCATTACAGTGTTGGCTTTCACTTGCATTGACTGCTACCCCAGTGACTTCAGATGGATGTTCTTACATCACTAGGTTGTAATTCTAAGCATGGAACAAAAATTTCTTTTTTTGCTAGATTACCAGGTTATTTCACCTAAAGAAGTATTCACAAAAGACTAGGCAACAAAAATTACTGAATTACTTTATGGAAGACTATATTCCATAAAGTACATGGAAAGAGTACATCAAAAGACAAGACATCAAAAAGGAAAAAACTGTCTTGTGTTGAAAACAACACAAGGGCAATTATTGAGGGACATGAAACTATAATAAGTTGACTGCATCTTCCCTAGCAATTCAATTTTTCTGATCTGGAGCAGAGCACAAACAAGGCAGCCTTAGAGCATTTTTATTTCCTACCGGAGGTGCATCCGTACTCTGAGGGGTCTCCTTCGGGCTAGTAGATATCACAGAGGAATACACAGGGTTTTCAAAATTTTCATTTTCCCCACTACCAGCTGCTGCTACCTGTAGGAGAAGGAAGAAAATCAACATTCTTCAAAGAAGAAAAGGTGGTCATAAGGGAGAATGAAAGGTGAAAGTCAAGCCAAAATGTATCTTACAAGTGTTGGCCGAATGACTGTAACTGCACCAGCTGTGCTGGCTCCACCATCTCTGGTTGCATACATTGGATTTTCAAAYGTGACTGGTTGCTTCCCCGACTCCACTGCAAAGTTTTCATTCTATGGAGGAAAAAACCCAACAATTGCAGTGGAATAAACACCTCCAAACTCCTAGGAATTAATGTGTAGTCAAACTCTTCATCTTGGGAAACAACACATGTTTACTCTCAGGTAGGCTTAGACAAAACCTTTATCTGTTAAAATCACAACATCAATTTACTTTTTCTCTCTGAATTGGCAGTCTGGATTATTGATTGTTCCAATATTACCCCATTTCCTAGATGGACAAAACCCCCCCCACACATCTCAATACTTGACTCAAAGTATTTTATGATAAGTAAAGATGACTTTCACAAATCATACCTTCAACAGGGAAGAGATATCATAGGAAGAATAATATCCAAATAAATATTTTAATTTAGAGACTTCAAAATTACATACAAATTAATAAGCAGTAATTGATATATTAAAGAATGGGATTCATTAATTTTGTCCCAGCAAGAAGATTGCTGTATTTTTTGAGACAAAGCAGTGTGTCCCCTCAGTTATGTCAGATGAGTTACAACAGGTAAGAGGATARTGAAAACAAAACCCCACCCAGACACACTTGTCCTGCTCTTTTACACAGCCTCATGACAGAACCAGCAAGGAATAGCACAGGCATAGTACAGCAGTTAGTCCCTTAAACCTGCCTCATTTTCACAAACACTGCTTCATGCCCAATGGATTCATGTTTTTGCCACCAGAATAAGGCTTTTTATAACACAGTAAACTCTTGTCAGCTCCCTCAAACTAGATGGGCTAAGAATAGCCCCATGGAAAAATATCCAACATCTACTCATGCATATAYGATTTTAAAATTTTAGGAGGCATATCCTACAGTTTTTCACTACTGTACACCAAACCCTTTGAATTCTTTTCCAGTGAACACAAAAATTTTTTTGTTTATATTCTGATTACATAGGGAGAACTTATGCCACATAAGTAGAGATAGTCTTGATCCAGACCTGTTATT
Source organism: Cardinalis cardinalis (assembly GCA_014549065.1). Lineage (NCBI taxonomy): Eukaryota > Metazoa > Chordata > Aves > Passeriformes > Cardinalidae > Cardinalis > Cardinalis cardinalis. The sequence goes on from JACDOX010000003.1 coordinate 5,183,975, forward strand.
GGCAATGTATCAACTGCATTGCTTGAGCTTCAGTATGTCAGTATGAGGCCAGAAAATGTCAAGCATGGACAAGTTCTTTGTGCCTGAAGAAGATTTGAGGTAACATACAAGCCTAAAGCTATTTTTCCAGTATTTACCAAATTGCTTATGTGGATTTTTGTTACACAAGCTGCCTAATTTTAACAATTACTGTGTTTTTTCATCTAGGCAAAGGTCATACTAGGAGCTTATCTTCTTTAGCTGTTTCATTTCATATCTATTCACCATCAGTTTAGGGAGTTCCCACCTTATACTTGGCAGCAAGCACTTACTATTTAAACATATCCATGATCTGTTTCCTACAAGTAAAAGTCATTTKTACATTGTACTTCTGGTAAATGGGAATAATACAGGGATCTGCTATTTCTCAGATGTGCATAACAAAACGTGCATTAAGTAGAGTTACACTTTATGATGTCCCCATAACTGTTAAATGTGATTTGTTTAAACTTCATAAACTAAGAAATTTTCAAATCTATACTGTATTGCACAAAATAGTGAATCTTGTGGTTAGGAGTGAGTTTTACCTCTGAATACTCTAACATACTATCTGGTTTTGAAAAGTACACATTTTAAACTGTTCTGTGGAACACAGAGATCCTAAAGAATTCCCTGTTACAATGCTTTCACTTGTCTAGTCATTCCCTTTATATCCCATGAACGTACTGAAAGACAAAAGAGGGTAATTGACTTAATTTCTGCTATATAAATCTTCAAAAAATGCACATTATTTTAAAGAACATCCTATATTTGTCCTTGCTTTCAAATTACGAAAAGCTATTTCAGGAAACTATCAATCATTGTTCACTTCTTYGAGAACATATTTATCATCCCACTATCATTTTATAGATAAAAGGCTCCCTTCTATAAGCTACTAATTACATTAAAAGAACACAATTTAAAAAATTATTTGAGAACTAAACCTTACCATTTGCATTGCTCTGTCTATAGCAGAATCTCCCCCAAAGCCAGAGACTCCTATGTCCATGGTCACATCTGCTCCAGATCGGAAAGTTACCCCATTGCCATTTTCATTAGATTTTACAAGACTGCTCAAACTATAAAAAAACCCAAGCAGACAAAAGCAAACAGACAAAAATAAAAAGAAAGTAGAAGAGATTACACAGAAAGAGAGTTTATAATACGGTTTTTTTCACTTGCTTTTCTAAGCATAATTATCACTTTGAATTTTGGCAAGCTAGCATCAGAAATTGTATTTCTTTATTAGTTTAATGAGTTTTTCAATCTAAGTTAGCCCCCTCAGAATCATCTCAAATACCTTTGTGTGCTCACATAGACATCAAATGATGTCAATGAAATAAAATTTCACAAAATTTACCTACATTTTGAACACACTTAATGTTGATTTAAAGACAAATGCATGGATATACTCAATTACTCAAATTCACTGAAACTGGTTTTTAAAACACACATCTGAAATTTGACAAAATAAATCCACCAACACCTATACTGAAGATTTATGCATGCAAATCATGAAGATACCTACAAGACACTGTTTTCATACTAGTGAATGTTCAGTCTGTGTATAGATTTACGACAACCACAAGTGCACTCTAGATATTTATGAATAAACTGGAAATGGTCTGAAAGCACACTGTTGGGCTAAAAATAATAGGAGAYGTGAAAGATAAAACCAGTAACCAAATACAGGACATTCCCACACAGAAATCTGAGTATGTAACATCCCTGAGGCATCTAACTACAAATCTGCTCCATAGCTAACCTTTGTTTTCATTTTGTCAAATTTGCCTAASTTGAATGAAGGCAGAAGGGCTGGAATTGTATGTCCAGTTGTGCATCCTCACTGGATCTGGCTCATGCTAGACTTCTTCCCTACAGCTAGTGCTGTAGGAAATGTCACCAGTCGGCCCTGTAAGCATCAGCTGATTCAATTTTTAAATGGTAGCTCTTAGCTACAGCTCCTGTACATGGACAGGTCTGCTGTAAAGGTATGAGTTCCAAGTTTAAAGAGGGATTGAGCAATGGCAGCACTAAGACATACAGCAGAAATAAATAAAGTCATGAAAAAGTTGGATTAGAATCACAGATTCATAGAACAGCTAGGGCTGGAAGGGACCTTAAATATCATCTATTTCAACTTCCCTGCCATTGGCAGGGACCCCTTCCACTAAACCAGGTTGCTCAGAGCTCCTTCCAACCCAGCCTTGAGCAATGCCAGAGATGAGGCATCCACAACTTCTCTGGGAAATCTGTTCTAGTGCCTCACCACTATCACAAAGAATTAGTTCTTAATATCTAACCTAAACTTACTGTCTCAGTTTGAATCCATTCCCTCCCTCCTGTCACTATGCACCCTTGTAAAAAGACTCTCCCCATTTTCCTTCATCTACTAGAAAATTATCCTCAGGTCACTCCYAAACCTTCTCTTTTCCAGGCGGAACAAACCAAATTCTCTCAGTCCTTCTATGTAGGAGAGTTGCTCCATCCCTCTAATTATCTTGGTGGTGTTCATCTGGGCTCACTCAGTGACACTAGTTCAGGGTAATCCTCCAGTGAGGAAGCAGTTTTAGCCTCATCCACATTACTGACTACAGTGATTTAACTACTACAGTGATTTAAGAGCTGTAACTGGGAAACTGGTGCAAGGACTATGAAATATGCTTTTATGCATTTTAAAACACATAATTAGCTTAAAGCTAAAAAAAATCAAAGCATCATATTCTGACATCTTTTCWAAAACAAATTAATTTTAAATAATTAAAAATATATCTCTTTCATCTTCCTTTGATTTAAAACATCAAATATTTTGGATGACATTTCACAAAGCTGGTTTTCACTCAACAGTATGACTGTCAGCAGCGTAGGTATTGTCTCAGGCATTGGAAACAAAAGTTCACTACACACGTGCCATATTTTTAAGCACATGAATACAGCACTGCAGATGAGTACAGACTTTCACTTATTAAAAGATCTCTTTAGTTCATCTCAGGTCAAAGTTTTATAAAAAATTAAAACATTTCACTGTGATCTTTTGTATCTTTTTGAACTGAATATGCAGCTGCAGATCTGGTAAACTGTCTTCTATATTGCCCATTATTTAAAAGCTAATTTAGAATGTCAAAGAGTTTTACAGTCATCCTYTGTTATACAATAATGATCAGCTATGGTATTGCCTGGAATGAAAAATTCACTGGAGATACTGCAACACTGCACTTCCCATATTCCACCAGAAAGGGCACWTGGCAAAAACTGACTTTTCAGAAATATTTAGAAACAAATCTACATTTCCAGTTCACAGACATTCCTCCTCTAAACGCCTTCAAACCATACCTTGGTAGTTTGGGAAGTGCTGGTAAAAGGGAGCCTGTTCGTCTGTAGTTGAAAAAGCCTCCAACTGCTAACACTCCAATGATGATGATCAGTATGACTGTCAGCAACACTGCTACTGCTGCTGCCAAAGACAGGAGAATGAGAAAACATTCAAGCAAGCATAGCTCAGTGCAAAACAAGAACCCAGAGAATTAAAAGCCTGACCCTGAACAGGTATCATGGTGAGGTATTACAAATTCTTTAGCTCAAATGTCAAGAACAATATACTCTTGAAGCTTACTTGTTCCAGGAGGGACTCCTTTTGACAATCCTATTTCACAATAATTCCCAGTGTATCCATAAGAACATCTGTAAATGTAAGAAGGACAGCTGACTGAATGGCTTTTATTAAGTTTGGGATCTCAGCTTTATGATTATATTTTGAAATGTTTATCTGCAACCCAGAAATTTTAACTCCATGCTCAGTAATTATATATTGCACTGACTATATGTAAATATAGTATGTCTCCTATATTCAGAGAACTAAAAGTGAAAATAAAAAGTGCTGAGTCAAGAGGTCTGGTTTCAGTGGAGCATTGGTGGCACCTGCTGGCTGTTCCAAGCTACATTTATTGAGAGTCACTTTTCCATTGTTGTAATTTTGGGGTATAGAATTTTAGAATTTTCAGAGGCTTGCCTCTTTGGGTTTTTGGTTTGGGGGTTTGTTTGGGGTTTTTTCCCCAAACTGATATATTTATATTACTTATTTGTTGATATTTTTATGTATGTGTTTTTCCATAGTAGTTTTAAAAATGCTACTGCAGATGTATGACACCTTCTGAAGTGTTTCCAACAGATTTCAAAGAGTTTAATTGTTTCATGAGACTAAACCAGCAGAGTCTGAGCCAGGACTACCCTAACAACATACAGACTTACTTGCATTTGGGAAGACTGCTTTCATCTATATAGCACGTTCCTCCATTCATGCACCTGCAAGCTGGTGGCATTGTGGGAGGGGATTCAATAGCTGCAAAATTCAGAAGCCACATATGCATTATCAAGACATCCTCAACAAGCTAAAGAATATCAATAATGCATTTTCTTTGTCTCTATAGATCTTGCATGTGCAAACTCACAGGCTGCTTTTCAGAATTTTTGGTTTTGATAGTACATGCGCTTGTTGCTCTTGTGTCTATTTTTTCTGCCAAATCAGCTTAAATTAATTGAAGTAAAATCTCTTCTCAGAACATAACAACTTAGTAGAGTGTAGGCACAGTCAGCTCAAGAGCTGTGTGTCTGCTCACTTTCTTTTCTTCATGCAATACAGCCCAACACCACCCTTCAAACCTCTCCATTCAGAAAGCAGCAATGCTTTCTCTCTTTTAGACTCTTTCATTCTACCAGCAGGAAGTTGTACAGAGAAGGCCAAACTGGAATGCAATTACTTATGAAGAAAAGCAATGGATGGAAATACACAGAGAGGAAGAGCATTATTCTAATGCTGAATCAAGTGGGGAAAAAATCATAGTAGTCTTCAGTAAGAGCTCTGGATATGCTGTCAGAAAATTTTACTTAACATAGGACAYGCCCTGGATCTGAGCCATTATTATAGGCTATAGATGGAGGATGGACATAAATCACAAAATTGTTATCATCCAGAAGAARGAAGTGTGTTGCTACAATGTTTCGTACAGGTAGAACACCATTCAAGTAAATGAGGTACAAAAAACAGGAAASGCAGAGGTTTTACAGGCTGTCTCTCAGTAGCTGCAATAGGGCCAAATAAACTAAATATATGTACAAAAACTAAGTCTGGTCACTGCACAAGCCCAGTTTTCTTAATTCCCAAAGTGATAACATTTTCTCTTTCAGTGCAATAAGAATATAATTCAGAGAAAATTGACAATAGGAAAGATGTCAGACATAATGCTACAAATCAGAACACATTAAAGATACATTCCAAGGAAAAGTACAAGGACATCTGGCTACCACCCACACCAYTGTAAGCTAAGAATGCAGACTCTCAGCTAGAGAGAAACAGAAATTCTGCAGTGGTATTTTCACTGTTCTCAGTTAAGGCTGAGAAATTCTATTTGATTTGTGCTCCTGCAAGCACTGTGARAGTTTTGCTGCAATGCAACAAATGCATTGCAAGCATGAAATTCTAGTGCCTAAAAGACTCTCCAGAGTATAATTATCCAGAAATTATCTCTGTCCACACTCTTGAGTTCTGTAAACTTTAAGTTTCTATGATACTGATTAAGTAAGAGCTTGTCCAGAATTGTAAACAAAATTGTTAACAATAATTTGACAGAAATTCTTAGTTCTGAAATAAAGACATTCTTAAAAAAATATTTTGAAATTTCAAAAATATTTTGGAATTTCAAAACAAAAATCAGGAAGTGTGACCAGTTTTGTAGCTGGGTCTGCTCTGGATGGATTGACAGACCTATATCCATTTTACAAATGACATGCAAAGACATTAAAGAAAATGTACAAGATGACCACAAACCAGTGATGACTGAGAATAAAAGCCAGATATTCTGACTTACCAATATCTATTACATCAGTTAGCATATCTCTTCACACTTCTAATTCAGCAATGTATTTGTATTCCTAAAGAAAAGCTTCTGTTGCTTTCATTTCCAGTTTGACAAATTATTCTACCTGCATCACATTCTGTGCTGCTGCCTTCTAGGAACCGAGTCCCTTGAGGACATGAGCAGGTGTATCCTCCTGGTCTCAGCAAGCAGAGGTGGCTGCAGACATCTTTACAARGATTAGGCACTGAAAAAGTGATAAAGATTTGAAGAAGCAGTGCAGCATATTCCTGAGATAAGGCAGGGCAATTCCATAGTCAGTTGTGTCAACATACCACATTTATACTAAAACCTTCTCTCTGCCTTTTCTTACACCCTTACATTCTTAAGGGAGAGACAATGGCTGCTGAGAGCCCATATAGCACCAGGAACAAACTACTCCAAGTATTAAATGATCTGCGCTTTGCCAGATAAATATATATTACGACTGTCCTTGTGGGGGGGGGGGGGGGGGAAGAGAAATGACATGGTCATATTTTAGAGACTCAAAAGACCAATGTGTGGTGTTCCACTGTTGATTTCATTTTGGGYGTGCAGAAAATACTTTTCAGCCAATATTCAATTTTCAGGTTTTCAGAAACTAATATTATCATTTACTAATAGACACATTATCAAAAGTTTACTAAGCTCTTTGCAGACATCAATACCAACTTCAATTTCACAGCAGGAAACGGCTCACTGGGATCCTGATTACCCACCTGACTGATTGTATCTGTGCTGGTGATAGATGCGCACTTGGGTAAGCCACGGATTTACGGTCAGAACTTTCACTTTTTCTCCATTTCCAAATTTATCCTTCTTCCAGACTTCTCCTCGTTCTTTAGCTATCCAATATAAATGCCCTTCAAAGACATCAAGGCTGTATGGACTGCCTACTTCTCAAAGGAACCAAATAACAGACTGTTAGCAAGCAAATCTTCAGTAGAACAGACAAAACTGCTGCTCTTCAGCTTAAATACATGATTTATTGCTTTCATTTTAAGACACATGCAGTCATATATTTATATCCTCATGTRCCAGACCTCTTCATGTCTCAGTGCCCACACTGATTAATACTGATTAATAGTATACATMAAAAACAAGAATTTAGTTTTCCACRTTACTTCCTATTTGGATCACAAACTCCACTCTGGGAGTCTAGTTACCAGGCATCCCTGAGCCTGGTGTGCCATTGATCACTGTATAAAGGAGAAARCACTACCAAGACTTAATGTTTGAAAAGCTCCCAAATGTAGCCCCACTTGTGAAGCCCAAGTGCTTGTTAGCACACATCTTGATTACAATTAATTGCACAGTACATTCTTACCTCCATGTAGTACAATGGTTCTGTCTGTCCCATCAGGTCTCATGGATTCAATTATATTTTCTTTAGAATCACTCCAATAGATCCTATCATTGTTCAAATAATCAATAGAAAGACCAGTTGGCCAGCCAAGGTCTTCAGAGACCAGAGTTTGTCTTTGCTGTCCATCCATCCAGGCACATTCAATTTTTGGCTGCCTTCCCCAGTCAGTCCAATACATGAGCCTGAAAAGACAGAATGAGAAATGGAAAAGGTTCAGAATTTGGTCACTGTGATTATCCTTAGGAGTTTCATGGAAAAAGTCAGTAATGGAAAAAAAAGCTGTTCAGCAACTTATGTTTTGCAGATGTGATTGGGAAGGTCAAAGAGAGYTCATTCAACAATAAATACCAAAAGAACACCCATCAGTTACAATAAAGCCGTAGCATCCATGTCACTTCAGGGAGCTATGCTGCTGTAGTCCAACTGAGAGAAGAACATATCACAATGTCTCATGAGCTACCATTTAATCCAAGTTGCAGCAAGCCCTGCTATTGAATGCACAAGTGCATCTACATTGCTTTTCCCCAAGGAAGAGGCTATGACTGTCCAGCTTGGAGCTGGTGAAGAGAAAATCCCATCTATTTCCCTGTTTCAGTAGTAACTGAGAAATTTGGTGGGCACATTATAATGTAGAAAAGAGATTTTTATTTGAACCATCTGATCTTGTCACTGACACAGGCATCCATGTTAAATCTAATCCTAAAATGCTTTCCAATGCTCACAAACTTTGCAATGTTAGTAAAAGGAAGTTGCAGAAAACATTCCCTTAGTCTTTCCTGAAAAATTACCACTGTGGAGTTTTTTGGTTTTGAATAGCATTGGAAATAATTCTGGTAAGTCCTGCAATACTCACCCACGTTTTGGATTGACAGCAATAGCTGCTGGCTGATCCAGGTGAGAAAAAATAAGCCATTTTCTATACCGTCCATCTAATTTTGCCACCTCTATGCGATTAGTTCCTGCATCAGTCCAGTAAAGATGTCTGAATTGCATAAAACACAAAACATTACAAAAGTAAATAGTTTACACTTGGATGAGGAATAAAAAAAATTAAGACACACGCTATCAAACTTGAAGAAAATTAATATAATGAACCTGTATTGATTACTGAACTTGTATAGAATATACAGACCCTAAATATAGGTAAGTTTAGCAAATGTGTGTGATCTGTTGGCTCACTTGTTTTTTTCCTGTGAAAAAGTTTCTGCAGCTACCTCTGGTCCCTGTCAAATAATCTTCATTGAAGGACTACTGAAAACTTTCATTGTTACTTTTAAGCAGCAGAAGTGGCTAATAAGCATCTTYAAAGACTCTGTTGTTTAGAAGATGATGAGGTTCATTACAAGTAAAAATTCATTTACCATGCAATTTATGCAGCAGCTCTAGAGATATCCAGCTTATTAGTTCACAGCTCCTCTCTAGGCTATTGTCTTCTGACAGAGATACTAATGAATAAATTGTTCCCATATCAGATGAAAACGCTTTTAGTCCTAATAAACAGGGCGCTCAGACTACTCTTCCTTGAATTGTGTTTATCTTTATCATCATGTCTTCATAATTTTTTTTGACTTTAGATAATAAACAGACTCATTATTATGTACTCACTAATCACATGGTGTCTTCTGCTTGAATAAATTATCTCCTAGCTGACCAGGGAATGTGAAAAAAAAATGTAATTTCTATTTGGCAGATGAGCAGCAAGACTAAGTGTCTCAAACCATGTGTAGCGTTTTATATAATGTGCAGATAATGAAACATAGTTTTTTAAAATATATTTCAACATTGTTCTGAAATCAGTGCAGCACTATATTTGAAGGGCTGAAGTTGCTCACCAAGATGAAGCTGAAGTCTCACCAGGATGCTTGTGATATATATCCTGGATGCATCAGGTTCCTCTCAACATTAATATCACATGAGCTACAGCTATGCCTGTCACCACATCCTTTAACAGTTATATTGCAAGATGAAATGACACTGTAAACTGTAAATCAAACTTCCAAGAGTGAGGCCCAACTTTGTCCCAGTTCTTCTCCAAGGTAATAAACATGAGGAGTGATCTTATGATTTCTATGATTAAGTTTAAAAAATTACATTGTTTTAGGCCAAAAATATCCAGTCAGTAAAGAAAGAAAGACCTCTGAAACACAATTAGAAAAACAACCATTTTCTGAGAAAAAACATCTATTCATCAAACTTCAGAGCTCCTTCTGTTTTAGGATTGCTCATACAGCACAGGGTTGGTAAGGAATGAACAAAGATAAAAGATAAAATTCTATTGTAGGCTGGGGAGCTTTCCTTCCATCAGCAAAGAAAGCTTGTTCCCTGGAGTGTACCTAAGTCATTGAAGAAGAATCCATCTGATACGGARACTTGTGTATTATCACTTTACTGATGCACAACTGATCTGCCAGTTGCACAGAATATGTGATGCAGTCAGCCACATGCACACCTATTAACCTGCTGTCCAGGCAAGGACAGCTTACTACATTGTTCTGACCTACCTTCAGACTAGACATATTCAGAGACAATTCGTAAGGAATAAAGAAGTGGATTTTGATCAAATTCACAAACTGACATATTGAAGGTACAGCATTTTTCTAGCTTTTTAGTGTACTTACCTTCCAACCCAGTCAACAGCTAACCCATCAGGATTAACTATGTATTTGAGATTCAAGTCAACTTCCTTTGTTGGATTGTTCCTACTGCTGTCAAACGTGGGGAGATAAGCACGTTTGATGGCTCCAAACTCAGAACCTTGTCCCAGAATGCTGAAGTACACAATACCTTAAAAAAAGATGAGAAATGTCTAGTTAATTACGTATTTGTCAAAAATTCTAATTTTTCTGAGGCTCTTATGTGAAGTTACCAGCCCCATTTATTTATGAGTAAGGTTGTGTTAGTGTGTAAATTCTAAAGTCATCCATCATATGCAAAATACACATCCAAAGTCATCTTGAGCTAGATTATTAAGAAATAAATATCACCTTTTTCAAGAGCAGAGGATCTTAGCTCTGAAACCTTTACACATGATTTTGAGAGTAATTTAGACTCTCATAACCCTAAGGAGCAAGTATAGCCCAGGACAGTGGCCCTGTGGAAATGGCAAAGAAAGGGAACTTGAGGAATAAGCAAAAACATAAGTTAACACAGAGATCTATTGGCCATTCCTGCTTAGTATAAGCTCTTGCAAGACTTAGGCCAGGTTTGGGAACTGCAGAGGCAAAAGAAAAAGGAAGGGGTTAATAACAATGTTCTATTGCATCATAATCCAAAAGAGCCACAATTCTACAGCTAAACTCACACTAAAACGAAAGGAAAACGAGATCAAAATCCAGCCCAACTAAATTAAAGCATTAAAAGAAATCCYAGTGATGCTGGAGAATGAGTAGAGGGAAGGGGCACATTCAGTGGAGACCTGGCCAGTTGATCAAATCTGATTTTGCTTTCCAGTGTAAATTAAAAACCCACGCTGCAGAAATGCATCTTTTTAACCCAACCATTGCATGATTGAGTATTAGCATACTCACTCAGGCCTATTCCTTCAGGGTCCCAGTCATAATCTAGAGCTTGGATGCGCTCCTGGTTATCGATGTAGTCAGAGTACTGTTCTGATGAGATGTTGTACCTTCGAATGCGCACATTATCTGGCAGCAGTAACAATGGAGGATTACCTGCGAAACAATCACGAATTTACTTTCACGTATTTCTCATTTTAGAAAACACAGATGAAAGTCATTTCTAATTAAAACTAAATGGGATTTTCACAAGTTTCATTTGTACAAGAAACAGAGGGAATCTAAGGCCTCTCCTGAAGCTTCAGAGACATCCAAACTTTCCAAACTTCATAAAAATTGAAATGCTTACCACTGAGGGTAGTATTATCCCTTTCACCATAGACCTTGCACAGACATAATTCCTTAAAAATTCTTTAAAATTATATTGTTGGCATATCACCACATCTCAAAACCAGAATGCCACTACACACTATGTGGTTCCACTTTCCCCCTCAAAGTACAGCAAACAATTTTGAAAATATAAATAAATTGCCAGTCCCTTAAGCCATGATATGTCCAACTTTTACCTTAAAGTTTGTGAATTCTAATGGCTCCATATTCAGATGAATGATTTCCTGGCCACAGTTTAATTTTGGGTTAGCCTGATAACATCCCATAACACTCTCATTTATGAAGGCTGTGAGATTGTATGACAAAGCAGGGCAGAGTTCTATTCTACAGAAATAGAACTTAGACAGAACAAATTTCATTGTTACCAGCTACAATTATATTATCTTCTATCACTTAGCCTTCAATACTTTGTGCGTCTAGATGCTTCCYGAACAAAGCCTGTGAAAAAGGGTGTCAAAGAATTGGATTTCTGACACAGGCACAAACAGGCAGCCAGGCAGAAACTGAAGTGTAAATGTCCTTTGAATTTCCAGCCTAACACTCAGYAGTAAATATTTGCTGAACTAGGCCCCTGGATGGGTAACCTGGAGACTTCATTTTCTTGTAGCATTTTTCAYATTACAAATAATTTTTAGATTTCAAAATCTCCAGTTGCACATAAATTTGGTCACAGGCACTCTGTTCTGRAGATTTTACCATTTGACTAGGCACACCATATGTCTATCACTTAGCTCTTAAAGCTGTTAAAGTGTAASTACTTTTCTAGACACAGTAGTGCTTTAGGTTTTTAGATAATGCTGCTCCATTGTCACTTTTTTCTCTTGTCTTCACCTCTTTATTTTTATTATTAGTGATATATTACTATTATTTTCTGAGTCAACACTGCCTATTCAAGGACTGCCACATATGGTAGTCACTGCACTGTGGTATCATAAAAACCCAATGACTGATTTGAAACACTGGCCAAAGTCCTTCTGTTTGTGTGCATCAGTCCATGAACAATGAATGGCAACCTGTCATCAAACTTCCTTTGATTTATACCAGTTTAATGCAACTTTTTTCTGATGCATTATTTTTCGAAAAAAATCTAAACTTCAGGAATAGGCAACATAAATTTCCTTCTGATGATATCCACAGGACAACAGGTTTTTGTTTGCAGAAAATTTCAGGAGAAATGAAGGCAGGCATACAAATCAAGGTATCATTTCTAATGTTTACAACTGGAAGCAGAGATGAGCACTTTCATTCCTAATTATGGAATAGGTGGAATACACAGATAGTATTATCTTACAGAATAAGGTTTGACTTTCATTATCCTCTTCCTATAAAAGAGAGGATTACATTCATTAAGTTGCTATACAGCAATTGCTCTTTACAGGTGGCAGTCAATCTTGCTATCAGTTAACATACCATCAGCTGCACACTGTTTCCCTTGTTGATCACCCACAGACCTGAAGCCATCTGCACAGAAACATTCATAGCTTCCTTTGGAATTCTTGCAGTCCTGGGTGCATGTTCCAAAGATCTCACACTCATTGATATCTAGACACAAGAAGAGAAAAGATTCCTAAAACTTGATTTCTTTCGTGTTTARTCTCTAGGAGTCTCAGGGGTGACCTCGTTGCTCTATACAATTCCCTGGAGGGAGGCTGTAAGTGAGGTGGGGGCTGGACTCTTTTATGCTGCCTGCAGTGAGAGGAGCTGATGAAATGGCCTTAAGATGAGACAGGGGAAATTCAGATTAGATATTAGAAAAAATCTTTCACTCTAAGGGTGGTCAAGCATCAGAGTAGATTGCCCAGGAAGGTGGAGTCACCATCCCTGAAGGTGTTTCAGATGCATCTTCATCTGGTGCTGGCCGACAGTTTAGTGATTTAGGGGTTACAGTGGTGGTGCTGGGTTGATGGTTGGATTGGATATTCTTAAAGGCCTCTTCCAACCTTGATGATTCTATGCTGGTCATCTTTACTCCATGAAGTGGTAGGTTTGTGCCTTCCCCACATACTCTAAAAGATCAGTGACTTCATAAGTGATCCTTAAAATCAGCATCTATTATCAAACAGAACTCCGCATCACTCATCTGCTGCTTACCATGTCTTAACGATAGATTGCCAATAGTTACTCCAATCCTGCTTAACAGATTTATTTTCAGAGATGCATTTTTGTGTTAAATCAATAAGGCAAGACAAAAGATGAGGTATGACTAAAATGAGATGCAAGAGCAAAGCTTTCTTGAAATGCTGAAGACAAGACACATAGTCCTTAGAAACTATATCAGCAGGCAGGAAAGGGAGGGGTGGCCTTGGATCATTTTTAATAAAACCACACAAATTGTACACAGGAGCTGAGAGAAACAAGCAGAAGGGTTCTCATGAAAACATGTTGAAACACCAACTGGGAAGGTACTGTATCAAATGACCACAAACCATGGCCTTTGAGAAGACTCCTCACCACATTTAATCTGCATAAAATCCAGGGCAAAAATATGGCACAACACACCTTTACTGAAGGTCTGTTTGAAACAGAACAGAAGGAGAGTATAACCTGCAGTAAGTTTGTTTTCAATAAGGAAAAAAAAAAATCAATCACATTTCTATCCCTCAGATTGCAAAGATATGACAAAACCTATGTGTTGTAAAACAAAAACATATCTTCAGCCAACAAAAGCTTAAAATAAGTCCTAACTGTGGAGCCAATTTTTTGTTGAATGAAGCATATATGTTAGAAAATATGATTCAGTGGCAGAACTTTTTAGGAAGCATGTGATAAATGTATAAAAATCCTGCTAGAATGTGAAAATGAGTGGTCACACTAGAATGATGAAGTGACAGGTGAACACTTCTCAGCAAGCAGACGTTTATAAGATTAAAAATACCTTCACAGGAGTTGCGATTATTTTCACTGGCCTTGTACCCTGGCCTACAGGAACAGAWAAAGCCTCCTTCATTCAGATTGGTACAGTTATGTTCACAGATATTTTCTGCACAAGTTCGCTCTGTTCCAGGATCTGAAAGAAAAAAAAAAGAGAAAGAAATAAAGAAAATTATACAATTATAACCAAACAACAAAGTGATAAGGGGGAGGCATACTAATTCTGATCATTATTACAACTAAAATTAGTTTTAGATAGATTAAGTTAGCTTCCTTTCCTTTTTTTTTTCTAATTAAAATTAGAAGACAATAGTAACCACTGGTTAAGAGAGCTGTCAAGTAGTGAAGAGGGTCAGGAAAAGATCCATAATCATTTAAGCACACCTTCCTTAACAGAAATTACATTCTAAATTACCACCAATCTGCAGAATTTAAGAGATTTTAATCTAATGACTAACTTTGCCAACAGGGCTCGTTCTTATCCAGTGCTTTCTTATCAGCTGAACAAGAAATATTCTTAATTGATGTCAAGCATAACATAGGCCCTACATTATTAACATCTGGAAACTAGAGAGAAGATGGCATGTAGCTCATGCYAAACCTAATCTAAAGCCTACTGCAGACAATACAGGTCATTGCACAGAATGCACTGCCCTTTAAAACATTCCTATAATGGAAAAGCCAAGTCAGGGATAATAGTCAGCCTGTAACAGATAATGAAAATTATACATGTCTGAAAGTACATATAGAATTCTATTGGTTCATATATACTCTATATATGCATAAAATATTTGAGTACAAATGAAAATCTGTTATATAAGCAGAAAAGATAAATAGTATGCTTATTGGAAGATCATGAGGAAAAGATACAGATGTATAGCAAAAACTCTACATTAAGCTGATTATGTTCCTTTGATATACACATTCCAGTGCTGATTAAACTAAGTTTAAACAGCTAATTTCTTAGACATGTAGAAGCATAAATTCGTTGTACACATACACACACAAATATTCCACTTTCATTATAGCAGGTATTTAAAAGGCTCCAAATGTCACCATCTGATCTGTATTCACATTTATCCCCAAAGAGCTGAATGCAGACATCAGGTGGCGTCTGTTTCACACTGCTTCATTGCCTTTTTATACTTCTAAACTTTCATCAAGTCATTGCATTGGGCTATATTACCTAAAGACCATTGGGATGGTAATTGAAACAGAGAAATTAGCTGCTTCAAAATAGACTACACTACAGGCTTCAAAGTTATTTGTGTTTTGGAAGTCTGCTGGATTGCAAATCACCCGTGTAGCATTTGGCACACATTCACTTGATGCCATCACAGCCTGACAAATTGAAATTACACTCTGCAGATGTCTATATATTGACATAAAAAGTTATGATTTTGTTTTGGTTTTTTCTGAGGTTTGGTTATTTTATGGAATACCTCTCATGCCAAAGTTCAAGTCAGAGCTTTTACATTTAAATGGATGCTAGTAAATACATAATAAATAGTTCATAAAAGCTGTACAGAGGATCTGAGAGGGCCAACAAGCAAAGGACTAGTGGTCTTTAAAGCATTCTGTGGTCATGTCTGTAAAAAGGAAAATAGAAGCATCTCAATATACTTTATTTTTAACAGGGCTAGAGCAACATGTATTAATTCAGAGTCTGCCTGCTAATAACTCCATAGGTTGGTTTATTGCAATTATGGTTGAAATAGATGGATGTTCTAGCCTCTGTAACACAACCTATTCCAAAACAAGAGCAAAACCAATATCAAATCTTTTTTTTTTTTTTGATGCATAAATACTCTAAGCCTAAAAAAAACTGTATTCAGAGCACTGAATTTCATGGAACGATGAAATCATTCAAGCTGGAAAAGATCTTTAAGATCATCAGGTTGTATTATAAACCAAACACTRCCAAGACCCACTAAGCCATGTCTATAAGTGGCACATCTATATGTTTTTGGAAGACACATACAAAAAAATGAAAACAGAAGAGAATTAAAACAAAATAAATTAAAATAATGAAAAAATGAAAACAGTAACTATTGTGCCCGCTAACTGAATAATCCTAGAACAGGCCTATTAAAAAACAATAAGGAAATTCACACAGGCTACTTAAAAAACAATACTTCTTATTATGGTATTCAAGAAAAAACATTCATTGCTTTCAGTTTCAGAAATATCTCTTTCAACAGCATTGTAATTTTGTATTTTATTGATATTATTACTTACTGCAGCCTATTTCATCAAAATGGTCTCCACAGTCATCGTAATTGTCACAGACATAATGCAGGGGAATGCAATTTCCATTACTGCACTTGAATTCTTCAGCTTTACAAGGTCTTGGGGTTGGCTCTCTACCTACAATCAAGAATAGAAAAATTCCTCTGTCACAGTTTAAACTATGAAGTACCAATAGACAGCCCTATTCCCCATTGCTGATGGGGAAGCTGATGCCATCTGGTAAAACAGTGGCAAGGCTACTTTGGAAGTCTGTATAAAGTTAAAACCATAGCCAAGATGTAACATCATGATTTCTAGTTACATCACCATTAATTGAAAGAAGTCCTGCTGTTTTATAAAAAAGACAGAAGGAAAATTCTTTTTGTTAACAGTTGACTAAACTTTCCTTTTAATAGTGCAAACTTATTAATATCTTTTAATGATATACTTCATACACCTACTGCAGACTTCAAGAAATTATAGAGATATTAGTAAACTATTAACATTTAGAATATTGTATAATAAAGCCAGCAACTAATATCATTAAGCAAGTAAAAATATAATTATACTTGAAAATGTACAGCACAGTCAGTGGGAACTACGTAAGATTTCTGAGGGCAAAAACCTGCTCAATTTTAACAGAGCTGCTGCAGGGTCTGGGCCTATATGTCAAGACTGTTAATATGTAATTAACAGAGCCCCAACTTCAGGAAGTATAACCATTTGTTTATTTTAAAAGTCCCAGCTAGCCATCCCATCCCAATTTTACAATACAGCCAAACTCTTTCCTCTTCCTCCTTTTAGGTAGAGCTCATAATAAGATGAGCAAATATGTAGATGGTACTTATAATAAAATCTAGTATTGTTAGAAAATCATGCTCTTTACTTTTCAGACAAATGTTTGCCCATTTTTGCTACTTGTATGGAGAGCTATAACTATATAGTACCAATWACCATAGTTAAAATTACTTCATAGTGAGATCTTGTTTTCATTATCTAAGATTAACTTTGACATCCCTTTGGTATTATTAAATATTAAGCACACCAAAATTACTGAATTTGATGCTCAGTTTTTGTAAACATACAGTGTTCCTCTTTCTCGTCACTTCCATCTCTACAGTCGTCCTCCTGGTTGCACAGCTCATGACTGTATATACAGCGATTGTTGTCGCACCGGAAACGGAATGGAGATTCACAGGCAATATCCACTAAAAGCACAGAGGTCAATCAGTCACATTTTGATACTTCAGGCCACTGGGTCACAAATTATTCATATCACTTTTCTCTTGGAACACTTATATGTTTTGTATATTTCAAAAGGTGAGGAGGCATTCAGACAAAAAAATATTTTCTGCATATTTTGGCAATTGTATGTTAGGACGTTACACATTTTTTATCAGAACACATTTGGACAAAGACAAATTCTCTAACWACATATAACACTGAGGTTTCTAGGTTTGTTTATGAAGAAAATTGACTGGATATCCAACACGTTATTTAAGTGCATTACTGACAAAACCAGTTTAAGTAGCACCTCCAACACCTAATTATTAGACCTCAAGTCAGGACTTCTTAGCCGTATTTACAAAGATGTCCTGGCAACACTAATAGCTTTGAAAGTTCAGCACTTGTGACAATATGCATTATCTGAATTAATCTTTTATTTCAAACTGACGTTCTTATTTTTGATAATCAACTTGAAAAWCGTGAAATAGTGAAACGTGAATAGTGAAGCTTATTTCTGATATGCTTCTCCCTACTTTCATAACCGCATATACAAACATCTGCAAAGCAGTGAGAAATACTGCTGCAGAATGAAGTGAACTTGCATGCAAAGCAAAATTCTTAGCACTCATCCCAAATAAYTACAATTTATTTTCTAATTGATCTATTATATTTAGAGATTAAGCATATTGTTCATTTTAATATCATTTTTCTCTCTTACAGCAAAGATGAAGTTCTTCATCAGAGTCATCTCCACAATCATTATCCCCATCACACTTCCAGTATGGCTGAATACAGACATGGTTTTTGCATTCAAACAGCATGGGTGGACAGTATGTACCATTAGGATACCGTGTTGCTGAAAAAAAAGAAAATTATTACATTTTCATTTAMAATAAAAATGTTATGTTTTTATGAAAAATAGTCAGTCCAACCCCATATTGTTTTTAAAAACACTTAAATCCATAATAGGAKATACTATATGAGGCGCTTCAAAAATGTACAGCAACAACAGGCTGCAAGRACTGAAGACTTCTTCACAGCTACAAGTAATTAATTCAGGTTTAAATGAAGAGTGAAACAAGTTATGTTAGATAAGCTTTTGAAAAGAAACAAATTAATTTAACAAATGCTACTTGAATTTGTTACTGACAAATCTAGTTCAACAAAAAAGATAATTAATTTCACTAGCACCAAACGGGAATGATTGAAGGAGCACGTAAGATATGCAATTTCAAAAGGAGTCATGTTGATATAGCAAAAAGCTCCCACTCATATTCTGTAAAAACTGTGAAAGGAACTTAACTAAACCAAAGAAAAACCAAAAATATTATTCTACCATCCTATAYAAATAAACCATACCCCTGCCCTTTCAATACTTTCTCATACATTTTATCCTCCATTTAAGAACAGCCAAATGTTTTATAACTCAGGTTCTGAAAGACAACTGCTGTGATGTATGTCACAGGATGTAGTAACCATCACAAAAATAAAGATAGTACTGTGCAGATGCCCTTTCTTACTTAAAGCACAGGTGTTAAAATTAAGTACATGGAAAGATGTACAGAACTGCCCTGATACCAACAAGAAGAGAAAGGAATTCTCCCAAGTACTGAAGCCTAAGATCATGGGAACATGTAAGTCAGAATCAGCACATCAGTATCACCCAAAAAGCCAGTCAGTCAATGCAGATAGAGCACAGAGGGAATATTTTCATTCCAACGGGGGGCAATACTTTCTGGGTAAACAGCTGCAGCTGTAGATCCAGACAAGCTACAGACATTTTTTTCACAATAGATCAATATACCAAAGGAAAACAGAAATGGAAAAGTGTATTATTTCCTTGTATTCACTGACACTTTAGGACACTTTACACTACTTTGAGTATTACAGAAAACAATCTCATTAGAAACCTTGTTAGAATTTGGTACAACTGAAACAGTTTGGTTCTTGTAGTGCTCATGGGATAGTGAAAAATTTAAATTTAATCACACGTATATCTTCTCCTGGACTTGGTAAACACATACATTTCCTATCATTAAGAATGTGTTTACAATCAAGTGTAAGAGACAGCAACCCATTATTATGTTAAAATGCTGATTCAAAATATTATGCTTATCCTGAATTTTTACTAAAATCACTGAGCATTGTAGAATTCTATATCTCTAAGGAGTCATCTCGCTTAAAAATAGGGAAAACTGCAAATAYTCCTGGAAGTGAGCACAATGAGCACCAATTGCAAAGCTTATAACTCACGACAAGTTGCTTCATCAGAGAAATCAAGACAGTCTGCATTTCCATCACATCTGAAGCGCTCTGCAACACAGTGTCCACTATCACACTGGAAATAACCTGGGTGGCAGGTTCTCAGCTCTGAAACAATTAAGAAGTAACTGTTAAAAGATCTTCTTGCTCAAAAACAGAAAAACTTTTTATATTTTGAAAACAATCTTCTAAAAATGCTGGAAAATCTCAGACTACTAAAACTGTGGTATTCTCTATTTTTGGTGGAGTGACTAACATGACAGGGTGAACTTTACTTCTTTAAAATGCTTCCCATAAAAAATCATTTTGCAGAATAATTTATCACATTAGAAACAAGAGTGTGAAGATGTAAGARGTAGCATTCAGATAATACACACCACAGTCACGTTCATCTGAATTGTCCTCACAGTCGTCATCGTGGTCGCAGATCCACCGGGAAGGAATGCAGCGCAGGTTGTCACAACGGTATTCACTTTCTGTGCACTCACGAGGACCTTCATTTAAAATCAATGTACAAATTCAAAAAGTTTACCAGATGTAGAGTTAAACATCCACACCCATCTCATTGAACTAGACAAAAGTAATGTGGGCAGAGGTAAAATCGKAAAAATTAAATTATGTTAAAACACCATTACCCCCAAGTACTCTTTAAATATGGTAGATATTCCATGTCCCTCTTGACACAGAAAAAAGGAAAATCACTGCAGACTTTGCTTCAAAACAGAATTATACAGAACTTCTTATTCAAATAAGAGAAAAAAGATTCATTACTATTGTTTAAGAAATTATACATTTGTACACAGGATAAAATTCAAATGTCACTTCTCGGTGGCAAACAGGAATTTGTGCTATTGTGATGACTGGATGGATTAGTGGTTTTATGCATCCTTTATATCTGTGTGGTATTTCAGCAAATAAAAAGAYACCACCATATAAACCAAAGAAGGGTCACATTTGAGAGCTGCCTTGTTCTCATAAAAAATTGAAGGATATTTAAGTCAAAAGTGGAACTGTATAATTATGAAGAAAACAAGAACTCACTGCAGTTATGTTCGTCAGAGTTATCTCCACAGTCATCATCTCCATCACACTTCCAGCGCAGCGGGATACATCGATGATTGTCACAACGGAAATCTCCAGAAGGACTGCAAGTCATCTCCTCTGAATTGTAGACAGTTTGACAACAAAACAGCACACATTAGCATTTAGTCTTTGCAAAGCAACGATCTYTGCCCAGATACATTATTACTGAAGGCTTTCAGAAAATGTGAGTGTTTGCAAATTGGAGCAATATTCTAGGCACAAAGTTACATTGAAATGACCTTCTCCAAACTCACCACAGCCTTGTTCATCACTGTTGTCTCTACAGTCATCATTCCCATTGCACACTGCCCACATTGGTATACAACGGTAGTTGGTTCTACAGCTGAACTGGGTGTGATTGTCACATCGATAAGCAGGTCCCACTGAAAGAGGCAGTTGTCAAAATTAATTGTGKTACTTAGCCATTAACCATCCTCCTCGCTTTTCCGCCCCTCATAACCTTTTATGACTTACAGTCAATTATTTTGACGAAAAAGAGCTATCTGATAATTTCAGTGYTGTAAAAGAGAAAGCGTTAAATTAATCTGATTTTACTATCTTTTCCAATCTACGCTGCTTGTATTCTGCATATGCTACAAACCCATCACAGGATCAAAYCACACTCATTGTGTTTTTCCCTAAACTATTCAGACCTGGTGACACTGGCAATAGCCCCAAATGTGGAAGCCAGAGGAGGCAGCTTGTCCTCAGATGGCAAAAAACTG
This sequence comes from Cardinalis cardinalis, assembly GCA_014549065.1. Lineage (NCBI taxonomy): Eukaryota > Metazoa > Chordata > Aves > Passeriformes > Cardinalidae > Cardinalis > Cardinalis cardinalis. Next base: position 5,205,552 of record JACDOX010000003.1, read on the forward strand.
GTCACAAGTTCTTGAAGACACCCATTAGTTCAGAGACATGTGCTAGAGCATATAGAAAAACTCTAGCATCAAGAAAGTCAGAGTGAGATGCTTCCAGTTTCTGATAATCTGGCCAGGATAAATAGGCTTTCTCTCCTTCAAGAATATGTAAACAGTAAATTATCACATAGTCTCTGTGTTTTCTAACACTCTTTACTACACAAATGCAATTAGCTTGCAGAAAATATTCCTTTCCAATAAACTTTCAATCTCAGGAAAATTAAATTATGTGGTTCACTCTGCTTTTAGTGCACTTTAATGTAGGCATTTTACTATAGCTGTGTGCTTACTGCATTCGTGGAATGGCTCATCAGAGTTGTCACCACAATCATCATCCACATCACACTTCCAGGACTGTGGGATACAGCGGCCATTGTCACATTTAAATTGGCCTGGGGGACAGGTTCTACTGGCACAGTGAGCACTGTCTTCATCCGAGTTGTCACCACAGTCATCCTCTCTATCACACTGCCAGGCTTCTGGGATGCATCGTTTGTTGGCACACTGCCACTGATGAGTTTCACACTGGTGATTAGCTGAAAGAATACAGATCAGCTGTTAGAATACTGAAACTTACAGAAATCATCTGCTGCTGTTATACCAATTGAGCCCTTACGTTTAYATCAACAGTTAAAAACAAAGTCAGAAAGAAATTTAAAATGTCACATTTACTTGCCTAGTTCAAGCAGGTAAGGTACATATTTCTAACATGACATGTTACATTTTCCCCAGGTATCTTCAGACAAGCTCACTAAGGCTCTACAGTTTTCTAGSAGCAAGACATATACTGCCTTCTCCTAAAGCAGAGGGAAGTAAACCCAGCATTCAACATGATTGAGGCAGGGTCTCCCACTCACTTCACAGAGGAACTTAAGTGGCATTTTGGCTCTGGCCATGCCATCAGCTTAGGTGTGTATTGCCTGATGAGCCTGTTTCTCTATGAATGAACATGACAGAAAACATAGGAGAAGACCATGCTAATATCAGCTGCATAACCTAGGAAAAAAAAATAGCCTCTATTACCAAAGGGCAAAGCACTGAAAGGTGGTATCAGCAGTGCTGGGAAACTGGGGTAGTTCTGAAAACAGAAGTCAAAACTTATCTCTACCTCCAGAATTTCCTGCCATACTCCACTCTGCTACTTTCTTTTACATACACTGCTCAACTGTTCCAGAGAAAACAGTGTATAATTTCCATTAACATTCTAGACCAAAGGATTCTGTTACCATGCAYAAGATAACAAGTAAAAGGAATTACATAGGCCTAAACTGATTTTTATTGTAACCAGTATATTATGCTGTACCCAGCATTACACAGCTGCCATACTTCTACTTTTAAATTCCCCTGTGGCACACTTAAAATCTTAGCTATTTGAAACTCAGTTAAAATTGATATTTCATTTAATTCTGTCACTGTTAGAACCACATCGGAATGGAAGGCAATGACACAATCAGTTATACAACCACACTGCTTTCCCCTTTGCTATATATTACTTGCTTGCAGCTGCCAGAACTACATTATTTACAAAGAGAGAAGGAAGGATAGGCTTTTTAAATTAGACATAAGYATGTGGAATAGCATAGGTTTTTAAGGAGATAATGTTATTCCACAAGCATAATTATGCTACATTTCTGTAAGASTGCTATCACAAACCGCTCTCCAAAACAAATCTTCCCACATGAACCGGATTTTGTGCAATGCAGAGGATGGAATAATTTTGTCCCATCACACAAAGAAGAATAGAGGAAAAATTAGACTGACCTGAGCATTAGGAAGCCCTAGACTCTTCATAATCACCATGGCTTTACTCAGAGCAAAACAAAGTTAGACCTGTTCCTAAGATTTTATAACTCGATGGTAATTTACCTCAGTGCAAATCTGTCCCGGAGGTATAGAAACTGTTTATGTTTTGATATAGTACATTTTTGCTCTCTTTTACCCTGCTTACACAGAGGTAAATTGCTCCAGCAGGTACAAGACTACAGAAGACTGCATCTGTCTMTCTCACCTTTTTATCTTTGAAAAAGGGATAGTGATTATGAAATTTATACGTTGATTACATGTTTTATACTGGTAAAACAGCTTAATTTATGTACTGGATCATACCACAAAGTACAGGATCTTCATCTGATCTGTCATGGCAATCCGGCTGGGCATTGCACAAGAAATGTGAACTTGTGCAGTTGCCATCATTGCACTGGAACTGCCCCACAGGACAGTACCGGTGTGGACAGGTTGGGGGCTCATCTGAGCCATCTCGACAGTCCCTCTGCCCATCACATTTCCACCAGATGGGAATACACCTACAAAGAGAAAACAGTGTGTTCTTTGTTGAGGATATGGCTTTACAGAWGTACAACCATCCTTTTACAGCACAAAAGACAATCTTGTCTTAGTGATATTTATTGAAATATCCAAAATATCTTAAATTTTATGTCTTCTATTTCATATGTCAAATGCTAATAAAATATGCCAGAATACTGTCACCAGAAACAGATGATAAACAGATTATATTGGTAGACCTCTAGAAGGAAGTTCACAGAAAACAATAAAGAAATAATTTTTATGTTTATTTGTGGTAATCGTCTCTCATATTTTTTAGATCAATCATTTAATGAGGTAATATTTCAATAATTCACCCAAACTTTAGCTCAAAAAATTTCACTAGGGATTATCATAACAACACTGCTTCAAAAGGCAACCAAATAAGCACACCTGCCTCATAGGCTCCAGGGTGATACATCAGTACAAGAGCTCTTATAGCACCATTTCTCTCCCTCCACTGCTGTCTCAGTAAAAGGGGTTAGAAATGTGCCCTCACATCAGCTAAATGGCTTTCCTGGGACACTGGCAGACAGTATATATTTGGCAGAAACAGATACATTGTAAAAGAGGTTTTAAAAAATAAAAAATTAAATTCCAGGTTTGAGAATTCAACAAGAAATGGTTTCTGGAGGTACATGCTTCTAACAACCCAAACTTTGCTACATCAGCAATGCCTATAACAGAAAGAAAAGTTAAAAAGTACTACTTAAGGAACCAGCCTAGAAGTACTTTTCCAAAATGAAAGCCTATCTTCCTGTCTTTTTCTAGTTTTCTCTCTGCAACCATGTCACAAATTCATAATGAGAACAGAAGRAAGTCCTAATTTCCTGCCCTTTTGAATAGACTAAACTGTAAAATATATCCTTAAAAGCACATGGAAAAAGTGATGGTGAGCCATGGACTTACCTCTCAGTGTCTGCACAGAGAAACTGGGTGCTAGAGCACATTGGAAGGCAGTGGGCTGTGTTGCCAAACTGTATGACCATGAAGTTATCAGGACATTCACAGGAAAACCCCTGACCACCAGCTTTTATTAGGCAAAGATGGGAACAACCMCCATTATTGGTGCCACAAGGATTATTAACTGGTAAAACAGAAGAATAAATATTACCATGCTTCGTAAATTCCAGAACACAAAGGTTTCAATCTATGACAGATTCCTCTAATACTGTTTTGAAACCTTAAATGTAAGAGGCTGAAAACCAAAACCTAGATAAGTAGGCATTTCATGAGAGAAATATGTGTCACTTCATGTACACAAAATCTATGCTATCAAGCAATGATGTTTTAGAAACTAATTTAAAATTATGCATTAGCAGTTATTGCTTTTCAAAGAAAGGGCAATTTATAAATGTAAACTAGATGCCTACATTTACTCTGTGCCTGGTATTTCACTCAGCAAAGGCAAAAGCTGAGTGCACTCAGGGTCCTTTATAACTAGTCCCCAAATAACAGCTGACCCTCTAAATGCAAATCTAATTCTGTTTTCTCACCAAATGGTTGTCTGTATGGATGATAAACATGGATGTCAAATGGTCTGTGCGTGGTATTCACAAGAACARCTCTTTCTGATCCATCATATTTATTTCCTTTTTCAACTGTCCTTGTGTTCCAGTCAGTCCAATATATTGTGTCTTCAAAAATTGTTATTGCAAATGGATGAGGTAAAGTCCCATCGTATACCGTGTGACGATGATGTCCATCCAGGTCAGAGTACCTCCACAAAGAAAAATTTGTGCAAAACATTCAGATAAATGCTAAAACTYCTTTCCATCTTTTCTCTTCACATATTATGTATGCTTATGGTCCTTCATTATTGGTGACTAGAAACATGAAATGTAGAATTGCAGCTTCTTTATGCCCTAAAGACAGATCACCATCTTTAGCAAATTAATTTTTGTATATGGAGGAAAGTAAAACAGGCTATTTCAGGGAAATAAATGGAATAGGGTAACATCCACTGAAATGTACAGTCCTCCTGAAGCACATTAGCTAGAACAATGAAATTTTGCACATTTATTGCCTTAACAGTGAGTTATTTTTGTCACAAAAGAGACTAGCTTGCCTAGAATGATTCAGACTGCTAATAATGAAACACTGAAAACAATAATAGGCCTCCTATATTCCTAAATTTCACATGTCTTTCTGATTTAGAGTTTCCTTTACTGAGCTATCTTTGACAAGATTTAACATTTTTCTATACCTTCCCCATATATGGGGAAATTATTAAATACAAGAGAGGAGAGAGAGAAAGAGAAACATACATATAATTAACTTATATTTTTAAAAAGACRTCTCTAATACTTTTTCATAGAAAAGGCTGCCAGAAGAATTAATAGAGAAGAATAGAAGTAAATACAAATATAAATCAAAATGTGCAGGTAAATATGAGTACAAATATGAACACTTACACAGATWCAAGTCATTGGTTTCAAAATATTTCAGTATTATGAGTTTCAAAATTYAATTAGTCAGATAATTATTACTTATTTTTATTGCTATTTAGGTGGGAATTTTCTAGTACTAGAAGCAATGTATAGATTTTTCTTGATTGACAAAAGAATCCCACTTGCCAACAGGAAATTCCATATCAAACTTATGGGCATTCGGACATCCTCTAAAGGTTTGTATACAACTTATTAGCACATAACTAGTTTAGTTACAGCTAAATTCTCATCTATAAGCAAAAACAAGAGAATCAAAAAATAGGGAATTTATAGCCAATTTTGCTTTGGTTCAGGTTGCACAACTAGACACAGAGAAGTTGCATAGTTTAGTAGAGAGTGTGAACCTTTTCACTGTAGTTTTTGGACAATTTTCACTGAATGTAGCAAGTCAGTTACTGTGTCATCTAATGATCCATATCATCTACTACTCCAGACATTTTGACTCYAATTTTCTAGAGAGTTAGTGGGCAGAAGTATGTATTCTTTTCACAGCACCTATAAATTCTCCCACCACAATCTGACATGAGCAATCATTCAGTTGTTTTAGTACTTCCTGTGTACATACTCAATATAATTTAGATGGGCATCTGTCCAGTAGAGCTTGTCATTGGTGTAATCTATGGTAAGTCCATTGGGCCACTCTAACTTTGTAGAGATGATTACAGTCTTCTCCTTGCCATCCATGCCAGCTCGTCCAATATAGGCTCGATCTGCCCAGTCTGTCCAGTAAATCTGTCTGTTCAAATGAATACTTAGAGTTAGGATTGTYGAAGTAAATACTAGAAGCCATGCCTCAAATATAGTATTTCCTGCCACAGAACTAAAGCAGAGATTGAGAAAGAAGAAAGCTAATATATTTCTTAGTTTAACTGCTACAGCAGACAATTCTGCAATTACAATTTAATTCTGTCAGCCCCAACACCTATCAAACCATACACACTTCTATCAACCTTTTTAGCCTTGTAATCAGAACTTTCTAGTCCRTATGGAACCAAATTCCACTTTCAATGGTAGCTGACAGCCATACATATATATCCACAACAGGCAAGCTACTATTTCTCCTAAGCKGCAAATAAATACTAACACCACAGAAATCTAAATGCAAGAAGCCCAAATTTACTTCAGATTTTCAGAATAGTGCAAGATTATTTGCAAAATAAAGGAAAAGGATCCTTCGAAAGTCATACCCATATTTTGGATGAACAACAACTGCTCTGGGATACTGAAAGCAGAAAGTATTGTTGGCATCCACACACCGATCCAGCAGTTTTTTCCGGAATCTTCCATCAAGTTCAGAGACATAGAGGCAATCTCGGTAGGCATCCACCCAGTACAATTTTCTGAAATAGTTGAGAGTTAATTTATTAAATATTATTTTCCCCCCTTATTTTGCTTCACAGCATCTTTAATTTTTTTTTCTCCTAGAAGCAATGTATCCACTGCAAAGGCACACATACTTCATTGACATCTCTTCTACACCATGCTCCAGGCTGCCCTTTTCACTTCTGTTTTCCTTGTAACCACAACCAGTGGTGCCAAATTCAAACTTGCAGGTTGCCAGTGAGTAATAATATGCCATTTGCCTACAAATTCCTGAACCCCTCTTCCTTTTCTTTCCTACCAACAATGGCCAGGAGCAGGAAAACAGACATGCAGTGCAATGGACTGTGACCAGGGCTGTAAGGCATTGTAGAGTATCCTCAACTGTTCCATGCTGCCACCTCTGCTCTCATCAAACAGCTAGAAAAGTCCTAAGTAGTTTCACACCCTAATTTAAACTTCACCTTGAATTTTCAAACACTTCTATTACTTTGCCTGGGAATTACATACAGCTGTAAGCCAAGAAATCATACAAGCAGAAGTGATGATTTTTTTAAAGCATCAAAGCAAAGCATTAAATTCAATTAGAACTACAGCAGGATACTTTGAAATTCTCTGCAGAGCTGGCCAGCTCCAGCATCTACAGTGTCATTCCAGAAACAGCCTGACAGATATAATTCTGCCTACACCACCCTAAGTAGCACTATACCCATMAGGGAGGAGGAGAAAACAGTCTTCTCCAACCTGCATCTCATGGCATCCTTTAATCCTCTCTCTGCACAGAAAACAAGCAGGAAAATTCAACCATCATACTGTTCTTCAGCCTGCCTSGAACACCTAAACAAGAACTGACTGAAGACATAACTAATGAAAGCTGAAATAATTCAACAGCTGTATTAGAAATGAAGCTGTAGGACCAGTTCAGCTAAAATTTGCCTTTTGCTTCATCATGTCTCCATGATTCATAAAKCATTTGGGGCTGCTGGCAGCATTAATTATCATTAGGTTTAGAGACAAAGTGGCTTAAACATAAAAACTATTACATGGACATATTCATATAAATACTCTCATATAAGCTCCAAAAGTGACTTTTTGAACAATTCTTATTGGTTTACAGTCTGATCCATGTTATTTAAACTTTTCATACTTCTATTACTGCACTYGGAAAGCAAGATGAAACACAGCAAGACCACGGTCAGAGTGGCCACCACATAATGACAGAGGTTCTGTAAATCAGTGAATCTGTAAATCACCATATAATGACAGAGGTTCAGTAAATCAGACTACTTTTTGAAACACAGCAGGCAACTAAAAATTTACCATAATGAGATGCATTTTTCAATTACCTCACCCATACGCTGATCTCCTGACAGAAAATGATGTGGGTCAGGTTGTTTGAGTGTGTCAGTTAAAGGCGCGTTTTTTAAGAGCCAAAGACACATGCTATTCACACTGGTAGAGGAGCTAAATTTCATTAAGGCTTACTGTTACTTACTTCACTGGGATCTAGTTACCTGTTACAATATTTTGCTTATGCAGAGTGAAACCTGCATGCCAATCCCAACAACTGCTAGCAAATGATCAATGGGAGAGCAAGTCTGACAGAAGCTCCGTATACTACATATCAGAGTAATTTAAGTATTAGATGCTAATAAACAATTTCAGAGCAGTTGTGTAATACTGCATCCACAACCCGCATTAAATACATTAAGAGTATTAYAAACTATCTCACTACTCATCAGGAATTTCATATGGAGTGAGGAAAAAGCCCTAAGATAAACTTCTTCACACATCATTTCCTCAGTAGCTCAGAAAGACAAAAAATGTATTTTCTTACCTGCCAACCCAGTCAACAGCGATACCTTCCCCGTTGGGCACATCATCACTTATCACTGTCTCCTTATTTGTCCCATTTAGGAACATTCGCTCAATGACATTCCTCCCCACATCAATCCAGTATAACCTCTTTTCCACCCTGTCAAAGTCCAGTGCCACCACATTTCTCAGTCCTTGCAAAATGAGAGAGTAAGACTGGCCATCTGCTGTGAGATTTCTCAGATAGTAACGGTTGCTAAAAATAAGGTATGGGGAGATATTACTATTTTGCCGGCAACTTTTTCCATCAGGCTCCCGGATATAGCCTGGGGCACACTTACAGATGTAGGAGCCAGCTGTGTTCTCACAAATCTGGCTACATACTGATGGAGTTTCATTGCACTCATCAATATCATCACAAGTCCGTTTATCAGACATAAGTTTGTATCCAGGATGACAAGTACAGTAGAAACTTGTCTGTGTGTCTGTACAGTCATGATCACATCCACTGATTGAAGGGTCACTGCATTCATTTACACCTGGGAAAGGAAAGGAGTTCTATTCAAGGAGCCAGCTAGCAGAGTAATAGTGCAGTCACTTTCCAATRCACTCTGTCTCTCTCTCCTTGCTACCACCTGAAAATGCTGAATGTGGATGTGGGCTGCTGTAATAAAGGAAAAAAGTAAACAGCATAATCTAATATAAAATTATTCTACCACCTCTGAAGTCTGTCACAAAACACCAAGTGCAAAGTATGGGCTATGGCATATTTTGGAAATGCAAGGGGTATGTGCAACAATGTATGAAATACATTTTGTTTATATCATTAACTCATCAACATAGTCAGTTAAAGCAGCACCTGATAAGTAYGACTTAATTAAAGCAAAAAAAATTYAAAAGTTACATTTCTTATAATTTTCATTTCTGAGGAACAGCTATGAAATAAATATGATTAGAACTAAGTAATGGTCTTAAGAGTGTATTTTTTCAAAGGTGCCTAAGATTTTTAAATTAGACAGTACAAATAAATCTATACATACCACATCCTTTTTCATCACTGTTATCTAAGCAATCATCCAACCGATTGCAGACTTTAACCAGCTCAATGCAGTTTCCATTGTCACATTTAAAATGATGGGGAGAGCAGGTCGCTTCTGGTGTACTACAGAGATGCTCCAGCTCATCAGATTCATCACCACAGTCATTATCCCCATCGCAGATGTAGGCTTTGGAAATGCAGCGCCCATTCTGACAAGTAAACTGGTGCTGTTGACACGGTTCATAGATGCATCCTCTTTCATCACTGCTGTCACCACAGTCATTCCGTCTGTCACACCTGAAGAAAAATGAACACTCTCTTCAAATACAAGAAGACAATCCTGTCTTCAGGGCAAATGGATACATAYACTCTCCCAATTTCCAAAGAAGGTTGATACTTTTAGCTCCCATAGAAAAGACTTTCAGGAACTTGGGGTCATATTGTATAGTCTGATCTTGTGAGTCCTGCTAATTTTCCCTGTGTGCATTACAAGCCAGACAGAATCAYCCCAGGAGAGGTTACTAGTGACAATAAGAAGGATTAATTGCCAATGGTGCGCAATAGGAATATTAACAGAAAATTCTAGAGCATTTTCTAGTCAAAGCTAATGYACAAATGCAGAGAAGATAAATAATTTCATTACAATATGTAGATCTAATTACAACAAAATGRTGTGAAAAAAACATTGAGTTAGCTCCTTCACAATAGGCAATTTCGAGAATTTCTACAGCTGCTCGGGAAGTTACAAACCTGTATGTGTTACGGATGCACAAGCCATTACTACAGGTAAACTCATTTTCTGTGCAAGATCTTCGTGTGCAGTTCTGGTGTTCATCAAGAGCATCACTGCAGTCAGCATCACCATCACAGACCCATGYCCGAGGAATGCACCTCCTGAGCGGGGGTCGATTGTTGGCACAAGTGAACTCTGCTGCTGTGCAGTTGCGGTTTGCTGAAGGAAAAGCACATCCCCTAACCAAGTTATACTCTGTGTATGTGACATCCTCCTCCACCACCCACACAAACAGCTTGGATATCCACCCATAATCCACAACAGAGCCATGTCCTGTTGCACATGCAGAGATAGGTATCATTGTATCTTCTCATTTACAAAACTGCACATTGTGTTTCGTGGAGGCTGACTGGGAGCCAAAGCATTCCTTAGGCAATCCTGACACATGCAGACATCTGCACCTTACTGGATTCTCAAATAAACTTTTTCAGCCAGATTTTCTGGGAGCTAAACAGCCTCTATTCCCTATTTTTCAAGCTATTCTGCGCTCCAGGGAGCAAGCAGAGGGAGAAATATTACAGTTAATAAGGGCAAGGACTACAAGTATAACCAGCTATTCTTGAAAGAATCAAGAAGCAGGACCAGTCTTGGTGAACCTCCCTCCCTTCGTTCACCTCCTGCACAGATACACTTACTTTGTTCCCTAGTTTTTAAAGATTTCAAGCCACAAACATGTGGTTATTGATATGCACAAGATGAGGTACATGATCACTAGGGAGCATCTCCACTGAAGCTGCTCTAGATGCTCAGATCATACACACAACCCAGGTTAATTATATCTCCATTTCAATTCAACAATTCAAATAAGAATAACTGCAAAATTAAAACAATGGTCTTTTGGGKTTTTTTTCCTAGTAAAATATTCAATTTTGATTAAATATCATGAAAAGGAAGGYATAGAAAGACTGTACCTCATGCTTAATGTGCACCTTTATGGGGTAGAAAAATAGTCAGTGAGTGAGAGTTTGGGGGTTGGTTGTTTTCTAAAACACATCTGCAGGACAAAGTGCAGTATCTACTTGCATTAACGACCTACCACAATTATGTCTTTGATCCTCATCGCTCATATCCCCACAGTCATTATCACCATCACAGATCCACGTTGCTGGGATACATCTGCCATCATCACATCTGAACTGGTCGCTCGAACAAGTCCGCATTTGGGGCACTTAAAAATGAAGACATTCCTATGCTTGTTAAACTAACCTGCACTGCCATGAAATCTACTGAGGACTATTTCAGGCAGAAGCTTAGGACAGTGAAACGTAAAATCAAAGCTTAATTGTAAAATAGTTAATGTATAAGATGCAAAACAYTTTCTTAAGCTAAAGGTGCAACTCCAATAATGTGCAAAGCGAAACCACAGAAGAATCTTGCCTTGTGTTATTCTTACTTTTACAATGAGAATAATAACTATGTTATAATATCAATTGTCAGTGAGTTCAGTTAGCTCCTTCTCTTCTTCCCTGGATATCATTGTCCTTTTTTTCACCKCCTACCCAGCTCCTCTGCTTATTCCCATCAGTTTCTACTGTACATACAGGATTTATTTACTGTAATACTATGATACCCATATACYGTGTCAACACTGTTGCCCTCTGCATCCCACATTCCTTTTCTCCCCAAATGTAATACTGCATGCACACTTTCTGTACAGTATGACATCTGCTTCAACATGCAAAACAATACCAAAATACTTGCTATTTTTTGCCATTTGATTCACTACCATCATAGTCTTACAGGGATAAGAGGTTATACATTAAGAGTATTACAAACAATCAGTTGTYGCAACTAAAACCTTCACATTTCATACACAGCTTTAAGGATTTAAAACTCAAACTACTCAGTGACTCAGATTAGCGAGAGTGAATAAAACCCAGAAGATACTTATTTTCCACCTAGTGTTGATTAAAGCTTCTGCCTACAAGACAAAGTATCGATTTGCCATAACCCATCATGTTGTATCTTCTGAGTGCAGACTTACCACAAGAGGCAGGTTCATCAGAGCCATCAGCACAATCTATTCCTTGATCACAGTACCAATGGGCAGGAATACAACGTCCCGATGTACAACGAAACTCACTATTTGTGCAAGTCAGAGAGACTGGAAGAAAAAACCTATGCATGACTTCTTTTTTTCCTGCTASCTTTCCAACTTGTTTTAAGTTGCTTTTGAGTCCATGCTATGCAAAAAATATTACAGTCCCCRAAAAAGAAAGAGAAAAAATTTTGCTAGGAAAGATGTCTTTTCTCAGCCTCTCTGGAAAGAGTTCATTTTACAAACCASCTTGATATTGGTATGCAAAATAATGTGCTTGATTTTCTCACTGGGCACACATATGAGTTAGTAAGTAGACAGAATTTGCCCTGGAAATAAGATTGYATGCAGCAACTGTACATATATTCTACATTTATGCTTGAGATTTGTGCACAGGAAAATGACCACATTCCAGAGTACTCATTTCTCCAGGGCTCAAACCAGGCATAACAGACTCAGTGCTCTACAGGAAATCAAAATGTGCACTAAGGAAGTAATATCTCATGGTAGAGAATTTTCCTCCTAGCAATTTTTCTTCACTTGCTGGTAGGAATCTTTCCTTACTGGCAGTGAAGAACAAACCATAACACTGAGTAGTTCCAGCTCAACGTGCAGCAAGTACTCTCTGCACTTCAGCCAAGCCCCTTGATCCTGGCATGTATAAAGGGTTTTGAGAATTTCTTCAGCAGTTACCAACACTTTCCTGTACCCTCTGATGGTTTCAAAATACCARAAGGATTAAATCTGGCCTTTTAAGYTGCTCTTCCCTGTGCCTTTARTGATGGAAAACAGTTAACTATTTCTCACAAACATCTTGGTGTTTCTTTCATCTCTCATTCTCTCTCTCCCTTCTCCCTTGCRCTCCACCACTTCTGAATTTATGTAATTCAGCAGGGACATAAGCAGTAGAAGGGACAAAGCACAYCTTTGACAAGTAGAACAAGGCTCACTATAGTGAAACATTCTTGACACGCTGGTGTCCTTAGATAAAAGTGGCCACATTTTGGCTACAAAAATTAAACTCATATTTTAGAAAAACTGTGGCAGTTAGTTCAAGGCACATACCTTTAGAAAAAAYAGTGAAAGCAAAAACAATCTACTCAGGCAATACTAAAACTAAATCATGACCTGAAAATATCAATTATGTTTTACAAATTGATCCACAGTATTTCATATGGGAAAACTACTACCTAACTTCTACCTAATAAAAATGTCCTAGCAAATTTAATCTAGTTTGTAATTAAGGCTGATTGAAAACTAGGCATTTCCATATCCTAACTGGAAGATACAATACATCATATGCTAAATCATAACCTCATGAAAGAGCTAAAAGAAATTTGAGACCATAGACAAATTCATTTGGTTAGAAGGAAGAATATTCTAATGTTAAAGTTATTGAAAAAGACAGYTCTCTATAATACTTAAGTGTCAAACACCTTGTAAGACAATAAAAATACAGACCAAAATAAGCAAAAGGAACAATCCTCTAATGCTGTATTAAAACTCTGAAAAAATGTTTAATCTTTTTTATTAGATAAAAGCATTGTTAAGATAATTATGAGATAATARTATTATGCACATGTAACTTCAGTAYTACAAAAGTAGATGTTTTGAGAACAGTTTGAGTTATATTAAAAGAAAAGAGCAGTGGAATAAATTACAGAACTATCAGAGAAGTAACAAAGGCCCTTTAACTCTCTTAACTTACCACAGTGAGTCGGACTCTCATCACTCATATCTCCACAGTCATTATCACCATCACACAAGTACGTTCGAGGAATGCAAATATTTGTGCTTTGGCATTTTGTAAAACCAGACTGGCATGTACGCTCCGCTTTAAGGAGGGAGGAAAAAAGTAAAAGTGCTTTAAAGCTATTTTAAACACTGTTATGCTGTTATTTTCATGAACTGCAAAAGTAGCCAATATTGAACTAATCACAGTTTACACCTTAAAGAAAACAAACATAACTGATAACTTTTATAAGGCGTATAATTTTAAACTATGCCATTATGGGATCCCAATATACACTCCTGATTATTAAATATAGTACAATTAATACAGCATGACACAAAGTAAAAGGCCACTGTCAAATTCCAGGCTMATCCTGCAAAAACATAAACCCTGAATCCAAGTTATCTGAAATAGTATTTTTGAAATGCATGGAATTACTCACAAGAATTAACATTACATATTGCATGAGCATTTGCTGCTTCAAGGCAGACTACTTACAGCAACATTTAATATGTAATRTCTTAGGGTGTTCCAGAACATGATTTTGCAACTCTATTTGCTTCAAACAGCACTAAACGGTACCTGTAATGTAAATTTTAAAAACTTTTGTCCTTCTTGCTGGTTTTGKCAGATTTCTTCACACAAAACCACATTTCCCTCTTCCTTTGTCTAGAGAGTCAGACACCAAYAGGCACTAGGTACTAAGGCTCAACTTACGACAATTCCTCTCATCTGACGTGCCATTGTCATAACAGTTGTTTACTCCATTGCAGACATACTGAAGGGATATACACCTTCCATTATTGCAAGTAAATTCCGTGTGGGAGTCACAGGTTCGGAACAAGCAACCAAGCTCATCACTGTTATCTCCGCAGTCATTGTAGTGATCGCAGCGGTAATGATAGGGTACGCATCGCCCATTGCCACAGGTGAAAGCTGTTGGCTGACAAGTATGGAAAGCTGCAGAAAATAAAAAGAAAAAAAAAGTGGATAAAATGTGATCTAAGTTCTCTGACAAAGTAACAAGTAAAATCACACTATTTTTACCTGCCAGGGCAAACACAGCTGCAAAACGGACTGCATGAAAAGTAAAATACATATTTAAATTAAAAAATTAGAAATTGGCTACACATGACAAAAATTCAATACTACAGTGCTTCTGGATTCTAAAGCAAAGCACTAGTGTTTCAGACCTCAAATCTGTGAGCAAGTGAGGGATCATTTCTAAACTACAGCCATAAGATCCACGATCATAAAGCCATAAAACTGACAGAGACTACAAAACAGGCAAGACAGAGTATCCATTCTAAAGCAGTTATTTTAAATGCTTACCACACACACTTTCCAACTCATCACTGCCATCACCACAATCATTGTCATTGTCGCATTTCCACCGCTCAGAGATACAATGTCCATTGAGGCACGTGAAGAAACCAGTATCACACCTGGTACCATTATCCACAATACAGTGTTTGTTGTTATTGGCTAAATACCAGCGACCTTCAGAGGGGCACTGACATTCTGCACCAGCTGGACCTAAATTTATATTCAACAGTTTAAAAAAAATAAAAATAGGACACAACAAAAAGGAAACAAATTTAACATTGATGTTTTATGTAGGTTTCCATGAAAGTGTTCATGGTTGTAACACTGGAAAAGGCAAAGCAATTTTCATAATTCCTATACAATCTATTTGCTTAGATAGTAGTGTGGTGACTTAGCCAGACTTTTATCTTAGTTAAGCATATGCAAACCCATTAAAACCCACAAAAGTTATTTCATAGTTCCTCAGAGGAACYGAGATCAGAATTTGGAGTATCTAGGTACTTGCTTGTGGTCCAAACRCCTTTTTAGTGGCAGCAAGATGGCATGTGATGCTTTCAAATATCACAGCTATATCCACTGAGACTTTATCCCTCAAAATCAAAACAGGTGCTCAAAATTTTTTKCAATAGACAAACTGCTCTTCTCAAAATTAATGAGAAGTTTGAGTTGTTTTCAGGCAAGATGGATCTTTAATGGTATTTAAGATGCTAAAAATGAAAACAGGCACTGAATTACTTTTTTCAAAGTCAAGGATCATAACTTCCAAAAATCTACGACACATGAAACAGTTCTGTAACACTTATGTAAAGAAATAGCAACCATAAATTTTTAGAATGTCTTATAGGAAACATCTGATTAGTAAGAGCATATACTCTTAAGGTAAGCATAACCTGCAGCACTCACTTCAGATCTCATCCAAGGAAAGTTAAAACCCCAGAAAACAATGGTTTGGTTTAAGAGAAACCCATAATTTTCACTTGCGAGGATTCTCAATCACAACCCCTAGGTATGTTGGTGAAACACCATGATCTTAAATGGCAATTCTTTTGATTGCATTTATAAATAAAATAGATATTAAAAATTTGTGAACACTAAGAAATATTTCAACTGTCCCAATGTGACTAGAATTGTTATAGTCTAAACTCTAATACAGGCAAGAGTAATAGCTTGCTGTCATCAAGCATAACAGCTTACCTGGTGCACAGATGTGACTGCAGCCACCATTGAACTGGTTGCAAGGGTTCATACACTGCTGCTGCTTACTTTTTGCCCAGACATGAATATCCATTGGTCTTTGTGGAAGATTCATGATCATTACAATCTGATCTGAACCATCATACTTATTAGCTCTGTAAATGCTTCGTGTGTTCCAGTCTGTCCAATATATGTGCTGATCAAACACTGTCATTGCAAATGGATGCAGAGCAGTGCTAACAATGACCTCACGATTTGTACCAGTGAGAGTGCATCTCTCAATCTTCTGCCTACAATAACAAAGAAATTATTACAYCTTAAAGAAGTCTTTTAAATTATGTATAAAACCACACCCTAATTAATCTGGCAACTGACATCCAACATTTCAGTAGTGTTCACCAATATCTCGGGTGCTGCTTATGCTCCCCCACCTCCATTAACTAGAGTTTGAAACAGAAAAGTGCGCGTTCCATTTGAAATCCTGAATTCCTCTTAAAACAGACATCCCCTTACATGTGCCTTGCCCTCCTGCATGCAGATAAATCCAACAGCCACCCTCTTCCCAGAAGATTCCATAGAGACACATGGGATTTATATTACGCTATAGAGAACACTCTTCTGATACAACAAAAAAGTCTAAAAAATAACTTCCATGCTGAAGGAATCAGAGGGGAAAGATSTGATTGCTGCAGTGGTTTCTCCGAGACCATGGGTAAATTTGAATGCTTAGAAAACAAAACCAATTTTTAAAACCTTCCTGCTGATGAAAGAAATTTTGTGGCATAAATTCAAGGTAGAGCTCTGCCTGGTAGGCAACYGCAAGAATATCAGGCCCAATTCCACAGGTGATAGGCATTAACTATGAGCAATGAATACTGTAAAATGTGTACTGCAATTGTATTTGTTGGAGAAGACACTTATGAAAGTCCTGAATTGCATGTAAGACAAACAAACTGACAGCGGGTGCAAGTGCATAAAGCAGAGAACAAAATCTACACTGTGACAGAATGTAACTTCTTATTGCACAGTAGTTTCACAGCAATATTAAAACTTGACACTGCATTGCTATTACCTCCTAACATTCTATAATGTCAAGTACCAAATTCAACTGAAATGCTGAAAACCRGTTAAGAAATGAGGAAAAATAAATAGAGCTATTAAAATATTAATTAAATATAAACCAACAAGTGTGTTTTCAATACATACAGATTTGCATCAGCCCAGTACAGCTGCTGTTCTTCATAGTCCAGGGTAAGTCCATTKGGCCATACCAAGTTTGTGCTCACAATGGGTGTTCTGAAGTTTCCTCCAAGTGTAGCTCTTTCAATCTTTGCATTTGAACTCCAGTCAGTCCAGTACATATACCTATCAATAACATAATTATATTTTCATAAAACAAAACTCACAAACTCTGCTTTTGGTGGTATTTCCACTCTCATGTCCCTTACTGAAGTGTGCATTGCAAAACTACAAGAAAAGATCTTCTTCCTCTATTTTGGCTCACATTGACAAGGAAGTCTTCTAGAGGGACCACTGGGGTCCACTGCAGTGAACTTCAGAAAATTTTCTCCAGCTCCTATGTGAATCCACTAAAGTCAATTAATCTCTTTCTTATCTTGCTTAATTATAACACAGCATAACTGGTAATGAAATTAAAAGCACAGTATCATACAGTAATGTCCCCATCCTCTCAGGAAATGTKAATACTGAAACAAGAATTCTTCTGAAGTATTCAAGGAATACAACAGAAAAAGGGTTAGGGTTATAGGAAGTCTCTGGCAGTCTTTGTTAAGGTCTAAATTGTAGTTTCACCAGCAGTCAAAACAAAGTTCAATACATACCCTCTGCAGGGATCTAATACAATGGCTCTTGGCCGTGGCACGCGGGCGATCACGGTGCGGTTTGATCCATCCACAGCCATCGAGCTGATGGTCTGATTGAGGTAGTCACTGTAGTAAACTCTGTTGTTGATCCAGTCAAAGGCTATGCCATCTGGAGTCCCCAGGTCTTAGGCACATGCAAGCCAAAACACACACAAGCTCAGCATGGTTTCCTGAGATACTTCAGCACTCTTCATCTATTATAATTTGGCTACACTGAAGACTTCTTTGAAATGCCATTGGCACCAGTGCAAATCTGTCCATTTAAAAACTGGAGTAGTAATACTTGGGAATCAGGCAGACCTGGCTATACAATAGTTTTACAAAGACATTTCCCTCACAGATTTAGATTTAAGTTCTGGTTGCTATTCTTCATGTAGCAGGAATCCTCCCTCACTCCATTATATTAATTTATCACATATAATTTTAATTTATTATGTATCATTTTATATACAGAATAATATCTATCCAGTTTCATATTTCCATATCATTGGGATCAAGAGATAAAAATAAGAAATAAGAATAAGAATCTGAAATAAGAATTTCAGAAAAGGAAAAAATGAGAAAGAAAAAATATCATTTTATTAGATATCTTAACTAAGTGGTTGACCTTGACCTTTAGCATAAAAATACCTGTTGGGCTAGTGGTAGGTGCTGCAGGTCATTTTTTTWAAATATCTGACTACTTTGTGCTATATTTCAGTGCACTTACCAGATGCAACTACAGTTGGGGAGCTAATTCCTGAGTAAATACTAACATAACTGATTCTTCCTGTTCCTGAAGGGTAACTTTGTGTAAAATATATTCGGTTGTTTATGCTGTCAAAATCCAGGGCCACAGCAGTTCTTAACACATTGACTGGGCGGAAGGGAGGACTGTGGTTTTCAGGATCTAGGTGGATACTTCTGAGGCCATTTTCAAGAGCAAAAATCAGGTAATCATCTGTTGAAATGGAACATCTCTTCCCATCACTGCCTAGTGTTCCAAAGGCACAACCACACTTCGGTGTCTGAATGTCAGGGAGAGCAAAACAGAGGTGAGAACAACCTCCATTGTTGTCCAAACAAGGATTGTTGTTGACATCAAGGGGAGAACGTGACTGGAAATTGCTGTTGTAAATTGTAACATCCCTTAGCCAATTAATGTTATCTCTTATTACTGTTGGCTGATCAGTATTGCCTGGCTGCTTGCTGGCTTGGAAGACTTTTTTTAGGTTTCGATCCACCCAGATCATGGAATTGCCGAAGATAGTGATACCRTATGGAGTTGGATAGCGACTGCCATAACGCACAATTTCAACATCACCACCATCRGGCTGAATTCTTGCAATCATATCTAAGGAATCGTCCACCCAGTAAACATAGCCATTGCTGTGATCTATGGCCAACCCACGAGGTGTGACAATGCCCTCGGACACAAGAACCGTTCTGTTGGTGCAGTCAAGAAACGCACGTTCGATCTTTGGATTTTGCCCATAATCAGCCCAGAAGAGATATCTGTTTTTTGGGTCAACTACTATGTGCCTTGGCATGTCTATGGTAGTTTTCAGAAGCACACGGCGATATGTTGTGTTTAAACGCAAAACTTCTATAAAAGTCTCTGTCAGGAAGGCATTTGTAAAATAAAGATTTCCTGTATACAAAAACCAAAACAAAACAAAYCAGGAAAGCAAAAGAGAAAGTTAATATTAGCATCAATATCTGAGAAACACAAGTTGCTAAAATACCAAACCACAAAATGAATAGCCATCATAAATATGTTAGTACTTGGAGGCATAAGGTATTTGTCTACCATCAGACGAATTAGGAAGAAGCAACCAAACTGACAGTAGTCAATTTATTTCTAAATACTCATGGATGGTTATGGGTATCAGTAGTACAGTTGCCTTTTAAAACACACAACTATGAAGTCCATGTTATGGCACAAGACTGTATACAGGAAATAAATCAAGTGTTTACAGCAGATGATTATCCTAAAACTCATCCCAACAAGCCTCTCAATCAACTGAAGAACTTTTGCAAAACATATATACAGTACATATATATATATATACACACATATATACAAAACTAAAGTATTAATGGTAATTGTTGATTAATACTTTCTGAAGAGTTAATACTTTAATTAATCTCTGATATGCTTAAATAGGAACAGGAAGTGCACATGTGGAAATTATAGATCAAAGATAAATATTTCTTCTGCTTTTTTTACTTTTCATTATAACTTATGTGTACACAGCAATCTGAGGGTAGATAAAAAGTCCTTTCTTATTTACAATATCACAAGACAGGTTTTGTGCATTCTTCTCTGGTACATGCTTTCACAATGGGAGTTCACAGCTACATACAAAGGCACAGACAAGAACAGAGGCCTAAGACATATTAAAGCATCAGGTGAGAAAAAGGTCTGTAAATCTTCTGTGATAAACTTTCATCTTTATAGATATATATAAATAAACGTAAGACCTATTCATTACTTCCTCTTATTTTAAAATCAGTCAATTAAACCACAAGCTAGAACCATGGTACTTCCATTCAAAATAGTTCCATTAGAATCTGCTTATGTTAGCCTAAAAATTTTATAATACGTAAAGAATAACATTCTCCTAAATTCAGCTGTGCTTACCTGCTACCCAGTCAATTGCAATGCCACGGATTCCATTTCGTCCTATTCCATTTGTAACAACATTTCTAAAATAAGAACCATCAGGTTTAATTTTACGTATTGCATTCTGAGAAGAAACTGTGCTACTGAAGTCACACCAGAAAATGAAACCAGAAGGCATGTGAACATCCACATGAAGTGCATTTCGTCCTGAAATATTTTGAAAAGTATTAATTAATGATTTTTTATAGAAACTAAATTCTTTAAAGGATATGCTATGCTAGAAAGAAATGCCAAAATTCCAGGCATGACAAGATTTTTTTCCTATTATAATATTCACATACCTCTTCCTGCCAGTGGTACCATRGCTTCAGAGTGATCTGATGTCTCTAAACTAAATCCTTTAATTGCAGAGAGCATGGAAACAACTACAAATGAACTGTATGGGGAACAGGTTCTGTTATCAGGATTTAGCTGAAAGCCAGTAGCACAGGCACAGGTGAATAATCCACCAGGTATGGGCAGGCAAAGCTGCTGACACACTCCAATATTATTACTGCAGCCATTTGTGGAACCTGCAGAATCTGCAAAAGACATACATGGCAAAACAAAAATCTCAACTGTATCATCACAAACACCCATAGATATACACCCAAATGCATATAGTTGTATAGTATTAACAATCAGCTGACAAAAATAAAGATCCTAATCAGAATACATTTTAGCAGAGATGTGATAGCAATGAGTTTACTGGTCTCTTGTCATCTAAGATCAATGGGGCCAATAGCCAGATAAAACAAATTTGAAGCTAAAGTAACAAAATTTCTTAGTCAACATGACTTGAGTAAAACTACATGAGCCAGTAGATGCCTTAACTAGATGGTCGAGCATCTCTTTACCAAAACCAGGCAAAATGCTGCTGACACTTTTCCTGTAAGCCAAATCAAAGCATATCCTTTGAAAAGGCAACCATTCTGTCTCTAAGGATAAAGTTTGACTTTTTGCAAGTTGAATATCCTGTAACATCTCTCTACAAATACTCACTGTCTCTGTAATACACTCGTAGGCTCTTCAGTCTTGGGACATTATCTCTCAGTACGACTTTGTTTGCACCGGTGGCCTTGTCAACTCGTTCAATTACTTCATAATCTCGATCAGTATAGTACAGAAAGGTACCGTAMACAGCAACTCCCCAGGGATGAGAAAGATGAACCACCAGAGTCACACGATTTGTACCATCCAAATTGCCTCTCTCAATCTAAGAAATCATTTTAAAGATTAGGATTATATTTCCTATAGCAACAGTCCAGTGTTATAATATAAAAAAAAATGCAACGCATATACTAAAATCTCTTTTGTGCATGAAATCTTTAGGTACAAGGTAGGAAGAAGAAAAGGCAAGCAGTATATGATTTCTGATCTTATACTTTTGATGGCATTTAATAACTATCTAGATTTTGCTTGGTTCTGAAACTCCCATTTATAAGAGAAAACTGAAGAAACTGAATCACTCATGTGAACCATAGATGCAGAGATAGGTAAAGAAGCAATTATTAAAAATATATCTCCTACCATTCCTGTGCTCGTAACAGCCCAGTACAACTTTTGTTCCTTAATGTCAATGGTAAGAAACTCTACATGGTCCAGGTTGCCAGTGAAGAGGGTTTGTATGCCTGAGCCATCCATGTTTGCACTGGCAATCTTTGCTGGGACTCCACTGTCAGTTCCCTGGTCTGTCCAGTACAGCTTCCTGTAACAGACATTATCAGATCTGTTAGCAGAACTGGCAAGAGAAATCAGTGGACCAGAGTTGCTGAGCACATGCTTAAAACCGATTCCTCTGTCAGTCAAACACTTCAGCACATGCTGAACACAGTTCATGCTAAATCAAACCTCAACAAAAAAGAGCTTATTTGAGAAAGAGAAGAATTCTCATTCTCTTGACAAAGGGAAACACCTGCTTCTCTTCAAAGAGAGGAATGCCTCTTAAATAATTTTTAGAAATCGATAACCTCGTCTGCTTCGTCCCATGATACCACCAGCAGGTAAATGCAGTAGAGTCTTATGACTATAACATAAAAGGACTCCTCCTTATAATAATAATAATTATTATTATTCTGTTGCACAGATGGCTGCAAGATTTCAGAGTAAGTTTGGTTGCAATTTTCAATTAAAACTACAGAATCAGAAAAAAATCTAGATTAAACAAAGAAAAGGCAAATTGTTCTTTTTGGGAACAAGCAGCAAAATTATACTTAGTGCTATACTTTTTGACATGTAACATTTTTCCCATGTAATACGTCTTTCTACTAGGCTCAAGTAAGACATCACAAGATATTTTACAGGAAGACTTTGGAGTACTCTTTATTCTGGGTTCCCATTTTTCAGGGATTTTTTCACAATCATAATATTCTGAGATTTTTTTTTTAATTAAAAAATGGTACTATGCAAGCATATTGTAAATTAAGGAGGATGAACCTCTATGTAATAATTTAGGAAGCTATGYACTTATTTTTACAGCTTAAAAAGAGTAAATAAATTCTGCCCAAATATGAAACAAACAACCGCGTCAAACCCAGGATGAAAACCCTAAAAAACAAGAAAAATATGGAGAATACATTCATGAGAAAATACAACAGCAGTTCTGGAAATTTACCCTCTTGCCGGATCAACTGCCAAACCAATTGGTGTGCCAGCTCCCAGAGAGGTGCCATCATTGGTAATCAGTGTTTTTCTGTACATTATGTCACCATGCAGCTTCAGGACCTATGCAAACATTGAACTTATCAGACCATGCAATATAGAACTTACAGTGCATTTTCAAATTACAGGAATGAAGCCTAAATCAACACAGAGYTGAAATTGCAGAAGACCTTCCTGAACACCATGAAGAAAAAGCCCATTGTTCTGTACTCGAACCACCACCTTTCTCTACCATGCACCCCTTGAAAGAGCTGCTTGCAGCTAAGAACCTGCCTATGATAATGAGGAAGGATCCTAAGCATAAAAACAATTTATCTTTCAGTTTCCATAATATCTCCAAGGCCTGAATGGGTTGATGAAATTCTGATTTAGGAAGTATCCCRTTTCATTTGCTCAAATTAGCTGCCTTTTCATTTAATAGTAGGAATTTATATTTTGGAACAAGAACACTAATGACTGGGTTTATTCACAGTCATTACTATATTATATATTACTTACCCTTCATTTCCCTACTTTGAATGACAATTTTATCCTTCACATACCATGAGACTGCTWGTCTCTAGAAAGCTATATGATACATTATCAAAGCATTTGGGAATGGATCTTACTGGGTTCAATGGCAGCGCTCCTTTACTATCAGAGGCATTGCTTTGGGATCATTGATTTGAAGTAAGGATAGTAACAGTAACACATCTGTGTGTTAAACACTAGAAGCCTAAGGCATTGTAGGGAGAAAACAAAAAAAGAAATTTGTACATAAATAAAGTTTGCAGGGTAGATCTATGCACAAATAAAGTGTCCAGAATATATCACTTTCAATCTTTTTGAYTATGTTTAAATTTAAGTTTCTGTTCAAGTTTGTAAAGTATTTTTCTACCAACAGATAACACTTTAAAGTAAATCTAAGTTTTTCACTAAATAAATATTACTAATTTAAACCTGTATACGTGGCAGTGAAAAATCTAGGCTCATTTTCCAGTTGTCCCTCTTAAATAATCACCTCAATTGACTGTGTCCCTGGGTTAGTGTAATACAGGTTTGCAGATATCCAGTCTAGTGCCAGACCAGTAGGAGCACCAATAACAGCTGCTGGAGCAAAAACTGTCCTGTTGGCTCCATCTGACCTCACTCTGTGAATTTCACCCTTGGAAAGAAAAATAACAAAAGTTAAAAAATGTCAGGAGCAGAAAACACTCTTCTATTCCAACTACACTAGCCTTTTATACTGCAATCTTTTCAAATGCTAGCACAGTTCTAGGCAGAAGAAGGCAGAGGCAGAGATAGGGCAGAACCAGGAACATAAAATGGAGCACAGGAACTACAGAAATATCTTTTTTGCAGAGGGTGATCCATGACTGACACAGGTGTCTCAGCTCTGTTTGGGAGCACAGAAGCCTGAGGCCTGCAGGTCAGGGATGCAGCTGGGGGGCATAGCCCAGAGGCACACCTTTGACAGGCCTTGTCAAGACCCACCCAAAGCAGACCTAACACCTAACACTGGCCCTGCAAAGGCACCTGCCATTCCACTTGCCAGGATTTAACTTGCTGTTAAGGGATAGATCAGCCCTTGACTGCCCACACTACTCTATATGTCAGCTGTGTCTGCTGGCTGACATCTGTCAAGAATATTTTTTCAGACTGCAGAGAAGATGAAACAGATTCCCAAGTACTTAAGCAGTTTCTCGGGCAAAGATTTGCTTAAATAGGTCTATTTAAGTACTTAATTGAACTAAACATTCTCACTTAAAAAGAACAAATAATTAAACAAATTGTAATTTCTTTATTAGTGGCATAGAATACACTTTAATATTAGTTATTTTTAAAATTGTATTTACTTCAGAGCTGCAAAATGTAAAGAAAGCAAGTTGGGGAAAAAAACAAAAATCTTGCGTGGATGAAACGTAACAAGTTTGTGTGAATTGTTTCTGTCAAAACAGAAATCTCCTTATCGACCATCATATTTCTCCAAGACCTAATTATTGCTTTTCTTGACAAAAAGGATTGKTTTTAAGTTTCCAAGAGTGAAGACATATTGTCTTCAGACACACTACCAGAGATTTGTTTCCTTTTGAAGTGTCCATTCACAAACATTATGTATTTTTTCCTCTTTTGTTTTTTGTGACAAGTTAGCCTTATAGAACACATTTAGTTTCTTAGTTCATGACCAGCAATAAAAGCAATTAGTCAAACAATTATAAATAMCTATTAAAAATTAATTCAAATTCATTTTTAAATCTATAAGCCTCACTTGTGCTACCTGGAAATTATTGTTTTGATTTTGCAACCATTTTCAATTTAAAGAAAAAGATGTTTCTCTATGATGTCAGTTCATTTTAAAGAAAAAGATGCTTCTCTATGATGTCAGTTCATTAAGTGCTCGGGCTAAATGCACATACATTCATCCTAATGCTAAGTGTCACTGTGTTCAATGCACTGCTCCCATGGAGAAGTGCTCTGGCTGTGTTTGCAGAATTGGCTCCTAAGTCAAGGGAGCAGAGAGAACAAACTACAGCACAGCAGGGCTGAGTGYGGGTCTGTCAATGCTCTCCAGTGTCTCCTGTTCATGTCCCCAAGTCAGGAAAAAACATTAATCAGATGTTTCTGCTGACAAAAATAAGAACTACTTTACAAAAGAGACAAAGCTTCTTTACTTGTCCTAGGAAAACAACCAACCAAATAAGAAAAACTTTTAAAAAAAACCAAAACAAACCAACAAAACAAACAAAAAACCCACCACACCACCAACAACCAAAAAATGCTAACATATTTCAGTCCAAAACACTTCTCAAAAATAAAAAAAAAGTAAAAAGGTTTTAATTTAGTGCACATTTTGAACACAAATACTAACTTACTGGATTTTCAACCCAATAAATCATCTGCTCAGAGTCATCAAAGTCAACATCAACACCATTTTGAACTCCTGCTATTGGAACCATAGCATCATTTGTCTTCTCCTCAGGGTTCAGAGAAATTCCGTAAATTATATTATCTCGTACAGCAATAAGGAAAGGGTGTTCAACTGTGAAAACAAAGAGTAATTCAGAGTTGCTTCTGGTCAAGAAAAAGGCATTATGATATGCTTTCCCCCTCCCACCGAAAAGTTCCCTGATGCTGAGAATGGCTCAATATTACCAGTGATGTTCTGAAACCACTGACATAGAGGTTTGCTCCCTCACTAGGAACAAGGTTATCAGTTATTTAAACTGCTGTAACATTTTAAGTTTCAGCACTGTGCAATCACAAGGCAAATTCTGAGCAGAAGGAAGTAAATAAGGCAGAAACACTCACTGCCAGACAAAAGAAGGATATTTGTGCAGCTGCTCTAAGCTGCTTTTTCAAATCTCTTAGAAGGGGAACCAGCCAAAGATCTGAGGATTCTGCAGGACCTGCCTGTGATGGGTTTTAATGCATATTAAGCAGGACCCACAAGCATGGAACAACACCACAGGGCAACTGCTGATCACTATTACAAAATGTAACTGCAGTACTGTTTTCTGGTTTTATCCCAAAGGGAGCAGACATATTCCCTTTTGGTATATTTACTTTTAAGTAAACTTGTACCCTTATGCTTAAATCTTATTAACAAAGGGCAATGCATCAGGTGATCTGAAAAAATGCATCAGAGAGCTGCAAAGTGAGAGTCAGCAACTGCATTTCTCATCTGCTAGGAACTAAGGGAAGAGAACCTCCTGAACACAGATTCCCTCCCCTTTTCCTTGTGCTTTGGTCTTTGGAGAACAAATCCTAGSCTCTTCTTCCCATAGGCACAAGCTACCACTTAACAGGGAATTGGGCTGTGGTAGAAGAAACCCATTGAATCTTTTATAATAGACCAAAGACTTGGTTGGTTGGTTTGGTTTTGATTTTCTTTACTGGCTGCTTAACACTGTTAAATAAATTTTGCAGTAAAAATTCTGGCATGAAAACCCACTACACACAGCATCACTGYATCTCTCAAAATCTCATTAGTACTGCCCTACCTCTGATGCAGTTCCTATTATCAGGAGAAAGGATCCATCCTGAAGGGCAAGCACAGGAAAAAAAAAGTGGTCCAGATGAAGACAGTAAGCAGAGATGGCTACAGGGGGATGATGCACAGGAATTAACACCTGAAAATAAGGAAGGGACTATTAGCAGCTATAAGCAACTAGAGAGAATATTCTCATTGYTACTGACATTAACCCAGAACTAAGAAAATTTTGCTATTTCTTTAAAATTAAAATAATGAAATTGTTACTAAGAACCACAAGGAATACAATATACTTGCGACAGGATACAATTTTCCATGGAAAACCAGGACACTATCATAGTAATCTTTGCAATTTTTATGCATCACAAAAAAACTTTYAAACTTTTCTTAACTGCATGAGGAAACCTGTGGGATTTGCAGTCCTTGATTGTAATAACCCTTCTAGATGGGGGATTTAAATTATTTGCTGAAACTTCTTGGAGAAACTAAAGAGAAAATAGTTGCAATGTCTTACTCAAAGATAGTGGGAATTCAATGCCAAATTTCTTAGCTCACTTTGAAACTAGTATGAAAAGTTGTAAAACTTAAACAAAGACACTGAAGATCTCTCCTGACTGCTATTATTACTATATACTAAAATTCAATCTAAACCACTTCCACAAACTTGCTGCTGAACAAGATTTTTCAGAATCAGTAATCTTCATAAGAAAACAAAAATCAGATTTTGAGTACATCCTTAGCAATGGCAGCAGACCATATTCTAAAAAGCTTGGAAGTTCCAGGAATTTACACAATTGTTACTAATATAAAAACTAACAAGAATTGAAAACAAATTAACATGACAATAAAATAATGGCATAAACTCAGAACTCAAACTGTAAGAAAATAGTTCATGTCATCAGTATAAAAAAATCTAAACTCTGGTTAGTGTAAGATCCAATGGTTAACAAAATAGGAGAGTGGATGACAGTTTTATTACTGCTGGAATTTCAATCAGCATGTAATTACTCCTTCATTTGTCAACATCAGTATGTTTTGCTATTCTGCAAGTACTCTATTCTCTCCCTTTTTGCCTGGCCACATAAARTACAATAGAATAATTCAGAATGAAAAATTATAAAATGTACTAAATACAACGAAGAAAAAGAAGAAAAAATTCTCCAGGGATAGAAATTTTTTTAAACCCTGGGTTGTAAAATAAAACCTCTCAAACCATAATTATGATGAATAAATAAAGGCTATGCCCTGCTAACTGAACAATTTACAGTGAGAATAGGCAGCTTTAGTTCTGAACATGTCTGAGGAAGGCTTTGTTCCAAAACAAATCCAGCACTGAAAGTACTAGTGCCTTACTCAGATACTCAGGGAAGTYTCCACCTTCCCTGGCATGGGGGTGTATTTTGAGGAAAAAAAGAAAAAAAAAGGCAATATTTATTAGCTGGAAACACTTCATACACAAGAAATATAACTGAAGCTGAAAGATAATATTCATATCAACATGCTCAACACTCTTCAAGTCATACCATGAAATAACAAAAAAGACTGATATGAAAGATCTCTACCTAACAGAAATAATGTAGGCTTTTTTTAGTCTTTAAGCTGCAAGAGATCACCTGCACAAGATCTCAGAGAGAATATTTAATGCAATGAAGGGGATTATTTATCATTATTGTTTCATTGACTAAAATAATGTAGAAGTACTTTCAGAGAAAATTGATGACAGTAATCTTTTCAGAAATAATTATTGCTGCACAAAAATTGAATCTAGTATGCCACAGAGAGAAATTTTTAAAATTAAAATGCTTTCCAAAAATGCCTTTATAGTCTTGTAAAAACATTCAGAACAAAGTGCAAGAAAATGGCACATACTTCCTCTGCATTATTCTTTTTGGCTAGTCATCATCCCAAAATGCTGCCTAGGTGGTTGCTTTCCCTCGCACCAGAATTAACAGTCAATAATATGAATTATTTGTTTGTTTTAACGCAACCCATTTGCTGAAGGGACTGATTCTTGGTGTTCCAATGCATGACATCACTGCATGCTTATTTCTGCAATTACCAAAGTTTTTTGATGAACTTACCATCAGGCTGCTTTACAGGATGGACTGCCACAAGACCCAAAGGCTGGTGAATGTTATAAATCATAACTGTCTGGTTTCCTCCATGCCATTTATTGGCCCGAATTACTCGATTAGTATAGCGGTCACTCCAGTACACAAAATCTTCAAAGACAGTTAGACCATGTGGATGCTGCAATATCTAAAAAGGCAAGGTTGATTATCAATTTACTTCTGGAGATTTGCAGATGTAAAGCTTGCAATGAAGTAGTAATAAAGATGAGCATAATTTTAAAATAAATAAATAATGAAGCAACTGTGTCTCAAAAGATATTTTTCAGGAAAAAATATGAAATATCAACTATTGTCTAAAAACAATAATTAATAATGAGGAAAATATATCTTTTTTTTAAAGTGGAATGCTATATAGACCCTGTGAGATAAAGAGAATGAGGAATTAACAAAGCAGTCTAACTACTTCGGGTAGAACCCACAGATAAAGAGCCAACTGGAGATTTTCAAAAGCACAAGAGGAAATGTCTCGTGAGAATTATGGACTTGTCAAGAACCTGCATCCTTGATAAGCTCCCCTAAAATTTACCAGAGGATCAAAGAAGGTGGCTTATCTAGATTTCAGRTAACCAGGAGTGGAAAGATTGCCTTGGCTCCTATATCACACTAATTGTCTCTGCAGCCAAAAGTAAAAGCCCCAGGAGTCAATTACTGAAAACATTCACATGGTTATTGATACCACTTTCTGTGTGCCAGCTGAACATCTGCACTTATAGCACAAGGACAGCGCTACAAGCTGCCAGCAGCACTTCACCAGGAGACAGACTTTAAGAGGGATTGTCTTGATGGAGTTGCTGCACAGAGCAAGTCATAGCACAACACCCTTCACTGCTGTCAAGAATAGTAGCAATAATTACTCACAAAATTCCAGGAAAAGTTTCTCCAGGCTTTCTCTACTATATTTGGCTACAGAAAATGTACCACCTAGTTGCAGCACTGTCAGACGTCACCTTCAGATTTCATACAGGCAGATAGAACAGATGAGAATGCTATAAAGCACCACGTCTACAGGCAGCTCCAGACTCTGCTGAAGATCTCCTGAGAGACTGAATAGGATAGCAATTTCTCTTTTTCCAGCAGCAGGAGGCAGATAAAATACYTCACATCTGCTTCACTCAATAATTTTGAAGAAAAATACACCCAAGTCTATGACAATGATAATATATTTTTCAGTACTATCAGCAGGGACACAGGGAAAACAACGGCTCCTTATTAGTGTCTTACCAGATCACTTGCAACCACCTGTCGTCTGTTGTTTCCATTGTAATCACAGAAATCGATATAGTCAAGATAAGCATCAGCAAAATAGAGAAGTTTATTTGGATAATCAATGGAAAGTCCATTGGGCCAGTAGATTTTATTATTAACAATCACTGTGCGCACTTTGCCATCCATGCTGGCTTTTTCAATGCGAGGGTTTTGGCCCCAGTCCGTCCAGAACATTACATGAGCMCTGAAAAAAGTAACTCATGGTTAGCAATCTGGGAAAAAAAACTAGCTGCCTATGGAGAAACATTCCATAGAGAGTCATTTGCCAAAAAGCAGAAGCAATCTTTCTGTGAACAGTCTTACATAATGGTACTGAAATAATTTATTTTAGCAACATGCTTACTGAAGATATTACAGTAATTTCTGTTATAAAAATTCTTGTAATACTTCTACTGATGTTTCTATTTGTCAATAATAGCAGCATATAGAAGCTAYTGTGTTGTGTTGTGTACTGGTGTCACTGGTTTTTAATGTTGATTATAATCTCATTCTCCAGCTGCTACATAATTATTTAACACAGGCTTACACTCTAACAGGTATGCATTGATAATGTTAACAGCACTGAAACTGGCAGTAAACAGAATTCAAGGCATTGAAAACTTCAAAAAAAAAGGGTAAAACTTTGTACATGAACAGTTCAAATCATCACATTAACTCTATACCACTTGCTTTTGTGATAACAGTACAATCTAGATAATTATTTCAGACTTGGAACCATGAAGGTAGGCATATGACATGAAATCACATTAAGTTTGTGGTATACCACCAACTGAAGTGATACATCATAATTTTGAATTAATACTTCTTAACTCAGAAGCAAATGAAAAAAAATCTTTTATAGGTAAAAAACCATCTTGTTGCACTGAAACAGAACAACATATCACCAGTATTTACTTAATGACTTGAAATACTAATCAACTCTGCAAACACACTAAATTGTTCTAAGTTGTTCCTTTCACTTGTCATTTACAATTCCAATACAATTTGGACATGTCTTAAATTTTAATAGCTACATCATAAAATAAGCATCTTAATAAAAAATAATATGAAAAATCTTACTCAGTTCTAGGATCTAACACTAGTCCTCTTGGGTTTGTTATATTTTCACTGATCAGCACAGTCCTGTGGCTCCCATCCATTTTGGAGACTTCAATAGTTTCCAGAACAAAGTCTGTCCAGTAAAGGTTACGACCCACCCAATCCACTGCTATACTCTCAGTCACAGTGACACCACTGTCAAACACCTATTTATGAACAAAAAAGCARGTGGGGGAGAGGAAAAAAAAAGATTATATTAAATTTTACCCTTTGCATTTCTATAGATATGAAAAATTATGAACCAAGTTTCCAATATCTTCTAGGTCTATAATGCAGAATGAATCACAATGTACATATTCAAAATTATGGCAAAGCATAAACCCAAACACTCCTACTAACTTCAGCAGGTCTATTGAAGAAGTTAGAATTTACTAATAGGAAAACCAGTTTATATTGTGATGCTTAAAAAAGGGCTTCTTGAAAGCAYTCAGTTTCCCTTTTCAAATAGCTATTTGAAATGTTAGCTTAGCTTATCTACAAAGTTGTTTCATTTCGTCTCTTATCTCTTTTCTTACTATATTTGGATTTTCCTCTTCTCCTTCATTAACTAAAGATCCAGTGTCTTCATTTTCTCTCCATAAAAGACAAGAAAACTTACTCAGCAAAACTTACTATTTTTCGGTCAGTCCCATTTTGATAAGCACTCCAAATTTTATCCTGTGTTGTATCAGACCAAAAGATACGATCTGTGACTGAATCAAAATCAATAGCCACAATATTTGTCCCATCCCGAACCAGAGAATAAATGCTGTGTGACTGAGAAGTGATGTTATCCACAACTATTTGGTTACGACTYGCCACCAGCAAAAGAAGATTCCCAGATTCTGTCAGAGGAATAGAAATTAAAATAAACCAATGAGCTATTCAACAGTAACTGGGAGAAAAAGAAACRCTGAGTAATTTAACATGACTTTATAGCATCAACACTGTAGTATCTAGACATAAATATTGAAAGGACAAATTTAAATCAATTCCCAGGCCAAGATATAGTATCATGTCCAGTCTGTCCATCCTGACTTTTAAATCTACATTGGCTTTTCTCCATAACTCTTCTTACAGACTTCCCTCCCAGGCTCCTATCGGGACCTTAGGTCCTATTGCCCACTGTCTAACCAGTTTGCTGCTGACATCCAACACTCATTCCTCCATAAAACACTTTCATCTCCCACTCCCGATTCAACTTCCAGCTTTTGGCACCTCCAATTAATCTACTCAGCCTGGTCTCCCTCCTTTGTAACCCACCTTCTCTTTTTTCCCCCTTTAGACCATGTGGGAACAAGGGAGAAGAAACAGATTACAGGAAAGCCATAGATTGCTATAATTAGGTTGCACAGATAAGATGCTGAAAAACAACTGAAGAGCATCAACCATAAAGACAGCAAAGTACAAGAAACTCCCTATTAGTRATGGCCAAGCTATTGTGCAGGGAAAATGCAAGTGTCTTCCACAACCTGAGTATATCCCTAAACCAGGAAACTTGTAGAGATAAATTCCACGGGGTTTATGGCTCCTCCACCCTGTCAGTGTACTACAAAAGAGACAGAGAACAACTGGCATCTAGGCTGCATCAGTGATGTCTGCTCCTTACAAATGAGCAAAGTACAGCATAGGTACCAGGTAAGTCTTATGAAAGGCTGGGATTTAAACAATTTGTGAGCATTGAACTTTATAAACAGTTAATTTTGGGCTACGGCTTACAAGCCTCTGACATTGCTTATCTTCAAAATATTTTTTTTGATCATTGCAAACTAAAAAAAATAGCATTCATTTAAATATACTATTTCTATGAAATATTAGTTTCTAATTAACCCTACAGCTGACAGTTTTAATTCGCACGGTCATCTGCCGTGAATGGCTCTAAAATCAACTCTTTTAAGAGAAAAAGATCATAATGGCAAAGTGTTGGCGGTTAGGATTTTTCCTATAGTTGCTTTCTCTCAGGGAATTTTCTCCCATTTGTTGCTAAAAGATAATTAACGACTGGTACTTAAGAGAGACAAAGGATATAGCCAAGGAGAAGAGGGATGAGTGCAGCTGGCTGCATTATCTAGCCGAGGGACAATTACTCAGGAAGGGCAGCAAAACCTCGAGATTTTGGCTGGGGGGGTGAGGGCTAGGCKGGACTCCTCGTTTTTGCTGTCGGCATCGGAGGAGGACGGTCGGTCGAGCTGATGCCACTGCCACCGCCCAACCCTGTACTGCTTCTTCCTTACTGTAGGTGAGCCTCTACTTGTAAGAGCAGCTATTATTAACATCCTACCTCACTAGAAAGGGCCCTCACCATCTACCTGAGTGCCTCAGGGGAAAACCCGGGACCCCGAGCCCCCTCGAAGGAGCCTCTCCTGGCTGCACGGAGCCGGGCTGCCGCTGCCCAGCCCCGTCGTTTTTCTGCCACTGCTCCAGGTTTTCGCTACACTCCAACCCCGCACCTCTGCCTGCCAGGAAGCTCCTACGGCTCCTGCTACAGCTGTGGAGTTTCTGATATACTTCCTCTGCTACTCTGGGCTTCCAGCCGCCGCTCCGCGCTTCCTACTGCACCGCAACTCCCCATCCAGCCCGCCGCCATTGCCCCGTGAGGGAGACGCGGCCGCCCTCGCGCCACAGCGCCCCCTGCCGGCGCAGGGGAATCACCGNGTATTCAGTATTAACTGATTTATACAAGCCAAAAGGGAGGCAGACAACTTTAGCTCACAAAGGAAGGATGTTGGAGGTCCACCCTGGAGCGTGCCCCCAGCCAGCGCCACGGCAGCCCAACTCCCCATCCAGCCCGCCGCCATTGCCCCGTGAGGGAGACGCGGCCGCCCTCCCGCCACAGCGCCCCCTGCCGGCGCAGGGGAATCACCGCAGCCGCCCCGCCGGGCCGGCGCCAGCAGCGCCCCTGGCGGCCGAGAGCGGAACTGCAGCGAAGGGAAGCGCCCGCAGCGCAGAGGCGGCGGCCCCGGGGCTCCGCTTCGGTTCGGTTCGGTTCGGTTCGGTTCGCTGCTGCTGCCGCTGCCGCTGCCGCCGCCAGAGGGGTTGGCTGCTTGTCTTGTTATACATATCTACATGTGTACATATATTCATAAAGAACTGCTATTCCTTTTCCCATAGCTTTGCCTGAAAGCTCCTTAATTTAARAGTTATAATAATTTGGAGGGAAGGACATCGTATTTTTCCATTCCACCTTCCTTGGCAGACACCTGTCTTTCAAACTGAGACACAAAGCTGGACAGTTTGCAGGCACTGCTGTCATTCTTAGACTGACATCAATGTTTCTCACCTGCTGCTTTACAAATCCTCCCATTGGCTTCTAGAATGTATCCTTCATCACAATAACATCTAAAAGATCCTCTCTCGTTGTAACAGTGCTGACTACAAAAGCCTGGAGGGTCACATTCATTAATATCTTCACAGGTCTTGGAGTCATTTGCAAGCTGGTATCCAATAGGACAGGTACACTGAGCTCCAAAAGGTCCTTGAATACATTCATGAGTGCAGCCAGCATTATTGTCAGAGCAGCTTTCCTGATCTGAAGATGGGTTGGGGAAAGAGATAASCAAATAGTCAACAAATGCTTCCTGTGATAAATTTAAATCTTTACAATTGTAATATTAGCCAAAGACTGCTACTAAAATGACTGCAGAATCTCGGTTATGCAGTGTGAGAATGGACTGTGGTCCTTATGCAAAATATAGCATACAGAGTGCACATTAAGGTAACAACATCACATGTACTGAATCTCATCAAATGAATGCCAAACAGAAGGCTGTCTAAGTATATGCAACAACTTTTTCAAAAATAGCTAGAAATACACAAAAATTTACTTTACCACTCCAACCCTATAGTTGTATAAATAATGATTTAAAATAGTTTATAATCATACCTGGCTGGGGTTCATCTGAGAATGTGCATTGATTAAAGAGAAGAAGGAGGAAAGAAGGAAAGAAAAAGATTATGTTTAAATCAATTCATAATCAACATAAATACAAATTCTTGCTACAAATTTACTTCTTGATTTTAATCATGATTCTTGAAGTTAAAAATTTAAAAGAGAATATTAAGGATTGAATCACATTTCATCTGAATAAAAAGCATACTATGATTTAGCGAATGTGTCCAGGAACACAAAGCTCATTCCCATGTAGTTATATAAAAATCTAAAGTTGGACATAGCAAACAAATWCCTCAGTCATCATTGCAGTATCTTTTCACTGAAAGCAAGTTCCACTTAGAAATTTGAGCTCAAATTACATTCTGCTTACATTTCCACCAGAAACATTGTGACATTAAATAGAGCATGCTGAGTATTCCATTTCTTTCTGAAGACATGACACATAGTCTACAGTAGATACTTGAAGAGTAACTTACTGCACAGCGGGGATTCATCAGCTCCATTAGGACAGTCAGCAGAATTGTCACATACTTTGCTGAGATTCACACAGACACTGTGACCTGGACACTGCCACTGCCAGCTGGGGCACCGGAAGGGCTGAGTTGGACAATCCCTCTCATCGCTCATATCCCTGCAGTCGTTATCCCCATCACAGATCCACGCTCGGTACACACAGTTGCCATTATCACAGCGGAAAAGCGAGGGAGGACATGTTCTGGGAGGACACCTGTGATGTTCATCTGAACCATCTGCACAATCAACATGGCCATCACATTCCCAGTGATCAGGAATACAACTGCCATCTGACTGACACTGGAATTCATGCTGGTGGCACATCCCTGGTGGTCTTGTAGCTAGAACAGTGACATTCAACAGTTCAGAAGCTGTTTCAATTTAGACAGAGAAGCAAAACCACTATGTGCAGTTCATCTCTTATATAACTAGTTACAGTGCTATTAAGAAACGTGCTGCTTTTAGATCAGGCCATAGATTCACAGTCAGTCACTCTACATGACATTTCAAAATGTGACTAATTTAACTCCTACTTTATAATGTGGTCAACAAGACAATTCAACTATTATTATACTTTGARCAAACACATATTTAAACCTATGTACCTGTCCAAAGCTACAGAAAAGTAGCTTCTCTTTCACCACCCTGTGCTGTAGCATTTTGATTAATTTAAGTGTAAAAAATTACTCAAGAAAAAAGTTTCAATCTAACTCTCATGAATACCAGATTTTCAGATTAATACACTTTACTTTGCTTTAAAATCCTTTGACTGAAATGCCAGGTAAAACAAAATACTATAGCCAAAAGGAATGCAAACTGACTTCTTTGTTTGGGACATCTACTCTTGCCAGCATAATCTGCTTAGTGTATTCCAAGATTGTTAGAGGGATGAAGCRCCTCTCCTATCAGAAAAGACTAAAAGAATTAAAATTGTTCAGCCTGGAAAAGAGTAAGCTTAGGGGTGACCTTATTGTGGCCTTTCTTATAGGTTCCCTCAGGTACTGAAAAATGGGGAGAAAATTTTTACAAGGCCATGTAGTTACAGGACAAAGAGGAATGGCTTCAAACTGAAAGAAAACCAGTTTAGATTAGATATTAGGAATAAATTCTTCACTGTGAGGAAGGTGAGGCACGGGAACAGGTTTTCCAGAGAAATTGTGGATGCCATATCCCTGGAAGTGTTCAAGATCAGGTGGGATAGGGCTTTGAGCAACCTGGTCTAGTGAAAGGTGTCTGCCCATGGCAGGGAGATTGAAATTAGATTATCTTTAAGGTTCATTCCAACCCAAGCTATTCTGTGATTCTGTGATATTCTTTCGCTGGAACCTGTGTTTGAAATTCCTGCTCAGGAAAATGACGTAAAGACAAGTTTCCGTGAAAAGAATATTAAGATTTCAAAGACAATATTTTACATAGCAGATTAAAGGAAATTTCCAGAAGCATCACTTAATAACTCAAGTATTTCTTTCAGCATCAATATACTTACGGCAATCAGCCTCGTCTGAGTGATCGTTACAGTCAAAAACACCATCACACTGGTAGTAGGTGCTGATACACTGGTCTCCACTTAGACATTTAAACTCTGTGGCACTGCAGTTATATACTACAAAATTTAAAAATATTGAATGTTATTTATTTATTTTACAGAGCTAGACTGCATCAGATTTACCCTACAGATGCTTAAGTCTGATATGGTATCAATTCCACTGAAGACCATAATTTCCCTGAGACACTGAAAATACAATGACTTTGTAATTCACAGAAAACAGAGGAAACAGATTTCAGCCCTCCACAAGCAGCACAGAGATCAAAAGCATCACAAGCAGGATTAATTTATGGATAGGTTTATTGTGTTGTCTTGGAGCTGGTAATATGAGATCACCAAAGACTCCTTTAAAAGTGTGAGAAAACAATAAAGAGGCATTCAACAAAGGAAGTTACACTTACTGCAGTCATGCTCATCAGCACCATCTATACAATCTTTGTCCCCGTCGCAGACATAGAATGGGTCAATACAGCGATGGTCTGGACACTGGAATTGCCTGGGTTCACAAGTACCTGTGAAAGCTATTAAGAATGACAATAAATGCAAATGTGTTTCTTTCCTCTCTTTTGAAATTAGCATATTGCTGAGAAAGTAGAAAACATTATCCCTAACTTGCAGCTTATAATACAGCAACTAGCAATCATAAAAATTTCAAGCACTAATAAATTAATATCAGGTAATTTTTCATTTATATGTAGGCTTGGGCTCATGGAGAATAAAACAAGAATTCCACGTAGTCGTAAATAGCTCAAAAGAAAGTACATGAAAAAGCTACTATCTTACTTCTGGTAAAAACTTCTAGCCTAGGTTAGCTGACTACACCATAAGCCATCAGTGAGATCACTCATGAAGTAGGTGTTTAGAACATCTCGGCTTTAACTGCTTTTTGCTAATTACAGTGGATGACGTTAGGCAGCACCATGATTACGATTATCATATTTGCCCCTTTTAATTTTTTTTAAGTATTTCTCTGCATTCTACTTGGCCCTAAAACTTCAAATTAGACAAGTTTTCCACATCTTAAGGACTACAAAATATCGGTCTAAATTAGATACTAGTCCTTTTTTCCCAATTTCATTTATAATCCTTATACCAACAGATATATCTATGAAGATATGCACAGCTGACTATAAAAACAACAGATAGTCATGATACTCACTGCAGTTTTTTTCATCTGAGCCATCACCACAGTCRTTATCAGTATCACATAGCCAGATTCTTGGGATACATTTTCTATTATCACAGGTGAACTGGGTTGCTGAGCATGAAGAGGGTCCTTGTGTAGGACAATTCAATTCATCACTGCCATCAAAACAGTCATTATGTTTATCACAATGCCAGCGACCCGGAATACACTGTCCGCTGGCACAGGTAAAAGCTGAAGAAGCACAAGTATTGTCTGAACAAAAAAAAAAAAAGTCTTTATAAAGATCTTCAAAACTTGCCTTTCCTGCAACAGTTATCAGTACATTCATTACACTTAGAGAATGCCTAAAATATGCATCAAATTCTAAAGTGCACATTGCTTAGAATTAAAATGTCTGTAAAGCAACATGCTGCAAAACTGAACAGAATAATTACAAGCTTTTTTTAAACTGCAAGAAGCAATAAAAAATTAAAGTTAACCACTCCACAACAATCTAAAGAACAAGAAAAGGAACATCTTCTAGTGACCACTTGCTTTATACTTTTCCCCAAAAGATATTCTAGTTATTCTAAAATGGCGCATTAATAAGAAACAGTTTATACCTCAGTCATGCTAGTTAGTCCTGTGCATTAGAGAGCACATTTTACTACTCTGTCCTATTTTCTTGTTTGTGATTTAAAATATTTAACTCTGAAGAAGCACCAGATATGTCATAAAAGCCTTTTCGATATCTTCAGTATCTTATCCTCTCTTCAATGCCTTATCAACTGTGATTATCCCGCTGTTTTCTTATTTACTTGAACGACAAAATATTTTGTGTGAGACACTCTACTGTAAAACCAGGAGATGAACCATTGTACTTTTAATTTACTTAACTGTTAAAATCCAGATGTAACAAAATAGATCAGCATTGCCCAAATATTATGAAAAAAAAATCTTTTATTATGATGTTAAGTGGAACAAAAGGTGCCACTATTATCTTAGGGGAAGGTTAGGCAGTGTAGATGGTTTTATTGTTTTTCTTATGATGCTATTTTTGAAGTGTCTTCATCTACACTATGATGGCTTGTTCCTCTCCATGCATCCAAATTAGGCAAGCTATTGATATTCCGCTATCTTTCAAAACTTACAAAAAATAAGAATAAAGACAACATTTTTCTTTAGAAAATAAATTTTTGTTACTCTGTAAATTGAATTTTGAGAATGGTGAGATACGAATATTTTCATGCATTGTTTAGGTGGCTGATACTGAATCCTGTATTACTACAATATAATTTCCAAAGTAACTAATTATTCTCCAAGTAATTTCCAAAGTAACTAATTTCCCAGGAAGATTTCAGGATTTATTCACAGATGCAACACTAAAAAATTGGAGTTTATTCCAATGAAGCCATACTGACTCATTAAATTTCCTGAACTGCAAACAAGGAACACTAACTGCAGATCACAGGGATTACTTACTTAAAGAACCACAGTTTTGTTCATCACTGTTATCATGGCAATCATCAACACCATCACACTGGTAGTATCGAGGCACACATCTTCCATTACCACAGGAAAATGAGTGGGAGCCACACTGCAAGGTGGGCGGCTCATTGGATGGATCCTCAATGCATGTCAGTTGATTCAGAGCCAGCTTCATGCCATAAGGACAGCCACACACTCTCTGAAAGTTAGGAACGGGGAAGCAGAAATGGCTGCAGTCTCCATTGGGATTTGTTCCTCTATTACAGTAGTTAGAGCCTTAAATAGTGATAGAGAAGATCAATGCACACACTGCAGATAACATCTTGGCAACTATTAAAAGTGCACAATAACTGTAAAAAAAAGTGCTGTAGCAAGTCCTGGTTTTGCATACACTGCACAACAAGGTCAAGCTCATTGACAGCAATAGTAGCAGTAACATAAAAGAAGTGTCGGAGTCCATATACTCTTCCTGACATAAATGTTTATGGAAGACAAAAACATGCTATTAAATTTCATCCAATTTTCTGACAATTTTCAGCAACTGTCTGGAAATAAATAAACTACCACAAAAGAGAACCTCTGTCTAATCAAGGCTGTGTGACCAGATTCAATCTTTTGATACCAAGTAGTCAGTGAACCTTAGATTTAACCATATGTTTGATGAGTGTATTGGCTGTTCCACAAAATTAACTACAATACCAAATCCTTGGCTTAGATCATACAATCACATAGAATTTGAGAAAATAGGAAAACAAGAAAAAATCAGTGATTTATATATAGTAATTGCTTGAAGAATAGTAATTTGACTAATAAACATTTACCTAATTCCTCAAAATAAATAATTTAGTTTAAATAAAACTTCTACCGAAAAAGGAGAAATACGAAGTTGTAGTTGGTGATACAATTATACAAAACACAATGGAATGATAATTTCATTTTGCTTGGCTGTTACGTACAGTAACAGATGGGGTAGAGGGAAATTGCATCCAGTCACAAAGCAGTGACTGGGTGCAATAAARCAATGGATTTAAACAACTGGAAATAAACAGCACAATGCCGGTGCTGCCTCTTGTGCATGTCAGTTATGATTCAGTGAAGCCATTCAAAGAATTGAAACTGGAAATCTGCTGTCCTGACATTTTGTCTCTTATTCCCTATATCACATCCTCCCTCTGCAGAAGAAAGGGGCTCACCTATTTGGGAATGAGCGTCATATGCTTTAACATGCATGATGTTACTAATGCCCCTTCTTATAATAGTCATCTCTCCTCCATCAGACTTCCTTACTCGAACTATTCCACCAAGTCTCCAATCAGTGAAATAGGCATAACCTGTTTTGAAAAATATTTAACATATTATACAGAACTACGGCATAAAAGATCAAGTATCATAAAAAACTTTAAAAGAATTTTCATGAAAATTTAACCATTTTTAATAATTGTTTCATGAAAAAGACAAAAGGACCTTGACCACTTATAATGCTGTCAAAGTGAGCCTTCAGTCACAGGCAGACATAACTTAGAGAAGCCTTCTCAAACTTTACTGAAATTGGCATATAACAAACCCAACTAGAATTTCAAATTCCAAGGCAAATTAAGACTACTTCACAGAAATTTTTAGAGTATTTTTGATGATACTTTTATATTTGATCATGTAGGTCATGTACTGATCTCTTTCTTCAGACACAACATAAATCCAGTAATAAACTTTACATATAATTATTAGAAAGCCTGAAATGCTAACCATCTCTGGAGTGGTGATTCACTTTGTTCAGCATGAACAGCTCACCTTGGAAGCTATAATTAGTACAGTATATCTGACTTGTTGCACTACATGAATTACCTGACCTATCTAAAATGATTTTAAAATAAATATACATAAAATCAGTTCTAAAACCAAGCAAGAAGTACTAAACACGTATTTTTAGTAGGATGTTTCAAGAGTGCTTTTTTGGG
Source organism: Cardinalis cardinalis (assembly GCA_014549065.1). Classification (NCBI taxonomy): domain Eukaryota; kingdom Metazoa; phylum Chordata; class Aves; order Passeriformes; family Cardinalidae; genus Cardinalis; species Cardinalis cardinalis. Next base: position 5,247,773 of record JACDOX010000003.1, read on the forward strand.
AAAATCAGTATTGCAAAATCTCTGCCATTTTATGCCACAAACTCACAGGTCATCATATGAAAAGAAAAATCTGTGATAATGATAGATAATATTTTTCAGTGCCAGACTTACCTCCAAAAATTGTAAGGCCAAATGGGTGAGTCATCTGAGTAATGTGTTCAAGAGTCCGTCTGTCCAGCCCATCAAAGGTGCTGTGCTCAATTTTATCAAAAAAAGCATCCACCCAGTACAGCCTCAGAGAACTAGAAATAATGAAAATATTATATCTTTTTAAGTAACATTATGTCCATTACAAAGCACTAGCATTTTCTTAAATAATAATCTTCATCCTACAAGAAGCTATTGGGGTGTGTGGGAAGGGATTCTGAGAAAACCTTGTATTTTAAGGCTTTTCAACCAATTGAAAGATAAGGTCTTCAAGAACAGAGTACCAGTGCATCCAATCTGACATAATTCCATTATTTTTACTCCCTAACAGTTTAAAGAAAGAACCAGGTTTGCACAGAAAGCTTTTCTGCCTTCTGTGTTGCCCTTACCTCCAGTCAATGGCGAGGCCATTGGGCCAGCCTAGCGTTGTATTGACAATTGGCAAGGCATGGGATCCATCGCTCCAGGCCCTCATGACTTTTGCYGGACGGAACCAATCTGTCCAGAATATGTACCTGAAAGGACACATGTCAGAAGATACATAAACTAAATTATATAATGTGATTAAACAGAGTAAACATTGGAAACAGCATTAACATTTTTCTTTGTATGACATCCTTTGTATAACTTTAAAAAATACCATTTCATGTTGTCCCTGTCCTCAATTGGCAGTAGTACCAACAATTCATATTTTTCCTGTATACAATYGCCAGAATCTTTGGAAGTATTTTGGTCCTTTAGATAAAAAATATCCATAACTTGATTAAGGTTCTCATGTAATTACTGACAGATAAATAGAACCAATCAAAAATGCATCTTCCAGCACGAATACTACAAAGGATTTTCTTCAGATATATTTAACTTATGCTTACAGCCAAAGAGTTGAAGTTAATGTTAAATAATTTTATAAAGCAGCAAATAAAATATGTTGGGATATCCAAGGATCCAGGTTCAACATTATTGTTATGAGATTACTTTTAAAATAGTGTATTTGGTTACTCATGAAAAATCAATATCCAAGAATCAAGAAATTCAGTAGTACAACATTAGGAAGCCAAACTATGCTGTGAAAGAAGCACTGTCTTGGCATTGGCAAAGAACACAGAGCATGGAATTTGAAAATAAGCACTTCCATCAAAGAAAAGCAGGGCTTCATTTTGTGTATGGAGTCACATATTTAAGGTCTGTATCAAATACAAACAGTAGGATCCAATATGGTTCAAATGAAGAAATTCAGAGAGATAGAACTACAGAGTCAATGTTAGCAGACTGGAAATTGAAAGTATATCAAAACCAATTTAACAAACTCCATCTTTCAACTGCRAGAAATAGCTTTGTGAGTGATACAAAGAAACCAAGGTCTTTTGCCTTTTATCAATGAACAGGAGTAAAAGGAAAAAAACATAGTGCTTTTAAAGAGAGTTCTTTTGAGTGCTTCTGTCATGTGCAATCTCTGTCATCATGGCCTTTCCTCTGTGTGCTGAATCCTAGGCTAGAATAAAACAGATGAAATAAAGACAAGACAACTGAAAAGAGATGGTATTTTGAAAAGAACAAAAATCCAGAATCAGATGTAAAGCGATTCTCACCAGTTCTGCTTAAACCATTAATTTGTACATATAGTTGAAAATTAGAATCTAAACTTACCCAACAACAGGATGAACCACTATTGAACGAGGATTATTTAAATTCTGAACAATAGCTCTCCTGGATTTATCTGCCAGCCTCATCACACTAATGCTCCTGTATCGAGGATCTGTCCAGTAGAGGTTCTTTGAGATCCAGTCAAAAGCTAAGTCTTCAACACTTTCCACTCTATTAGCAGTCAAGATCTCTCTTCCTAGAATTTATAACACACAGAATGATTGCAAATGTTTAGGAACAGGGGAAATAACATGAGTGCAGTATTCTATTGACAAAACTTGTTGTTCTCCTTGGTAAAAATGCTACCTCTGTGCTACTTAACATAAAGACCAATAACTAAGGGGAGGGGAAGGGTGCCCCTTTGCTCTATACAAAGAAGGTGTATGTCCACAAGCAGAACTGGAAAAGAGGGGAAATAAAGACTAGCCAAAGGTCAGAGAAAAATCTGTCACTAAGTTTACACTGAGGATTTTACAAATAAAGCTCAGTAAGGTCAGTGCAGTAACAACATCTTGCTCAATAGCCAGACTTTACCTACTCTTTGCATTGTAATGGTCAGCTGCAGTCCACCATTACCTGACCCAAGGAAGCAAGCGAGTGCAGAAAACTATATGCTGACATTTGATCATCATTATAAATTGGAGAGAAACATTCTTTACACCAGCATAAATAGAATTTCCAAAAATCTCACCAAGTTAATAATCTTTTTCTGTATTACAGTATCAGCAAACATCCTGCTCTCCAGATAGAATTCAACAAGCTTAATATGAGTTGTACAAAAATTTTTGAGAAACATTTTCCAGGTTACTGGGGTCACACTGAGATTTATCTGTATATCTCATAATGTGACTTTTCACTATTTTTTTTAGAAAAATATATATTACAGTCTCCTTACCATAATTACTCTACAATTCCCAAGCATGATTCTCACCTGAACCATCCGTTTTCTGTTTATATATCATATCTTTACTTGTGTCTGAAAAAAAAATTGTGTCATCCTGAGCAGAGAAGTCAATTCCAACAAAGTATGAAGGGCTCCCTGTTACAGGTATGATCACATCTTCCTGGGTGGAGAGATTGAATGGGATTCCCCGCACTGCCRTCTGGGATGAAAAGAGCAGAAACTGTCGCACAGCTGTGAAAGGAAAAATCAGACACAGACTTTAATGATTCACAAGGGAGGACACCTGAGCATTAAGAAAACCWTTGTTTTATTTTGACAACGCTAATAGCCTGAAAGTAGAAAAAGAAGAATGAGATAATAGGGATTTAAATACTGACAAGACTTAAAACTGAGGAAGAAAACCAAAACCCTATCCAAAATATTAGACAATGTGGTCAAGTATTCCTTTTTCATTGTTACTGTGGTCCTAATACACTTTATAAGCAAACATTATGCCTATGGAAGCAGAAATTATCTTCTGTACTCTTCTCTTTGCAATAATCTATAAAAAAATAACTCACAGGCTTTGGCTAGCCACCATAAAACTAGACAATACCTGGAGTAGCCAGATAAATGAATGGCCAAATACTAGAATTATAGACAACATATATGACATACTTTGTCAGTAGACAGTCATAGTAAATGTGCATCAGTGACAATTCTGCACTCAAAAAGGAAGCAGAAGATTGCTGATGGAAACACACASCTCCAAAACGGAATCTATTATTCTTGCCATGTGTTCAAAGGGAGAAGGCCAACCTAATCTGCACAGCACTGCACAGGAAARCAGGCTTATATGTTCAAAATAATGCAAAATCTGCATATTAGCAAGCATTCATGCTTGATTTCAGGATTAAGAGCTCAATCATACAGCTGTCTACATATATTACATATTTAACTCAAAATCCTCATTAAAGGAGGTGAGTTTAAATTATGGCTTGAAATTAAGATCAGCAGAATTGACTACATTTAAAGCTGCCAATAAGAGTTGTGGTAAAAAGACAAAAAGTCCTCAGTATGTTGAAGCTACTGAAGAGAGKAAAGATGTTCTAGATACAGCTCTAGAGCTAATGGAGTAGCATTACTTGCCACAGTTTTAAGGCATTTTCTTACCAACACAATGTCGCCCATCCACGTGTAAGTCAAAGCCCAGGACACACCTGCAGCGATAACCTAGGCCATCATTATCTGTTTTGTGGCTGAGAACACAGACCTGTTCACATCCCCCRTTATTACTTCCACAAGGATTTCTTACTGGAAAATAATACAGATAGAATTATAACTTCCTGTATTAACCAAATGGCATCATTATCTTGATTTTTCAGGATTTTTTTCAACATCCACAATGAATCCTGTGGATTATGTGAGAGTTACATCACATGGACAATATACGCCACCAGATCTAATGTGGAATGCACCAAAATCACATCAGAGGTAACCATCATTAAGAAATTCAGCTTATACAGAGACACTYAACACACAGCATTAATGCCATAATTTGGGCTATAGTCTTCTGCACATAGACCTACTTCAGAACTAAATCTCACAGAATTAATTGAATACTGGTAGCCTTTTCACTGCATTCATTACAGTGTTGAGAAAAAAAGTCCTAAACACCAATCCTACTCAAACCCACAGGTTTGACTCCACCAAGTATCAATCTATTTATAAAGCTCCCCCTACTCTTGAATGTTCCATTTGACAGTTCATCAGCTACAGGAGTTGGATGAAAGAACTGGGTGTTAAAAATCAGCCCAGTTTTACAATACAAATCTATGTATCATAATTAAAGGTCCTTACAGCAAAGCAAAAGTCTCATAATTTTTACCAGGTTTTGGTAACATACTTCCTAAATCTCCCTTCATAATCTACTTATGGTCTTACCAAATGGCTGCCTGGCAGCATGGTAAACTGTCACTCCATAAGGTCTCAGTGACGACTGGTAGATCACTTGAGGGTTAGACTCTGAAAATTTGTTAGCTTTCACCACTGCCATTTTGGTCCAATCAGTGAAATAAACATGGTGTTCAAATAAAGTGATTCCATATGGATGAGGAATCAGTGAGCCTCCATGAGCTACTGTTTTCCTGTTATAAAGATGTTTAACATTATTTATCAAATATTACCCAGACAATAACATTATTAACAGAAGAAAGGACAYAGCATTTTTAATTCATTCACTGGTTTTTGTTTTAACAGAGAAGCTACTAAAGTACAAACTAAAAAGATCAAGTGGACTGAAGAGAAAAAGCTAAACATACAGTTCATCAAGCTAAAGGATACAGCAGTGAAAATAGAGAAAAAGTGCTAGAAAATTCCAAAAAAATACAGTGAGTAAAGAAGAGAGGAGAAAAGATACCAACATTGATTTTATAATTTAGTAAGTGAAAAAATACTTTAAACAATAGACCTGTCAAATGAGCAGAAGACTGTTTTTTGAAGTAAAGACATAGAAGGTATGCTAAAAGGGGACATTTTTTTCTTGTTTTGAGTAACAGATACTAATCAGAGATACAGAGATAAGCAGGATTCTAAACAACACYACACTGTAAGACACAGTCCCATAAAAACTCAAGGACTCCCTTCTTCCATGCTGTGATTTAGTTTCCCCAGTATCATAACAAGGTGAAAGACAATTTAATTTTTGACAGCAAAGATTTATAAAATTTAAGAAAAGTATTTAATACCTATCRCACAAATTAGTGTTTTGAAGTGGGATAGTTCATATAAATTCATTCATTAAAAAATGCAAAGAAATTATGATGAAAAATAATGAATATAATTGAAAAACAATAAAAAGCAAATGCTCTAAAAACGTGCACTGTACTGGTGGACTATAAAATGTACATTACAAAATAAGGGCAAGAGGCATTCAAGGTTGAAAAAGAGCAAAGAATAATGAATTGAAGAAYGTCTAGAAGCAGCATGACACCACAGAGACAAGGGTGCATCACATTCATTATGTTGTAATTTTCATCCTTTGCGTATCTCGTTTTGTTAGAGAAATCTTTTTTTGAACCAGACATAAAACAATCAGTATGTCTGTAACTTCCACGGAACAATATTTCACCTACCTTTGAAGTCCATCATAAGTTACAGTCTCAATGTAATCAAACCGGCTGTCAACCCAGTAAAGCCTCTTTGACACAATATCCAGGGTTATTCCAGCAGGCCAGCCTAATTTTGTTTTTATCAAATCCTGACGATTTGTGCCATCCATGAAGGCCCTTTCCACTTTAGGATCACCAGACAGACTGTCCCAGTCTGAGAAAAACAAATAACTATAAAGAGATAAAAAAGAAAAAAGGTCACATTTCCTTGAGATTTTATAAGAAACCCCAGTATTTCACATGGAATTTAAAACCAGCACCCCTACAGTACAGAATTTGTTTCCGGCATACTGCGACAACATACTTTACACTTTCTCCACAAAAAGTAATTTTCAATTTCTTCTATAGAATAAATCCATAAAGAAGCATGCTTTCATCCAAAAGACCTCAGAAGTACTAGTTTTCCTTAGTAAATCACAGACTTAATTTTACTGCCAGAAATAAACCAGTGACAAATAGTTGCATCATGAAAGCAGCAGCCAAGACTACAAGTTGCATGAAATTCTTCTTCCCATTCTCTGAAAATCCACATTTTCATGGTTCACATATACTACTTGAAGCATATGGATTAGGAGACAGAAACTTTCCTGGCTTCATTCCATCTCCTTATTTCAGATAGTAGGAGATTTGTGGGTGCTACCGTAACTGAAATCTTCAAGGATAATACTCCTCTGCAGGGCAACTCCACAGGTGCCATTTTCAGTGCTGCTCATGCACACAGAACTCCAGCCATGAAACAGATTCCACACATTATAAATAAATGCATTGCACAGTCCTCTCATAAATTAAGGTGCAGAATAGGTTAGGATAGAATGCAAACGTTCAAAATATTTTATATCTGATTCTAAAATGACCACTCTTGCTGTTTCGTAGTTGTTTTCCATTTACAYGGGGATAAGGGAATTTCTGACATCTTTTACCATTATCGGATAAGTATCACTTACCCAACAGTTGGATCAAGGGCTATTCCTCTAGGATTTCCAAGATTCTCAGCAATAAGAGTCACACGGTTTGTTCCATCCAAGTTAACCATATCTATTCTGTTCACACTGGTCTCAACCACATATAGCTTATTGTTAACCCAATCCACTGCTAGATTTTCAGGTGTGTCAACTGAAATATTTAAAACTTCTTGGAAATCTGAGCCATCAATATTAATAGAAAAAACCTGAAAGCAATACAAATATTGTCAGTACCCACATCACATGCTATTTGTTTTTTATCATCACATTGATCACCAATCCACAACTATATCTGTATCTGCCTGCAGATACAAGCAAGTTACCCTCTAAGTTATTCCTTAAGTAAGGATTTTTTGCAAAAATCTGGAAACCAATGGAAAAATTCCAGAAGGCTTGCCTTCAACTAGCATTTTTGCAAACTGGACAAGATAAAAGACTAAAACAGCTTTGTCTGTTAGCAAATGGTTTAAAAAAAAAAAAAAAGAGGAAAGTGCATTTGCTTTCCTGGAATCTAGCAAAACCCAGAATTTTTATTGATTGAAAAAAAATGATCATGCTTTGGTAAAGCTCTCAACAGTGGCCAGAAACAAGAGAAACAAGAGGGGGAGCTCTTACTACAGCTACCACTAAGGGGAAATAGCAAAATGAAGAAAGTAAGGGAAAGCCGTCCATCCTCACAGAAAGGAGGTCTCAGCTCCTGGTCTCTTTTATCTAAGGCTAATTTTAAGAGCATCCTGCTCAAGAAGAATAATGCTGTTATTTTACAAGCAAGTTCAGAGCTACATGAAGTAAACAGTCCAAACACAATAATTTTATGTATACAGTGATTGTGTGATTATAACACTGGGTAATATGAAAAGGTAGAAATTCTCTTTTTTGGAACAACAGCATGAGATTTGGAATGCATTTAAATGAAAATAGAGATGACCAAGTAATATATACAATAAAAATAAGAGCTGAAAGAGTTGTAAAATTTTAAATATTCTTCAGTTCCAAGTAACAATAATCAAGATAACCACTTAACTGTCTACTCTGTTCTTTGGAAACCCTGTTGATGAAAGAGCTTATGAGCATTAGGTTATCTGGCAGTACACTAAAGGAGATAAAGATGACACAAAASACAACCCACAATTTTCTGGTTTAGCTTATGTCTTAAACTTAGAAAGAAAAACAAAAGAAAAAAATGCCCTAGTAATATTATTTTAAGACGTCAGGTGGAAATACTCATCATTAAGAAAATTCTAAATGCAAATGTTTTCATCTGGATAGTCTAGCTAGGACTTAATTAGATTAATTAATCTTAATTAATTAATTAGGATTAARCTATATTGAGCAGATAAAAAGGCAGTCCTGGCCACCTGGGGTGTGCAGCAAAAACCCCCATATTATCTTTTATTTACACCTATTACAAAGACAGAATAAATCTCCTGTCTCATAAAAGTGCAGATTTGACCCTGACTACATTCAGCCATTGACAAAGCAACTGCAGCAACAGAAGCCTACTACAGCCACAATAAAAATTCCAGAACTGTTAACAAGTCAAAAACTGTGCACACAAATCTTGTCCTACTTGACAGCCATGCAGCAAATGTTCTTTCCACAGAACCAGCATGGAACTGTGGTGTGAACTCTAGTTTTTATTGGATGTCTTATGTGTAGGTTCAGAACTGTGACAGTGACATCAAATTGATCCATCAGTGGCATTAGCAGGAGCCAGGTCACAGATTCTCCTTCACTCTGCATGACAATCAACATGAGGACAAAAATTATGAAGTTTCAGCATTTGATCTAAGATTTTCTTTGGTTTCCATTAGTTATGCACAGAAAAAAAGAACAAGGGTGCCATCCAACTTCCAGAAGAGTCTCCAGACTGGTTTTTTTTTAAATTACTTTGCTCTACTGTGTCTTGAAGCTAAAATAATTACTCTTAAAAAAAAAAAGAGAAAAGTAACACAATATTGGCTCATTACACAAAATACTGTCAATATTTGTTATTCAAGCTCAATTACAGTGCCATTTGAAGTATATGAAGAAGTCTGATTTTTATCATCTTGGAAGGCACACAGCTTTTACATTTTAAATGATCATGTTTCAAAAATTACCAAGAAAAATTTGTTCCGTTTTGAAAGAATGTCTACTATTTCTCTTAATTAGTTTTTTGGACTCAGTCTCAAGTAAAATTAAAAGTTGCTCAAGACATTCCCATATAATAGGATTCTTTGTTTAATATKTCACATGTAATAGTATAGTTGAAAAAATGCAGTCATTAACATAAAACATTTCAAGGAGCTTTTTTGTTAGAAAACAAAAATACAGCCAGCTTTGGCTCTCAAAAAATGAGGGCCTATCAACACATTCTGCCTCTTGAAGTTCTCTACTTCCAGGTACACAGAAATACATTCTTCTTGAAACTTCTACCAACCTTATCTTGCACTGTATCAGTCCAAAAGATTCTGTGCAAGTAAAAGTGAAAGTCCACTCCCACTGCAATCCCACGATTCTGTGACTGCACCAAAGTACGAAAATTCCTTCCATAAAGATCTCCAATCAGTAAATCACGGCCATTGGAAAAAATAATCGATGCAACACCAGCTGAAAGCAGGAGTGACAGAGATAGGATTACCATGCAGGCAAGATATWTTGCAAAGGGGCATTGCAATATATACACACTGATTCATACACACTGGACACAAAGTTTTAAATAGATGCTCAGGCTACAACCTGTATAAATATTTCTATGTGAGTACTAACTTGCTGTGATTTGCCTTTGGTTTGTATACTTGAAGCAAATCAGGCAGGAACATGTATTTAAAGCCATACCAGCTAAAACTTTAATAAAACCCCTGTGCAAACAACAAAAGACTATTTCTATTAAAGACCTGACTTACAGCAGGCACTAAATTCTCCCATTTATRAGAGAGAAATATTTAGAAAATGGTGAGCTGAAGACTGGTGGCTGAAGAMAGAAGGAAGGGGGAGGGAACTGAGCAGTTTTTGCTTTTCTAAGAAACAAGACTGCTAATCAGCTATGCCAAGAAGGAATTCCCATTCCCACCAATTCTCTGCAGGCAGGAGCACCTGCCTTACACAACAGCCTGTTAGGGCATTACATCTCCACAAAGCAGAGTTTCCTGGGGCCTGCTTTCAGAACTAAGCAGGTCAGGAGAAGGAGCCTACAGCTGATGAGGAACTACTCTCTGAGAGACAACTATTCTTCAGAGTTCAGACTCTGGGACACTCAAAGCCAGGAGCATTTCTCTCACAGGCAAGTGCTTGATCTCACCATTCAGCAAAACCATCTTCTGGCACAGTACTAGAAAAAATTAGGTTTCCTGATTTCTTGACAACACTAAGTTCCACAGAGAGCATGACAGAAAACTGTTCCTCACAGAAATAAGATTTTTTTTTGTTCAAGAGTGCTCTGGCAATAACCTCTCAACTCTGCAGAAGTCAGGAGTGGTAAAAACACAATGGAGCCTAAAAGACATTTGTTGATTAGAGGAAAAGCAGCCCTGAGGAAGCAATCAACGCCAACCTGCACACACCGGCAGATACAGAGTTCTGACATTTGCTGATATTCTGAAAGCTGTCCTGACCATAAGTCCTTAAGGGCAGAGTTAAAATCAAAGAGAGCTGTGTAGGTAAAACTACCCCATCTTACCTAGCTATACCTATTTGCTCAACAGGACACYTGGGGTACACTAACCTGAAGTGTTGGCCCGACAATGCCGGTGATGCTCGAGGAAATAACCTTCCACACAGTGGCACTGGTGGTGTCCCACACGATCCTCACACAGCTGGTCACAGACACCCCACACCTGACAGTCATCAAAATCTGTCAAGTGAATAAGGCATATTTATAAAAAACACTTGGTATAAAATTCATGTCATAATTAAGAAGCTGCAAGTTTGTCCTCTCTGTTTGCTTTATATCTATTTGCAAAACTATAGCATGAAGAAAGTGAGTTTGCATGTTTTTCCACAGTGTTTCAGTTTTGTACTTCTGGATAACAAAAAACCTGCGTTTCCTGCCCAAGGACCTACCTGCAATTCTGCCCCCCATGAAAAAATACGAACCAACCAAAAAAAAAAAAAAAAAACTAAACCACACCTGCCAGGAGAAAAGGAAAAATCATGTCATTGTCCACTTTCTTTCCACAATACAGAATACGTCTGTGAAGTATTTTTCCTGCAAAAGATCTCTATACTTGGCACACACAAAGACTTGGCTGGATTTAAGCCCACTCTGAAGGTGAGCTGTACCTTTATTTTAGTGCAGTGCTTAAGCCTTTAAGTCCTACTTGAAGGCAGTGTTTATTAGCTCAGATTTAGTACCATGCTAACAGGTATCTGATTTACAATTAAAAGCTGTCTGTGCACCAGCAAGAAAAAGTTCCTTTTAACATGCAAAACACCATATAGTAGAGTGCTGGATCTGGAATTATACAGTACTGACTGTCAGCCATTCCTTCATGACAAGTTTTGCTCTGGTCACAAATATATGCCTAGATTTCAGAAAACCAAAATACATTGACTCAGATTTACAAGCCAGAATCTGATAACTAGGTTTTCAGGGCAGTGAAAAAAACACCAGAAGACTCACTGAGACACACTGAGGTTTGRGAACGTGTTCTTCACATATTTCCCACAAAAGCATGAAAAAATGGAGGAAAGTTCATGCCTTATTTCTCTGCCTCTACAAAGAGCAACCATTCTGCCACTGCAGCTTATACAGCCTGAAGTCACCCAGTATTCTCAAAAATATAAAAAATATTAAAAATTCATTAGAGACTGAGTATCTGAAATAATTTTAATGGCACAAACACCATAGCTTGGGTTGAAAACTCAWAACAGATATTTACCCCTTTTCTTTTATTAGGCATTGCTAACTTTCATGATTCTGAAGTTACTCAATTGCCAGCTACTGAGATAAATCATTTGTGCTACCAAGTTACAGCAGCTTTACAGTTACCCCTTGCATTCTTGTAAATATTYTTCTTTTTCATGTAAATTATGCATATACTGAAACCCCACAGAAGACACAACCTTTCCATAATGCAAATACCAAACACCCTTTTTATTTTCAAGTGTAATGTTCTGCTGTCTGCATATACAGCCACTTTCCAAAAGTCACAAACAATTCAACAACAATAACTGCTTTTCCAGGCATGCAACAAGCATTACTGAGGAAGAAACAAACTCCCTCTATGTAAACACTTAAAGACCAGTAAAARCTCTTGATAATAAGCCATCCATCCAACAGTACGTATTTTTAAACCTAATCATGCTGTCACTATGTCTTTAGGTCAAAATGAAAGAGGTCTTTATGATATCTCTCTGGTTTGTTTCTGTGCCACTATGCTGCCATTGTGCTACTAAAATTTTCATGCATTTGCTGACTCCTGAGATTTTCTCTTTGTCAGTACATCCACACAGTTTGAACTAACTTGCCTTCCTGGAATCCCAACTTCCCCAATGGGTTGTGAGAAGGTACTGGATATCTGTAGTCCCTGGGCTTTACTCACCAATGCAAGTACGACTGTCATTGCTGCTTACTGTATATCCTGCAGGGCAGTAGCACATCCCTCCTGAGGGAGAGGAATGGCAGCGGTACTGGCAGCTCAGCGCAGCGCAGCGCGATACGTCTGAAAGGCAAATACAAGGTTTCACAAACACTCCTATTACAGAAGAACAGAATAATTTCTGCCTCATTGAGTTACAAAGCTGAAGTCTTTTCTATGATGGGCCTTCAATTTCAAGTACAGCTTCTTAAAACTAATCTGCAGAGAAAATTATGTACAAAGTTCCACAAAATCTCATACATTTACATACATACAAGCAAGGGCATGGAACACAGAAGAGAAAGTACTGTTTTTAATAGGTTTTTAGAACAGAATTAAAGAATAAGCATCAATCTTATATGAACCACCAACGGCAAGTGCTGTGTAAAAATGTGACCAGAGGAAGCCATCTGTAATGCCCCAAAACTTTCCACGGTTCCACAAGACCTACTTATAAGCAACACATCCTTGAGCTCCATCTATTGGTACATAACCTCATAATTTACTCTTCTATGTGAACACCCCCTAGTATGTTATACTAAGAAGGATATGTATATCATTCCAAAGTATTAGAATATACTGTTTGCATTGTGTTCATGGACAAATKATTCTTTATCCTTTAGTTCTCTTTCTCTCTCATTTTTCCTTCACTAATTCTACAAGTATTTAATAAACAATTCAGTGGCAAGCGAGTAATGATTGCAAAACACTTAAATTATGATTGCAAAACACCTGATAAAGAAGGAGGTGAAAGTCAGCATTTTCCTTTTCCTCAAATTCTTCTGTTAAATGCCTTGCTTTGCAGCTSGTATCTGCTGTAACTACCAAACCACTCATAAAAGCGAAGGGTGCTTTTTTACAATAAAGTTTCATTTCTTCTTATTTTTTCTGCCCTCCTATTCCAAAAGGCATTATTTTGTTAATAGAAATTTTTWTCTTCCTAGAAATTTAAATACACTGGTCCTTGTCCTCAGAGGGATTTGATAGTTGTAAGATTAGAGTGAAATTAACAGGAACTATGCATGCTCATTGCCTCCAACATRAAAACGCAGTGTACCACTAACTGGAGAAACAGACATCCCAGGTAATAAGATTTTTTTTTTAATCCTAATCTTTAAAGTGAATTAGTCAAAGCTTAGGATATACTGATTCAATGCTGTGTTCTGATCAGCACAAATCATTACTTCTKACACAAAGGGACAAACAGATATTTAAACAAAGAAGGCATGTAGCACACCTTTCCCTGACTTCACAAACATATTTTAGGGTATGGAGAGCAAGTTAAAATCCTTATGTACAAWTTTTAAAAAAAGAAATGGTCTCTTTGCAGTATATATGCCTCTTTCAGATCATCCAGTCAAAACAGTGCCAGTGAAAGTAGTGAGCTTCCAAAATTTCAGTATTGTTTAGGAGACAAAAGGCAAGTGTAAAAAGATGACAATGCTCATGTTCCTGCTATTCTGTGTATGTTTTTCATTCTAATACATACTGCAGTGTCTGCCTGCAGTGATGTTAGTTTCATCTTCTCCTTCAGGGCAGTCTGCAGCTCCATCACACACTTTCCCAATCGGAATGCAATGCCCTGATCCAGGGCAGGCCCACTCTCCTGGGTAGCATTCATGGTGACCACTTTCTGKGGAAAAGAAAAACAAGAATAATGAAAAGTATATTTCAAATACTAAAATTTCTTCTCTAACAGCTTCCCAAAGCATCTCTATCCTTCAATATCCAGTTTCCATTTCTTGCACACAGCTGGGGAAGACTATAAAGAAACWTTATTTATACTTACTTGTCATGCTTTCTTTTACATTCAAACTACAATGCCAACGATACTTGCGTAGACAACACAAGAATCTCTTTAGTTTTCTGTTTTATTCAAAATCCTAACACCATTTAGCTTTAAACTAACCAGTGCACCAGAAAGGGAACTATAGTTTTGTGGTTTCAAAACACATAAATTCTACCTAGATAAAGAGAATCATGTTCATCATAGAAAAGGCCAATGAAAAAGAAATATCATTCACACTTTCATTCATTAAAGCTTCTGTTTCTCACATGACAAATCTTGGCAGGATCTGAGTAAATTTCATTTTGAATCAATGGGGTTTGGTTATTAGAAGCCTCATGTCTCTTAGCAGATGACCTGAAAAATCTCCACAAGCAGAAGAACCAAAACAAAATATAAAAGAGAATATATAAAATAAAAAAATATATATTGCTATATGCTAAACTTAGTTTGCATCATACTCAGYATCACAATAATTCTCACACACAACAACAAAAAAATTTCCAAAGTTAAAAAAAAAAAAGAAATAAAAATGAAGGTGGAATTTTAAGGTTTTAAAAGAAATCAAAAGTATTTAGAACATCTTGACTGGTCTAAATCTCATAGATGTAGGTTAGTGTCATCTTCTTCTGAAAATACCATTGGAAGTTAGCAATAGTATTTACCACATCCTCTTTCATCTGCATTGTCTTCACAATCATCATCTCCATCRCAAATCCAGCTCTGATGAATGCAACGGCCACTCGGGCAAGTGAAGAAGTTGCCTCTGCAAGTTGCATAAGCTACAGAAAGAAACATAAGAAAATCTAATTGCTYTAAGCAGCTAAAAGGTTAAAAATAACAATATTGTCTCATATACAATCATTTATTATATCACTTAAAAAATTTAGGCAGTTCCATATTTTGTATGTATCRCAAACACTGCTGGTTTCTTCTCATTCAGGTATGAATTACCTTGGGTTCATGCTGAAATTAGGAGGATGACAACAATGTAAGTGTAACTATATGTATTAAGAACCAGACTGTCACTCAGTCCAGCTAATTCAAATAGTAATGACATACCCAGGAACCTAACAGCAAAGACAAAGTCTATCAAAGTAGCACTACAATTTTCATCTTTCTGTACAGAAGAGTATTTGTAGAATAATGATTAGCTTTTGATGGCTGTACAGCCAAGCAATTTGCTTCCTGCTATCTGCTTCTGCTTGAACCAGGTCTTAGTAAAACAGTTAGAGAAAGTGGGGAAAAAAAGAAACACCATACTGCAAGAGTTTTCATCACTCCTATCTCCACAGTCATCATCATGGTCACAGATAAAGGCTTGYGGGATGCACTCTCCATTAGCACACTGGAACTGTGTACTGGTACATCCACGAGCTGAAAAATATTTTAGCACAGAAACAGAAAATCTGTTTAGCTCCAAAAGAAGGTCTATAAAGCAAATTTGTTTGGGATCACCCTACACAGGGGACTTACTACAATTAGCTTCATCAGAAGAATCTCTGCAATCAACTTTGCCATCACATCGCTGGCTTGCATTAAAGCATGCTCCATTTGCACATGATAACTGYTCACATCTTGGGTAGTCTAAAATAAAAAATCCTTTATATTAGCATGAAGTTAAACTATAATGAGTCATATCTACCTAGTGTCAACAGAATATCTTGGTTTAAAGGAAAAAGGGAATACAAAACTCCATTACTAGTAGTCCTATACTAGTAATCCATTTATACAGTATACTGATATTAAAAAATATCCTCTAGATGGATGCTATGAGAACTTGCAAGCAACAAAAGAAAAATTAAATGCCTTCCCACAGTCCAAAAATATTTGCAACCCAAACAATTTACAATATGACAGAAAGCAATGGAACATAAAAGGAGAGCAAGCAGTGAACATTTGTTTTATTTCTTTATACATCAGTTTTACACTATCCTGATCTTAATAAAAGTATTTAGATAGCAAAGGATTTCCTGAAAGTTACCAGTTCCTATGCCCTCTTCAAGTGTCTTGAGTTCTCAAACTCAGAGACCTCTGGTTTTAATGGTTTTGTACCAATTAAGCCAAGTATATTAAATTTCCAGGTTCCATGAACAATGTTAGAATCATTGGTTTTTATTGCTTTTTTCCCCTTTCACAAAAGAAAACAGATTCTGCAGAAGTAATGACTTTTTAGGTTTTGGATATTCTATCTATATCGATGACCTATATGCAAATGCAAGGGATTGTTTCAAATGTTTCAAATTAAAACAAATTCTGAGAACACTTATTCATACAAGCAGTCAGTGAGTTCAGTGGAAGTATCCAACAAATTAAGCATATGCACATGCTAGAGTTGAGTAGGAGAACATGAACTCATAGTTTATCTTGTTGCTATGTAGACAAAACTTATATTTTTCAGTTAAATGGCAAGTAAGAAAGCAAAGAATTGGTAATTTTAGAAATCAGATTTCTTGAACMTTTGTCTCTATATAGAAGATAAATGAACTCGAGACACAGAAGAGGCAAAAAATATTTTTCACCTCTTAGATTTTCAGTTTGAATTCTTATCCCATTTTACTTTTCTAAGAGTTAATAAAGCAGATAAAGAAGGCTCTCACTTAGGCACATTTTCATTCATATTTCATTGGATTCCTTGGAATCCAAAACATGGGTTATAAAATTGCTTCAAGCAGATATAAAGAAACATGCAATTTTTCCAGACAGYGGCAAACTGTTTTGCTTGCTTCTGCTGTTCCGTGTATTATCACATTCCCACAAAACTTCAATTACCTATGGAATAGGTTTATATGATTTTAACTATTGAATGTTAAAATGAAATGAATTAAATGAAATGAATTTAAATGAATGAATTAAATGTTAAAGTAGCTGTGTTCATGTCCACTACAAGTCCAGCCAGACTATCTCCCCAGCTGATTCCTTTACAGTTCATTTGTTTTCACTGCAGTTAATATAAGGTGGCAACCTGCACGTAGGAACAGTGTGTGCCTGAGCGAAGAACAGTAGTTACAGATTAGCAGGGCTCCAGCTACAGCATTGCTGCCTGTGGCCTTCTAGGGATAGTTCCCAATCTTCCATTCTCAAAGTCTGACAATGCCAACATGCTCCCTAAGCATTCTTTGGTCCCACTTCTCAACCAGACAATCACCTTTCTAATGCATCATTTTCTTGCTTCAGTTAGGCTCAGATAAAACTCGTAATGCTTTGGAAATAACATGGGTTTGAAGTGTTACTTCTGCCTACAGAAAGGMCTAAAAAAAGGCCTGATCTGGGGCCAAGGTTTAAGTTCACCATGGAATTAATGCTCTTTCCCTGTCTGAAAGCAGAGAAGGCATCACATGGAGGAACCATCAGGAGTTCTATGGGCCAGCAGAAACAGCTATGGCAGTACACTGTATTACAGGGCAGATGGAAGAAAAGGAGGAATACAAGGTATGTGCTTGTAAACGCACAAAGTAGAAAAGCTTCCATGTATAATGGATAGTTTTGTAATTTTCCTCACTTCTCTTCACATCCCACAGAAATACCTCCAGTGATGTTCCAAACTGTTTCCAATGGACTGATGTCAAGCAAATAAACAATTTAACCCACTGCCTTGCACTGCCTGTTTCTTCAAGAATGCCCAGGCAGACTAAGAATCTTGCCAGTAATAAGATTTTTCTCAAGCTTATATTAAACTCCCTTACAAGAAGGAAAACTTTGTCAAAGTCTTCTCTCCAGCAGCAGGTCTGGAAATGCCCTCAGTCTAGCAAAATCTTTATTATATATAAAGTCTAGTGTATTGTATAAACACAATCACTATGAAAAGATACCAAGAAGAGCCATAAGTAAAGATGTYTTGAAGATACTTCAAAGTATTCATTCTGACCAAATTGGTGTTTTACTACAATGTGAACAAATGCTTTTTTCTCTTATTCTCTTTTCAAAACTGGTGTACAGATTCTTTATTTTAATTCTTTGAAAAGCCTGACAGAGATTAATATAATTTTTAACTCTGTAGAGGTATCGCATTTCCAATCCCTTGTCAAAAGACCAAGGTTAGTAAATTATAGTTCTGATCACAGCCTCCTCACTCATCTGAAAGATATTTTTCACTGCATTCTGCACTGCAGCTTGCACTCTTTGTACCTTATAGCATATTATTTTATTAAATTGGTTTTAATTATTTGGAGCATTAAGAMCTAAGCCTCATGAAAATTGGCAAAGCTGTGAGCTACACCAAAGGCTGTAGCCAATGCACTGGATGTTCAGGAGCATCTGTGCCATCAGGACAGCTCCTAACTACCTGGGTTAGTTTTATAAAAGGAGAAGTAGAAAAAGAAAAGAATCAAGGAAGAAATGCTGGCTTCTGTGTGGGCTCAATGCTGACAGAATGAAGGAAGTCAAAATAGAACTCCATAACAATACTAGGATATCTGAAAACAAAGGAATGACTGTCTGCAATTGTAAAAACCCCAGGACATAAACTCCCTTTCTTTCTCTCCAAAATTTAGAAGACATTGGCCATGAGCTTAGTTCTTCTACTCCTATCACCAAATGGGGACTTTTTAAAAGGAAAAGAAGAATCTGAACCTTGGCAGCAAGAGGGGAGGAATGGGATTAATTCCCTAAACAGAATKACCTGTACCATGCAGCTTAATGAAAAGTATAATGACATTTTAAATTTAAGTGGAAAGGTCTTACATCAGTCAYTGCATTTGGGGCTTGCAAAATAAACATTTCCTAKATTTATTTGAATTTTTATTTAAAYTAAAAATTCTCTATACACACCTCATCCAAGATCAGTGCATTTGAGTACAAAATCCTGCAGCTGTGCAATAACTGATAACACTCAGAGAAAGTGATCCTACTGTCTCCGTTGTAGGGGGCATATGGAAAATTGTCAGTGCTCTGTGACTGACTTGAAGGGGTTCTCCTCTAGGCAATGGAACTTTTTTTTTCTTTCTACATTGGTGACAAATTGACCAGAAAGAGCAAAAAGGAAGGATAAGGTTCTGAGTAAAAAAGGACAACAAGGTAGATAGTTTGCACCTAAGGAGGTCTGGGAATACAGCTGTACAAGAGAATGAAAGGAGACAATGTGAACACAACATAAGAGAAAAGTAAAGRGACAGAAAAAATTATAACCCTGTTTTATTTCACCTTGCTTTTAATGGTCAATAGCCTCCAACATAAATACTGTTTCCTTTACCTTCTCCTCCCAAAAATCTGTGGCTAATTTTACAGAAAACTAAAAAGAAGAAATGTTTCCATAGTCATGACAATTCCTAGAAGATAATATGAGCTTAGTGAAAACAGGAGGAGTGTTTTTCACCCATGTTCATTGCAATGCTCTGGAAGAAAGGGAGTTCTTCTTTCTCTTCCCTCCCCTCAGGCTTTTTTTTAGCCAAAATACCTCTACACAATCTGTCTCCCTGATGCATGCCAACACTTCAGTTGCAAAACATAAATAACTGGCAAACACCAGCACAAATGACAGATGAAGCACCTTGCTCCTTGTAACTGTTTTGGGGCAACACTTGTGAACATATTTAATGGCATCTTTCAGYGGACACATGGAAGATGTTTGAAATCTATGTCACAGGGATTGCTAAACCTGCATTATTTTGCACTCTGCCTAACACTTCTGTTCTGCAAGCTGGAAATAAATCCATACAAAAACAGCAACAGGAAATAGTTGCAACAAGTATTTGATTCAGCACCAGCTGATTTCTGTCATAGTCAGCAGTGCGAGCTACTATAACCCTAACCCATGTTACAAGAATTAGAAATAAAAGGAAAAGAAAAAAAGGCAATTTCCTACTAACAAGTGTCTTTTATTACAACATGTAAAAACATTTTACAAAATAAAGTTAATTAAAACTTCACTGCCATGAGTCACCACCTCACAGTGGTCAAAGCATTGCCCAGACAGCTCACATCCTAGCTGAGACACCAGGAGGGAGACTTTCTCCAAGCCCAAGAGTCCCATGAGCTGCATGATATCAGGCAGTATTCACAGCAGAGATGCTTTCAGAGCTGGCAGACAGACCAGACCCTCATTCCTGGCCTTAATTCCTGATTTTGATCCCTGAGACTCTAGCCTTTGGCTGCCTGCCTTAGATTGCTCCAGTTTTGCTACTTCCCTGTCCCAGACTCTTCCTGGCAGAGATATTTCCTTCAGCCTGAACTTCTCCCTCATCCTATAGCTGCTACATGTAATTTGGCCAACATCCAGAATATTAGTCTCTGACTATGGCCTTTTTCTTCTTTAATGGACTACATCCCTTATGATCTCCTCAGTTCTTGATCTCTGTTCACTTTCATCCTGGTCTCTGCAAATTAATCCCAGAGCGGGCTGCCCACTTCCTGACCACAACAGCTATTTAGCATAGCAAACAAGGGGCAGGAATTCACRGGTTAGGCAGCTGACCTATGGCAGCAGCTCAACATCAAAATTCGAATCAAAAATCCAGTGTATCTTGGACAACACTCAGCTCACTAGCTTTGAACAACATGTCTTTAAAGTACTGCCCCTTTCTCCCTCACAGCCTCAGTGTAGTGCTCAGCTGCCAGAGCAGTATCCAGAAAGGTTGTTCTGTCACAGCAAAGCAAAATGGACATGGCTGGGATTCTCATTTTTCAACTATGAAGCTGAGGCAGGAGAGAGAATTCTATTTTAACTGAAAGCAATAAAGTATGTAACAGAAAAATTATACCAGTATTGCCTGCCTACTCCCAAAAAATGCTTGCTACCCCAAATAATCTGCCATTTCATTCTGTTTCTAAAGTTTTAAAATTAAAGTATTTGCTAGCTGCTGATTATTCAAAAAGCTAGAAAACAGCCTGATATGGGTATTCAAAAAACTTAAAAGCCATAATTTTATGAAATCAAAACAGCTTCAGTGCACTAATTGTACGACCTGTAGCTGAAGCATTTGTTCTGATGTTTATCTTAGTCTCTCTGCATGGGCAGATTTCCCTTGCTGTTAATCCCATTAGCAATAAAATGGACTAAGGCTCTGAATTCCTTTGTTCTGGCTTTTTATATGTTTAATTGCAGACTTACTTTATATTGGTGACATTTTACATCCGACTACTTTCTTATATAATGTAACTTATTCAGGAATAAAATATCTTCTTTACAATCTAAATATCTTCTATACAATCTATATCTTCTTTACAATCTAAATCTGCTTTCTGACAGATGAGTGAGTGCAAAGCATAAGTAAAGAGACCTAAGTTAACCATTTTTTTATGCTCCATGAAACACCAGAATCAATTATAAATAGCTTTATTCTTCTGTTGTTCATGGATGTTTCACTTTCATTAATGAAAGCTTTTAGTTCAAATTAAATTAAATTTCGTGACAAAAAGGCCAAAATTGTACTATTCCTCTCACATTTGTTTATATCAAATAATGCAGAAAAGGAAATACATTAAACACTGGGGAAAATGAACATTCAAAGCAAGTATTAGAATCTGCTCCAAAACTAATATGCTAGTACACTAATCTGTACTACACAGTTAATCATAAAATCCCCAATTTGTAAATTTTATTTTATGGTTTCTGTTGAAAGTTCCAGGCCTTGCAAAGACAAAAAGGGAATAAAATTAACCAGCCTTCCTCAAGAGTCTTGTCATTACATTCTTCTTGGATCCTCCTGTCTTCAGCACTGTCACATTTCTTTAAACTAGTCTAGCTGCTTTCAAAGTTCCAAGTCACAGTCATTCTTCTGTCTCAGAGGGACTGTCAACACATATTCTAATAAACCAGAGTGGAGGCTGTTGAATGACAGGAGGCAGTCCTCTCCTTTGGGCTAATATGCTGCCCCCACAAGWGTCATGGGGCCCAGTTGCTGATGCAGCAATGACTGGCTTTCCCCCACAGCAGCAGAGTGCTACTGTTAATGTATCTAGAGGGCCCTTAACTGCCTTTTAAATTTACCTGGCTGAGAATGTTAAACATGAAATAAAATGTGTACTTCAATTTTCAAACATCACAGCAGCTTCTAGTTTGAAAAAGAGTTTTAAGTATCATCCTTAGGACTCCTCTCCCASACTGACACAGATTTTCTGCATTATAACAATCACACCATGGCACCTGGCTGYTCCACACTGCATTCAATGACTACTCACAGATATCTCAGAGATGCTCAGCAGTTCTAGTTCTTTAATTCATAGATAATACATTTTTAAAACAGGTATCTTTTCTTCAGGATTTTTTCATGTGTGACAGATTTACTAAATTAAGGTTTCAACTTCATTTCTTACGCCAAACTTTTAGAGAAAAAAATGTCAGTCTACAGAAATTCTTCCAGCAATGAGATGGGGTACTTTGGATCTTGGCTTTTAGCCATTTGTATTGGTGACCAGAATGACTGTGGMTCTATCACATGAAAAATTTCAAGCTGGATGACTTAGCAACATTTTATTGCAGAATATTATATATTCCTAAATACCCTTTCACTCTACACAGGGACAATTTCAGCCATTTGTGAGTCAAGGATAAACCACGTTAGCAGTTAGATGACCATACAGTCTTCCTTTACACAGCACAGGCATATGCCTTTTTTTCCCCTAAGCACAGCCATTATCAAAAGTTAATTTCTTGTTTCTTTGTCCATCCATTACCACCCCAGCCTCTTCCCCCACCTCCTGCCAGGGGCCTGGTTATAAGTGGAGACTACAGTTATGTCTGTTTCCCAAAGGCACACTACCTTCTAAGAGCTGGAATAGCAGATTATACGTGCGGATGTGTGAAGCTTTTCCTTAAGACTAACAATGAACAGACATGCCTGTTACACACTGTTGTGTACGTATTAGACAAAAGCATTCCTGAAAAACATGGCCTCTATTCTGTGACCAGCTTTCCTTTCCATCAATATTCAACCTAGGCCAGAATTTAGGGAGAATGTCACCAGACAGGCAGCCTCAACTCTGGGGAAGGTAGAGTGAAAAAAACTACTTGTCTATCTGCATTTTGCTGGCACAATATAAACAACTCATCTGAATACAATATGACTAAATCATCTCCACAAGAAGCTGCAGTCTAGAATAAAATGCTTTTGAAGATATCAAATCTCCTCAAATAAGTCATTTGGAGTCAAATTTTGCTTTTCTGTACMGGCTATAACTACTACTGATTTTATATGAAGTGTGCAAAAACAACTTGGAAAACTTCAGTAAAGTTAGCTCCGAGTGTCCCAAAGCCATAAGATCACTACACATTGTTGCCTTTTTACAGTGCAATATTAATTATCTTTCAGACAATGAGAAACAATATGACCTGATCCTGYGCTGACAGTTTGCACTTGAGTTCTGTGGTAACAGATCTGTATCAGAACATCAGCTCTAATACACAGAAGAATCTGAAATGAAACTCTTGTAACAAAAAGCATATTGTGGTCATCCGGTCTATCATCAAGCCCTTTAATCWTACAAATGTATTAAAATGCCCCAGAGAGATGAGATGAAACCAGATCTCGTGCTAGGAGTGAACACTCACGGCAGCCTCTCTCATCTGTYCCGTCGGAGCAGTCCTGCACACGATCGCACCGATACGCGCCGGGGACGCACTGGCCATCGGAGCACGTGAACTGCTGACTTGAGCACGTCCTCCCCGCTGCAACAAACAGGCACATGTCAGTCTTTCCTGTCAACCAGGGCTTGTTAATCAGGAAAAATATTTTCCTTCTTCTTTAACTACTTCATCTTTCTCATAAATATCAGTAAAACACTTTCTCCCCCTGTATCTTGGTGTATTCAAGAGGATTAAAGAACACTTGACAAGCACATAGCAGACAACATAGCTCTGGGAGGGCTCCTGCAGTCTGCAAGGTCACTGCTTTTCTCCACCGAAGAATTGACCTAGGTTAAAAAGTACTTCCCTATAATTATTCTGCTAAAACATGAAACTATCAATTCTCATTGATTTAAAGTTTTCTCTTATTTTATTTACTGAGTCAAAATCTGTCAGTAACTCCAAGTTATTCAGTGAACTGGAATGTCACGATGTAAACACAGCAGAATTGGAGGTAASGCACTGCTTTCTAATACAGCCAGGGCCTCAGTGGTCAGAAATAGTTTGCATACGTAACTAATGAAAGATTGAGAATGATTATGTCTCTTCTCTTGACAGCTGTCAGAAAAAAGCAATCACATAAAACTTAAAGTTAACTTAAAAACTTAAAGTGAACATAAACTGTTCATTCCTACTTTGATTCCACTACAGCCGAATTACACTTCCAGTTCTTAGGCAAACTAACATGAATCTGTGAAGATGGAATTGAAGGACAGGCTTGCTACTAACTTTCCCTTCCCTCTGCCCCTGCACATTTGTTTCTTTCAAACTCATGTTGTTTCTCAACATCATCCCAGTCTATACATTGGCATCTTGTCATCTGCTGCTCCACAGGGGCTCTCTCTGCTGCCTTTTGTCAGCAGTGCTCCCAAAATAAGATCAGCTACTGGATGCTAGTGTCATGAGGAAAAACAAGAGCATGACAGTAAAGTAAAACAAATTTCTGCATTTATTACTTCCAGAGCTGTCAGACAGTTTTCCCAAGAAAAAGTTTTAATATTTCAAGGAGAAAAATCTCCTCTAGCTTTCCCAGACACAGAGATAAAAATTACCTTTAGAACAACAAGGACAAACACCAGGAGATGACTCAAAGATGGCAGCAGCACAGTGCCACTGTGTAGATACTGACACTCATAATTAACCAGTACATGGTGAACAATGTTACAGTGACCCAGTTCCAAGGTCAAACTCAGAGCTTTTGCTCATTTTGCGTTTTGTATCTACAGATTCTTTAGTTAAAACATAACCAGCAGTTGTGCTGACTCCTTCTCAGAGGAAGAGGGGAGCAAAAGGTAGTTATCCATCATTCAAAAATTTCCATCCTCAGTGGATTAAGATGGAATCAAGATACAAAAGCAAAAACAAAGTCTGTGAGCAAAATCCTTCCAAAATAAACATTTTAACCTCCCCAGGGGTCGGTGAGTAGCTCCAGAGCTGTTCATTTCAAAGAAGTTATCAAAAAATTATATACACAATCAAAGTGAAAATAAATTAATCTTATCTTCATCACTTAGAGTAATTTCTAATACTAGAAATGGCAGAAAAACCATCCTTCAGAACACTACATTTGTTCTTTTGTCTTATACAATAATGCAGAGAATGTAATTTGATGCAGTAATCAGCTCAGTTCACTGTTCACCACTGTGGCATGTACTTACAGCTCTTCAAATGCTTAGTCATGAAATTCTAAGCCAGAGTAAYATATTTTATTTGTCTATCAATACTAAGAAAAGAGCAAAGCCTATGGCTGTGTCAGTTAGGCTGTTAAACTATTTTCTTGATCTAAACTGTACAGAGAACACTAAATATTTTACTTGAAAACAGCAATTCAGACATGAATACTACACTGCTTAGCACACTTAAAGTGAAATACTAATCAGAATTATGTTCTAAGTTTAAGCTGTCCAAATGATAATGAAAGACTAGCCTCCCACCAGACACCAAGACCATAGATATTTCTCCTCTCGAGTGTGAGAAAGAATGGCTTTGTTAATTCTAAATAATAATGCTACTAATAGCATTGCTAAAACAAATGCAATACTGGCAAATGTTTGCTGATTATTGATAATTCATCCTGTGTTACATACAAATATATTTCAGATTCATCTAAAAGTAATTAAATTTTGTTATAGATAGTTCTGAGATGCCACTGTGAATTTTGCTAGCCAATGGATAGAGCACATAAAGAAATATGTGTATTCCACCAATTTTTAATGGTGAAAATTACTGAACTTTTTATTAGTATACACTTTATATTTTTTTGTCTTTTTAACTAAAAGAAGCATGAGTAATTTTCAGATTTCAAGACATGGAGATATCTTTTTAGACATATTTTCTGTGTTTTATCTACTTCAGATTACTTTATTTCTAGAAATACCTCAGAGAGGCTTCTGTACTAGCAGAGGGCTTGTTTCTCTATATTCTCAATATACTGCCAGTAAATTACATTATTTCACAAAGCTGGTATAACACCAGAAGTTAAAATACTCACGACATTGTTGATGTTCATCTGAGCCATCTTCACAATCCTCCTCATCATCACAAACCCATGACTGGGGAATACATTCCCCATCAGCGTGACATTGAAATTGATTTCCTTCACAGGTAGGTTGTGCTAGTGTAAGCAATGAAAAAAATTGTCATTTCACAGACATCTGTGAAAGCACTTTCAAAAATAATAATAATGTAAGGGAAAAGAAGGTCTAAGATTCAAGTGTCAATGAACTGTAACTTCCATGAAACACATGAACCATTTAACAGATCAAAGAAAATAGACAGACCAGAGAGGTGAAAGTGGACCAGCAAAGTATGCTCAAAGGCAAAATTCAGCTTAGTAAACTCCTGCATAGACTCTTCAGCCTTATATCTTCTCCTGAAGACACAAGCTCCTCTAGAAGGGAGACCCCAAAAAAGGCAGAGCCCTTTTTTTCACTGTTATATAGAGTCACAGCAGCTTCCCCAGTCTCACAGGGGGTCTGTTCCACTGTTCTCACTCCACCTCTGTTGTTTTATCCCTGTAGGAACATGATCTCCCAAAACAAGCTCACAATTCTTCCCTGTGAATTCATGAGGCAAAAGTGAGGGTCAGATCAGAACAAGCTGAATGCTGTTGTTCCAGCTCCACTCTGTACTCTTCAAATAGACAAACAACAGGGAACCATCAAAGAGAAAGATCAAAATAAGTGCTTGAAACTGTCACAGCTCACTCCATCCCTAGTTAATACTCCTGGAAGAATCTCTAGTACAACATGGTCCAGCAAACAGGACTCTGGTCTTGATCATCCCTGTTCTCAGCATTATGTTTTTGCAGAAATACAAGGTCAACTTTTCACTCACGGGATGATATGCAAGCACAACTATCAATTTAACCAAAGCACGAGAGAGAAAATTAAAACAATTTGTAGATTCAGAGTTGAAAAGTAAAAAATAACATCAGTAGTAAAATAATTAGAGGGATAAAATTGATTACATACTACAGACATGTACTTCATGCATACTTTTTCCCACTTCAAGACCCAAAGAATAATCTTTTAGTATGATTTGAACCTCAGACCAGTTTTAAACAATCTTGCTAGGCACTCACATGCCCCACTACCTATAGCACATTAACATATTGTTCTAAAAGGACAGCTAACTCAAAAAAATGAAATTTAATTTTCATTACTGCTGTGGGAAAACAACCATTTTGTTTTGTCAGTTTAGAGGCATCTTCACCCAGGACTACACAAGTTTTTTTGGACCTAAAATGCTAAGCAACAAATCAGACTGTCTAGCCATGTCAATGGCTTCCAATTATTACACGAGTCAAGCAGCAAAAAAAAAAACAGGGTAAAAAGAACAGATATAAATTAGACTCACTTCCTATCAGCTGAGGGGCAAAAATTGGCCTAATCTGTAAGTGAACTGATAATTGCAGCAACCCACAAGACTTAAAGAACACTAGAACTGAGAAGGTAAAATACCAGCAAGTTCCTGAAAACAGACTGTGGAATGCAATTCTTCATTTTCACAACTTTTCCATTCAGGGAATCCATTTTATCCATCTGAGAGAATCTTTGTGCATGGACATTACAGTCCATATGAATAAAATTGTTGCCTGTGAGCTGCTGACACAGCACAATCAACTCTAGACAATTAAGTATGACTCTACTTTGGGCACAGTAGGTACAGTTAGTTGTCCAGGGTCTGAAAAATCCAAAGATTTTGAGCATAAGTGGTGCTGGTGGTAGCTGTATATACATCCAATATTCACGACTACTACAGCAACAGAATACAATACATTTCTACATCTACTTAGAACGTTAGTCATAATATGAAACTGCATTATTGGACAGTCAGATTTTTAAGAAAAGGTTAAAGTCGTGTTAGAAGCTGAGTACTACTTGATTTTCTGTGTACCAAAGCCAAATGAGCTCATGGAATATGACTCAAATAGATGCTGCAGTAACTCATGACAACTCCCAATTCAATATTCATTYTAGTACCATAGGTACAGTTGAGCACACTGGAATCTCCCAGTTTCTGAGATTACAAAGGAGCTGCTCTGTATGGTTTCACTTACGGCAGCCAGCTTCATCTGTGTCATCCGAGCAGTCTCTGGCCCCATCACACCTCCAGTCTGCGGGGATGCAGCGACCGTCACCGCAGCGGAACTGCCCCCGCTCACATCCTGCACCAAAGCACCGAACACACAGCTCAGCAGGACAGGCACATAAACACACTGTGACACTCATCAAGAACTCTGGTTTATCCACAGCCTTGCAGCATGGAGATTAAATGATAATATGAAAAATAATAGAAAAGATACTACAAAAATATTTAAATATATATGAGTTCTCTATACCCAGTCAAACAAACAAACAAAMAAAAAGCAAAGAACCATCTTCAACTATTACAGAAATCTCCAACTAAACTGTTGGAAAATTCCAATAATTTTAGCATTTGTATATTATACAAACAAAACAAAAATAGTTATAAAAAAGAAAATATATAACCCAAACAARTCTCAGAGTACATAAACTACGGAAACTTATTTAGAGGGAACGTATCAATTTTAAATTCCCAAGCAGTATAGACTTTAAATAAAGGTGGGGCATYATTTTCCACATTATATCTAAGGGCTAAACATTCTAAACATTAGTGCTCTCCCAAGTGCATGAGTATTTTAAAACATACAATAATAATCCCCTTAGCTGATGTGGAAATCTTGTTTCAGTGGTAATTGCTTGAAAGTATAGAAATACCTCAGTTTTGTTTTGCTTTTTAATAAAGCCCTCATACTTAAAATATTTCCTCTGAAGTACAGGAAAGCATGTCTTGAGTCAAGATTTGAATAGCAAATAATTTTTTAAAAAATTAGGCTTTCAGACATTTATGGCTGATCAAAAGCTATCCTGCTGTCATTCTCTCCTGTTTGATCTACTAAGGATTAAGAGCTGATAAAGAAGCATTCATTCCCACATGTAAATGTAGCTGGATCAGGCCTTTATTAGAGCCAACTAATGAAATCTCYAGTCTGTAGGAAAGAGAAAAGGCACTGTTTATGGCCTTTCGATGTGACTACAGCCTCATAAAAAGGGAGTGAACAGTTTTATAGATCCTCAAAACAATAAGCTACAACATAATTAGGTTCAACAGAGCTCTGTTTCACGTTAATCTGTTGTCAGCACCTCAGAGGAGAACACTGAAAAAACCTGAAGCAGTAGCAAAGTCCAATTCTGAAAAGAGAAAAAAAAATCCCATTTCCTGATTAAATTAATAACCATATAATGAAATCACATCTTTCAATTCTTCTGAGTGATCTGTCCAGAGAAGATAACCTCAGTGTACATGAAGCACAACCACTTATTTTGTGAATTCATGATGACATAAATAACACGCTACCTAACTTTCATGTAAAACCAGGCATATCAACACTGTCACATAAACACAGTTAAGTGATGTATTCCCCAGGGATATAGGCAAGCTACTTTATGCAAGGAATGTTCAAATCTGATTGTCTGTTAGTGACACCCTGATTTATAATGTATCCTGCAAATGGTCAAAAATTTCACTTGGATAAATGGTGGTACGGAGTGGTACAGGAGTATGTTCACCCAAATACCTTCTATAGACTAATGCATGATGGTGGTTGGTGGTGCAGGTCTGGGGTTGGTGGTGCAGGTCTCTTATCAACTACCTTTAAAACACAACAACCTCCCTTGCAAAAATGCCCTGAAGGAATGTACAAGTTCACTSTGGAATCCCAGGCCCTCTCCCTGAATTTTGCCCTACAAAGCAACATTTTCATATGAGATTAGAGTTAAAGCTCTAAAAACACAACATATAATCCACCATTTATCAATTGCAATTACTATGCAAAACAAATACCAAATCTTCTTGTATATTTAGTATATTATGGCTATTCAAAAAATATTCATAGTCACTTACTTAAAAAGGAAGCTACAATATAGAATCAAATCTGCATCCACGTGATTAGGATTTTTAATGAAACATCCTTATAAACAAGCAATATGAGTAACTTGTATATTATTTCTAAATAATAAGTAGCTAAAAAAAATAAAGCACTAGGTACAACAATAATTTATTTTCCCTATCTTGTATTAAGTTCTTACAGTTAAACATACCCTTATAGTGATTAAAATGCAGTGATAACACTGATAAACCTTTTTAAAAGCAGTATAAACACAGCAGTCTTTGTACAGTACCTGAAACGGTAACTGAATGTTAACAGAAAACCTGCAAGTCACACAGTTCTACTACTCTCTATAATACTTCTCAGAATTACAATTTAAGATGCTTACACCTCTATAGAGCAAGCATCATATCCATGTTTATTTATACAATTCTTCAGCAGACCTGTTACAATTCAGTTAATTATGGTATTAATCTTTACAATGTTATCTGCTGTGTCTACTTATAACTGAAGGCAAAGAGCTCTGAAACACCTACAAATGTTATGAAAGACTAATACTTCAATTATTACTGTTTTATATTATCTTTAGAACAAAGAAAACTACCTAGCAGACAATTATGTAAATTCATTTTAAAAATCCAATCTTTGGAAATCAGTAATATGAAAGAAGTAAAAGTGATCAGCAGTATCGAGAGCACTTCTCACAGACGTTCTAAAAAGCTTGTGCTTCATCTGTGAGCAAAAACAATTCTAACTTTGATAAAGGAGAAAGTAATCAGGGGAAAAAGACATTATTACAAAGTTACTGCTACAAATACCCAGGAGAAAGAACCAGAATGAAAGAAAAATAACCATGTCAGTAATAACCAGATTTGGTATATTCTATGCAATGTGAGCCTGCAGCACCTGGGTTTCAGCAAGAGCAGGGACTGTCAGAAAAAAGGGGTATTCCCTTGTTTATTGATATTATTTGAAGCTTCAAGGCACTGAAGAATTAGTAATCAGTAGTTTTATGGAAGGTTTTCCTTTCAATAAATTTTGGAGGTTTTTTTAAATGGTAAGGAAGCTCATTAATCAGTCAGATATTACAAAAAAATTATACTAATGAACTAATTTCCATAGAAATTCAGATTTACTCTGACAAACACTGATAGGAAAGAAATAATCACTGAGTTTAAAAATGAGCAATAAAGTAATAAGTCTTTGTTTTCATGTTTAAAATTTGCTAATAGAACAGCATTTGGGTGACTTTTAAAAGTTCAAGTTCCAAGAATTATCGAATTTTTGGTGTTGCTCTACTATTACTATAATTCAGCTTCAGTTCTCTGACTATGATTAAAGCACTACTAAAACAGAGGCTAAAAAATGCATGGCAGATCTTAGGAAGCACATCAGAACATATATACATAAAGAAGAATCTATTGGCATTAACAAAAATMATTTTGAAAGGAAAAATTGGTTTCAACTGCTCAATATTAAGGAAAACACCAAAGAAATAACAAATATATGATATTTGCTTTAAAATAAACCAGTCTAATACTGAAATTGCAAAGCAAAGATCAGAAGCATTCCTGGAAAAATGTAGATCAAAGTACTGTTTCTAAACTTCTTGTTATACTTACTATCTTGGTTCTTCATGCTAAATTGGTCACCGGAATTTATATTGTTCTCTGTGTCTGGGATTCTCTTGTAAGAGACTCTCAGTGGATGTTTCAGATTCAGAATTTGCCCAGATAGAACAAGAAGGCTTATGTTACTAGCTCTGGGAAAGCTACTGGCAGAAAGGTTTTGTCGGGTAGTCATTTTCCACTGGAATAGAACAACATATTAATGATTTTATCAGACAAAAGACTGAGCTAATTACTAACTCAACACTTTTAATTTGTGAAAAATAAGTGCATCTTCTACCACTATTCACTTTGTTTTTCTGCAACAATTGTTGCCTGCATATGAATGAAGTACCCTATGATAAACCACTGCCAAAGACAAACTCCACTGCCATAGGGGATGGTACTCAACATTCACACCACTAATGAATGTTCCTCAATGTCACATTAAGTCACAGGGAATTCCAGCAGAAGAGAAAGAAGTTAATAGCGTCACACATTTCACAGTGCAATGCTCTAACCYGTAGGGCCACAGTCTTCAAAAGGAAGGCAGTCCAGTACACACTCTCAACCCCCACTGGGCTTCATTTCATGTAGTAACATTTCGTTTCAGAATTAAAGCTAAAATTCAATCCTTTTGTATTAAAACCAGAATGCTATGTTTGGCTTATAATAGAATCAAAATAGCCTGACTCCTCACCCCTCTGTGTTACTTTTGACTTCTTGCAGTATCTCCCTGAACAGTTCTAGTCTTTTGTATTATTTTCATATATTTTCTACCTGCCTATTTACCCTTGAAGTCCCTCACACTTCTAACTCTGACTACACATCTTCTGAATTATATTTGTCATCCAGGCRTTAAGAGCCATGACTGTTCATTCCAACTCCACAGAATAGGCCAAAACCCCTCATTTGTTCATCCTTCCTTGTGCTCACAATGCCTTTGAGAACTGCTAACACTTCTTTAGCAGTTAAGTCTGAATGAAGAATTTAAAGTAATGAGGAATGTATTAGGCCCAGGGTAGATTGTACCACTCTCAAACTGTCCACTCAGAAATCAAACTTACACTGCTGCAATTACTTTACGCTTCAGGAATCAACACTCTCAACAGATTTATTTGCATCTAAAAGASTAATGTTCTTCCAGGCAATATTTTTTCCACTGAGCACTTGGCACTTGTAATACAGCTTCAGATTTTCAACAAATAAATGCAAACAGACTGTGCATTACAAACCTCTTCCACACAAAATTTACAAATAGAAAAATAAGTGACAAGCTCTTCTTTTCTCCCTTTCTGGCTTCCAAAAAAGGGTAGTCTCTTTCCCATTTGGCCCCCAAACAGAGCAGCCCACTCTAGGAGCCTTGCAGGTAAAAGAATCCTGAATAATCATCTTCCATACACTTTGATGCTAGATTTTTGCCTATCTTAATTACATGTCAAACCASCTGAGGTTTTGGAATGCTCAAGGAGGGAAGGCTGAAACTGTGGAAATTCCACCTCTCTTCCTGCTCAGTTATGTAGAAAGAAGCAAAATTCAAATTTTAGGAAAAACCTTAGCTTATTTTCAAATAACATCCTATGATAGTAAAAAGCAGTATTCTGCTAGCAATTATGATTGAAGAATGAATATTACTTAATAGATAAGAAAAATAGAGTCTGATGAAATTATGCTAACTTTCATATATCTCAACATGACATTTAAACTTCAGTCTTTCTACACTCTTTAAACTTCATTACATTTAATACAAACTACTCATATTAAAAAAAAAAAAAACAACGCAGACCACACAAACATTTATAGGTATTACACAAAACAGTAAAAGGTTTACCAGCAGTTCTCAAACCCTTGCAACACAAAACATATTTTGTACCTACGTATCTGTAAATTAGAATAAAGAAGTAATTTTTACTGGCAATATCAACAAAAAGACAGTGCAAATGTGCATCTGCACGCACTTCACATGACTGCAAGATCTCTATAGACAGACTGATAGGCAGACAGGACTAGTCAAGGGATAATCTGAGGCAGAAAAGCTGAAGYGCCAGATATACAGCAATGCATTGTTAAAAGGGAAGTGTAGGATTTCTTTTACTGAATTATCATCCAATTACATATAACAAGATTATTATTAGTAAAATAACATCTACAGACACAGCAGCTGATCAAGAACTCCTTGTGCCTTGCACTGTACAATCAAGGGCCGTGCCCTGGGTAGTTTGCTCACAAAGACAGGAGGCTCTTGAGCTCCTGGGGGTGTGCTGATGGCAAGAGGCCAAATGGGCCTGTTCTTCCTGTCACCAACACAGGTTCATATTTTATTTTTAATCTGTCAGCACTCAAAAAAAGTCACAATACATGAGAAGCACACTCTGTTTTGCTAGTATGTTTATTAGACAGTACAAGAAACAAGGCACATGTCAGATTGTTTGGGGGTGGGAGGCAGGGGGCAGTGGTGGAAATGAAAAA
Source organism: Cardinalis cardinalis (assembly GCA_014549065.1). NCBI lineage: Eukaryota > Metazoa > Chordata > Aves > Passeriformes > Cardinalidae > Cardinalis > Cardinalis cardinalis. The sequence continues at coordinate 5,281,979 of JACDOX010000003.1, forward strand.
GGACTGTACTTGAAGTAGAAGATCTGGTTCTTCACCAGTACCAGCTGGACTTATTTTTGAGTAAGCCACATTTTGTGTTCAGCACAATGACAGGTATCAGAAACTATAATAAACAAGTTCTAATCTGACAGGTAAGATCCAATACCTACATTTGAAATTTTTACTCACTGATTTTTTTTTTTTTAAGCACTTTAAAATTCAATACCAAAAGTGAAAATATTGTCTTTTATTATGGACTTAGAAATACCATGTTTCCCTGCAGCATCAGCATATTTTTATGGTTTGCCTTTACTTTCCAAGCAGGAATAAAGCCCAGCAAAATCTACATTATATTCTGTGCTTTGTGTATGCATGTTCTTGCACATACAGATATTTGTCAACTAAAGCAATTGTTACAACTAAAGCATCCAATATCATTTTAATAATGCTCACATGCAAAATCTTTGAWAAAAATACTTAAAATAATTGTATTCAATGTTCAACTATTTGTTCTCAGTTAATACAGTTATAAAAGGGCTATAGATTAATTTCTGCTAATGCCCCAACATAAATCCAAGAATTAAAGAAATTCAGGATTTTAATCTACTGAAACTAAGCAGGAAAGCTTTCCTGCAAAGAAAAAAGAGTTTAGGTCTCCTGCAGAAAACAAGTTCAAACGAATGACACTGTAAATGCTTCCTAGCAACATTAAAGATATTCATAATCCTCATCTCCTCTACCCTACTTCAGTTCTATTAACTGAAAAGCAGCAAATGCAAACAGCCTGATAAAAATGGAAATGGTTACTTAATTGGTTCTTACAAATCTATTCAATTCTATTTTTTTTTTAATTTTAAGCCTGAACCAATAGAGAGAACAAGCTCTTTTTTTTTTTTTTTTTTGAATATACGACATACGGACCTCCTAGGAAAAAAATCCAAAGAAATTCAGTTTAATTTTTTTTTTCTTAAGGCTCTGGTATTCAGAACAAAATAACAATGGTTTCTACATTACCACTTTCAAACCAATTATTCTGGGAAATTTAAAAATAACTAAGATAGCCAGTCTTTCAAAGTCGTTCACATTGATCATAAATGTAAAAACCCAACCTTATAAATTTAAAACCATGACAGTATATTTATCATACATGCTCACAAAAAGTACATATCCACACTATGTATCTTTTCTATCACACAGTACTACAAAAAAATAATAAAAATTAGGTTACTTTATAATCTTGTTTCAACTCACTTTTTTAAAGCAACAAATAAACTTTTACTACCTTTTTAGTCCTATAACAAGGCAGGAATAAGAAATAATCCTTTTAAGCAAGGACTAATTCTCACAGACAGGAGGTGATACTCCTTTCTACTGATAAAGTAAATATTCTTTATATCRAACAGGCCAGGTTCCTTCTTTCATTTAAGTCACTGACAAATTCCTTGTACTTCAGTGATAACTGAGGGTAAGCCATTAATTTTTTCTTGGACACCTTCTTTAATCTAAACTGCATATAAAGTACTTTCCAAGAGGACACTAACAACATCTATTTGTACTCTTTAGAGATTTTAGTCAARTTATCTCTATGGCCAAATTCAAGAGAGCCAGTACTTGCAGTGCTGCTGACAGATTAGCCTTCTCAATATAAAAATGTGTTTCAGACGTTACATGTGAAGAACGTGTCCTGCCTTCAACTGGAAAACCCCACCCAGTTGTCTTGACATGAGGTGTCTTAATCCGCATAAATCAGCCCTGACTGTCTTAGTTGAGGAAGGGAGGCAAGAACTGTGGATCTCTCGGGAAGCATACACATCCCAGCTGTCCTAAATCTTAGTAGCTTCTTTTTCATGAATGGCACATTAAGTATGCAAAAACCTGTTCTAATTGACCATATAACATAAAGAGGAAGAGAGCATGCAAACACCGTAGAAATAAAGACAGCCTCAGTTACTCACAGAAGGAAGGACCCCAAGCATTTTCATAAGAATTAACCTTGCTAATGGCCCCAAGGCTGCTGCAGACTAACAATTGGGTAACAGAAGGTGGGGGGGGAATATGACCAAAAGAGGAAAATCTTCAAGACTAGGAAGTATTAAGTATTTACAACTACACAGTGTATGGAAAGTGGGGGGAAAAAAGCGCTTAAACAACTTAGAGAGAACATGTACATGTACTCTGAAAAAGTCAGATGCAGTAGCAGATGATAAAACAACACTTCCAGGAAGCTTTATCATTTTGAAATCCTGTACAATTTTTAAAATAAATTTACCAACCCGTGTGCTGTTTTTTCACAAAATTAGACCCCATGCTGAGATGATGACCTGCATTCAATTCTGCCATGCTCTCCAGAAAGCTGATGAGTCATTGTAGCACTAGGAACTGGCCTCAGTAAGAGCCTTCCTGCGCAGCTGGTGACAGTGAAATTGTTTCATTTTTGTATTTCTTTTYTGTATCACTGCTTGAATGAAAATGGCTATGCAACATGTAACATTTTGCCAAATTATAAACCTTACTGTAATTTTATATTACAAGTTATTAAATGAAAAATGGAACCTGCCATGCAAAAAATAAACCACTTTCCTTTACGCATAATAAACACAGCAAGCACATAAATGAAAGCTATTTCTTCCCACCACAGAACTCATATCCAGAACAAAATTCTTTAGCATCATACCAGTAGGACTCTAGATTAAAATAAAAAAAAGAAAGACAATTTGAACTGTGTCCCAAAGTTTCAAAGGGCACTAGTCATTTTGCACAAATTTCAAAAATTGCAACAGTTACTCATTGCAAACTAAATGTGTGGGATCAYGGTCAGAAAAGCAGAACTGAGGTGTCAGTACAGAATAAATAGACCACACGCTACAAGCATCTAGTGTGCCTAGATAGACATTCTAATGCTGCTTACTACTGCCCATGACAGTGGGAACTACATCTATTCTTTTGGATGCACTGACACATCACATTTCTCCCTTATTCAGCAGTGACTCTGCTTCAGTTAGCAGCTAATGGCTGGTCATTCCTTATCAAGGTCCCAAAAAGGAAATTCTATATGGCAAGGCAGGCCTGAGTAAATGATGGACCATAGAATCAAAGARGGGTTTGGGCTCAAAGGAAGCTTAAAGATCATCTAATTCCACACCTCCTGCCAGAATCACCTGAGCTGAAACAACAATGTTGACTGATGTGCTCACACAAAATGTAGTTTTATCTTAAAGAACATGAAAATTAACAATAAGAATTAAATAATCCTTTGGCTGTTTAGTTTCTAAGTGGAGCATATTTTCTTTCTAGTTTTTGGGTTAAAAAATAATTTAAGAAATCCTTTTACACAAATAGTAATATTAATGAGTGTGCCATGTTAAAAAGACAGTCCTTGAATTCATCAGAAGAAGATAAATACAAGAAATATCATCTTCTTCTGAAACATTACTCTTCCTGTCAATCCCAATGGAAGCATTTCACCTATAATTTCCCACAGCATCCAAAATCTATAACTCTCAGATTTTTACTTTTTAAGGATGTTTGATTCTGCTGTGACTTCCCTTCATTARTGGCTGCCGGGCCACTATATTAAATAATTCTTATTTTAAGTAATTTATAAATTATTATTAAGACATAATAATTAATAAATTCATATTTTAAATCATTATTTAAATTACATTAGCTAACTACTCTAAGCAGCATTCTAGACACAGAGGTTAATAGTAGGGAAGAACTTCTCTAGCTGGTATAGCTGCATAAGCCCTACACTTGCAACATGCYTGGAAACACAAAAGCATACACGTACTGCACCCTATGTCCTTACATCCAGAAGCAAGCACAAAAACTACAGCAAAGGCATACACTGTCTCCCAGGTATCTCAGTGGCAACACACAACATGCAAATCCCATTGCTCAGAGGACTGCAGACACTTGCCTACAGGTCTGCAACCTTTAACTTGGAATCCCCTCCTCATAGCAATACTTTTCCATCAGTCTTTCACAATGTTTGCTAGGAGAAGATTCCAAACATGCCTGTTATATTGCTGTCCAGAGAGTCAGTATCTCCATACAGCCTGTTTAAAGACAAGATTTTTCTTTTAACAGAAGATAAAAACCATTACCTAGATTTTAAATATATCAGTGAATGTATCAATTCCTGGGATATCTTGTGGGCTAACAACCGAAGCCCCAGCCTTCTTGGTCCACAAAAGCATGACCCAGCAATCCCCACTAAAGGGTRTCCCACTTCCCCATTCTCTGACTTGACTCAGCAGGATGTAGTATCATGACCTGACTGTGCAGGAAAATAATTGGGCAGACACACTGCTGCTGTAAACAGTGCCCTTTAGCTGAAGATCTGGCTTCTTGATTGTAAAACAAAGGCAACTTATTAATGTTAAAACTATAAAATAGAACAGGTCATAGAAACAGAACCGTTTCAGTCAACTTTTATATGTTGTTTCATTAATCCAAAACAAAACTTCTAACAGCGCTCCTTTGATCTCTAATCCACTTTCAGCATTGCAAAACAAAGAAAACATTAAAACCCCTGAAACCAACAGTCAAAGCTTAAGGAATACACTAAAGGCTATCCATTTGATTTAACAGTTCTGTGTTTACTCATTAAACTTATTTTTTTTCAACTGTTCTGTAAGTGTACTGAGTCAAGGGAGAAAAAAATTGTTAACAAGAATTAACATTATCATMATGAAATGGACTTCAAAATGTACCTCAGATAATGAAGAGCTATTTAAAGAGATRTTTACTCTTCACTGAATCATATTTACTGTCTTAGATCAGTACAACTYGGTAGTTTCTTTGAAATTAAAGGAATTGCACTGGGTTGACTCAGAAGAAATCTTGCTATTCTTTCATCTAGAAACAGCTCAAGGTATTTTTAAGAACAGTGTATTATTATCAAATTATATAAAGAAGCACTTAAGTSTTAAGTAATTTTAAAACCAGCTCTTATCTGCCACATTCAGTGTAAGCTATTAAAAATAAACTGACAAATTATGATTATCATCACTAATTAATCAAAGTGGAATAAAAACACCCACTTCTCTTTAAATAGAAGTCAACCTGTAGATTCTTAATTAGAAGGGACCTTTAATATTTTTCAACAACGACAGCTTCTAGAAAGTGTAAGTTCCTTTGAAACATCCAAAGTACTAYATGGTTCCACTGTGTTTTAAGTAGAGCTCTGAAAGGGAAGACACAACTCCTGCTTAAAAAAGTGATAGAACAGTGTGATTCAAGTTACATATTTGCCTATCTGAAAAGTTATCACAACCACTCAGATCTAAAAATAACTACTGTAGAAGACTGAATGGATCCAATAACATAGATAAAATAAGCTACATCTGCAATGTGCCTGCTTACTGCTCAACTAAAAAGAAGAGTATTCAGATTTAGAAGAACCTCATGGTTCAGTGTTAAAGTATGCGAAGTTAAGAGAGCAAGAAGGTGCATGGAGGGGAAAGGCTCCAAACAGTACAAGTGATTTCATGTCAACCCAGGAAGCCCAAAAAGAAAAGAATTAAAAGGCTGTAATGAAATTGCAGTCTACCTTTACCCCAAATGAATCTTTGCTATTTCCTGCAAAACACATGGCAAGTAAATCTGGATTAAAGTAGGATTTCATTGCTCAAATTTCCAATCAGCTCAATTTATGAAAGAAGGTTTTGGTTTTTCTTACAGGGAAATAGAAGCATCGCACACATCACACATTTATCTTACTTGAAATCTCCTTGGATTATCTGTCTCTGTTTGTCTTCACTCCTGTAGCTTAATTATTTACTGTAATTCTAGCATTTGGCATAGAACCTAAATCTAACCAGGTGTCATCCAATTACGGCTTTCAATATTTAACTAAAATTCTGGTATTTGACCCATTCTTTGCTTTAGCTGATTACTTTGCAAATACCTGATATGCTTTACTGAACAGAATACAGAAAAAGAGTGAATTATTAAGAAAATTCAAGAGATGTACTAGAAGTGGGCTATTCATTAAAAAGAACAAAGAAAAAACCCAAAACCCCTGTTAGTGCACAGAAAAACTCATTAAAATGTGAGAAGACTATATAAGTGTTTCACTGACAGATACTTGCAAATTGTCAGGCCTCAATGTAGAAGCCAGGTAGATGGACATGCACTGCAATTTGTGCTCTTAATTTTGTGTCAGTACATCTCCCAGAAAAACCAAGAAAATTRTCCTAGTGCAGCATTTTAAACACTGAAATGCACAAAACCCAGTAAATTGTATGTCAGGATTGCAWTAGTACATTCCTGTTTCCTGCCATCCTTTTCCCCTTCCTATTACTTCCAAATCCTCAGTCCCCAGTCACTCAAGTCTCCAAACTCTGGGTCTTGGCAGGGGTGGGATCTTACAGACAGACTTCTCTCATTTAAAAGTGTGCAGTGCTGTACAAGGAAATACAAATAGTGACTCTGGCCTGTTGCCCGTAGCAATGTCACTGTACATCATCCTACAGACAAATGAAATACTTTTGAGTGAAGACAATGTCTAAAAAACACTGAATTATTAATTTGGAGATTGAACTATTACAATGCCTTATGGAAAATATGTTTCTCCAWGACTTCTGGAAAGAACTGCTCTACCTCTTCTCTACTTGGTCTTACCATACCTATTTCTTAATGGCCTGCCACACTTCATGCAAACGTTCATTGTGATTTCTGATATATCTTATCACACCATATGCATTCATTCTTAGAATGGCCTTCATTCTCAGCCTAATAGAGACCTCATAATGGTAGCAAATTTTGGTCATATTTGCCTGGGATGTATCAAGCTGATCATTTATCATTGCAGAGGTGCAGGATACAAATCAAATTTGGTGCACTAACATCCATCCACTGTCTCYAGTTTATAGCTAAGTGTGAAGCACTTTGATATTTCTCAAAACAAACATGAGCAATAGTCCCATGATGCCCCTGCTTGACACTACCTTCACTTAACTACTTTTTAGACTCCAGTTACACTTTTTTCTGACAACAATTACCCCACAGACAAAAGACCTATAAAGGTTGGAGAAACAGGCCCTGTACTGCTGGCAATTACAAAACACAGCATTTTTATTCTGTTTATGAGCACTATGGTTACTCTCAGTAAAACCAGAATTAGGTAAATGGAGGAAGAGTATCATTTGAGCAAGTCCTTAGGCGAAAGGAATGTTCTAGATGTTCTAGAAACATCCATCCTATATTGGGAACACTCAGATATCACCAACAAAAATCTCAAAAAACATCAGTGAAGTGCCTTTGGAAATATTGAGGATTAGGCAAGATAACAGACTCTCACCATATTCCTTCAAAGGCTTGGGATTGCTTTCGTGGTTCTCCAAATTTTCTATTGGAAATAAGAGTCTGAAATGATCTCAACATTCAAGGAACTGTAACTTAAGGTTACCAAATATTCCATTATCATAATCACAGTGCAGACAGAATTGCTATCCAGGTATTTTGCTACTATCAGTAAGCCATTACTAAAATTATACTGTTTGTTTTCCACAGTTATTCTACTGTGGAGGCAGAGGGTAGGGGAGAATTGGAGAAAGAACACCATAAAAGTAAAAAAATTTTTGTACTTCTACTACTTATGGATACTAGTTCAAAGCCTCTCTCTGCTTGTCCTGTCATGTCTTYTATCAGGTACATTCTGGACAATCAAGCAGCTGTAGAACAAAAAAAAATTTTTTTGATCTGTACTGCAGGTTCCATTCTATCCAATGTAAAATAATAGTGCATAGGATTAATTCTGCCCAGTGTGACCTCCTTGGCTGGAGTTTTTGCAGGTCTCCAGCACATTAGCTATCTCTTATTTCYCTGTTCATAAGTGGGAGCTGCTAGCAGCAGTTGCTGTATAATTACTTAGTTGATTCTGTCTAAGGAGCTTAAACTAAGAGTTGAGCAAAGAAAGCAGATTAACWATTTGAACACACACGTAATACACAGACACCCACAGAAGGAGCAGGACTGCAGGTCACTACGCGGGGCGGAGGAAACGCACTTTAGCCACTCTTGCTCCAACAAGACAGGCTTGATTTTCAAAGCAAGGCAATTAAACAGCGCGAAGAAGGGGAAGGCAGGAAGATGGGCTGGAGTCACAGGCGGAGGGAGGACTTGGGCACACGGCTACTCCATCCCTAGCAGCCAGATTAGCACCGGAGGAGCGGCACTCAGCCTGCTCGGCCAGTCACATGCTCCTCCATGTCRCCTAGCAACAGTAAAGCCCAGAGAAAAAGTTCTCCCTCTCTCAACTTCAAATCTTCGTCTGAGACCGACTGAGGGGAGCTTATTGTGCTCCAGACTAAGCATCTGTTTCTTTCTTAYAGCCTTCTGTAAATGACTGCGGATACCACACGTACGCAAGCATGTCCATGCAGAACCCCCTTCCCCCCGGCCCGACCTGTCTACGTGCAAGTGCTGCAGCCTGTGCACTCCTCACCAAAAACAACTCTAGGTACAATTTTAGTGGTCACCGAACCAGCCCTTGGAATGCAGGTGAACTCTGCTCTGCAAAACCACCCCTATTTCAGTAGCAAGAAAAGCACAAAGATCACAAGGAAAAAATGCAAAAAGTCTGGGGTGATTTTTTTCTTTTTCTTTTTTGGCCTTATTCACAGCCAGTAATCAGCACTCACAGAAAAACCTGCCTGCTTGCATTTCCATAAAACCATGAGTTTAGACCGTGGAGTTGCAAAGTCTGACATGTCCCTCAAAATTTAGCCACATTTGYGTGCTGCTGTCTTACACAACTAGGGAAAAAAAGTTTGTACAAACCAGAAAAACAATCAAAGGAAGCATCCTAGGATAATTTAAAACCGAGATTAAGTGAAGCTAAAGAATTGGTGGTGTTTGCAGTGCTTTTAAGGTGCTACTTACTTTTCCACAACAGAAACCGACTCCATCAAATGACTCCGGGAAAGAACCAGCTGTCTCCCCTARCTATTAGAAAGAACTCCTTGAATCAGTGCCCGTTAACCCTCTACTTTCAGACACTTTGGTCTTTTTCTTATAAAAGTCCCCGGAGTCGGGATATGCTCCTTGCGGTGCAATTCCCATTCCAGAGAGGCTGGAGCACAGCACTTACCTTGGCAACTGCCCTGCATCATGCATGCAGTAAATAATATGAGCAGTTTGCAAGCAGTTGCTGCTCTTCCATCCATCCGATGGTGAGGTCCCATCTGGGCTGGGATGCTCCAGCTTCCTCAGAAGTTGGCTCCTGGACTCCGGGGCGCTGATCTGCACAGCAGCAGCACAAGGAGCCTGGTGCCTTTTTCTTATCCTGCTAGTTGCAGAAGAAAGGCGTGTTCGCCTGTTGAGACATCGCGTTTTCTATAAACTCCCACCCTCCAGACATTGCATAAAGCTCTTTATACCCGGCGGCCCCGGAACCAGCATGAGGGAATCAGGCACCGCTCCAGGCCCTGCAGCCACAGGCTGCCTCTGCCCCTCCTTCCACACTTTGCAGGATCGCCGAGATGCTTCWAAGACCCTGCACTTTGCTGACTTCGTATCAGAGTCCATTGGTGCTGTATTTAATGTGCTTATCTGTTTGGAGTAGCTCTGGGAAATTGCAGGTGGCAAGTGAAGTATGTCACAGGTTTTAGTGTCCCAAAGGCATGCTTCAAATAAGAAAAAGTATTTTTGATAACTCTGAAAAAAATCCAACATCTACTCACCAATGCAGAGGTAAAGCTTACAACTTAGTAGTCCTCACACAAATACTATGAAAGGAAAATATAGGAATGAAACTTACTTTTGCACKTTCCTAGCAGCTAAAATCAGTTTGGTAAAGTGCTTTGGCTGTGAATTCTCAGCTGGAGACATGCTCCTTTACTTCTAACTCTCCAACAGTGTGTGCAATACACAAAGAAATATCTCCTTGTGTTTTACTGCTGCCATTTCAGGAACCATATACCCACTAACAAGGGAAGAGCAGTATGTAGGATCACAGGGAAAAGATAAAGACTGACTTCAGGCTGGAATGCAGTCTTGGTAAAAAGGACAAACTTTTTGGAGGCTTTGCTTGTAGGATCAGAAGCATCATATCTAAAATGTGTGGAGTTGAATAACTTTTTTTATATTAGTCAAAAATAGTCGTTAATGCAGGAAATTAAGTYATGCCAAGCTGTACTTTCATACATAGACATGCATGTCAACAGTGACTACTGTGCATACATATCATGGGAGAAAAATAGGTTTATTTGTCTTCCAAGAAGCTCTGTCAGATTAATTTTAATGACACCACTTTTATAAATACCACATATATTTTGCATTAGCATCATGCCATGCTCATTATACTGCAATGCCTGTTTGCTGATGCTGCAAAAGAACTTAAGCAATACTTCTAACCTAAACTCTTCTTTTTGCCATGGATTGCAAATTCARTAAAGGGGTAGAGGTGCCTGTATTGTTCCTGCAGAAGCTGCACGGGAACATGTTGCTGCTTATTAGCAGACTGTGATTTCTCTCCAGGACCTGTAGGACGCTAATCCCTCTAAACCTTTCCGTAAAGGCTTTCTATCTATCAAGATAGTAAAGAGGGGGGGTGGGGAGAGAAGATGTGGAGCATAGGCTTTTGCAAGGTTGTGATTTATGCAGGTTCAGGGCTGTTTGGTGTAGTGGTACGACACAGCACCGGGGTCAAGCCACAAGAAACACTGGGGGCAGATCAGAATATTCAATTAGCTTCCTGGCACCTCTGAATCACAAAGAGAGGATAAGATCTCTCCATCACAAGATCCAGAGCTGCCGGGGGAGGGGGAGACATGCCCTCCTCAAATCTCCCTCCTCCCTCCCGCCCTCTCTCCTTTCACTGTAGGGGAATAGTGCCTGAAACATTCCTTTCTGCACGGAAGGTCTTTTCCTATTGTTGTTTTCTTTGTGTTTCAGTGTTGCCAACTTACTGGAATTCTTGTCGTGGTTTCACAGCAAGGCTCAGGCTGACCAAACGGAACCAGCTGCGTTTGTGTATGGGGCCGCCGCTGCTTTAATCTCCCAACAAGGCTGATGGGGAGGGAACGAAGGGATCCTCGGAGGGGAGCAAGCAGATCTGCTCTCTACAGATGGGTGCCTGCAAAGCCAACACAGACTGACCGTACTTAATTAGAAGAGGAATTGTCTAAAGTAGTTCACACCCCAGCAACACGCAGAGAGGGCAAACAGCGCTTGGGAACTGCAMCCCCAGGCTGGGAGCTATGCATAGTCTTCTGTCACTGTATGCTTGAAGTGACCTGGATGCTGGCTTTGGGAGGCATCCACCTGCTTCACTCCCTCTCAGCTGGCAGCCAGAAGTTCTCCTGCCCCATTCACCATCACCATTTCTACATATCTGTATTTGCCATAGGTGAGAGGCTAGAAGGAGTCTCCAACAGGAATGGTGGCAATGCTGTTGACAGCGAGCTGAGATGGTGGGTCACGCCCTTCCCACCCATTATTCTTTGCACTCTCAAGACAGAATTTTTATTTAGAGACATATAAACTGATAAGCCCAGATATTTTACRGCTGAATAATAAAAACAAAGTGGCCAGCACAGCACAATGCCATCCTCTGCTTACTTCATCTAAAATTTTCTCCTCTCACTTTACCATGGCACCTCATCATCCAACTAAAGGGACCCTGTTCTGCTGGACACCATTAAATAGGACTTCTTCAAGACTAGAGACATCAAGATCAGAATAAAAACTCCTCAAGGCTTTCCCAAAACTATACCCAAAATTGCCCATGTGGGTGTAACACATGTGTTTCTCTCATCTTTCTGTGACTGCTCCTGTTGGCAGCTCATGATTTCTTACTGAACTAGATCTAGGGATTTTTAGTTGATCATGCCTGTTTAAGAAGATGCAGACTATGTCTGTTAGAAGGTTAGAGGAAGAAAAATAGGCAATGCTGTTGTTCATTGAACTCCACTTTTGATTCAAAATACAGTTTGGGATGTCTTTGCTTGCCTGGTTTTTAGTGTAAGCAAGCACTCAGAAAAGCAGTTCAAGGTGTWATTTAGAACTAACAACGATACTGCTTACTTATTAAAGATATCTCTTAAGCAAGGAAGTTAAAAATTAAAAGGCTTCAATTTTGACCAAGGTTCAGTCTAAACTAGTTTCCAAACTCATGCAGTTCTTCACAGACAGATAGAAACATCAGGGTTGATGTATGACTAGATAAAGATAGAAAGCTGATGGTTAAGGAAAGTAAAAAAATGTATATATATTCACTACAGGAAAATGTGGGTCAGATCTATAAATTTGTCTCTTCTGAACTTATTGGAGCTAGGACAGTTTAGAGAGACTAAGGATCTGCCCAGTGCATTATCCAATAAGGCTGTAATTGCCATTGGCATTCAGTAATCTTGTGGTCAATCTGTCCTCGGATAAACCCAGGTGTTTCCACATAGAAAATATTTTAAGTTACAAGCTGTGTTTCCAATTTCACATTTAAAATTTAATCATTAAATCCTATGCYGTTATCATGACAAGCTTTTTTTTCKTGTTGTTATTTTTGTGCAATCATGCTAAAGCAAGGCTACATTTTAAACATACTAAAGCCATGCTCATTTTTTGAGAGAACACTGGTAATGACAAGTCATACAAATCTAAACTAAACTCCGTCTCTGTTCCTGGGTAATAACATAAGTACTCAACAGCAGCAATTAACTCTTCAGATTTCATCCATCTTTGCTATTCTACAATCTAAAGTGTCCCATTTCTTTAACTGAACCTTAGTTTTATAGCAAGCAACAATGTATGTGTGTGTGTTTGTGTGAATTGTTAGAGGCTTCCTTCTTAACAGACTATTAATGGCAGGATGGGCTCTTCTGAGATACTATTTTTGAGACATTTCCTTCACCTAAGGCCCACTTCAGTTTGCATCAAAGACATCAGACTTCAGGGAGAGCACATTAAGCTGTTTTCATGGGGATCCACAGTAGCAATRTCTATTTGGACTTCACCACTTATTTTTTTCCAAATACATGTGTTGTGAGCAGAAATTTCCTTAAAAGGTCAAGTATTAGGGAACATGCATCTTGTACAAAGGACCAGTATTAATTTCAACTCTCCAACACATGAAAAAACCCAAACAAACAGACAATAGCCCCAAGTTCACCAAGTTTCTCATATAAGCCACATCATATTTCACAGTATCTAAAACAAAGGAAATTATTTGCCAGGGAAGTATTTTCTTCCAAGAATTTAACGACCAAAAAAAAAAAMCCCACCCCACAACAACACCACAAAAAACACCACCTAATCTCAAACTAAGAAAAAGAGAGCCTTCGTTGATATAATACCCAAAAATCTAATGCATATTTGTAACTAAAGCACAGATTTCCAGAAGACTGGACCAGAAGTGGGTCTCTAGACCACATGAATATGAGAAACATCAAACTGAGGAGATGTGAATTGGTCCAGAACAGAAATCACAGAGTCAGAATTGCACAATGCAACTCGCACTGTGGCCAAAAGTTTCCTCAAGGTCTTCTGGTTAGTGACATATTACAACTTCTCTTTCAACCTGGCATTATATTACTGCATTCTGGAACAAGAAGCAGGAACATGGGAACTTTTTTGGTAATTGCCACTGAACAAGTGAGACTAGTAGAAAGATTGTCAGTAAAGGAGCTTCCAAAACACCCCAGGTATATTTCATCTGCAGAAATGGGCCTGTGGGGGAGTTTAACAGTAACTATGTAGAGATGAGAGAGGTTTTTTTATTCACCTGGAAGGCAGAAGAAAGTGGAGAAAGATTAAACAGATTGCAGTTGCCCTTTGGTCAGCACTGTCTGGTCCACCCTGGAAGTCCCTGTGCCCCATCCTGAAGACACAGTCACCAAGTAAGGGCAAGTATGCTCTACCTCATCTGCATCTCTAACTACCARAGACCTTGGTACTTGCCTTACTGCAAACAGATTTCTTTGGAACTTTCTCTGTCTCTAAAGAACAAAGGTCCTCATTTTTGCTCCAATCCACTGGCCCTTCAGTGCCATTCTGCCCTGCAAGGAAGCAACAAATGGGATTTGTACTTGAAAAGGAATGGRAAGTAGAGAAGCATTTGCCAATGACTTATGATCTAAAAACTTTATAGGGAATTCACAAGGAAAATAGGATAAGCTGGAATAACTCTGAATCTCCCTTACTCTTTTCATTGGTTTACTTTCCTATTAAAAACAGATTGAGGTCTTTTCAGGACAAACATCTTTGTAAGTGGGTCTCATACTAAAAATGGTTACGTCTCATTCCTCCAACAGCTAGGATGACATGCTTGAGAGATCACAAAAGCAGTCAGTCAAAAGACCTGAGAAAAGATAAATAATAAGACTTCAGTAGTATTAATTAGAATTTCAGGCCAAATGCAGGGTAATAACAGTAAACAAATGAGAACATGGTGTAGCAGTATAGGGATTGCAGTTGACAGATTCTCACAGTTTTGATGTGTATTTCAGAACACCACTGCTTATTTATTAAAAAAAGTTGAAAACATGGCCTAACTCTGAATTTTCTAAACAAGCCTCCAAACTTATTGAAAAAGAGAACTAGACATTAATAGGCCTATTAAAAACCATGTAAGAACAAAGTCACTGAGTGTATGTTGAAAGTATAGCTACCCCACAATACCCTGTGAATGAAAACCACTGATTTGTATACAGAGATATTTGTAGTATAAATATATTTTTATGCTAAATTAAATGGAAAAACATGAAGAAAATCATAGCCCAAGATAAGCCACACTGTAGCAACTCTTAACTGATTGCTAAGGAACAATACCCAAAATATTTGGTTTGAAAATAGCACCTGATTCAGTCAACCTGCAAAACCACTTTGACAAGAAGAGACTAAACTCATGAATGCATGAGGTCAAAAGGATTACAATAATTACAAAAACCTAACCTCTCTCCTCCTTGGGGGACTTGTTCACAGGAATGAGATATAGGACAGTTCAGTGAGCACAAACTTKAGTAAGCAGGGCGACTGGCTTGACTAGTCTACCCTTCCCCCTTTATCCACTTTCCCTCAGAGCTGCAGCACAGCCACTGCCAGTCCCTTTGTCCCCTCAGTCAGCAGACCCTTAGGGGAGCACTGGTGGCTGTGCCCACTTCACAGCACAGCCCCAAATGCACCACAGAGCGGCAAATGGCAGCGGGGACACAACAGCCTCACACCGCTGCACTGGCCAGAGTCTCAGCAGCTTGTACCTTACTGGGCAGTAGCAGCAGGGTACAAGCCTGGAGAAGCTACATCCACCTGAGCTACCATGAAAAGAGTACATAATGGTATTTTTATAGCCACTTCACAGAATACAAAATTGTGAGGTAGAAGTTTGCCATCAAAAATAGCTTGATGGTGTGATTTGTACTTTGCAAGATAGCTAATTKAATTCTTCCTTCCTTTCAGCATAATTTTTGCATTCAGAAGATATTTTTGCATTCAGAAATTATTATTGTATAATCCAGTTTCAAAATTTAATATATTTCCTAATTAGGATTCATCTAAAGACCTTGAAACAGTAAAGGCTACCCCCTGTTGCTTTACTCTTTTGAATACATGGTGATCACCGTTATGAAGGGTGAGAACTCAAAAGCCACATGGAAGTTACTTTTCTAGTAAAAAAARGAACTTCAAGAAATTTCAGGTATGCAACACTTCAGTTTCTAGTACAGCTGCACAGTAGCATAAGCTGAAGAGCATATTMAAGAAACTGAACGCATTCTTGACTCCTTTTGCCTAAGTTCTCACTGGAACAGTAGTTCGTGAGTTCCAAAAATATGTATGAGAACAGCTAACCAATATACCCACTGTAATTACCAGTGTCTTAAAATGCTTTGGAGGGGCTGTTTATTGTTTGGTGKTTTTTTTCTTTAATAGAAATAATTGTGCTAAAGTGTCATTGTAAGCCAGAGCCAGAAGCTATTAAAAGGAAATAGGACATTACATACCACCTCCCCTAGTACTAAAGCTTCTTTGTTCCCTAAGAGCAACTTTAATACTTAGCCTTCTAGAAAAACTGAAGCTATGTCACTTTGTGTCAGACACTTTAAGAGATACTAATGAAAATGCCCTCGGTCCCCATAATCCTCTGTGGCTGATTAGGTACAGTAGAAGTTGTTTCATTAATTTGAAGACCATTAGCTTGAGCCCTCATATTGACCTGAAAGTAATGTTTTATTCATATTGTAGTGTTGTAGTCAAAACTCCAGAAATAATTAAAAGGACAAGTCTCAAACCTTAGACCTTTGATTTATGAAGCTGGATACCCAGTTAATTATTGCATGATGAAAAAAGTGGAGTAGRGAGCCAGCAGTCCTGATATATTATTATTGCCATCTTCCTTTGAAAAACTGATGGCTAATCAAATACATATAAATAAGAATGTCTTCAAAACACAAACATTCCAATTATTTCCACAGGTCACAGTTAAAAACCTTCCTTCTAAATTTAAAAAAATAAAATAGACATTAGGTTAAATTCAGGCTCCATTAGACTTTGGAGGCAAAAGTCCAAAGTTCAATAGTTTCAGTTAAGATTCATCAGCAGTCAGTGAACAGCTACCCATAGCCATTATTCAAATGAAACACAAGATGCCTGGGTCTACTACAGGAACAAAAGAGAGCATTTTTTAAAGAAAAGATGACAAAAACCTATGCCTGACTTTAGAAATTAGGTTTAGGTTTTCCTAGATATAAGTAGGACCTCACTGTGGTCAACAATCAGTTCTTCCAGTCAACCTTTCAAATAATCAGTCCCCTGAATTTTTATTAGCTGTTGTYTGAGTGGTGTTCAAGGTTTGATACCTTCTGAATGTAATGAAATGATTAAGCCTGAAGTGCAAAGGCACATACATATGAATGGTAAAGTTTAAAAAACAAAAAAGTTGTTAAAAATCTGTCATCATCCAACAGGCAGCCAGGGATATTAAGAAATATTGAAATAAAGACTAGTGAATAGAAAGTCTGCTGATCTGTCTTTGCTTTTTCCAGCAGAAGTATATCTCACTCTCTTTATATCCAGCAAAGAAACCTAGTGAAAATTCAAGACAAAGATTTATGCCTTCTGTAATCAACACAGGCATCCCACACCATCCCTGCAGGATGATTTAGTCATATCTGTTCCTTTATGCACCTCATTGCCAAGAGTCACTTGGATTCCATCTTGCCTGGGATGACAAGTCTCGTGAGTGTGGCAATACATTATCTTTAGRTTAGCTTTTTAATATTTTAAATCAAGTGAGGTGAGTGAGCTTCAATGAAACTTACAGGACRCATGCAAAATATGTGAAACTCTTCTCATGTTTTACTGTCATTCAACTTTTCCATGTCATCAGACTGCAGCTGCTTCAAATACTGAAGCACTGACAACAGTCAGCAGAGATTCAGATAATRTATCATGTTAGTGTCAGCACTCTTCCATTTCTGCACCAAAGTATTTTAAATAAAATTTAACCCAAATTTTGCTCTCAGAGCTACATCACCAATAACCATTTACTGTTCTCTTAAAGGATATCATGGTCTTCCCTTTATTTCTGTTGCTGTACTTGTGCTTATTCCAGTATGGATCACATATTCTTCTGCATTGTTCTTGCCTTTTCCTTAATTCCCAGTATATTTTGATCTTCCTAACATTTCATTGCAGATTAAGTTACAAGACACAGTAAAGAGGAATGCAAGCCAAAACCAATATAATCAATATATGCAGAAGTCCTTACTACTCCTCTTACAGCAAAACAATTGCTTTGTATGTGAACTGATGTATTGATCAAGTTGCACTAGGAGATACAAGGTCAGATTCGCAGCTATGAAACTGCTGATTTGAACTAACTCACCAGTATAAGAAAAACCATACAAAATGAATATAGTTTAAGATCAGCAGAGCAAATCTCACTCCAGCACACAACTAGAATACCAGAAAGAGATGAAGGTACAACACCACAACCTCTATATTTTCCTACTTCACAGGGATCCCTGGAAACTATGTATGAGATAGAATATTTCATKGACTACTTACTATGCCTGTGATGCTTAAATCCCCATAAACCAGGACTAGGAAGGGACAAAAGGTACTTTAAAGACACCTGTCATTATCTCACACTCATCCTGAGTTAAACACAGTGAAAGACTAGGGATTTGTGGACAGTTTTCCATTTTTGTTTGACCTTTAGGTTTTAACAGTATAAGATTATATTAGAAGAAAGCTATACAAAATATCATTCTCGCTGGGATCCAGCTAAGGGCTGGAATAAAAGAATAAAGAAATAAAAAATAAAAACATGTCAGAAGTGACTGATTTCCACAGGAACACAATTGCACTCCATACCCTCAATCATATACTGCAGGAGGTGCCCTTTTTTCCCCTCCATAGCAAAAGGTAGCTTCTCATGGGTCACATTCCCAAAATGATGCTAAAGAATCTATCATCCCGCTCATGTTTCATTATTTCCAAACACAGAAGGCATAAGGATATTTTGAATAAATTTTTTCATTAAAACTAGGAGCCTAATCATATAAACAATTTGAATACACTAAATATTGGTTTAGTGGGTTTACCCTAGAAGATAATAAATTATTCCCTCTTAGTTTTAATGCCATTTTGATCTTGTATTCATTCTCCTATCTGCAAAACAAAGCAGAGGTCATAACTCCTGCCACTTAAACTAAAATAATAACCATTAGTGAGGAGGATCAGAGGTAAAGTTTTCAGCAAAAACTATAATTTACATTTTCAGGGTACTTAAGTTTGCAACTTAAGTCAGTTTAAAGTAATAGTCAGTTTAAACACGCCAAARCTAAATTCAACAACAAGAAACCTCTCACATTTTGGTTTGCAGCTCTTTGACTATTTGATTTACACAATTTTCCATATAGGATGAATGATACAAAGGAGTCAACAGAATCTTTTCTATCAAGTCAAATGCAACATCAAAAAACAGCTCAGTTGCACACACATTTGCCAAAATGAGCTCTATTTTCTTTGAATTTGCATTTGTGCACATGTTAGAATCAGACTCAAATTCTGCAGCTAGAGTCTGCTCTTTTTCTCAGCAAATTTTTTCAGGTGAAAAGTGGGAGATGGTTGGAAGGGAGCCTGGCTCTTTTAATCTTATCTAAGCAGTCCTGGAAGGAGTTGCAGCTGAAGATAAGGGATGTGGAGTCACATGCCTTTCTCTCTTAGAGTTTGTATTGTGTTATGGGGAATGATCCCCTTTCTGCAGTCCCAATTTGAAGCCACTGCAATTCCTTCACCTTTACAGGAGATGTTCCTGATATGCACAAATATGAAGAGAACTAGGCATAGTCATAACATTTAATTGTGGCAGTAAAATTAGAACTATCATCTACTGCCACTGCAATACCATGTTTAAAAAAAAAAAAAAAAAAGCCATGCTTTGCCTTTGAAGTGATCTTTGCTTGGGCTGTCCCTGGCTAAAAGGGTTTAAGGGGAGGAGGTGAATTTTTTCCTCATCTCTGAGGTGACATTTAACAGACCTGGGAAACAGACATCAATTGTGATGGTCTACTCAGGAAGGGCTATGCCATGAATGACTTCTAAAAGCAAATAAAATAGTAACRCATTCAGTAGATTTAAAGTCTCATTCTTTGACAAAGAACTTCTTCCTTCTTGACTTTATCTTCTTCTTGATAGTAACTGTTACCAACAGGGCTGAGATGGACCACACTTGACTCAGTGAAGATTGTAGCAAAAACCACAATACTCAAAGGATGCTACTTCAAAATCCTTGTAAACTGCAAATTCCTCCTGCTTGTATTTGACAGAGTAACTCTGAACTCTGCATAGCATGCTTCATAATATAAAATATTTAGGAGCAAGCATTTACATTTTAGGCAACATCACTTTTTTCCCCCTCAAATTATTGTAAAATCCTTCCACTAGAGCTGCATATATTTAGAGTAAGGTAAGAAGTTCAACTCCAGGCTAGAGTTCTTAAGAGGTTCTCAAGCCAAGGAGGCAAAAAGATCCAAGATCCACTGTTTTGCACCACAGCACAAATAGCAGGCAGGTTGTTTGTGTGAGTGGTTGCTGCTTTGTCTAGGTCAGGCCCCATGAGCATGCAGAAAAAAAAAAGTACCGCTGTTTGCTAACATTACTGCATCATCCATCATCTCCCAGTTCCCAGTTACAGCTTAGAACCATCACCCCAGGACTCAGCAACCCCTACAGGTATGTGGTAGTTATCATTGTATAACTCATGGAAGCGAGTTTTGAACCACATTTTGAGCAGTTCTGTCCCACAGCGCTCCCAGCATCTCTAATGTCTACAAACCACTGTGAAATAATTAAAGATGCTCCACAAAAAAAGTCACTAATTTGTAAATTAAATTGAGTTCACATATCCACATTAAAAAACTGCCTAGAAMAGAAAAAATGTAATGAAGATGCTTCAGGATCCTGCTCACAGGCACTAGGCCTTTCAATGTTCTCATATGCAGCTAGCATGCATTTGAAGTTCTCAGCTCAACATATCATCTCAAGAATTTAAGAAATACAAAATGGAGAAGTTGCTTAACTTTAACCAGAAGGAACATTCCTTCCCAGTTATGACACCTTCATCAGCCCTGCCACCTCATTCTTGAAAACTTTTATCAGGGAAAAAAGATTTCCTGAAAATGTAAGCAATGAATGCARTTAATTAAAAGAAGTAGAGAAGGAGCAGACTGTTAGGCTACCTTTGGATGCAGAAAAAGGCAGAAAAGATGAGCTTGTAATCTGCTCACTTTAGATGGCTTCTTAAATGATTTTCATTTAACTAGAATCATATTTTTACACATTTCTTTGAATTTGGTTACTCTTTTCTGAAGGTCTTCATACTCTGAGATGATCCAAAACAGAACTCWTTTTAACCACTAAAACATTACAGAACATTAATAGTCACAAATAGAGTGCAGCAAAACTAATTTACTATTTGATGCTCTGTAAACAATGTTTTTATTTCCCTGTCAGGTGATGATATGATTAACATAAGGAAATGCAATATAGCCTTAGACATTTATTGTGCATGCAGTATCCAAAGCTCAGTAAAAAACACCTTTGTGAAGAGAGTGTAGAAATCTATTGTTCAAAAATCCACTTTATTTCCCACAGTACAGAAAACCTGAAGATTTTCAAGAGGCTTTCAGAAAAGAAGGTTGAAGGTCTGTCACATTACAATAACACTAAAAAGGTCTAAGTTCTTATAAAAAGGAAAAGTACATGCAAAGGGCAACAATATACTAAGCAACCTAGGTTACCTAACAAAYTCTGCCATTGCTATAGGTGACGCTTTCATACAAGAGACCTTTTCCGTGTCTCCCTTCACCTCTACTTCAAGGACACCTCCAGCAGCCCATGCCACATTACAGCCCAGGTAGGAGGATAAATCAGCTATTCCCATCCTGAGAGTTCTAATCCATAGACGGTACACAATGCCCAAATAGACTATTCAAAAGAAAACTATAAAAATACCCACCATATTACATGTTTTGGTCTCTTTTTGAACCAAAGTGGCTATAGTGATAGCACTGTGACTCCTACATTACATACATTTCCTGAAGTTTTAAAAAAAGCTGTTAGCTGTAGTACTGATATTAATAGCCTTGCTCTATCGGTCATCTCTCAGCCATCCTGTGCAGTCAGCAATAACCATGCAAACTTCAAACGTGAATCAAGGCTGACACCCCGTGGACATATCTTGTAACTGATTTGTTTGGTTTTTTTCAACCAGACTTTTTAAAAACTGAAATTCCATATTGAAATTTTACTCCAGACCTTCAGGACTCTTCTAAAAAACATTTGAAAAYATTTAGTTGTTCAATAAGATTCATAAGACAAAAATAAATCAGCTGAAAACTCACATTATGTATAAAATTMCTTGTTTTCTTATGAGTCTCTAACAAGTCAGAGGTCTTGTAGCACTACACACAAGCATTTAACAAGTAAAGAAACCTGCAAGCTTAAAAAATTTAGAGAATCTAGTCCCACCTCTATAATCATTATAGTTAATTTATGATAACACCAAAAGCAGAGTAGAAAGATGTTTTGACACTACAGCTTTGTGGTAGGTAAACTACTTCAGAAATGGACATCTATTTTCTGTATTTCCACATAATCCTTTTTACAAGCATTACAAAACATAAGCATGGTATTAGATTCAAATATTAGTGATTATTTAGAAACTACAGTATTAATACACACTTCTAGCCACTGAATTTCAACCTAACACCAAGGGAAGTACTATTTTGTGGAAGTAGAATACACATGTAAAATGACCAATCAAAAAAATAAGTTCACTTTCTCTGTGTCTTAATTTATTTCAAAAGCACCAATGCTATCACAGACATTGATTTTGATTGGGGGAGTATCATTAAATCTAACAGAGAGATAGGTGAGCTATGCACATGTTTGCRAAATACTGCAAAACAGAGACGTTTACATTGTTCTCCCTCAAAGACATCAGCTATTATGATTTTGTCCATGCATGACTCCCAAACCATGTCTTCACTACAAAAACACGTYATACTGCACTGAATGTGTCACACAGCTCCTGGGAATACTCAAGCATTTAAAAACCCAGCCCCTCTGTCTCAGCTTCACGCTGCAGACTGTACTCCCTCACTCCTGCAGAGTATTTTACGGCTATCTCCGATGCTTAAGCAACCTTGTAAGTCATCTGCAGTAGGAACTAGGTCTGTACTTCAGAAAGCCACTAGCCATTTATCGTCTCCACTCCTGGAAAAACATTCCTCTCWGCTTAAATGGACTTCAGCCCTCCGAGCTCAGGAGACCTTTACAGCAGCTGCCGGTCAGAGCCAAGCCGGTGGCACTCGGAGAGGGGGTCGTCGGCGGGCCGCAGAGGCGCTGCAGCACTCTCAGCCCTCCGTACCAGCTCAGCAATCAACCAAGCGCTGCCCCTGAAAAGCCGCAGCCACCGAGCCCAGCCAGCACGGGCCCGCCTACTCGCTTCGCTCGGCAGCTCCACCGCAATTCAGCTCCCACCGAGCGTCATTTTATCACCCACGTATTTTAAAGCGCCTCCTTAACAACCTTCTGTTAAAAGGCATAATTCAGCAGGCTTGGTGCTGCACATATTCAAGTATAAAGATGATTAAACCCTGCCTACTGCTGCCAGTTGTACCTGTGCAATGACTTTCAGTAATAATTGCACGTCTTTAAGCTCTTAGCTCACCAAACCATACTACAGACTGCCTCAGCTAATGTGTGCCTACACATAAAAACCTATCTATGGACTGTGCTACAGGCGCAYCGAAAGGAAAGAGCTGTTTGAACAMCACAKAAATTAATAGATAAGATTTCACCCTAACACAACTCCACAAAAATGCTGTTTATATTCTACAAGTTTTCATTTAGAAATYATACAATAGTTTGCATTGGAAGGGACCTTTAAAAGTCCCCTAGTCCAACTCCCCTGCAGTGCAAAGGGATACCTTCAACCAGATCAGGTTGTGCAAAGTTCCATCCAACCTCCATCAAACATTTCCAGGCATGATACTCTACCACTTCTCTGAACAATCTAGCCCAGTGTTTTATCATCCTCATTGCAAAGAACATCTTCCTTATAGCTAATCTAACCTCTTTTAGTCTAAAACGATTACCCCTTGTCCCATTCCAACAAACCCTGCTAAAAAGTCTATGCCCATTTTCCTCATAAATCCTCTTCAAGTACTGGAAGGCCACCATGAGGTCTCCCTTGAGCTTGCTCTTCTCCAGACTGAACAAMCTCAACTCTCTCAGCCTTTAAACATATACTTACACATACCTTTTTTAAAAGCTCTGAATGAGGTAGAGGTTTACTAGTTTATCAGTGTGAAGTCCTACCACTGTCTCCTAGCAGGAGTACCACAGCATTTCACCACAAGCAAACGCTGCTAAATAGGGCTGATGTTCCACTGAGGGCTCTCTGAGGGGTTTGTGAAGAGCTGTAGATACCCATTGACATTGAGATGCCTACCAGCATTCATGATGACTTGTAAATAATGGCACCTGTTCTGTCAGGAGCAGCAGAACAGCTGCATCCCCAGGGCAGGGGGAACCAGGAGTACCAAATGGGACAGCAGAGCTGGGCTTCTAATCCCACTGCCCACAGCAAGGGACATGGGCTGGGAGCAGCCCCTAGCCCAGGGTATCAGGCACCAATATAGGACAGGACAGGACAATAYGGGACACCAGCATACCCAGACAAAGCTGTGGCAGAGCCAGTGACCCACCTACCCTCACACCACTTTGGGCAAGGTGGATGGCCTGAGGCTGAGCTGAAATGGTGCCGGGGTGGGGGCGTCAGCTGAGGCTGGTCAGGATCACCAAAGGCTCTGAGCGCTAGTTTACAAGCACAATTACTGCTTTGAGCTCAGAGGCTAATGTGTATTGCAAACAGCTTAAAAATAAGTCAAAAGAACTAATTCTAACATTTATGCATGTTTAGAGTTGTATTGACAACAACAGTTGTAAGATAAATGCATGCCTCTTTACAACATTATAAAGAATCACCTCTCTGAAAGAGAAAATCTGTTCCCAGCATAAAAAGKATCACAACTTTAGAACTGTATAGAACATGACTTTTTCTACCAAAACTCTGTCACTTGCTTATATGGAGTACCACATACAGCAACATGCTTTAAYTACCTGATTATATTTCCAGCAGAGTTATTCCGCTTAAAATTATTGGAAAATATCTTCTCAAAATATGCTAGGTGACGTTAATGCATCTGCTACTTATTGCACCTTCCTTAAAAATATATGAGTTTCTACTCCTTAAAAATGTAATTACTGTATTTTAAAAAGAATTTTGTATTGCTAATTACAGTTATGAGCATGAAAATCAGGCAGGTGGAAGAAGATAATTATGCAAAATGTACTGTACAATAAGAAGTAACTGGCATGTAACAGCRAATTCAAAATAATTACTTGTCAAATACATTTTCATTGGCACCAATGTAGCAAATCAAATTAAATCTTTAAGAAACAATGATTTTAAAGGTATTTTTGATCTAGTTAAATGTTCATGTTTGTACCATCAAATGTTAAGTCAAATATTTTGTATGTTAAAACTATTGCGGTACTAGCTATTAGCATGCTTTCATTCTCTTGTTAGGCTAAATGCTTCAAATATGTTTGAAAATAATTTGCTTATGTGTAGATAGGCTTACATACTTAGGCTGTAAATGGCAAACATCTCTTGGTGAGGGAAACTGAAAATTAAAGGATAATTATTAAAATAAAAGCAGAAATAAATAAATACCTTAAAAGCAAAACAAAAGCTTTGATATTGACTGATACTGCATTCAGACTATGAGTATTTAATTACCAYTAAAATGCTCAGAGTAAGTTTTTGGCTGCATTGTCTCTAGATAAAATAGGAAAATACTGAAGACAGCCTTTTCCCTTTTATGCCTTGTTAGAGTCTTTTTGTTGCCACACCTCCTGAAAAAACATTGCAGAAGAGCAGTATTTAAAAAGAGGAAAATGGAGAGCCACATTCATACCAGCTGCAAAAGAAAAAGACATGTTTACTACTCCAGTCTCAATCACTAAAATCTGTTGGGAACTATASAAAGAGCAAGTCTGTGCCATCAAAGCCTTTGGTTACAGTATTTTCTGTGACAGTGGGGTCAGAGGAAAACAGCTGCTTTGCTTTGACAAATCATTTGCATTTGCAGAATGTAAGTCCATATAAAAAAAAAGTTAAACTGTAGCCTCAAGAGTTGACAAACAGAAGTCAATTTGTCAAGACTTCACCATGATTAACTGACTGCTCAGTTGAATCCTGGGCTGTCAAATTCACTAGAACACATTTTGTAGTCAAAAGGTGAAATAAAGGTTTTTATCTTTCTTGACATATAATCCTATGTAAAGTTCTAATWTTTTAAAATTTTCTTGTTCAATTACTTCAAATATTTGAACTTTCAAACTATTTTTCCCCAAATTTGCCTATGTGATACAACCTACAGGACTGTGAGCCACATTCTTTATAACATTCCTCTTTAGTATCAGGATACAAAATGTTGTAAATTATGTGCTTTCATTATTTTACAAGTTCAAGTCAGGTAGGTTTTTGTTTCTTCTGGACACTTTGGTCGTGTACTGACATGTATAATATAATGAAATAAATACTCTTGAAATACCATTACACCATGATGCAGTCAGGTTAAATGGTCAAGATTATCTTGAGGCCATGAAACACCAGAAGAAGTTTGTGTGAAGTGTGTGTATTTTTAACAGTTGACAGCAGACTTGATATGTGAATTATTCACACTGAAGTAGCAAAAAAGTGCAAACATATTTCAGGAACATCATGTCAAACTCTTTGTGACAAAAAAAAATTACCATCAGAGCAGAGGAAAATCAAAGGCATGGTCTGTCTTCTTCATGCTGCTCCCACAAACTGACCTCCCTGGTGGTTCAATATTCCTTTAGCATATGGAAATATTCAGATGGGATTTTGCCAGCTATGCTGGCTCATGATTACTCAATATCCAGTGATGTTGCAGGCTTGTAAGGACAGCTGAAGGGCTAGTCAGGACTCTATCACATTCTAGTGACATGATATCATGCTAGAAGACATTAGTTACTCTATCTTAAGAGAAATTACTCAATAATGTATTGAATTCTCAATAATGTATTGAATTTTGTTAAACAGTGGATGAAGGAGTCACAATTGAGCCAAACCAGGCTCAAGAGTCTGTGTAAAGGAGGCACCCACAGACAGAAAGTTGGGGCAGACGAAGAGAGSTCTAGGGAAGAAGTTTGGAACTGTCAGGCTTGCTGCTTCTTCTGCCCATTAGAAGCAATAGTGAGGGCTGCTGCTGACACAGGAGGTCATGCTACACCACAGAAGTGGCATCTAAGCTCCAATTCTTCATTCAGTGTCCCTTCAAAGTGCCCTTGCAACCTCATGTAGCTCTGAAGCTGTCATCACCTATGCAATGGTAATGCCACCAACAAAGGGATGTAAATATCACCCTTTTTTCCTTTCCTAAAAGTGCTTAAACACAATCAGTGGCAACAAGATCTTGCAGATCTTTCTTCACGATGCCTTTCCTCATGGTTCTAAAATAATAAGGAATTSCCTTTGATTGAGTATAACCTATTTAGATGCGCTTTTAAATAGCTCTCATATACCCCTCTATTCTTCAAAAAAAGTGTTAGACCTCATTTCAAAGATTTGAAATACTGGGATCAGACAGCTGAGAACTCTTGGACTTCAAACAGTGATGGAAAAAATCCAGATATCTGAATATGCAACTATATCTGTGATCTCAGCTTCAATTGGTGCAACCATAACATAGCCTTATATTCATGTCAGTCTTTGACTCCTGCAAAGATTACCAGTCTTAATGCAGGAAGCATATACAAGGTAAGATAGCTGGGCCCAGCTTAGTCAGCTAAGTCCAGAAGTCTGTAGTGTCACCTCCCAGAGATGTAAAAGATACTTCAAAATGTTTAAATATGAGTAGAATGGAAATGCAATTAATTGTGTGCAGAAGCATCCAATGTTTAGATTCCTCAAGAAAAAGTACAACACTTTTTATTCCTTTACAAAAAAAAATTAAAATTCAGCAATAAATGCATAACACTTAAATGACAGCATGAATGTTCCTTAGCACAGGTTTTAAGGCATTTATTTTCTTTTAAAAATACATASAGAATAATGCCATTAATATATTAAATAAGCACTTAGTAAAGTTTGTGGTGCCTGAGGCAAGAAGTCTTGCTGTTAATTTTTAGTTTTAAGYGTTATCTCAGATATATCAGGGCATACATATTTTACATTAATATAATTCAGGTTGAGAATAGTACAGGTATTGAGAACTTCCCAAGTTCAGAAGACTGCAAGTCTAGAAGTGTACTGTGTTATGTCACATAGCTGTTATGTTTCATATTTTGGACAGAATAATACCATGCAAACAGGTATAAAAATGTGSAGGCCTCATTAAGTTTTTAAAGTAGCATCTGGCCAAGATAAAAAGAGAAAAATTTGTCCCAAAAGTAAACATTATTCACCAATAAAAGGAAATAGCATGAAGCCAGGAACTTGCTACTAAACATGCAAGAAGAATAGTTATTTAATTAAGAAAATATTTGCCAGCTATGTTTTGAGGTAGGAATTAGCAGTGAAAATGAAAGAATTTCAATGTTTTGCTTATGAGAAGCATATAATCCCAACCATAAATAACATGCTTTTTCTTGCTAAAATTAGAATTTTTTCTCAGTAAGATTCAGGGGCTATGGGAGATTTATTATACCTATTTCAGTTAAACACCATATAATTTGTATTCCTAAATGGGAAGATATTGCCTTCTCATTCCTTGCCTTAATCAAAATCTGAATATGACAGTCTAAGCACAGAAAAATCAAAGTGGCTGCAGAGAAATAAACATCAATTCTTTCCAGCCCTGAAAGAAGATTCTTTCTTAGCTGTAATTGTGGCACAAATAGCTATAGATGAGTTCGTTTCAGCTTAGGTAAGGATAAGCAGCCATACAATATGAAGAGTTGCATTCAGGCATCCCAGTTCACCAGTTTTGGACTAATTACTGGCWAATACAGAAAACAGAAGATGGGGTTAGAACCATAGCAAATGGCTTCAACATCCAGCTGCATTGCCCAGCCAGTGTCTGCTGTACCTAAACTGGAGCCAAAGCTGCATTCTTTCCCCACAATCTCCTCAGCTGCCTTGGTTGTGCCTGCATAAGTGGGCTGAGTTGGTTGGACACTGAAGATGGAAAGGAGGACAGCAGTTAGCACTGGGTCCTCTTTGTGTGCCTGTTGGTGGAAAATGATGAGTCCACAGTAAAAGAAAAAAAGTATTTATGTGAAAAAAGCTACTTGTTTAATATGTTAATTTGGAATGCAAAGTTTTCTGAGGATCTTTGAAGAATTAGGTTACAAGGTGCAATCACTAGTAAAAGAGATAGCCCTCAGGATCCTTGGCTACCCAGCTTAGATTTTGAAGGCATCATACTATGTGTCAGTCATTGTTCCCTATTACAGTCTTTAAAAGGAGATATGGGACAAAGACAAATCTCCAGAAACTGCGAACTGGCTTTCAGATTGGCCTGCCTTATTTGACCACCTCATGCTGGAGAGTTTCACCAGGAACTGAAATTTCAGTTGGCCAACTTAATGGGACAGTAAGTATATTTTTAGTTCAGTAGTTAACARTAATCACTCATTATGAGGAGATCCTTTTAGGTTTGAAAGGGAACCTACAGCCATCAGCTGCTAAGATGATGTCAACAACAGGATGCCCATTACAAAAAGCAGCCTAGTCAAGCATGAGAGATGTGCAAAAGTACGAGGATAAAGTGTGTATAGTAGTGATGGGAGAAGAGAGTGAACAGCACTGGGCTGGTGTGTAGGGAAGTGAGTTGGGGTAAGAACAGCCCTCTTCCATTCATGTCCCAGTTACGGATGAGCATTTTCGAACGGTTGTGGGGGCTGAACTAGATTGTACACGCACAGCCTCGGGGGGAGGAGAGGAGGGGGTGGGTGCAGAGGAGGGGGAGCGAGGATTGCTGTTCTCTGCCTTACTCCTTTCTGCTGGCCCCTCCTGACATACGACACCGATTCTCACACGAGCTTGCCGCCCGGCTTCTCCCTCCTTCCCTCACAGAGCACCCATCACAGGGAGGGCAACGCAGCTGCCAGCGAGCCCCGAGCAGCATCCTGCATCCCTGCACAGCCTTTGGCTGAGGAGCATTGAGGTAAGGACCCCTGCCCTCTCTGCCAGTGTCTGTGGGCACAGGAATTCCCACCCTAAACTATCAGAAGCTAAGAAATCCTGCAGTGAAGGCTGTGTTAGGGAATTTTATGAGCCAGGTTTTAGCTGATGCTAAATTTTATTACTTACGCTCAGTCCTGGGAGGTCGATTCTTGCCACCAAACTGCCCTTTTGCTATGCTCTGTAGCTACCTGGGGAGAGTTTGCAGGGAGATGGCAATGAAACCAAAGTGCAGCAGGAATGATTTCTCAGACCCTGAGCAGCCTGYGAGCTACTCTGGGTGTGCATGTGAGGGCAGGACTAACAGTTATAATCCCTTTCCTATAATCAAGGAAAAAGTCCTATCAGTAGGTGGCTGTTGAGCCTAGGCTCAGCACTCCAGGCCCACGCCCCCAGGGTTTCACAGCAGGTACATTCATGCCTTGACAGCATCCTCAGGCCATGACTGCTCTCCATTGAGGCCAGGGGACTGGGAAAGCAGGGAGAAATGTGCACGGCCATCAGTTCTTAAGTTAAGAGAGCAAGGAAAAACTGAAGTTTCCCTCGGTACCTCCTTCTCCCCATGTCAGCCATGGAAAAAGCCAGTTTAGAAAAAACACTTCTGTGAATTACACTTGGGGTTCACAGTGCATCCACACGGGTACAGCCATGGCTTGTACAAACAACACCAGGCAATGAGAGAGAACTGAAGTGTGTTTGTAAAAGTCTGTCTCCAGTGTAGAGAGATGTATGTACTAGAATGATATGTATTATGCTTGAAAAAAATCCTGTATGTCTCCATTTATTATTTAGCGTGATTTTGAAAAGATTTTACCCAAAGAAAGCAAAATCAGCTTGTTTTTAGGGATGGTAGTTTAAAATACAAGAGTGCTAAGCAACCTGTTGAAGCAAAATCGGATCATGTTTTATCAACCTTGTACTACTGTGCTTCTGTATTTGTGTTGTTTAGGAAACAAACAAATTATGTTCCTCAGATTCTGGTGGCTTTTGTGGATACTTGAACATCATGAGATTTTAGCAGAAAATCTCAGGGAAGAGAAGATATATGGATTGAGAAGATCAAAACCTAAACACATTCTGTCAAATATTGTAGAAAAATATCCCAGCTCAAGTGATCAAGGTGAATATTRTAATTTTAAAATAGGTGTGATTTTAAACATCCTGATTTATTTGGATTCTGGACTTTATAGTTAACTTGCCTTCTAGATGCTTATAGTCAGCCAGGTTTGCCTCATCCTACATTTGCACATGCCTAATTTTTGCAGTTGTATCTTTTTACTCCCATCTCTTCCCTCCCTTTTTGTGTATTTCAGAATAGGATACAGATCTGTATTTTGTTATGATTTGGCTGAGAGCCTCTTACTGTCATAAGAATAATAGACAATATAACTCTATTTTCATAGAATTAATGTCATCAGTAGTTCCGAAAACTAATACTCTACAGATCCTGCTTTTGGAAATTTTTGTCACTGGATGCGAGTGTTAGTACTAGGGACAGTACTAACACTCACTCGCTCAAAAGCCAGCTCTGTCAAATCACATTCCAGGGTCTTGTTCAGTAAGCCTCATTTTCTTATAYATGACTTCCAACTATGTTGGTAGGGTACAGTGAAATACCAGGCAAGATGACAAAATTAAATTTAAAAACCACTACAACATTTTTCATTTCATACTACATGACATCAACACACCTTCAGGTTTTTATTCCTTGGAGCATCTGTTCTGGAGCAAATCCCTCAGGCTCTATCTGCTYTATCTTTATGAAGGGCTCACACTTGTAATCAGAGATGACATAAAAAAATTCCATAATTCCAATCCCACTCTTCAATCCTAAAATATGTAAATGTAAGGGTAGAATGAGATTTAGTATGAAGTCACTCCACTCACCTACGTACCTATTTATTCCAGATGAAGATTGCATTCTGGAAATTGCTTTTTTAGTGGACAGCTCCGAAAGTGCTAAGGACTACAATCATGAACAACAGAAAAGATTTGTACTGCAAACAGTTGACAGAATGAAAAGTCTGCAGCTTAGTTCTGGACGTACCCTGCGCTGGAGGATGGCCTTACTTCAGTACAGCAGCACTGTTTTCATAGAGCAGACTTTCCATGACTGGAAAGGTCCTGAAGCATTCAAATCCCACATTGCTCCCATCACCCACATAGGTCATGGCACCTACACAAYTTATGCTATAACTAATCTCACCCAGCTCTACATGTCTGAAGGGACTTTGGGTAGTGTCAAAGTAGCCGTGCTTTTCACTGATGGAGTGGATCATCCAAGAAACCCAGATATTTTTGCAGCTGCAGCTGATGCTAAACACCAAGGAATTATATTTTTCACAATGGGAATGACCAGAGTGGCTGAGGAGGTTAGCAATGCTGCCAAGCTCCGGCTCCTGGCCAGTATCCCAGCATCCAGGTTCGTTTTCAACCTCCAGGAGAAAGGAACTGTGGAGAAGGTTCTCAAAGAAATGGTACGTATGAGAAAGAATTTGAAATAATGTTAGGAACATATGTAAGTCTTGTCTTATTTCCAATATTTTGAAAATACATTTCTTCAATATACCATTGAAGAAACTTGTACATTTTACATGTTAAAGTAGCCCAATTATTAATGAGATCACTGCGCCAAAATACAGGTTTCCTTTCTCTTCCCACCATTCARATCTTGTCATCCAAAATATTTGACACTGCAAACTGAATTAGATTTAAACATTATTTTTATCTTTGTTTTTCCTTGAAAGGTATTTCAAGCCTCTTGTCTTAAAAAACCCTTTTTTTACATCCTAGTGCTTTATTTGGTAGCAAGTAGGAAAGTGAAGCTGCCTTTTGTATCAGAGAAAGATGCAGCTCCTGTAGAAGTGAAAATAAATTTGCAGACCATGGAGATAGSTCAATTTAGATAAAATTTGAACTTGATGATAGACATCTTTAAATTTCCATGGAAAATCTACCACATAATCAAGAGGAGATATGAAAATTGAGCTTGAAGCTTTGTTTGGATGCCTTTCCTCTCCATTTAAACTTAATATATAAAAAACATTCCCTGCCAAGTATGGAGAATAGAGCCAGATTCTAGCCTATAACCCTGGTGACACAAGCTGTGGATGGAGCCCTTATCTGAGCATGCACAGAGATATGAACTAGAATTATGAATAACAACCAGGAGACTTCTGCAATGAAATGGACACCAAAGTGACCTCCCCCAGGCCTAGAACGTGCACCTGTATTTGCTTTTCTGTCTCCCTGTCCTTCACTTTGTTTGCACTGGTTCCCTGAAGACCGCACTTCTCATCTTCTCTGGTACTATCCCTTTTTCCTGTGGCACAGTACCACCTCTCAAGTAACAAAACACAYTTTATTTTACCTCTTCTAAACAGGCAGTCATCCCCAGGTGCCTTCTTTCAATAGCATGGCTGCTGTTTGGTTTAAACAATGGCTTTGTCACAACTATATGTGCATGCATGAGAATTTTAGAGATCTGTATAGCATTGCTGCTCATCAACACATTTATGTCTTCTCAAGAGACTGCAGTAGTTGTGGAAAATGGGAAGAATGCATTGCATGCAGGTGTCTCAGCTCTACTGATCTTCTCAAAAATAACASCTAAATCAATGATGATAACTTTATGTGATCATTGGCAAAKCCAAATCTTTTCTAGGGTGTACTTCCTGTTCTCATTTTGTGTGTGCTTAACAGTAGGAATACAAGAGGTTCTAATTTTCCAAATGTAGAACATTCATCCTTCACTCTTACTAAAGARCTGCTGCTATTCAGCAGTTTGTAAACAATTCAGTTTGTGGGTGCATTGTTCCCATATATCTAGCTAACCTGTTTACTATTGTAATTTTAGAAAATTATGGCTGGATATGGAGAGTCAGTGAKTTCAGTCAACAATCTATAAAAACAATTGAAAATATTTAGAATATTTTTTTGAGTGGAGAGTTTGCTAGAATGTTTCTTAGAAATTAAAATTTAATTAATGTTAGTCAATATATTAATTGTATAATTTAATTAGCTAGTTGGTGAATCTATTTATTGTCACATCTTGCAGTGTCTTTTCTGCAGAGTTGGATTAAGACWTTAAGTTTCTAATGTTGTTTTCAATATCTTTCTTTACAGAAAGACCTGTCTGAGGAAGAGGTAAATCTTTAAAATTTTTGGTTTTTCTTTTCCTGTGTAGACTTACTGCTTAATATATATATTTACAATTATATGGAAACATGATTCAGTAAAACTGATAGCTCAGGAAGCTGATTAAATGCTGAGTCTAATGGAATTGTCTTCAAGTTAAACATGTTTTTGAATTTGCAGGACAGAGCTTTAATTTGCGATCCTAAGGTAATTTACTAATGTGTTTAGTAATTTATAATTTATTAATTTCCTAACTACAAATGTAATTTGCTAACCTAAAGTATTTTTAAAAAAAAAGAAACAATGTGTGAGTATTCAGGCTAGCAAGAATTTGCTGATACATCTTGGCATGTCCTCTGACAGATTCAGTGAAAAAGAAAACATGATGCAGAGCTGAAGACAGAGCAGTTCTAACCCTTAACCCTCTTCCTATGTGAGAGAGTTTGAAAAGCATAAGATCTCAAAGCCCCATCACTGAGTTCTTCCAGTTTGTCYATGCTGTGTCACCCTGACTGCAGGCATTGATAGGTCTGGCTGGTATTTTGTGGGGAATAAAGTTAGTTTTCCTTTTAAAGATGTTAATGATATTTAAGGCACAGTTRTCAGACAAAAAATGTTCTCCTAAGCAGCTCAAGCAAACTGCTAAATAGTATGAGTGTTYACAAAACTTTGAAAGATTTCATTTTCTACTAATTTCCACTGACATGTTGATTTTTCTCTATCTATATATAAGTAGTAAGACAGTCAATGTTAGCCTTGGAAAACACATTGTGACTAATTTGGATATTCAGATGATTTTTGAACCCTTCACTTCTAGACGTCTTCAAGATGAGCAGAGGTTTAATAAATAACTAAACAAAAAATTAAAATTACATTCCTTATCCTTCCTTCAAAAATAACTCCAGTATCTGTGATAACTCTGTCATGATCTTAAAGATTCAAAAAGATCTTAAAAATTGCATAAATAATGAGGTTTGACTGCGACACCGATGGCAGAGATAACAGAAGAGAAAGATTATTGAATATTATAATGAGTTGCATTAACTAAAAGTATATATCCACTCATATTTTGTTTATAGATCTAGCCAGAGCTAAACTAAGAACTATCCTGCATACAATGGAATTAAGYAAAGGGATGTAAGATGCTTTTTTACTCCATCTTCTTGGCTATCTCTACCATGCCTAGTAATGAAAACAAAACAGACACAGCATACCCATAAAATGACCTTGTGAAGAGTTTGTAGGTAAAGCCATTATCAAGATGATTGAAATTTTAGGAGTAGGAATGATACACAATTTTGGATGGAGTGTAGGAGGTCACATTCTGGATTAGTAGTAAACTGATAGTTAAAAGATTTCTGTAAAACATGTAAATATAATTTCTRGTCATTCCAGGTGTAAAATTTAAACTAGCCATACAGTAACTTAATGCAAATGTCTGTGTGTTTTCTATCTCTTCCATTAAAATGTGCTGATTTCTACTATTTTAATCCAAAGTGTCCCCAGGYTGACACATGTAACTGTGAGAAGGGGGAAAGAGGCCTTCCTGGTCCTGCTGTAAGTAGCTGTCACTCAAAKAACTGATATACAGTATAAGTTAAAATTTAATTCACTGTTAAAAATTTTAAAAGAAATTGTTTGAACCCAAATCCTGAGACTACKGAAGTTCAAGGATCAATATACACTCCTCCATGAAGATGACCTAGCAGCAGGACGTGCACAGAGAGACCTGAGAACGCCATGAGACACTCCCTCTGTGTGGGGACAGACAGGAGGACGAACAGTGACGTGTGGTGAGGCTCTCCTTTGAGCCACAGCAGTATGAAAGGCAGAAAGGAACAYATTTCCTGTTGCAATCAGACAAGACCAGCTGGATCTAACTAGCCTCAAAGCAAACATTAATATCCAAAAAGCTCTTTGAAAGCAAGAGAGAGAGCAAAATACTGAAGCATCAGGAACAACTGAGACGAGAATAAAGTGGACTGGACTTCTTTCAGAATAGTCTAGGGGGTTGCTTCATACAAGGCTTGGTGATCTAAACTGCAGGGCTTACATTTCAAAAACAACTGAATGATCTGATATTATATCCCTGACATTGAACTAAAAGCACTATAGTACCTTRTAGCCGTTGTTCAAGGTGAAGGGACAGTGTCAGAGCTTGAAAGAGAACATTAGATTTGCCCATCCTCATTGTTTTGACCTGAATATCCTACACATACACAAACTGGCAGACACCCTGGGTTTATGCAGGACAGTACAATGAACTTTAATAGAAAATGTATCCTCTACTGTGTGCAAACAGCAGTTTTGTTTGGGTTAATATCTGCTGTCTTTACTTGGAAAGTGCAGGTATTGCTTACACAGAAGCATACACCCCAAAGAGTTGAAAAGAAAACAAAACATCCATATAGCAAGCTTGCTAGTTACAAAACCAGCTGATCACCTCTTTTCTTCAGAGAAGAAGTGAATAAACTAGTTTTGCTTATAACAAAGCCAAAAGAGAAACATGACTGCCTATTGAGTTGGTCCTGCTGTTCCCAGATATTCAATTTCAATGATATTACAATTCAGAGATTTTGAGAAATAAATCTATAGGAAGCAAATATCTTAAGTTTGAAAAAAACAGCATATATATTGTAAAACCAAATTATGTTWACTAACATATATCATAAGAATTGTATTTTGTTTGTTTCAGGGTAGAAAGGGTCGCAATGGGGTCAATGGAGCTCCAGGCCTGAAAGGAGCAAAGGTGATTGGTTTTTCATATTTAGGATAAAGATCTGTCTTGTCCTTATTTCACTGATCTTTATGTTGAATTATTCATAGGGGGACCCAGGTCCTAATGGAATCCCAGGACGAGATGGAATGGAGGTAAAAAAATACTTTTTTTCCCCCCTTCTCCAATGAGCAGYGTTCCTTTAAAGCAAAATATCACCTTTTTTTTTTTTTAATTGTTATAAGAAAAAATTTCAATTCTGGTTTACCATCTAATGATTCATTAACATTAGAAGAATTAAAAACATTCTCATTGCTTAATGACTCTCCAATAATACATAGTGCCTCCAACATCGAAATGCTCTGATATGATAATCTAAGACCATTACAGAAATTTACTCTCCCTGCATCATTCTCAGTTTATTTAAATCTGACAAATAAAGGACCCTGTGTAGAATAGCAGTGAAAAATTTGAATGAAATACATAWAGGAAGTAAGTCTAGGACAAGTCTCTTACTGCATAACTCTGAATGCATTTACCTATGAATCCCTCTACTTTATGCTTTCTTRTTTATTCAGTACATACTCTTTAATTAGTATCTTTTCCTTGTTTTCTTATTTTTGCATGTTTTTCACTAAGGTGGAAATATCAACTCTACTTGATCTGCTTTTACAACACCAGAATCCCAGTCTAAAATGATACATTCATACARTTTTTTTACCCATACAACAGCATCTACCATGACTAAAAGGCACAGTACTTCGAATCATATTGCCATATTTATCAGAGTCATCTTTTCTATTTGAAATGCTATTTTTCTGAAGAGAGTAGAATATTAAGGAATACTCATGTTCCTACTTTTGGGTTATATAAAATCACAATCTGCTTTGCTTTTTTGTTTTCCCAGGGGAAATCTGGATATAAAGGAGAGAAGGTATGTCTTTTAGTCAGAATTGATGCCTGCATCTTTGTGGTTATTTATTATATATAGTGCTGTATTTCATTTAAATACTAGTAAGGAACAATAACATCATCTTAGCAGTTACTCCACAAGCTGTAATAGAAGATGTAACTTGCAGCACAATTGCTATAATATGTCCTGAATAGAATAACATTTAGGTTTTCAACTAAAGCACCWAGAGAATAAGGATGATATGCCAATGTAACTCATAAGTATTTATTCCTATTCCTTTCCAGGGTGAAAGAGGTGAATGTGGAATCCCAGGAATAAAAGGAGAAAGAGTAAGTAGCCACAAAGTTATGTTTCCAAGAAACATAGATAAACCACAAAAAAAAAATAAATTCATTTCCCTGAATAACAACCATGGTAATAGATTTAAGGTATATATTAGTTCAGAGGCTGAGGGAAATTGACATCTGACAGTTTTGAAATATGTAGTGAGCAAGGACACCATTTTTACTAACTTTCTGAGCTCTTTCTACATTTTAGTATGATTCCTCTTATGCCCCAAGGCTGAGCCTTTTTAAAACAATGGTAAAACTCTGCTTTAACAGAGGCAGAAGAAATAGTAAGCAAAGGTAATGAGACATAAAAATGAAAACAAGGTTTCTTACTCCAATCTTTAAGATTTAGTGCAGAATTGCTTTAATATTTCAAATAGAGCAAATAGACTTTAATCCTGGATTACCGGTCCTTGATAATGAACTCTGTTCATCATCAGGCTGTATTTTGATTACCAGTCAATTTTAAAATATTTATATARTACTTTGGGGCTGCTGAGCTTGTCTTAAATTTAGTTTCAATGTTAATGTAAAGATATTTAAATAAGATACCTTAGTAAAAACTTACCTAAAAGTGGCTTTGACAAAATATAAATATACAGAAATATATMATTTTTTTTCACTTATCTTTCAGGGCCCTGAAGGTCCAGTAGGTCCCAGAGGAGTAAGAGGGATACAGGTAAAAGAAAATAAAAAGGAACTATGAAAACAACGATACCTGGCACCCTGGGATTCAAAGATCTGAAATAATATCATACCCCTACTGATATGGAATCTTTGAGTTGCTGAGTTCAAGGCACCCAAAATCTATCTTCTTATATAGCAAAATTAATAAGAATTTGGGGAAGCAATCTAGACAAATAAATCATCCTTATAATTCATTCAGTCTCAAAGACCACAGCAAATACATTTCCATAAAAACAAAAATCATTTCTCTTTCAGTGTCTTAACTATTTCATTCAACAACTTCCTCAAGAAGTACACGGAGAATCTTTAGTCTCTTGTCATCCCAATACTCTCAGAAGTAGAATGGACCAAGAAGCTTAGCCCATCATAGATGTTTCAGTACAGCTTGACTGTAGATTACCTTTAACTGTATTCAAAAAAAGGGAGAGCAAATTTCTCTCCCAAAATACCAGAACCAGCTCCAACTGGGTTGAGTAACTAAAAATGTACATGCATCACAAAACAAAGCTTCAGTTCTGCTATGTTTAAAACTCTTCATGCAGACTTCAGCAAATAATAGATTGCTTTTCAAGCTGCCATTTTCATGAAAGCTTGAAAAATCTCATTGAAACCACTCCTATTCTAACAGGGTCTGCCGGGACAATCTGGAGATCAAGGGCCTGAAGGTCTGCAAGGATCAAAGGCAAGAACTGCTCTATTTCTCTCTTAATTTATGTTAAAAGGTATTAATATAGCCTCACAACAATTATGATTTTATCCTTATATTCTATATCCTTCTTGTAGTGGATGCAGTTTAACTTGACAAGATAGCAAATTGTGTACTTTTTGTATTCTACAAGGTTCTTAAGAAAGGTATTTTTTACTTTGCTCTTTGTATTGAATTCAGGTCCAAATCACACTCCCATCTTTACTAATCAACAGTTAAAATATGATAGAGTCACAGAATACTACTTAGCATTGAACTTCTTCAGTTTTCAATGTAAAACTTTTTTCCTGAAGTGCCAAACAGGAATTCTGTTTGGCATCTCAAATCAAGCCTTTTTTTGAAACTGAACATTTTCAAGAAGAATTCTGTAGTTCAAAAGGAATGTTGTCCTGAAGAAAAACTTGAAAATAAGTGTATAAGGGACATTATTTGTTATCTCTCTTGATATCTTCTTTGCATCAACTGGCCAACAGTGATACACAGAACAGTTGAGGGTCAAGACTTACATTTTATGAAACATTTTTCCTTTTGTTTAGTCTCATCTTTGTACAAGATGAATTACTACAAGGGAATTTTGAARTTTGAAAAGATGAACAGATGAAGTACTGTGTAAGACAATTCCAATGGGCTGAAATTCAGGATGCACTAAAAATTAATCTACAATGTGAGTTAAACTGATTTTCCGCAACACCAATTTATAAGCAAAGTTGTTTTCTTTTCATTCTTTGAAAGGGTGAAAGAGGTCTCMCTGGGCCACCTGGCTTGCCTGGAGAGACTGGAGTAGGACTGCCAGGCCCAAAGGTACAAAAATCTCATATTCTGTATTGCATGTATTGTAGGAGAAGGATCAAGACAGCTGAGCTAATAGACTTGCTGATTCACAAGAAAATTCAAGACCATAAATGTGGTTTTGTGGTGCGGGAAAAGTATTTTGTATGTTATCAAAACTGTTTACAAACAGTTGCAAACAAAAAGTACATTTTAAGTCTATACTTTAAAGGATTTTTTTACAGTAGTTGTTATGCTTGACATAAACTCAACCCAAGAAGAGTATGATTAGGTAAAAACAAATTCATAGTCTTAAACAGAAATTAATCTGTGCAAAACAGGCTTGTTGGTTTAGATGACTGGCATAAAAAGAACAGAACTGCAAGACAGAAATACYGACTTCTTGGGAAAGGACAGTAAGTGATACATGACTGGGTGCATGAAGGGAATAATGAATCTTTTAGACTTTTTAGACTCAACATTTTCTTCTGTCAAATGCAGAACTGACCTCTCCCCTAAAGCTGTGACACTGCCCCAGTTCAAAGCCTGCTGGGCCTCGTGTGGTGTATGACTCAGAGGACACTCAGTTTTTCTCTGCTGTTCCTGTATTCTCCTACATCCAATATTTCAAGCACAGAACGCCTGTTGAGTTGTTATATGCTGCACACATAAAAATTCCAAAATCAGGCGTATTCAAAGTACATCTTTCTTTGAAGGGTGACATTGGTTTGACAGGAAGACCAGGCCCTGTTGGCCCACCTGGAGTTGGTGAACCGGGATTTATGGTATGTTTGTTTTTTCATTTGRTAAGAGGAAAGCAGGACAGAAAATTCTCCATGCTTCCCCATAAAAATGTGTGCTAAATTATACCATCTCTTTTCTTTCTTCTACCATTTCTCACTCTTAGACATATTACGTTGTCTGATTCTTATTTCCCTCAATAAACTGGAAATGTTTCCAATTTCTTAACTTTTCTAACTATCATATCTCCAAAACAGGTATGAAAATGTAACATCTGATGCAAAACCACCCAAATGTATAAATAAATCTATCCCCTGATAGATTTAATAGTGTCAAGTCCCTATGTGATAACTTTGAAGTTGACTGCTTTTCAGTACCACTAGAACATTAACACCAGCATGGCTTTGAGGAGGAGACTTTCAGAATTTATAGTAGGTTTGGCTCTGAAGTCTCTCCCTACTTTTCCTTCCCTTCCTCTTCCTGGCAGTTGTAAACTCCATCTCTTTTTGGTAATTCAGAAAACCAGCATGTCAATTTTATGGTTCTTTTTCTCCAAATATCAGGCAGCACCTTTTACTGAACTATTTACAATACAGCAGACTTAAATTCATTCCTCTTCACCTGGATGAAAGATTTCTAGTGCAACCACAAGGGAAATTTTGTTCAGTTTTTTCACAAGTACCTTTTTCCCATTGACAAGGCAAAATTTGGAATAAACATTTCATAAGAGGTGTTCCCATGAAAAAGAGAATCATCATTTGGTAGGTGAACTGACTGATTTCAAACCTGCTTGAAAATACASTACTGGAGAGCAGTGAGTTCTTCCTGGAGAGCCCAAGGAGAAGAGCATTACAAATAAGGCTGCTGGTGGCAGTCAGTCCAAGCAGAGCAGTAACACTTCCAGAGTCTCTTCAATAACATCACAGAGCAAAGACCCACTCTATGGGGGAAGAGGTGCCTGTGATGTGAATCTTTCCTAGCCAAAAAAAATACTGCTATAACAAGAGATTCTGATTTTTTAAAAAAATATTCTAAATATGCTTCATTTATTTATTTTAAAGTTTATTTGCTTCAAAAGAAGTTCATTTTAATGGCTTAATTGAGTCCAAATATCTATACCTTAGGAATGACTCTAAAGCTCTGTGCAGGAGAAGCATATTTAGGCTATGCAGAGACAAATCTACCAGCATTCCGTGATGTATGTGTAACCCCAAGCAATAAATCTGAGAAAAAATCTTTAAAAAACAGATACAAGAAAACACAGTGAAGTAGGCTTAATATGCACAGGTGTTGGACATGCTTTTTTTTTTGTTATTTGCCCCTTGTGCTTCTATCAGATCTTTTTTCAAAAAGAGAAGGGCATGCTATTTCTCTCTTTGCCAATTACAGTCAAATCTTTCTACAGCATTGTTTCTTTCAGCATTACTCTGCATGGGCTTTAATCTGCTTCTGTCTCTCATGATTATACTGATACATTATTAAGGATTAGCAAGAATTTGTAAAATGGAAATTTAGGGAGTGAAGATTTCCAACTTGTAAGGAATAGAAATTTCATCTATATAATTTGTGATTTCTTAGTAACCTGAAGGATATTGTTACTGCTACAGGCCAGAATGCTCATCACTTACTCACTGGGAATGCTGTGTTACTGCATTATCTGTAACAGATTATAACTACATCAACACCTGRAGACATGCTTATAACAGACAATGGCATAGAATACACTGCTGTTCATCTGAGTGATTAATACATTTCCTAGGTCATTTTAACGTTATGTTAACAGGGGCCTCAAGGACCACAAGGTGTTCAAGGAGAAAGAGGTTCACCAGGAGAAGGGCTTCCAGGAGCAAAGGTACAACAGTCAAAGGGTTCTAAGGCCAGAGCATSACCATGAAATGAGTGCATGCCAAAACAAGTCCATAGAAGGCACAGGAATCTGAGAAAGCACCTTGTAAATTAATTTTAAAAATTTCCATCAAACAATCCAATATATTTTGATGGAATTCACTTGGTTCAAACATGACTTGTAGACATAGCTAGCCTTTGGGGCCTGTAAAGCCAATATTTAATTTACCTG
Source organism: Cardinalis cardinalis (assembly GCA_014549065.1). Lineage (NCBI taxonomy): Eukaryota > Metazoa > Chordata > Aves > Passeriformes > Cardinalidae > Cardinalis > Cardinalis cardinalis. The sequence continues at coordinate 5,324,763 of JACDOX010000003.1, forward strand.
ATGTTTGATTTGTGGGATCTAAGCCTGGAATGAATTCCATAATTTTAAAACAGCCTCAAGCATTTGACTGTAAATAAAGTACCATTAAAAGGTTTCTAGATGAAAAATTTAGCATTTTGTTCTTGGGTTTTTTCTTAATCCTTATATAGAGATCTTCACTGTCACTATAAAGACAGCTTCTAAGCTTCTTACATACCTCAGCCACTGGCTTCTGCATTTTAGCAGAAGACTGAATTCAATTTGTTGGAAAAGAAAGGTGCTGCTACTAATTTGCAGATCCAGTGGCAGTAATGAGAGTGGTAGTTGTACCTACATGGATGGACTTACTAGAAGATTCGTTTGCTGCCCACTGAAAACCAGTTCCTAGACTGAGTTGTTTCTTTGGTCTTTGGTTACAATAACAAAATGACACAGATTGTGCATTAACTAAATAAGCAACTAAACAGTTTTCTCATTTTTATGCAAGCACCAATTCTGCTTGAGAAAACAATTCAAAAATGCTTTCACAGATGCAGAGCCCAACTAAAAATCAGATTTTCTGTGAGAGTAGCCCTTTACTAAAAATCTTAGGATCTCTGCTTTCCACAATACTATTGTCAGCTAGGTGGAAATTTAACTGCTRCTAGCAACATAATATCTTCAAACATCTAGTGTGTCTTTTTAATGTCGATTTATATAAATTATTTAACCTCATTGTTGATGGCTTGTATCTGCTTAGCAGATCCCATGAATGAAAACTAACAAAAATACAATTYGAAGAAAATGCATTTCAAAATCACTCAATTGCTGAAATACCAATTCATGTGGGAAGAAAAACTACAACTAATAACTAAAACACAGCAACTGGGCACAGTGGGAACAAGTACAGRTGAATGCATAATCTAACCAAAACTACTAAGCAGTTGAGATGGATAGGCAGAATAAAATAATCAAAGTGAATCTGTCAGCATTATTGGAACTCTTCATTCTATAAAAAGTGTACTACTTTTTATTGCCAAGTCTGACCTGGAGCCAAGCATGTATCAACATAGTCCATATGTATCTCCAATCCAATCTATGGCTGCCAAGCATGTCAGTTCTTTGGTTTCAAACACATTTTAAACTGGTGATTTGTTAATCTAAGCAAATGTTACAGTTGTTTTCTTCATTACTTTTTACTACAAGCTCACAGTTTAGTAAAAAGATAATGAAGGCAGATGTTCTAAAGCATCAGGAGTAAAGAATGTTATTTTAAATACAAATACTCATAAGGAATTTCTGTCAAAGTTWAAATTATGGAATTGGTTACTAAGGATAGAAAAGATCTGTCTGGGGTGTAATTTTATTGTCTTGGGTGATTTTTTTACTATTTAAACAAGCTAACATCTGCCTCTACATGTTTTATTAAAAGAAGTACAGGAAAGCACAATATTTGTACCTTTTTTAGTAACTGGCACTTTCCCCAAGACCACTGTTTTGTAAAGAACATTTAGAAAGWCAATGACATTTACAAATAGACTTCTATAACAATACAGTCAACCTGGTCTTCATTCTGGCAAATGCTTAGTGGGAGCCAGAGCCTAATTACCCCACTTCAATGAGATTAACCCACACTTTAATAAGATTAACCCRTGAAAAAAAATAAGCAGAATTCAGTTTTTAGTTAGTCTCAATATTCATCCCTGCAGGCCTTTAAATCAGCTGTGGTTTTGCCATTGATTTGAGAGGAAGCAGAACAGGACCTTAAGTAATTGAGGTGGGTAGAAAGATAAAAAAGAAGCTTGTTCAGCTCTTTCATCAGCAATTCAGCAATTTCAAATTGCAGGGCAAACTCTTTTGAAAAGATAATCTCTTGGGTATCCTGGAACACAGATCCAGGAGCAGCTTTCTGGTTCTTTTCATTTTGGTTTTCATTATGACAGAGAAAACACTGTCTCTAGTTATTGCAGAGAGAACAGCTGTGTGTCTCCACAGTTAACAACTTATTTTTTTTTCATGTAGGGAGACCGTGGCTTTGATGGACCAAAAGGGCCTCGTGGACTTCCAGGAATCAGCATAAAAGGTGAAAAGGTGAGCAATAAATACACCAGGGGATTAATGGAGTGCAAATAAATCTAATACAGGGAATACGGGGTTGATACTCACTACAGAAGGTACAAGGAGGCAAGGAACCCATAAAAGACACTGGATAATGTGGTGTTTAATTGAGATTTATGCCAAAGAAATTCTCCCAACCCATTTTAATATCTCCTCTTATTAAAATAGATGTTAGAAAATGCATCTGATTCTGTGGGAAAGTTAAGGTTTAAAAAGCAAAAAAGAGACTAGAGGTTGTTTGCAACTAAACCAGTGGGGAATAAATGCATGTGTGAAAGATAAAAGGTCAGATCCCCAGCTTTACTGACTTCAAAAGAAGTCAACATGCACTGACTAGCAAGGGAGTTGTCCCAGATTGTTTCTGTATCTTTGCACAACTAAGCTACTGTACTTTGTTTGCCAGGGAGAGTGTGGTCCCCCTGGTTTACCAGGATCAGTTGGATTACCTGGAATTGGAATTCAAGGAGAAAAGGTACAATTTTCCCCTCACCCCACACTTCAGTGTATAGTAACAGAGACTCTTTCATTTTTTAATAATTACTTAACTACTCTTCTCAGGGAGTGGAGGGCCCAAAAGGACCACCTGGCTCTAGAGGGCTACCAGGACAGGGGATACCTGGACCAAAGGTCAGGGAATTTTCTGAAGTAAAAGCTACTGTGCTGTTTTTATCATTATGTTTCATGATCAAGAAATTATTTGTCTCTATAATTATTTACATTAAACTGGATTGCGGAACCCAATCTAAATATTGACATAGAAGCAGGAAAATATTTTCTTTATTGATATTATAAACCATACAGCAGATCCTACTCCTCTGGAAAGCCTTGGTAAACTAATGCCATGGCTACTTATTTAGGTTTTTGCTTGACTCACACAGAAGCTTTCAGGTACCACATACCAGACAGTGAGCTGCACTTTGCCTGACACAATTCCACTGAGAGGGTTGTCTGCCTTCAGCTTGTGGTTTCTTCATGGCACGTGGAGGTGCAGTAAACCTGTTACAAAAACTAGTTGCCCTTAAAAGAGAGGACCATCCCAATTTCCATATSATATTTTATTCTCACTGTGCTGTTTCCATTCCAGAAAAATACATACATAGACAGATTAGAGATTGATTGCCTTCCTTGCATCTTCTGCTACCTACTGTCTCACTTGAATTTGTGTATCTASTGTATCCAGACATAAAAAATGGTCCATGGTACATGGAAGACTACTTTTTCAGAAGAAAATCTCTCAGAATAATTTAGCCTTAACTGATTCACAAAATACAGAACTGTTAATGAAAGACATCACCCTAGAGGTGTTTGGAATGGAGATTTAAAGTAATTTCCTGAAAGATGTGACAAAGTTCTGAATGACTGAAGGCTATTAAAGCATGGTATAAAGGAACTAGAGGTGTAAGTGGGTCAAGTGTCTGTGACAAATAAAGAACTTTGCAGAATCAAGTATCACCTCTTACACTTTAGGTGACTGTGCAGGGATATGATTACCACTGCTAAAAAGTAAAAAAAAAAGAATTGTCTTTGGATGTCATATATGCTCCTGAAATATCAGCTCTTTGGCAGGAAGGATTCCCGGGGACATACAAGTGTAGATTTACAGCATTAATAATTTCCACTAACAGCTCTTTGATGACAGCTCAAAACATGTGGCAAATTGCCAATCTTTGTGACCAAGGGTTTAACTCTTCTGAYTACAGACAATATTACACTAATCTTTCTTAAAATTTAAGCAATGAAGCATATTTTTATATTTTATATTTTATAAATATTATAAAATTTATATATTTATGTATTTCATTATAATGCTGTTAAGACGAATATCTGCTTAAGGGTGAACAAGGCTTGCCAGGAGAGACTGGAGTGCCAGGAGAAAGAGGTATTGGAGAACCTGGTTCTAAGGTACATTGTTAATAGAGGAATTATTTAATCTATTTATTCATTTGGATTATAAATTTTTATTTCCTGAGTATGCTTTCTGAAGCCACATAAAAACAGGTTTAGAAATAAATTTTAGGTTCTTAGTATTTTGAATTTTTAACACAGACTTTCAATAACCTCCAGATATGGCAGCATTTTAAATACTTGTTCTGTAAAAAATAKTAAGACATGGTGACTGGAAACTTCCACCTGCCTGGCTCACGCTCAAGTCATCATTGCACACAGCTCACCTACAGCTCTGTGCAGAAAACCATCCAGAACATTAAACAGCTGCCAGAACTCACAGCCCCAAGTGTAAGCTAAGCTGTAGCCAGAGAGGTGAAAAAAACCCCAGAACAGTGGTTATTGTGCTGCTCCTTCCCTTTCCACACAGAATATTGTGGAAACAGAGCAGCAGCTACATCCTCACACCTTCATACAAGACGCAAGCTGTGCTGGTGGACAGAAAGAACAGTAGAGCTGCTAAGAGGAGGGGAAGCTGTAACCAGATTATTTTAGTGCTGAAGTGCTCAAATAGTAACCAGTCTCTATGTCATTAACAGTCAGATTAACATAGAATAGGGGAATTGATGAAAAAGTACATTTGTGACAGTGGAAAGGCACAAGATTGTCCTGGTTTTGCTCTTTTTTGAGATAGGAGCTGGAAAAGAAAATAAATTACTCAATTTCTCTCTTTAATTTCACAAAATACAGTAATGCTGATTGAACCCAGTTGACCCCAAATTCATCTAAAACCAGGTCAGGCTCCTGAATCTTACATAATTAGGACAATTCCACTGACATTAATTGATTTGCATTGATAATCATCAGCAAGATGTCAGTCATTGTGTCACAGTCAGTTATATCTRATATTTCCTTCAAATGCTGCCACTTAATGAAAAGATTGCATTATTTTTTAAGAATAAGCTGAATCATTAATAGCTAATAATTTTAATTGCATAGATAAAATGCACACTTCAAAACAATCAGASAGTAGGATAGTACCAAGTAATGAGAATTGTCTTTATAAAAAAAGACAAGACTTCATATGCATAAATGTTTTCTACAATATATTTAAAGTTAAAAAAAATTAAATAGATTTCCTTTATTCAGGGAAGGAATAGTAYTGAGTCTGCATTTAATAGAACTTACTTTTTACTGATGTCAGGGTGATCCAGGGCCTTCAGGACTGGCAGGTCTGCCTGGTCTTCCAGGAGAAGATGGAGCCCCTGGACAAAAGGTTGGTTCATCTCTCTCTGCAGTCCATCTGCTTCACTCCAATCATTGCTAYTGTTCTCCCTGTGCAAACCTAGAAGAGAGAGTGTTCATGGACAAGAGGAAAAGTACCACTTTTCCATRATTTTTTTCAGCAAAAAAAATCTCTTTTGAATATAACTTTTTAGGAAAAACTTCACTTTTTCTAATTGTTTGGGATGGGGCATTGCCTTATATTGTTTACTCTTGTGTGCTTTGTGTAATTCATTAAATGCCCTGCAGCTCAGGAGGGAAACCACTAAAATGGCTATGGGCAAGTTTTCATGGCCTTCTGACCATSTTTTTTAATAGATTCAGAAAGCCCATTATTTAAGGTTATATACTCAGTGTTCAGCTGTCTCTAAGGAAATRTGCTACTTTTCACATTCCCCATGAAGTTTTACAGTGCTTGCTTCTGAATGTGGGAAAGAGCCCCTGGACACACCTGACAGCAGTGGGAGTTTTGTCATTGACTCTGAAAGGTCTATGGTTTTCATGAACTTATTCAAGGGAATACCAAGTTTGTCTTGTGCCATGTCCATGCAGTGCTCTGAAACACTCCTTTGATTCTTCTATTCAAGGGTGAACCAGGGTTACCTGGTCTTAGAGGTCCTGAAGGTGCTCCAGGGATTGGAATACAGGGGGAAAAGGTGAGAATTTCTTACTAAAGGTGTCACTCAAAATTGGAATGTTCCAGAAATAGGTTTGTCAAAGACTTCTCTTTTTTTTGTCCAATATAATTAACAAAAAAAAATATTATTCTGGACTCACTCTCTGCTTCATTTTTGTTGTAATTATTAGAGCCCAGTAATTTGCTTGAACGGCAGGTTTGCCTTGAGAAATTTACAATATTCTTAGCTTTTCTTTGTGATCAATTGATTTGCCCTATTTCCCTTCAAATTAAAAAATAACAAGTACTAGCAGATGGATTATATTTTTCTGTTTTGATTCTTTTTCTTAGTATCTTTTTAATGTAATTGCTTAACTTGCTTTTCTGCTGCAATTGTTCAATATTTAAGATTCCTTTTGGCTTTTATTTTTCTCACAGTATTCTGTGGTAAACTAAGTTATTTAATTTTGGATGAAATCTATGTCTTTTTAATTGTACAAATCCAACACTGGACAATTCCTGAGCAGAATTACTGACTTGCCAGTGAAGGCAATAGGAACAGCTCATGTGCACCATCCACAAATAGATGTTTGCTATCTTTCACTGACATTTACAATTTATTTAAGTTAACACATTCCAAAATTATTTTACATGTGTGACATATCTTTTCCATTTTTGTAGGGAGATCAAGGACAGAGAGGAATACGCGGATTAACAGGACCAACAGGAATGCCTGGACCTGTTGGAGCTAAAGTGAGTTTATTACTCTGTTATGTGTGTAAAATACTCTCCCAAAGCTGTACATTGTTCCAGATCTCAGAAACAACTGCTCTAGAATGAACTCGCTTTATAAAAAAATAATTTCAAAAAAGTTCAGCAAAGGCTTCTCTTAGCAARAATCACCATAAGCCCTACAAACAACTAGCAGTGTTTTTTAAAAACCTTTCATTTACCATATTGCTTCCCTGTTGGTTGGAAAAAGTAAAGCTATATACTGGTATTTTTATACTGAAATATTTGAGAAGATAGTATGRTGTATGGCGTATAAATACATGACAGGACCTTATTTTCCTTTACACTGACTCATGGCTGATATTCTTTTATGGATTTGGAGTTTCTGTTAAAATACTCTGTACTTAATGAAAGTGAGAGAAGAGCTACTCCATGTTCCTCCTCCAGTTTCTTATTCTTTTGCTATTTATACACACAAGAGTATTTCCCCAAAAATGAAAAAGAGGTAAAAAAGTAAACTGAACGATACATTTTAAAAAACCTATTCTAACATAAATGTATAATTGTTTTCAGTATATCTAGACAGCTGGGCAGGGAGTCTTGAGCACTGTATGTGGTGGACCAAGCCTTGAATACACTAAGAAAGGGACTTCTAAAAACATGTTGAGAAGAATCTCATTTGCATGGAGAAAACAGAATATGGTACCTATCAGTTCTCCAAATAGTTAAACTGATCTCTGCATAGAATAGCTTATTAGAAATTCTAATAGAATTTTAATGGAATTAAATGTAAATTGTTGCAAAATGTTTTCACTATGTGATAGTCAYGCTCACTTTCAGAAAAATCCATTGTTTTTTCTCTCCTACCTTCACTGCAGGGGGAGCCTGGTGCACCAGGACGTCTTGGAATGCCAGGCCCTCCTGGAAGATCTGTGCCTGGACCAAAGGTACCATCCATATTCCATCTCCTAGTGCTTAGAAACCCATGGTGAAAACTGAAGTAGGCTATATTACTATTTGTGTCAACAATTCCAGCCTTATGAGGTCAACTAAAACTTCCTCTGGATTGCATCCAGTCTAGCTACCACTGTGCCCTGGAATTARTTGTATGCCAGCTTGAGGTGCAGCTTACCTTTGTTCATTTCTTTATTTTGAATAACTCTGGATATCAAAGCACATTTGTTTATTCTTTGTATTTTTTCTATTTACTCTTTCATTTTATTTATGCTTTTGGTGTTTAATYTTTGCAATAGCAATAAATAAAATGAGCTGTTGTGTTCATTATATATCAATTTGTATAAAAGGAACCCACAACCTGTGGTGTTTAATAAGATATGTAACCAGAGGATTTATTTTCTTCATTGCAGGGTGACATTGGGTTACCTGGTCTTGCTGGACCAATTGGAGAACCAGGTTTTGGGCTTCCYGGGGCAAAGGTACTCCTAAATTGTTAAACCGATTTCTGATACAACTGTAAAATAAGGCAGGAGGATTTCAGTGAAGCAGCAACAAACCTCCTAGGATGGCCACATTTAATGTGTGTGTCCTACAACTCTGGCAGAGTATAAGGATTCRCAGAGCTGGAAAACCATGGATGGTCAATCTTCCAGAGTCTGTAACTGTAACCTTTCAGATGGCAGAGAACCAGGAGAGGAATGACTGTTTCTAACTGTCGTGGAGTGAATTCAGAGAGAACCACCCTGCTTACAAGAGCCTACATGTTAATTAGCAAGCAGCTGATTTTTCTCAGCCAGGCTCCTTTGCTTCATTCATAACTTCAGGGTTAACTTCATAACACTCATAACACAGGGTTCTAGCRTAAGAAGAACATGAATGTGTAGCTAATCTCTAATGGCTTCCATCTACCACTGCCTCAGTGGTACCTAGATTCAACTTTCATAAGCCACTCTTCATTCCAGGAAAGATTTTGTCTGGAAATCAACAAACTCAGGACATATAAACCTGTGTTTCTCCAAATATACTGGATCTTGCCTGCCCCTCCACCACCTTTCTTTCTAAGTGAGTTTGACAGTACTTTTGAATACATCCCTAATCCCTTGTTCTTTGAGTGAACTGAAYGGAGTAACAGAAGCATGAGAAACATGTAACAATCTCTATCTCTTTTTGATCAGTCAGTGGTTTTCAAGATTTTTACATTYATTTCATCAGGAGGAGATTATGCAGATGGAATCACATAATTTTCTGGTATAGTCCAGTCAATTTAGAGAACTTCATGTTGTCCCATTTCTGGGGATCTAACAGGAATTAATCAACTGCAAGCACATCCTTTGCTCAGAGTGGCAAGTCTCTCTCCCTCAGCCTTCAGCCCCCCAAAGCTCTTTCGACTGGGCAATACTGCATGTTTCTGTGACTACATTCTTCACTGTTTGCTGTMTTTGTCAGCATTTGTGGTTCTGCTTTTGCTTAGTTCTTAGACACACAACCATAAAGGGTAAAGCTATAGAGGGTAAAGCTTTCTACAGCCTAATTTTTTAAAGTTATTTTTGAATGGGTCTTTTCTTGCCCATATTTTGGGTAGCTACAGGAACAAATGCAATCTTGATCATCCATTCTATAGCAACTGAGCAACTCACTGCACTCCACAGTGTGGCTGGGAGGGTTAAGGTCCTCTGAGTTTTCTYGGTAAATCTCTTCCTGAGATACTCCAGCTGTCTGGATCCATGAAAGGAGTTTAGTTGTACACTTCCCATAGGAAGATACTGTTATACTCAAAAGGTTTAATGAGGTTCCACAGCATTACAGGAAAATAGAATTCTAGAACAAATTATGATAAATATATGAGAAATACAACTAAAGTAATTTCTTCTTATATGTAGGCCACAAATGACAACAGACAGAGGTCTGGAAAAAATATTAAAATTAGTGACTCAGGAGTGTGGATCATGAGCACTATTAAATATCACTGGTTTCATCCAGGATTAAATAAACCTAAAATAATAATTCACATAGTAAAATACATTAGCTGATAGACAGATAAAATCAAATTACAGTATATTTGCCAAGTAAGTTTCACTTTCATGGATAATTTCCTGCTTGCAATTGTCTTGGCATTCACTCAGCTGTTTTTCCTGCCTTCATCAGGGTGACCAAGGCCTTCCAGGACCCCCTGGGCCCTTTGGGCAAAAAGGAGATGGTTATCCTGGCCCACCTGTAAGTTTATAGATTTTTCTTYTATGTGAATTGGGAAGAAATAAGTGCTACGCCTAAGGGATTATCCTACATGTCTGACATGCGAGGAAAGATTTGCTGGTCTAAAAGCCTAAAACTCCTCAACTGTGGAAATGCACTTCAACACATAATAAAATGAAATCTCTCTCTGAAATAGCAAAAGATCATCCCTGTCCTCTTCTCTTGATACACCCTGTAACATATTCCAGGTGGGTTCTTTTTGCCAAAGTATCACTGATGTTTCAATCAGTTCCCTCAAAATCTTCCTGCAGGGTTCTGTCTTCTGCTCAACCGTACAAAATTTATTCCCAAACAGGAAAATACAATAGCTAAGCACCTGGATCCATATACGTCCCAGAACCACTGAAAAAGCAACTGGTGTGCAAAGAGCCAGAACTAATGTTTACAGAGGCYTTTATTGGTAGATATAACCAATCCCTTCAAAGAGATGCAAAGAGAAAAGGCTCCTCCTTCTCCCTTCCCTGCACATGTGTGTAACGCTGAGCTCACACATCCAGTCTGCTCTCAGCGTGCTCCACCAGCCCTGGCAGTTACCTGCCTGTGCAGCGAGGAAGTCTCAGAAAGATTGCTGGCTACAGGCAGGGAGTTTGGGCCACACACACTTGCATTTGCCTGTGCTAAAGACAACAGCAAAAATGCTTGCATTTGCCACACCAAGGAACCAAAATTAACAAATATCAGCATGGAAAGTGATTTATAATACCTTCTGCTATTTTTGTGCARCCCAATGAAGAGCTGCTTCTGCAACTGCCTCTCCAGATTAGACTCCTCTACCTTCAAACACATTCAAGCCCCTGCATGACATGCAACACATGTGTAAAAGCTACTGACACTACTTCTGGAATATCAGAGTAAAGTTTAACCACTTGTAGATCACAGTGATCACATTAAGAGACAGTATATTTAAGACACTACCATGAAAATATTAACAAATGCATGTAGTCAATGTAGCTGTAAATTAAATTTATATTTTATCTGTGCATACCATTTCAGGGCTTGCCAGGCCTCCCTGGGATTCCTGGTGAACAAGGCCCAGATGGAGTTGGACTACCAGGACCTAAGGTACAGGCTTCAAGTTCTAGAAAAGCAAATGCTTGTGTRTACTCTACTTCACAGAGATACAATTCCTACCTATAGGTCATAGTCAGAATACTTATTTAATCCAGCTTTAACTTTCTTCTCAGTATATAAAAGGTAGATATTTTTTGGTTTAGGTTTGTCGGGGTTTTTTTGCTTTGGAGAATCTGGAGTTCATTTTATAATATGGGAATTGTAATTCCTGTGTAACTGTGCATAATTGACTTGAATATGTTTAGACCACCAGCCACTGTTTATCCCAAATAACTTCCTTGCCCTGCCAGCAATATCCTTGGGTTAGCATTGTTTGGACTTGCACAGTGCAGTTCAATAGTTCTCTTTGTCCCATTTGGGTGTAACAGATGCTTGGAGTTCTAGTTCTACACATTGGTATTCACTACTTATTTCTTAAAGTATTGGCTTTCAGGGTGATCCTGGTAGTAGAGGACCAGCTGGCCCYGCTGGTCCCCCAGGAAAAGGCTTGCCAGGACCAAAGGTAAGAGATTTAAACAATTGTGTCTCTCTTTGTCTAATTTCTAAAATAGGGGGGAAAAGTATACTATAAAAATGTGTGATCATGTATAGACATCTGCATGTTTTCTGTCTTCACTGGAAACAACTAATCCAACAAATAATCTTTATTTCGTAGAAAATCAAAAATATTTGTGACTAGCCATAAAACATAGCCTCCTTGTGGCTGCATATGACAAATGATAAGGTGATAACCTTGCAGTGAAGATCAGTGACAAAACATTTAGCTCCTGCAGACATTAGCTGCAACAGAGTGGCAAAAATTYCTTCAGACATAGCCTTGGTCAGAATTAAGGGCCGGGCAAGCACTTAGTATGCCTTGCCTATACTATTGTTCCAGTTATAGGCACTACTGTTGAGTTCTTCTGGGATTAATTTCTCTTTTTTATTGTATAAATTGAATAATCATCTAATAGCCAGTATGAGGACTGATCCCTGCAAAAAGGATTATTTTTGTAATTATTTTTTAACCATGACAAAGGCCTGAAAATAACAGTAACTATAAAAAGCAATTTTCACTGTGAAGCCTCCCAAAATGGAAACTCTTATGCTTCTACAGCCATTTTAGAAGTCTRTTGAATACAAAAGAAATGGTTTGAATGTAAATATAAAGGAACTCAACAATGTCAAATGCAAAGATTATGCAACATAATAATGAGTTACCTGCACACTGTGACTTACTGGTCCCTGAGATAGCTCCCATTGRCAGGAAGGTGGGATCCAGAGAAAAGCAGTGGCGAAGCACCTTCTCAGGCAGCACTAGTACCAAGAGACAGCATGTCCATGGGATCCTCACAAATGAGGAAATTGAGAATTTCATGCAGGGTTACTAGAATGGTAGTATAGACATAAAATTAATATGTACTACGTGGGTTTTGATTGCTTCCTGGAGTAACATGGAATGGGAATATTTTTCCTAGAGTTCTATTGAAAACTAGCTTATATATTAGCAACAAGTGTTTATTTGCAATGCCACACTAGTATGTATATGTATAGGTCTTACTCTGTAATGGTGGTAAAAGATAATAAAACAATAATAATCTTCTCTTAAATTTTAATTCAGTCCCCARTGTGGCACCAATAAAATCCATCCTTCAATGCAGTATATATCTCTATCAGCAAGGTGATTCATGTTCACTAAGTATTAAGCCAAGTGACTCCTTCAAAGTATAAACTGGATTATTCAAATCTGATAAAGGCCAAAAAGAGTCTTTCTCAGCTAGAGCAAGCCAGCCTTATTCCCACTATTTATAAAAAGACATGTTTGAGGGTAGAGGAAGGACAAGACATTACACAGTGGTATAACAATTTCTTGTGTATTTTTATTATGAACATTCTCTAGGGAAGCATAGGACGCCCAGGGCCACCTGGCTCTCTGGGACCTCCTGGTGAAGGTATTCAAGGAACTAAGGTAAAAAGACTCAGTGTCTTCAATATTTAACCTGTGCTGAGCGGTCAGTCTGACCATCACGGTGTTAAGGAGATTTCACATTGTTTCTCATATGAAGAGAACCTCAGGCTAGAAAATGAGAAGGATAATGTGAGCACCTGCCARGTATGTTCTGTCTACTGCTGCAAACTAGCCCAAGCATGTGTGTGTTGAGAAAAGAAGAATGAACTTTTATCAGTTAAAGATACCTTTACAAAATTAAAAATACCACTCCCTCTTCCTCAACTCTCCTGGCCACAGAAACAGTCTGAACTAGTTATGTGTACTACCACTCTATTCAGTAGAGAAAAAGCCTCCATCCTGAATGTGAGTACTATTAATTTTGCCTTGTAATATGAACTTTTACCCAAAGCATCAGTCAGATGAGACAGACTGAAAAGATAGAAATAAAGGCAAAATGAGAAGGTATAAAATGGGATGGAAAGAGGGGAAAAATAAAATTGCAATCAAATTAAAAATAAATCCAGTAATGATCATATGTGTTTTCAATATTGTGTATCTTTATACTGAAGAAGTATTTGAGAAATATAAGTTAGCCACTACATTGTCTCAAGTGCCTCAAGATCCTTGTTAAAATGCAGCTTAAAAAACTTTCTCTTTGAACATTCTAAATTACTGTGTGATGAATGATTACAAAGGGTTAATATCACTACCTGTTTTATCATTAGGGGGAACAAGGTATTCAAGGAATGCCAGGACCACGAGGCCCCCCTGGAGATGGGCTTCTGGGAGAGAAGGTATGATGTCTAAATCAGAGATAATAGTGAGATAATGSCCTAGATGGAAGCCAACACGCTCAAAATGATCTTTTACAGTCAGTTCTTATTGAAGGCATGTGAATTCTGTGTAAAAGGAGCCCTAGACACCAGAATATTATATTATTGTTAGAAGTTATATTGTCATTAGAAGTTCTATTATTCTTTTATTATTAAAACAAATATTAGATTTAATATTAATTTCTTTCACCTATCTGCTATGCAAAATATTTTAACTAAATCAATGTTAAGAAAAAGAGAATGGTGGGCTGGAATCAGTTTTTAGATGTGATCACAATGGCTCAGAAAGGCTGTACCAAGTCCCATAGTCTACTAAAAATCAAACCAAGATACAATAATACACCTGTTTGCTATGCCAAACACCTTTTCTGGGCCAAAAGGTTTCTCAGAGTGATATTCCCTTTATTCATTCTAATGACACCCTTGGATTTCTTTTCTATTTCTCTAGTGTTATCTTATTTTTCTAAGGCACAGATAATAATTTCCATCATGCAATAGCCCATAAAACCCCTCAGTCTGCATGTAGTTGTTTGAGATGCTTCATTGTTCAAACTACTTCAGGTTATCTATTCCCATAAACTGCTTAGCCAATACTACAAGTTATTAATGAAATTAACAAAGTACCAATTTAYTTAAATGATCTCTAACAAAGATATCTAACTCATGTCACAACCTTAATGTGCATTCAACAAAGCCTATGAGAGAGAAATTTGAAAAGTGTAACAAAAACTGACTTACAATTTCTGTCTGCTTACCACCATGGTTTTAAAGGGAGATCGAGGAGCTACAGGTGTCAAGGGGAAAAAAGGAGAAAAAGGTGATGTGGGTGACCCTGGTTTATCTGGAGAACCTGTGAGTAACTCAGGTTTATTGCAGATGTTTTTGTAAACCACTCAGAAACAAAGCTGAGTTATGTGTTCTTCTTTCTCTTTAATTACATATAATCTGAAACATTTAAGAAAATGAAACTGTTAAAAACTTTAAAAGCACAAAGAAGACATTTACTTGATTAATACCCCAYTTCCCACGTGGATGTGGTTTCTTCCTTAAGGCAGTTGTCATGAACTCAACCAGCAATTAAAYACTACACAGCCACTCGATCATCTATCCCCCAACACTGGTATGATGGGGAGGAAAATCAGAAGAAAAAAAAGTAAAAAAAACCACCTAACAAGCAGAAGACTCATGGATGGATATAAACCAGTCTAATAATTGAACCTATAATAATAATAATAATAATAATAATAATAATAATAATAATAGTCTATAATAATAATCATAGTCATAATCATAAAAAAGCCACGTGAAGCCCAGTAAGATTGCTCCGCACCCTCTGTGCCCAGCCCAGCCCCGAGCAGTGATGGGCCCCTCCCAGCTGACTCCCCCAGTTTCTCTGCCGGGTGTGCCCTCCATGCTGAGGAATATCCCTTTGGCCTGGCCAGGTCAGCTCTCGTAGCCATGCTCCCCCCAGCTCCTGGTGCAGCTTCTCACTGACAGAGCATGGGAAACTGAAAAGTCCTTGACTATGGGTAAGCACCACTTCTAATACCCAAAACAACAGCGTGTTATCAACATGATTCCCATAATAAATCCAAAACTTAGCATTGAATCAGCTACTAAGAAAATGAACTCTATCCTGGSTAAAACCAGGACAGCAGTGAAAGACAACTGACAGTCAGTGACCCAGTGGGAGACTTGAGGTCATCCACTTCCCATAAAMCACCTTAGGAGGCTGCAGGGACTACATGCACAAGGCAGTGCATGTGCATCAGAAGCACATGTTTTCTAGTTTAACCTTCTATTGGAAAAATATTATTCTAATAAYAGTATTGATGAAGTTGTATTCTGAATTACAATGTTGCTATCTAATTGCAATAGCTTAATTAGCAATCACTGTTACAGGGCAAGACTGGACCAAAGGGAGACCAAGGCCTAACAGTAAGCAAATTCCATTATTTAAATCCCATTACAGCAAGATATAAACAACACTATCAGATGAAATGTAGCCTTTTAATTATTTTGAAAAGGGCTTTCTGATTAGAAGCCGACTCAGCAATAGTATAGAAAGAAACCAACTCAAAGATTTCTGATTTTTTCTTATCTACTTTATGCTGAAATGGAATTAAAAGTTCCTGGTGACCTTAGGTATTTTTCTGCTATATGTTCTTTTATAGCTAGTGTTAGATCACCCAGGTGTGTACTTGCTGCAGGAAGGTGGTTTTTTGCAAGTATTTAAGAGTATGAAGAGCAAAGATCTTCAAACTTGTCATGGTCTATCATGCTATGAACTCATTTATATTTATACTAAGCCTGTACCACATYTGAGTTGAATTCAGTAAAGTACGTCAGTGAGTATATAAATATTACTACAGTTTATGATGAAAGCTGAGAAGCAGTAGCAAAATGTTGTATTTGAAAGACTGACTCAATGCCAGAAGAGTCCTGTCATGCACTTCAAAATATGTAACAAATTATTCTTCTGAGAAACACTGTTCACATGTCACAGAAGCTCTCATTGTTCTGAACAGACAGCTCTGAAGGCAGCAGTTTTGGGGTTTTGTGCTGATGAAGGCTGGGWAATAGTGGGCCAGGTACATCAGGGCTGACAACTCCTACTCTGTATTGGTGCTCTGGCATATGTCAGCTCACTATAAGCAATCCTACGCTTCCTAAAGTTGGGTCTACGCTCCCAGAATATTTAAAAGGGATATCATATTATTCAGATGCTAAAATATATATACCTTTCAGTTTTAATGAGAATCAATTAATCACAAAACATTTTTTAAAATAACAGGAGTTAATTATTKTAGATAAGAGATGTAATTGTGTTGTCAAGTTATTGATTCTTGTATGCATATGAAATAGTTTATTGTGAAATGTGGAATTCATTCCCGAGTTTGGAAGTTAAACAGTAAGATTTTTCTAAGTCATTGTAGGACACAAATATTAATTATAAACAAAATATTTGTTAGTGTTAATATTATAGCTCATTTGAAAGACGCAAACTGTAAAATATTTTAATRTTCAAATTTTTTCACATCCAGAGAGAAGATATCATTAAATTAATTAAAGAGATATGTGGTAAGGACTCAGGAAATCTTTATGTTCAAGTTCTATATTTCCTTCATTACATTCGCATTCTTCTCTTTTCCTAAAGCACGCCAAATGAAGTCATTGTGATCTGGGTTTCTTTTATTTTTCCTTTGTAGGTTGTAGTATTAAATGTAAGGAAATTCCTATGGAGCTTGTATTTGTGATTGACAGCTCTGAGAGTGTGGGACCAGAAAATTTYGAGATTATCAAAGACTTTGTAACTGCTTTAGTAGACAGAGTAACTGTAGGCAGAAATGCTACCAGAATTGGCCTTGTGTTATACAGTTTAGAAGTTCGGCTAGAATTTGGTCTCAACAAGTATTCAACCCGCCAGGATGTTAAGCGAGCAATTAGAAAAATGCAATACATGGGAGAAGGCACTTACACAGGAACTGCTATCCGCAAAGCAACCCAGGAAGGATTTTCTGGTGCTCGAGCAGAGGTGAGGAAAGTAGCTATTGTGCTAACAGATGGCCAAACAGACAGGAGAGAAGCTGTAAAACTAGATCTTGTKGTTCGAGAGGCCCACGCAGCAAACATCGAAATGTACGCAATAGGAATCGTCAATACTTCAGATCCAGCACAGGCGGAGTTTGTGCGGGAGCTCAATCTGATTGCTTCAGACCCAGATGGAGAGCACATGTACCTCATTGATGACTTTAACACCCTTCCAGGTGCGTTCAGTGACATTTTATGCTGCTTTGTATCAGATGCTTCTCACAAGGGAGCAGGCTGGGGGAGAAGCATTACCTTTGTGGATATGTTTTGATGCTGCAAAGTAATAGGAATCTAGAGATACAGATCCCCTTTGATTATGGTGTCACATTATGGAGCAACTGTGCCAATGGGGGAATGTCAGTCGCCCAGTCTAGGAAAACAGCTGCTTAAACAAGTTTTCTAAGATGAGTAAGTGCTCATGCATTGAAAATCTGACTGTAAATCAGAATGAAACCCATTGTCATAAATGCTACTTGTTCACTCCCCTGGGGAAATAACCTGTTTTCATGTGGTTATTCACAGCAGCAAGATAAGCAGTTATGTTTCCTTTACCAACTAGTAGTTGTTACTAAGCTTAGATGAACATCCTTACCTAAGATCCCTGTATTTTCTACCATGTAGAGGACTTACATGCTGCCAAATTTGTGACCAAAAAGTCCATACTCCAAAGAGTCTGGAATAATCTTCTTAGATGTGTGTAAACAATCAGAATGAGTTCTGGATTACATGTGTATTAGTRACACATATAAGTAATCCAAATTTTAAKAATGCATTGAATTTCTCAGTACGATAAGTTTTCTACTTTTTTTTTTTAAACAGCTCTGGAGTCCAAATTAGTCAATCAATTTTGTGAAGATGAACATGGMACCTTACTATACAACCATAATGAAAATGGTGCAAGTATAAGTAGGCGATCCTTCCAGTCAGTATCTCCAAGTTCTTTACATTACATACTTCAGAAGAACAATGTTAACAGACAATCATTTTCAGCACAGACACTCAGATTATCTACAGTAGAAAGTCCTCTGAGTCTTGGCCATCTCCCTCAACCATCAGCTCCGGTATGAAAATTCAGCAGAAGTTTAAAGTATATATCTTTCTGTGCCACCTAACGTAATTTGTACCATTTCCCTTAATTTTCTGCAGGACTAGTAGTTTAACTTGGTATGCTCAGAACTGGTTGTTCTGAGTAAGAGCTCTGATGTTGTATGCAGGCAATTAATAATAGCTATAACTTACTCCTGATACTGTTACAAGAATTCCTTTGTTTAATACAGTAATATTTGTGCCACAGTGTGAATCATAACAATATTAAAAAGCAATTACACTGTCATAATTAAGTCTAAGAACAGTAATTGAACTCAATTGTAGATTATAATTTTAAACCTATAAATAAACTTCTGTAAAGCTCAACTAAAAAMATTACTTATCCAACAATTAGATATGACCACTTTCCTGGTAAACCAACCAGGAGAAGTTAAAATTCTGGTTTTTAACACTGAAGTCAGGGTAAATGCAAAGGAAAAACAATAGAAAATCTCTAAGTTATGGAGGGCTTATTCATTTTGAAACACTTCACAGTATCTGGAAAGAAAAAAAAYCAAATGCTTATTTCAGACCAACATACCTCCTGTAGTCTATGACGCCTACGAAGAGGAACAAGATGAAGAACAACAGCCAACCCTGCTGACAGGAAACACTAGAGGTATTTCTACTGTCATTCATTTCTTCATTTTTATTTTTGGCTGATAAAAAATCAATGTCTCATTCTGATTCTTTTCACCTGCAGCTGTGTTACCATTATTGTCATCTAAACAACAACCATCCAATAAAGTGATGACATCATCTCTTTCAACTGCAGGCCCCACACCAAGACCTGGTGGGTAATAGATCATTTTTCATGTTGTGACCTCTTTGCCTGGTACTAACTTTTAATAAGGCTTTAAATCAGAGGAATTTTGTTCCATTCTCCAAAGACTTTGTGAGTCTGTGATGTAGAAGAGAAGTCATTTCAGGATTTTATAACAGATCTAGTTGCTGTTCTTGTCTTCCCAAGTTTGGATCCCACTGCTCCACTTAAAGCAAAAGCAAGGCTGTCTATAACCTGAGAGGGAGCTCCTGAGGGGCAACAAAAGGAGAACATAATGCTCSCTGAGGGTGGGCGAGTCAGCAGGTCATTCATCAGCCAAGGAGGGGCAGTCTACAGAGGAGGAGACTTCATTAAAGACAAAGATAGTGATTTCAGAATTGGACAGAAAGAATGTATTTCTCTTTCAGAGAAGCAATAGGAAAAAACAGTGTTTAGTCATTTTAAGTATAATAATTAGCTGAGTGTTTAAAGGATTGATTCTTTTTTATGAAATGTCCAAATGTATTTTGTTCATCATTTGGGGCATTTTCAGTTTCAGTAATAGTGTATTTTGATGGAAGCAACAGAAGAGAGCAACAGAAACATGTTCCCAATGTTTCCTGGCATGACTTATTCAGTCTCTGGCACTAACAATTTTTCAAAAAAAGTGACAAGATACCAGTTGCAAAAGACAAAATATTAGTCACAACACTAAACTTCAGAGAAAACTCTTTTCTATCTCATGGTATTATTATGGTGAGTGAGACTAGATTAGTATGTCACAGTCCTCTAATCCATAGGGATTAGGATGTAGGAGTTTTAAATTCAAAACTTCTGTACATAATTATTACCATTTTATTAGATAAGTAGCACAAATATCTTACAAAAGCAAGAYAAGAGTTTTATATTTTTCTCAGTATTTAATGTCTCTTCTCCCACATCACAAAGAAAAATAATGTACTGCAGAAGGATGCAGCAGATGCAAAAACAGCAGATGCAACTAGCTTACAGCTCTTCRGCTTACAATTTCAGTTTGCTCACAAGACTGGTTGAATGTAATCAGATTTCAAAAAAATCTATTTTAAAATTATCATATTCATATTGTTTGCTCTTTTTGTATGTGGAGCCATAATACTTATMTTTCTGGAATTACTAGAATCATACCAGCAAAGGAGCAGTTTATTTGACTACCAAGATGCACTTATAACTTGTCTTCAATATTAACATCTTCAGAACTAAAAGTGAATCTTAAACTATTGTATAAGACTAGCAGGAAAAAAAAAAACGCAAAGTAAGAGTTTTAAAGGTAAAATCTATGGAATATAATTGACTTTTACAAATTGAATGGGTTCTATTCCTTTTTTTTTTTTTTGTTTTAGAAAGTACTGTGGACCTGCGCTGCAAGCTAAGGCTGGACCAAGGGCCGTGCCGTGTTTACACAATCAGATGGTATTATGACAAACAAGCCAATGCCTGTGCTCAGTTTTGGTATGGTGGCTGCCATGGAAATGCAAACCGCTTTGAGTCTGAACAGGAATGCAGACAGGCTTGTGTATTTTTTTCTGGAGGTAGCAATTAGTCTCTACAATAAAAATGATAAGGTTGAAGCTAGTGACTGTTTGGCTTTATTATCACATATCCAGCACAGTATCTAAAATCAAACCAAATAATTTATAGAATGCTAACATTAGGAAGTCACATGCCCACTAAGTAAAAAAATGTTTACTACGCAAGCATACTTAAATACTTGTAGCATTTATTATGACATAGAGATTATAACAAAATAGCAAATTTTCAACAGTATCAAGAGTACAAAATTTCCTTTTTTACTCAGTTATAGTTAGACCAGTGTAGCATTTGTCATAGCAGTTGCCCTTCCTTCACCTAGATCTTTAAAYACTACCATTGTACAATCACTAACTAGAACTTATTTTACATATATTGCTTTGGAAACAAATCCTTGGTCATTATGTAAGTTCTTTTCCCTTTGTTATGGAAATCTAGTATTTGGCATGGATTCTGCAATGAAAACTTCACTTCTTTTAAACGAAACTATTCTCACAAATAGTATTTTACTATCTAAAACACAAACTTCCAAATGACATGCAGAGTACTACTTAATACAGATAAATACAACAAATGCATCAACTTGTGGCCTACGTGCTCTCTGGGTCACAAGACAGGGAGGTGGTTCAGTTACTGGCCTTTCCTAAGCACATCACATTTCATCCTTTTTTTTTCAGCAAACTCTCCTGTTTTTATTAGCTAGCCAAGATCCAGTTAGAACATACCCACAGATTTCTATGAGTGAATGTAYTAATAACTGGCATTACTGTGTTGGGTTAGACCATTCTAAAATGGTCCTTCCACTGTGCTTCTCATCTGAAAGCCAAGCCTAATTTTTAAATGCATTTTAATATTTTCATCTTCCTTAGTTAACTATTTAAACTTATGTTTAAAACATTAAGCAGCACAGTTTATTGTCTGCAACTGTGATATTGGTTTTTACATTTATGTCTGCCTGTATATGTTGTATTTCCTGTTATTTAATACACTTTAAAGCTTATTTCTAATAAAACATTTTTGGTTTTACTGCCAGGACAGAAAATGGATAATGGTACATTTACAAGACTAAAAACTTACCTCATAGCTAAATGACATTCACTGTGTCATGTGCTTCTCATAACATAACCAGATTTCTGCCACAGCCCTTAACAAGGCCAAACATCTCAAATTATGCACTCGTTGATCATTTTTAGCTGGATTTGYGTGGTTTGTTTGTTTTTTCCCTGAGCAAATGGTAACGTCAAGCATATCAACAAAAAGCGGAGTTTGGCCTCAACTAAAACACCCTCYCCCTTTGTGCCCTCGGAACGCTCAGCCCCTCTCCTCACGGAGGGAGGTCGGGGCATTTCCCGCCCGCTGCTTTATTTCATCCAGCTTGTGCCCATTTCCGAACGGGTGCAACGGGCTCCTCGCCAACCCAGGGACAAGCTTTAGGGGAAGAACTACCAAAGGACAAGTTTTTTTTCTTATGAATCTTATTTGCAGTTTGTTGGGGTTTTTTAATTTGAAAGTGGCAGGGCACTGCAGTTAAAATTTGGATAGAGTTTTCAAATCATGTCCAAATTACAAATGACACATCTCATGGATTTTAAAATAAACCCAAAACCACCAAACAAACACCCAGCTCCGCAAATCCTCAGGGCTCAAGGCCGCGTTACCCAGACCATCAGGGTCCCTGAGGTTTCGTGTTTGAGCCCCTCAGCCGAGCCGGAGGAGGAGACAGGGCGGGCGCGAGGGCGCGCGCGCTCCCCGCGTGGGGCGCCGCAGCCAATCCCGGCCGCCGCGGGAGCGCGAGACTCCACCCACCCTCCCCCCACAACGCCGTTGCCAGGGCGGCGCGCGGACTCGTCGGGGCGGGTGGCGGCCATGAGCGGGGTGCTGGACGTGCTGTGGGAGGACAGGGATGTCCGCTTCGACATCTCCCCGCAGTGAGTGTCCGTGTCCGTGTCCGTGTCCGTGTCCCGGCCCCGCCCTGCCCTCACAGCGGCGCTCTCGGGCCCGCCCGGCGCCGACAGGCGGCTGGCTGAGCGCTGACTCCGCGGCTGAGGCCGACCACTGGTGTGGGCGCGGTGCACGGCGGGAGCGCTCAGCGTGTGCCGGGAGCGCCCCGGTGTGGCGGCGGCGGAGCAAGGGCGGCCTCACCTGACCGAGCGGGGCGGGGTGGGACGGCACGGGGCGGTCAGTGCTTGCTGGGTGGGGTCCACGCACCGTTTCCAGTCTATAAAAAGAAAGTAAAACAATTGGACACTGCAGGACTGAGGGAAGGTTGTGTACTTTTTCTAGCTGAGCTTTTTCTAGTACTGAGAAGTACCACCAAGCTGAAGGCGTGGGCCTGCGGGGACAGTGGCGGTCATGGTTAGCAGGGCTTGGCCAACGGGCGGCGGCTGGGCAGTATTTCAGGAAATCGGTGTCTTATTAATACGTTTTGTTTATGTCATCCCATACATGGAGAGTTTTGGCTGCTTTTGACAATACGCGTAAAGTACAGCAAAAATTCACATTGCATTGGTTATTGTGTAATAAGGTGGTTAGATCAGTTAAATAAAGCAAAATAATAATACAAACAAATAAATAGAAAACCTCACCAAAAAAAGCCAAACAAACAAAAAGCCAAACTACACCCTTTATGGAAAACTTAGCAGAGCATTTTACATATTCTTATATGTCTAATATTTCTTTTGCTGTAATCTCCACTGTAAGTTCCACTGTAAGTTCCACTGTAAGTTGCTGTAAGTTCCACTCCTTGTGACCTGAATCTACATCAAGAGGCAATCTCTGTCCCCTAAAAATTACATGAGTGCAAGTGGGGTTTTTTTTTCTGCTTTTTCCTCCATTTTCCACACACTTTGTAGTTATTTTGGGTATAGTTTTCATGGTCACACTTGCTACATAATTATTTATTTATTTACTGTTATAAGGTAATCGTAAAGCTATTCATATTTTTCATCTGGGAATGTAGTGATAATTTCAGGTATGTAAAGTTGATTTGTGTGCATGTGTGGATTTTTCATTGCATGATGTACTGAGCAGAAAAGAGAGGAAAGCAAAGCAGGGAAATAAAAATGGCCTTAAATTAATTATTTTTCCTTTTTTTAGACAAATGAAAATGAGACCTGGAGAGGTCCTTATAGACTGCTTAGAGTCTGTTGAAGATACCAAAGGAAACAACGGAGACAGAGGTAACTGCATACTCAGGGAAATTGTAAACTTTCTACTCTTTAACCTGTGTAGGTTTATGAAAGCCCTGTCAGGTTCCCATTGAACTCTGTGCCAGTGCTCTGTTGCACAGAAGAGATCCTGCCTATTTCTCAGATCTGCCTTGGAATGTTTTTTTGAAGTTGTAGGAAGGTGATTCTTGTCTCAGAATTTGCTTAGAATTGAAAGCCTTGTAGGAATAATCCATTTATAAACAGTGTGGTGCTGTTCTGCTGTAATCCTCTTTAATGCTTAGTTTGTCCCACCCTGTTTTTAACTGAATCTGAGGTAGGGAATTAACTTACTGAAGTAAGGAATACGTMGTGGGCAGGGGCTGAAGCTGCCAGCATGCTGAGATGACCCTTCACGGGGGTTGGATGTGCTGCTCTCCAGGGTCCAGAAAGGAATAGATTTGCATATGACAAAGGGGTGAGGTTTTCCATTAATACTGCTGTGATAGTTAACTCACTGCCTTCCCCTTCTCCTCCCCAGAGCAGTTCTGCACTAATTGTGTCTACATTTTTACTATAAGCATCTGGATTGGAACCAATAACTGCTCTTGGTTTGATTTTGAGGAATGCTGGTATATATTAGAAGTTGTTTAATTTGTTCCTTGTTGGATTTTCTCWGCTAGCATTTTTAAGCATTTAAGTGTTTAGTGGTTTAGTGATTTTTCTGGTGGAGTGTCCTGTGCTTTTCTTCCTTTTTCCTGTCAAGAGGAAGGAATATCCTGTTGTTTCAGAACATTTAATTTAATGGAATTTATTTAGATTAAAAATAGCTACACTCTTTATCTCCAGGCAGACTGCTTGTGACAAATTTGCGGATCATTTGGCGCTCGCTGTCAYTGCCCAGAGTCAACCTCTGTAAGTATTACCTTCTGTTTCCTCTGTGGTGCCTTGCTATTCCTTCACAAAGTATTGATTTCAGTACAGAAAGGTGAAGTATTGCTGTGTTGCTCTGGAAAGTCTGAAATAAACTGTTACTAATTAATCTCTCTGTAATATAGGAACTGAGGTGATAATTCATAGCAAAATAGTAATACTCAATATTCTATGTTAATTTCTCAGAAAAAAAGTTGAAAAGTTCTTCAGACATATTTTTCATTTGGCCAATGTGGGATTCATGTGTTTTTTTAGAAAAAAAGATTTGAGCATCATCATACATGGCTTTACTAGTAGCTCTTGTTGCCACCTGTTTATTCACATTCTGCATTTCTCTATTTATTCCCCACAAGTACCTGCCTTTCCAGTTTTAGTATTGTAAACTCCGGATAAGTTTCTCGTTTTAACTGTATGAGTTAAAGCTGTACGAGAATCTGCTCATATTTAATTTAAAGTGCTGAAACAGGGGCAGGATGCGGTTCCTTTGTACACAAATTATTTCCAGTGCTCAGTCGCCTTCTGTGCAGTCCCCTTCTGTGGAAATATTTCTTGGATTGGATAGTACACTGAGCAGCCAGAATTGGTCCTGATTTGAGAAAAGCACTTGGCCAAAGAACCTTCCAAGATCCTTTCTAGTTTAAATTAGTCTTCAGACTTGTGATGAGTACCCAGAGTATTAACCAGAAAGTGTAATTCTCACACATAGCATCCAAAGCTGCAGTAAAAAATTCAGTAATATACTTTGTAATTTTGACTGTTATTTTTCTTGTTCTCAAAACAATGTTTTTTTCTCCCTTGACTTTTAAGCTGTCGGTTACAACTGCATTATAAATATAACTACAAGAACTGCCAACTCAGTAAGTTCCAAAAAATACTTTAAAAAATAATACAAGAAACTAATTAGTTGCTTATACTTACTGCACTATATCAACAATAATCTGAAAGTTTACTTGCAAGAACAGTAAAGAATAGTAATGAAAGTTTTGTTTTAAAAGTGGAGAGCTCTCAAATACATAGCCYGAATGGAATTGCATGCAACTGTGAAGCTGTTTGTTTGACCTGCCACAAAGAACTAGCAGGAAGATGATGTAGATTTCCTGGGCAACCATATGATAATGGAACCAAAAATACAGTTTCAGTCATGATATTGCAAATGTAGAGCAGGCAGGCTGCATTAGTTTTACTGTTGATGGAACTGCTAGTTGGTCAAAAAGAAAAATAAGTTCAGTTGAAGACAGCAGTAGATTAGTGGTAGAATCAGGATTACACCTCCATAAACACTGTTTAAAACAATAACTTAGACAATATCTGAAGATTATTTATTATTTGTACAATCAAGCTACTATATTGCCAAAATGTAAAATTTTGTTTTTTCCTTACAGAAATTACGAGGGCAGACAGAAGCTCTGTATATATTGACTAAATGTAACAATACTCGCTTTGAGTTCATATTTACCAATGTTGTTCCTGGAAGTCCCAGACTCTTCACTTCAGTTATTGCTGTGCACAGGTAGTGTACTTAAAATAGTGTTTGATCAAGGACTCAAATATGGGGGATTACAACTGCTGATAGACACAATATATGACTGTCCATATTCAGCATTCAGAAAACTTTCCCTAGAGAGAACAATCTCTGGAAGGAAGGGGGAAAATGATCACAAATTTTAGTAGATAGCTGCACATAATGAAAATTAATGTGTATTTTACTAGTTATTGATCACAATTTATGCAYCTCATGTGTATAAACTATCTGAACAAATAAGAGTGTAAAGGAGCTAATTTCAGTGTGCATTTTCTAGCTACAGTTTGTGTCTGCAATAATTTCCTGTAATATCAGACCAGGTAAAGGAAATGAAGAGTTAAACCCTGGGCAGAACACTTCATTGACTACAATACACTGTATGCTTCCCACCTAAAGACAAGTCATCTGAATGAATGTGTGCATAATACATTATCATGGGTGTCTATTTAGGAGCTATGGAATGCTGACATASATATTGCATGTTTTTAATTTAACTGGCACTGAAAAATAAAGGATTGTTAATGTCCATGCTWTGTATATCATGGGACCCAGAGAACTTATGCTTTGCAATAGAGGCTGGGTGATGACTGTCTTAAGGAAAAGGRAAAAATAGTATAGACATGAACACTGCAGGAGATCAAAAAGTCTTTAAAAGCCTGTCTTAAATTTAAAGATAATTTCATTAAGGAAAGCTGGAATATACCTAACTATGTTGAAAAAGTTTTAATAATACTATCACTTTTGTGCAATGTGGTGATAAGAAAAGCTGAAAATATACAGTTCATATCTGTACTGAAACAAAAGGTAAAGATAGTAGAAAAATGGAACTATATATGAACTAATATATATTTTATATTTTTTGCAGAGCCTATGAAACTTCCAAAATGTATCGTGATCTGAAGCTGAGAAGTGCATTGATTCAAAACAAGCAACTGAGATTGTTACCACAAGAACAAATATATGATAAAGTCAATGGAGTTTGGAATTTATCAAGTGACCAGGTATAGGAGAGAATCAGAATATGTTGACTACAGAAAAGTTAAAAAGTTTCAGCTTTCATCTAGTAATTGTACTCCTATAGTTTTGTAACCTCCAAGGAATTACCCTTAATGCTGTTCATCAGCTGATGCAGGCAGAGAAACTGATCCATATATATTTGCTACTCACTACAACAAAATCTCCTTTTGGTAACCTGAAGTCTGCATGACCTGGCTAATATGCAAGGAACTAGATATACAATTTTTGTTAAAAATATATATTTAGGAGTCTAAAACTCTGTATGATACTGAAAGAAAATCATGTTTCTAAAGTGCTCTGCTGAATACTTGTGTTTTTACATGCAGCTTTGATTAAACAGTAGTAAGATTATATTATCTTTTGATTAATGAAAATTGAAAATACTGGAAGGGATTCTGTGTCTTAAAAAAAAATAAAAACTTTAAGCTAAAAATAGAAAACATTTATTATTTTACAGGGCATTAGTTGCAAGCATTTCCCGGAGCAGCGAAACAAAACAGGAGCTGATATTTCTGTCTGTGCAATTTTAGTCCAGAATAGAAATATGATCCACTCTGACAAGCTAAAAAGTTCTTTCCTCTACATTCCCTTGGCACACRTCTCCTCAATTACCTAAGTTTAACTCACATGCCTTTATACTTACGCTTTCTGCCAATTCCAGATCTGTACAGTTAATAACGCTCCGATGCTTCATGTATTCCCATGAGGTTGGCTGGGCTGTGACTTGATCCAGCTTTGCTGCAGTAGTAGGTGCTCACAGCTATTTTCATTACTCAGATTCACATAGCCTTTAAAGATAGGATCCTGCTTCCTTGCAATCAATAGAAACATTTCAAGTGTGTTTGGTAGGGAAGAATCAGGCTTTTAGTGAATAAAATATGAAGCTGTATCTTGCTTATATGTAGATGGATAGGAGTAATCATGTTTGGGAAAAAAAGCTCTGTACTTAAAGCAATTCTAACATAACTTTTCTTTTATAGGGAAATTTGGGAACATTTTTTATTACTAATGTGAGAATAGTTTGGCATGCAAATATGAATGACAGCTTTAATGTCAGCATACCATATCTACAAATTGTAAGTATCTTACAACAACCATTTTCAAAATGAACAAGTCTTAGGTTAAAACTCCCAAGTTACCACAATTTTATTTCATATCTCTCATTCAGAGAGGAACTTAGTTTTTCCAGCATCAACCACAGGATATATTTTCTTTTCTGTCCAGATTAGTTGGGGGATTTCCTGGGCAGGTACAGGTGTGAAAATGGTTTGTATTTCAAACTTTTTAATGTTTACTCTGATGCTTCATGCCATCTACATACACTGGGGTTAATGATCTGTGAACCTGATGTTCAGAAATTTACTATTACCACTGTTGCCACTTCTAATAAAACACTTTTCCCTGAGGTTTCAGGGGTTCACATTTGTAATGGCAAATGGGAGGGAATGCTGGTAGCCAAGCTTCCAGAGAGAGTAATTGTAATTATTACACTGTAAAAAAGAAACTGAAATGAGATTTTTACCCAGTAATTACAAAGTTTTTAACAGCGTTATACCTCTTTATCATTAGCGTTCAATAAAAATGAGAGACTCAAAGTTTGGCTTGGCTCTTGTGATAGAGACTTCTCAGCAGGTAAGAAGCTTTAATAGCCTTTTTCTGTTGATTTTACATTTTTATTATACATATATACAGTATTTCTCTAGATACAATATTTTTATATACAATATTTCTCTAATTTTGAAATGTCATGGGTCTACTTTTAAGTTACATAGAGCATTTCTTCTGTGTGGCCTTTTGAAAACTAACAAAGTTCTCTGCACTGCTTTAAGTGTACGTTATGGTCAGTATGGCTATTGGGAGTTACAGTTTCTCTAAGCAAAGCAACAACAGGCCAGCATGACTAGCTTATAACTGTCAAATACACTGTCTTCTGACAGATTATCTTTGGGATCTAATTAATTCTGTWCTTAATTGAGACCACTCTTTTAAATCTTTTTCATTATTTCTGTGTATCTGAAAGCTTTTTTAATAACAGCATCAAGACCTAAGAGACTCAGAATTTGCTGAATAGCTGGGAATAAATCATTAATATCACTTCTGAATTTGTCCCACCCTTGTTTGCTTGTGATTTTCTGTATAAGGAGTTTGTTCCCCTTTTATATAACGGGCTAATGGTTAAAAGTTTATCTACCTCATAGAGATGCATTGTCATTTTTTTATTTCACCCGTGATTCAAGTTTTCTCAGCAAGCTGAAAATTGCTATCATTTAACTGGAAATCACTATCAAGGAGAAAAAAWTGTTTAAAAAGTAGGACTAATAAACAGATGTTGTCTTTTTTCTCTGTTTTGTAGAGTGGAGGATATGTACTTGGTTTTAAAATAGACCCTGTAGAGAAACTACAGGAGGCTGTGAAAGAAATTAATTCACTTCACAAAGTTTATTCAGCTAATCCTATATTTGGAGTGGATTATGAAATGGAAGAAAAGGTACTCCATTTATTTATTYATTTTAAATTACATACAATACTGTGTTAACAATAATAAAAATATATTAAATATATTAGATATGTGAATTTACTTACTACARTGTTACAATTTGCAGCCTCAACCCCTTGAAGACCTAACAGTGGAGCAGGTTCCAGATGATGTGGAAATAGAAGCTGATGAACATACAGATGCGTTTGTGGTAAGGGACTCCACAAAAAAACAGAAAAATAGAATCATTCTTGTTTGGTTATTCAGATTTAAGCAATGTACAGGTATAATCCTCTGTTAAAGATAAGCTGCAGCTGTACTTTCTATATTTAAAACACATCTACACGCCTTTTATTAAACATCCTGATTATTACAGGAATTTATTCTGTATATGAATTCTTAATTAATTCTTTATATATATTCTTAATAATATTTGAATAATAGTTTGTTCTTTAAGAACAAACTATAATTCAAATATTATTCAAAAGAAATATTAGTAGATATTTTAAAGAATTGTTGCATGTAGTTCCTCAACACATTAAAATCAGGAATGGCTTGAAAATCAGCAGTACAGTATAATTAGATACATTATTTTGAAACAATAATTCACTTTCTCTTAAAGCAGACTAATAGATGGTGATATCTATATACTCAACATTCATCTAAGATTCAAACTTGGAATATTTTTAGAAAGGCAGCAATAATTTTACATTATTATGTCTCCCAGTATTTTGGGAAAATTTACTTTAAAATGCATTAGGTTGCTTGATTGACCTTCTTTCAACAAATTTCCAAACTTGATGTGCAACCCAGTAACACTTGGTTCCATGATTGACTGCAAGGGTACATGGCGCATGTTTTCAAGCGTTAGCCTTGATGCATTGACCAATCTCTGAAATTTGATAAATTAACAGGCCTAGCATGAGTGTTATTTCCAGTCCTTTTAATTTTGCAACCTCTTACTAACACAGATAAGCTCTTGTTTTTCCTTTCCCTCTTTCCTAGCTTTTTGGCTTATTTCTTTTCATTTTTGCACATTTTTATTCAATCTTCAGCACAGTTGAAGACATACCTTCTCCTTAAATGGAGATCTGTTTGCTTTGTTGGTGCCTTTATCACCTGAACTAAATAACTGTGCTTTGTATATTCTCAAACAAAAACTGGAAGCTGAAAATGGTTAGAAGTTTGTTGCTGTAGAGACTCAGGGTGCCCAGGACCCAAGGAGCAGCTACACACCAATATTCCACAAAGTGCTTTCTTTGCTGCCCCTCACCAGTCCACAGAGGCAGCTGAAGCAAGACTGGGCTCATTTTTGGAAATAACATCTAGAACCTGCTGGTCCAGAGATTTCTAGAGTGTGGATATTTTTGGAGATCTGATATCCCTAAAAGTTTGAGCCCTAATTTCCACGCACACAGAATAGGAAAGATGGTATCTCTTTCCCACATCTCTGTTTATGGAGTTGTTCTATTACTCTATGTTCTTTTATTAGATTGAGTATGATGTCAACTGAATATTGATATTATACATTTTAAGCTAGTTTTTGATGTTGAGTAGTAAAAGCTGCTGCACATGAGACAAAAAAATACCAGGATGCTGTCAGTTTGTCTTCATATTAATATTCCCTAAAAAGTGTTTGTCAGTGTAACAAATGTAATACAAAAATGTTGCCATTCAAAAAGTCTTTCTTTATTATGATGGAAATTTCAAAGGTTGGTATTTAATGACAAATGCCACAATCCAGTGGTATCTAATCTATAATCCAAAACAGAAAATCCTGTTAGAACCTTTTTGTAAAGTATTTTAACATAGAAGTAAAACCCATGTAGACTGGATTCTTGTAGAAGACCTACTCAATACAGTTTTGACCCCAAGGAATTATTAGCAGATGTGGTTTTTAGACTCTTCTTTTCACAGTTCTCTTTTGTTTTGCTTTGCAGGCTTACTTTGCTGATGAAAACAAGGTAAGGAGATACTTTTTCATACTATCAAATTCCTGTTGATAAAATGGGATAATGAAATTAAAAAGTGCCTTCTGCTTTATTTTATTTTCTCTCATATGTCGTGTATTCAAAAAGCAACATGATCGGGAGCCTGTGTTTTCAGAAGAACTGGGACTTGCAATAGAGAAGCTAAAGGATGGATTCACTCTCCAGGGACTCTGGGAAGTAATGACCTGATTTAGATTGGCACATGTTTGTTTCTTAAGCAGGGAAAAACTGTTCTTGCTGGATTTAGATCTGTAGAAGATAATTTAGAAATATTGGAGTAGCAGAGAAAGAACACGTCAAAGCTAAAGAGCAGGCAAATATTATATAATAAGCCCTCAGGCTATGTCATAAAAGAAAGGTTACTCAAAAACCTTGTATGCTTAAGAGGTGTGCATTTTCTGTGTTGCCTGTGTAAGCAATGGGAGGAGAGCCCCTCTGAGGCTGCTGCGGGAAGCACTGCCCCCTGCAGGCCCCTCGGTCCCCRCCGTACGGACCTGCACATTCCCTCTGTCAGACTGGGAGCACCTGGGAGTCCCTCCACACCACCTCCAAATGGAATGGCAGTGCCATTGTCACACTTGTAACCTCGCTGTTTTCAGGATTGCCCTCTGTCTCCCTCCCCTGACATGGCAAATTCGGCCATGGTGTTTCAGACACCATTTTATGGCAGGTAGCCACCATTTTTTTTATAACTTCATGGCTTCTTTGTTTAAGTATTGCCCTTTGGCTGCCAGGACCAGGCACTGCTTGCTATTTTACACAACGCTATGTCAGAAAAAGGAGCCTCCTCTTTTTCTGAACATGGAGAGCACTGCCTGAGACAGGGCAGTGTGAGGTATGCAGTTTGATGCTCAATTTCAAGTATTCATGTATTTATACAGAGTGATGTACTTTTCCATAATGATTATGTTTGAATTACATTTCCATAACTTGTTTAATGATTTGCAACACAGAAATACCATCATACAGGGAGCATTTTGTATGTAGGCATATTGGCTGTGTTATTGATAGCTTTAAACAAAACCAATTCTGTTCCAAATAATAGCTTTCATATCTTATAAGTTTGCTAAATGTTCAGCATGTATTATTCCAAGTTTTAATTGTAATCCAGATATCCTCATACAGTTGTTGTTTGTTTGTTTTTGCCAGAGCACTTTTTAAAGCAATGATCTAGAAAACAGGGCACATGCAAATAGCTTCTGTGTGTGAGTCATTAGACCTTTTATGATGTTATGTGTTATAGAGAAATGAGTCATTTATTGTTTAAAGGAAGACACAGCTGTTACGTTTTCTAGTGAGATAAAACCTCTGTGCTGTTTTCTATAAATGGAAAAAGTCAAATGAGCTGTCCTCTCAGCTGTTGTTTCACAGCTGACTGTTAAAGTAACTGTGGTGCGAATGTAATACTGGTTTGTAGAAAATCTTTCCGAGTATATACTTTAATGAAATACAACCTATATTGAAAAGCAGTCATTACTTCAATAAACTTTGATAATATTATATATTGTTGTAAATCTTGCATTCAAGTAGTTGTATTTTGTATTTGAAACTGTTTCCATTACATTCAAAGAACATTTTACCATATGGATGGAGACTTCAATTTGAATTATTTTGGAAAGCAAAACTTTACCTGAAATAACACATATTTTATGTCTAAACAGTAGTGTTTAGTTTAAAACCAAATGGATATTAAAAAGCAGCCCAAAATTTTRAAGCCTTAATATCTGAAGAAATTGTGTATGCGATATGGTTGTATATAAAAATAATCTTAGAACAAGAGTGATCAATACAAAGTTATAGAGTTTTTTAGTATCTTTATGACTGCAGCAATGAGCTGTATTAAGCAACTCTGAAAAAGTGAGCAGTAGTTAGAACTGACTACTTGGTTAATAATATTTCTATTTCAGAATATTTAGTACCATATATATGTGCAATCTTGCTCATAGCTGTCTCACTGAGGGTCAGATTCTGCTGTCCTTACTCATGTCAAATAATTTATTACATTGCACATAATCTTACTGATTCAATGTGGAGAATGATGGCAAAACCTGACCATAGTGACTAAGAGCAACAGTTGCTTCTTTCAGTCTTTGACAGCTGCAAGACCAACACTGTTTTTCCAAACCGTCCATCCCAAATTCCGACCTGTAAGAGTATGTACCTATATTTAGCTAGTGAGATTAAATTGCAGAGGCTTCAAGCAGGGCAAAAAGCACATTGGTCTGCCTTTTTTACAGACAGACCCTTGGGGAGACAACAGCTAAAGCTTTCTACTCCCTCCCCTTTCCCAAGTGTTTGCGAAATGGATTCCCAAAGGGAACTCACTGAAGAGCTCAGACTTTACCAATCCACCCTCCTTCAGGATGGCCTCAAGGAACTCCTTGAAGAGAAAAAGTTTGTAGATTGCTCTCTAAAAGCTGGTGACAGAAGCCTGCCTTGCCACAGATTGATTCTGTCGGCATGTAGCCCTTATTTTCGTGAGTATTTCTTATCTGAGCAAAATGAAGAGAAAAAGAAGGAAGTAGTTCTAGATAATGTTGACCCCAACATCCTGGATATGATTGTCAAATACCTTTATTCAGCAAGTATTGATCTCAATGATTCTAATGTGCAAGACATTTTTGCTTTGGCCAGCCGCTTTCAGATCCCTTCTGTATTCACTGTGTGTGTCTCCTACCTGCAGAAGAGGCTTGCTGTTGGTAACTGTCTGGCCATCCTTCGGTTAGGTGTTCTGCTCGACTGCCCAAGACTTGCATTTTCTGCCCGTGATTTTGTTTCAGATCATTTTGTGCAGATCTGCAAAGAAGAGGACTTCATGCAGCTTGCCCCTCATGAACTTATCTCAGTTATTTCACCTGACAGTTTAAATGTAGAGAAAGAAGAACTGGTATTTGAAGCAGTAATGAGATGGGTCCGAACAGACAAGGAGAACAGAGTAAAGAGCCTGGGGGAAATTTTTGACTGCATACGTTTTCGCCTAATGCCAGAAAAATATTTCAAAGAACAGGTTGAGAAGGATGATATAATTAAAAGCAACTCAGACCTTCAGAAAAAAGTTAAGATTATTAAGGATGCTTTTGCTGGAAAACTACCTGACTCTAGCAAAAGCACCGAAAAGTCAACCAAAGGGGAGGTGAATGGCGATGTAGGAGATGAAGATTTACTGCCTGGCTACCTAAATGACCTTCCCAGGCATGGCATGTTCGTCAAAGACCTGATTCTTCTGGTWAATGACACTGCTGCAGTAGCTTATGATCCTCTTGAAAATGAATGCTACCTAGCAGCCCTCGCAGAACAGATTCCCAGAAATCATTCCAGTATAGTCACCAAACAAAATCAGGTCTATATTGTTGGAGGACTCTATGTGGAAGAGGAGAACAAGGATCAGCCTTTCCAATCATACTTCTTCCAGGTACAACCTTTATATTTGTTGGTATAATAATAGGTGCTTGTGAGGGTTACTGAAAAGTGTCCTGAGTGTCTGCAAGTGGGTTGTCTAGTGTCTTTGTATGGTGATGGAGAGAAGTTTCTAGAGAGAGTTATTTTTGTCTCAGAGACAGAAATGAAACTGAGGGCCTTGCATCTTCTTTTTCAAGATTAACTGCTGGTGAGAGCTCAGAAAATATTAAAAATATTAGTATATTCTTTCTAGGCACTGGTTTTCATTTAGGCCCAGATTTTTCATGGTGCAGATGTCTAAATTTAGGTCTAATAACATTTTTGTAAAATACTTTTTGTGTATTTTTGTTAACTCTGATGAAAGTTGGAGTGCTTTAGCTGGTTTAGATCTGATGAGATGTCTTTTTTGCATCTAAAATACTTTCATGACAGCAGTAATGTGTGTTTTTAAAGTGCAATTTCTGCTACTAAAATTGCAGAAGTCCTTTTTGTCATATCTACATTTGAAAGCCTAAGGGCCATATAAATATGTAATTTAGAGGCAGAAGGTTTTTTTCTCGGCAAGCTGTCAGTGTCAGTACACTAAATACCATGTTTCAACTGAGTGTAATTGTATATCTTTGTAAATCTGTATAATACAAGGCTGATTAGTGCTAACTGTAACTCCACAATATATTTCAGGAAAATTAGCAAAAATGCAGTTTGTCATGCTTATACCATAAACTAAGTCTGCTGTGTTTATAGCTACATGCTTTGGTGTATATTTAAACTATTTTGTGCTGAATTATGCAATACGCTGCTGGCCACGTCCTCTCTTTAGGCACACTGGCCTAAAAGAGTAAAAGTAAATCCTGTTTAAATATGAGAKAAAGCACAGTAATAAGCAGTGATAAAATTTTGAAGCCTTCAGATATTAAAAAATGCAAATATTGTTTATAGGAGTATGGCTCACTCATTTCACACACAATAAAAGACTTGGTTTCAGACATTTGTTACATCGATGAGAGAGAAGTCTTAGTTTTTAGGGGAGGGACTAACACTGTTTCATTTCCTTATGTAGGTGTAAAACACTTGTTACTGAAGTGAAAAACTTGTTACAAAAATATTCTTCCAATAGAAATAACACATTGATGTAGTAATGTGTATTTAGTCCAGAACTGAATAAGTCTCAGGCTACWAGAAAGGGGCCTCTGAGAAACGAAATCTCGATACTAAAAATAGATGAAGTTTTCAAAATTCTACTTTAAATGTCGACATCCATTTCCTGAAATCATGTTTGTTTGCTTGTCATCTTTAAGCTTGCTTACTGCTGCTATTCCCTAAAGTTACAATACTTGTCTGCATTACCCATGTGGCTGGTGTTCTCTCCAAAATATTAATGCAGTGCCAAACCAATTCTCACTTGCTGATCTTCCTTTTTCTACCAGTGAAGCATTGCATTTGGTAGCTTGCAACCTGGGAGAAAATAAGGCTGCCACTGGCTCAAAAATGCATGACAATTTGATGCCCTGTCAGCAGTAAATATGTCATCTTGAAGACTTAGGAAGTAAGCTGTGGTCTYGGTGATCTTCTCATTGCCCTACCCAGATCCAGCTACTGGGGAAATCCACAAACTACATTTCACTGTTGCAATAAAACTTTCTCTCCAACAGGGGTGGTCTGTCAAATTTGGGAGATGCACTTAGCATGGAAACCTTGACTGTGGAACGTACTCCTGGAAGAAGAATGTCACCAAGCTAAATTCTGAACTTTATTTTGACTGAACTTTGTTTTACTTTCTATCAAATGCCTTTACACCCACAYAAACTTCTTACCCTCCCCTCCTATACTAATTCCAGCAAATCTATATGCAGTAGGTCTGAGAAAATAGTTCTTTTTTAACGTTAGAGGTAATTCAGGTTCAATCACAAATTCTCAGATCAAAACAAAAAATAAGTACCACAGGTACTTATTCTAGGAAAATCCTGGTCTGTTTTGTCGTCTGTCCTCCTGCTGCTACTTCTCCTTAGTTGTTTTCAGCATACTGGATGCTAACTCATTGAGAGAATCCTGAGAGTACTACAGTAGAAATGGCATCAATATTATTGCCAAGGGAGCTGCAGTGAGTTCCTATTTTGCTTAAGAGTGAAGTGGTTTTTGTGTCTTCAGAGATCTTATGAACTTTTGAGGGTATTTGTGATGAAACACACATCTGTTGCCCTAGGGATTGCAAAAGAAACATCTTTGCCCTTTGCCATGTGATGTCTCCTGATCAGTAAGAAGAACCTTGTAAGCATGTCTGGCACCTCACTGTAGCGATGAGCACARCCAGCTAAACACACAGGTGTGCAACTGCAGGAGTGGCTGCTCCCTCGGAAAGGAAGAACCACCTGTTCTTTCCAACATGATAGGGAACCGAGAGTGAGGGACCTTTGTGTAAGAAGAAGAGCTTAATAAAGAGGCAAGGAAACAGTAAGGGTGAGCAGACACAAAGAGAGTTGTATGGCATTGATTCTGCTAGATCTCAGCACAATGAAGCATGGGTGGGTAGAAGACATSGTTCATTAGCTGCACTGAGGGAAGGGATGTTCAGATAAGCAGACTTGCTGTTGAGACACTGTGTGCCAATAGGTAAATTCTGTGGAACAGTGTTCATTGTGTGGATTTTTACTCTTTGCCTTTCCTAACCCTTGCTGTTCTGATGCTCTTTCAGCTGGATAGCATTGCTGGAGAGTGGGTTGCCCTTCCTCCACTGCCGTCAGCCAGGTGTCTCTTCGGGCTGGGAGAGTCAGACAACAAGGTCTATGTCATAGCAGGCAAGGACCTTCGCAC
This sequence comes from Cardinalis cardinalis, assembly GCA_014549065.1. Lineage (NCBI taxonomy): Eukaryota > Metazoa > Chordata > Aves > Passeriformes > Cardinalidae > Cardinalis > Cardinalis cardinalis. Next base: position 5,362,700 of record JACDOX010000003.1, read on the forward strand.
CGAGGAGTCGCTAGATTCAGTACTGTGCTATGACCCTGTGTATGTTCCAATTTTAATTATGCCCACTGAGGACATGTGCATGGCCCATTGTTAGAAGAAAAAACCTAACAGTGATCTTCTTCTTCCAGGGCCATGAAATGGGGTGAGATCAAAAAACTGCCCATCAAAGTATATGGCCATGCAACTATCTCGAACAATGGACTGATATATTGTCTTGGTGGAAAAACTGATGACAAGTGAGTTGCTAAGTCTTTTTATGACAATAACATTATCTTCTTGGTCCATAATAAATAATATGTCTCACACTCAGAAATTAGGTTTTCCCTTTTCTGCATCTCTGGATTAAGGTTGCTAACAGTCTGGCAGAGGGGAACACATTATGGTATGAAGGATCTATTTTTTGGAGATAAGGTAAATTACATATAAAATGTAATCCAACTTGCTATTTTAATAACCATACTTATTTCCAAGGCAAATTTTACTTACACTGCAGACAAATTAGTAATACATAGCTATGAGGACCTTCACTGAAAGTACTCTTTCCTTTCAGACAGAAATACCTAGGTGCCCTGGATTTACAGTCTGTTTTTCCAATYTTCTTGCCTGTGATACCTGTTACACTTTATTGGGTATGACATTAGGAAAATAAAAGTTTTCACTCACACTGAAGAGGGGGTGGTAATTTTAAAGTGTTTTATAGGGGATATTTACAATAAAAGTTTGCAATATCAGCCAAAACTCCATCATAAACTTTCCTTTACATAACTTTTGCTATATATTCCTCCACGAATCCATCTGAATACAATATGCTGGGAAAGGACGTTGTCTTTCTCCTCAAAAGTACAGTGAAATGGCTGCCCTGTGTAATGTAAACCACATTTGATTTAGTCCTATGGATGTGAGTAATGCTTTGTAGACATTGCAAGGATTCTCAGATTAGATACAATAAAGGATTCTCCAGGAGAGGAAAGAGGTGGTATAGATAAACCCATATAGTTTACCTCAATTAGATCTACTTGGAACAAGTCAAAAGTTCATTAGAAATGATCACCAATTTTCCTTTTGTTCCCCAGGAAATGCACTAATAGATTATTTGTGTACAATCCCAAGAAAGGAGACTGGAGAGACCTGGCTCCAATGAAAGTGCCTCGCTCAATGTTTGGAACAGCCATCCATAAGGGCAAGATTGTCATTGCAGGTGGCGTCACTGAGGAAGGCCTTACTGCATCTGTTGAAGCTTTTGATCTGACCACCAATAAGTGAGTGCAATATTCAAGCTATTTTTATCAAGTGTTTTATCATCTAGGCTTTTAGGAGCCCTGAGGTAAGAGTCACAAAGCTGTTCAGGTGCCTATACTCCCACTGAGACATTTGGTCTACAGTCATATGTTCAGCAACAACAGCAGCAGTTTACAGAGCAGGTCTGTAGATGTTTTTCCTGCRTCCGCACACACTCCAATTATTATGCTGATGCTATTTGAAAGAAATATGCATTTTGGAAACGGTAGGGAGAAATGAGAATAACTGGGGAACAATATGTCTGTATGAAGCATATTACTGAACAATCAGGGAATCTGTAAGAAGTTGTCCCTGAGAAGAGATGACTTAACAGTGTAATTGTGTCATTTAAGAGTGGCAGAAGTCCATGAGGGGATGGAGACACTGGAACATACTGCTGATAGATCTCAGAATTTTTTCATTTTATTAAACCATGGTCTTGGTACCTGAATTTGTTGCCCAGAGAAGTGTTTTAGTGCATTCAGTTTACAATATTTCTTATGTGTTTAACTTGACTTTTTCTTTTGATCCGTAGATGGGAGATAATGCCTGAATTTCCCCAAGAGAGAAGTTCCATTAGTTTAGTCACTTTAAGCGGAGCTTTGTATGCTATTGGAGGCTTTGCAATGATTCAGCTTGAATCTAAAGAATTTGCACCTAGCGAAGTCACTGACATATGGAAGTAAGTTTAATTTTAGTCACTCTTTCCTGGTCAAAGGTCTTATCTAAAATTGAGGTTTGTAGGCACTGGAGGCTAATGCTATTTTTCTGTTTAACTCTGAAAATGATCCATAGCACAAGCTGTAAAGCATTTGTTCATAGATAAAAAAGTTTGTCAGAAAGTAACAAATAAACAYGAGACCTGGATCTAATGACTACTTCCACCTACTAATTATTTGACCAGTCCAAGTCACGATCTTCAGCTTCTTTAGAAGAGTAAATTGTCATCTCTTGGCATGTTTAGCCTTGCCAATAAAAACATTCTTTTGTGGCACTGTGATGCAGAAAAGCACGTATATACAGAGGCCTGTACATACTGATGTGTTGATGGTCAAATGAGTAACTGTTCCAAGAGAATGAGAAGTCCCTATCTCCTAGGTTTTTTGAGCTAATCACACCAGCAGTGATGAGACATCAAATCTCTGCTGCGACTCTTAGTTGCTAATGTAAATTCAGAAGCTTTAGTTGGCTGTAGGAAGGAAAATTCCCTAACTTTATATGCAAGAATCTGAAGAAATTCAGAAGGATGCTTGAAGAGGAAGCTTTTTTAAAGCATGACACAGATCAGCAACAAGCTTTAGGGACCAGGAARAGAATAGCTTGTGTGCAAGAACATCTTTCTGTTCTGGAGTAGAGGACAAAAGCAGCCTTTTGTGGCATCCTTCAGCACGTGGTTGCTACAAGCATTCGCAACAGGTGGACTATCCTCCTTTTCATGTATGTGTGCTGAAGCATCAAACTCAAATTTAAAGAAACTATTTTCTGCTTTTTTTAAAATGCAGGTATGATGATGAGAAGAAAGAATGGGTTGGCATACTGAAAGAGATCCGATATGCTACTGGAGCCTCSTGCCTGGCCACACGCTTAAACCTCTTCAAATTATCAAAACTGTAAACAAAATGCTGGAAGATGTGATATGGTGAGGGAGTTTTGACAGGCTCTTCTGGTTTTGTTGCATGAAAATGTCCCCAGATTGTACAGTTTTATAGCAGCATACTAGTCATACTGGGAACTATTAAACAGTTCATTTGCCTGTCCACTTCTTAAGATACTTTATAGCTAACTAGCAACCACTGAATTTTTGCCAGTGTTTAAATTTTTAAAGGGTTATAATTAATGTTGATTAGATTAAGATTTTGGCAAGAACTCAATTTTCCACTCTGTGAAACTGCAAACAACACTAGTTAGCCTTCCTTGCACTCAATACAATCCAGTTATTGGTGGCTTGTCCTCCAAACAATGTGCATGAATTAATTGTTAAGTTATATACAACTAATAGGTAGCTAATTTTATTCTAACTGGCTGTTTGTAGGCCAGATATCCCGTCTTAGTAATGTATGTAAATCCTTCACTCTTCAGCGATATCTTGGAAATATTCTCATCACAGACCTCAAAAAAAAATTTAGCTTGGAATTGAAACRAATGTTTTAAACAAAAGTGGCTTAATATTCTGTAACCTAAAAAAAGCCAGTCTCAGCCAAAGCTATACTAGTAGACAGAGGAGAAGGCAGAGAGAGGAGTTCATAAGGTTAGTAGCTCTACTGTTTCACCTACTGTGTTTAGACTTCTGATAACAAGGATTTTCCACTTTTTTAATGCTTTTATATTTATTTCCAAAGCAAATATTTTATGGAAGTTTTTTTCAGAGATCTGAGGTCAATAACAAGCATTCATGAAAAAGTCCTAAAAGAACTATCTTTAGCAAATACCTGTGACAGAGAGGACTTTTTCATTTACTATAGAGTTGATGCATTTTGATGTTGAAACTTTTAACAATTAAACTTTGTTTTAAAAACTATAGAAGTATCACTTGATGGCGTCTTTTTTTAGTGATTAGCTCATCATCACTATCATATTGACAGGACACAGATCTCTTAATATAGCCTTTGCCCAAAACAGAGCACTCAGTTTTCTTCTTCTTCAGAGCTTGCTTACCATTTTTTTGTAGAGTAGCTCTTCAAAGGATTTCTCCATTGCATAAAGAGGGTGTCATCAATCTAAAGGATTTCATAAATTTAAATCTGAACTGGAAAAGAAGGCCACCACAGCTGATTGAATAGCAATGCCAACTATCAAATGACCTCTTGCATTGCTCTCCTATGAGACAGAAGTAAACATATGCAGAGGCACAGCCATCAGAGTTCATTTCAGTATGTTACTGACCACTAGTACTTAATCTGTGGGGCATCTTCCCTTTAGTACCCAAATTTGCAGCTGTGCTTAGCACCTATGTTTAGCACCTATGTTTATTGGCTCCAGTTAGATCACTGGTGTACACCACTCATCTACTCTAACACTTGCTGATTTAATATAGAAAGAATGAGTGCAAAGAATCAAGAACACCTTTTACTGAATTGCCTTTTTTTTTGCTTTTCTTCAATGCCCTTCTGGACCACTCATAACAAGTTTTAATCCTCTTCCCATTGTGCATACTCATAACTTAATCCATGCATAATTTGAAGAAAACTGGCTCGGTACAGTGACTGCTAGAACCCTGAAAAGCAGGGTTCAGCTCAAGCATGACCACTCTGACTGATAACTTCAGCCACTGACACCTTTCTTACACTCCAAGGCTGCTACTTGAAGGCTGTCTGTACAGAAACAGAGGCATGCAAGAGTCTTTGACAGGTAGTCCACCTTCTGAAATACTAACCTATATTTATGATTGTCTTCTCCATTTTATACAAAATACAATGCACACAGAATCTTTCTATGTGCTGTGCCTTCAATGACATTTCCTCCAAGCAGTCATTACATCTTGGAGCCTTTGTCCATTTGAAAACCCTAAGTGTCTAGACTACTAGTTTTGTCAGTCATCCCACAAACATGAGGGTTGCCTCAGAAGGAAAGTACCTTACAGCTTAGATCAGTTGTGTTGGTTTTTCCTGACTTTCCATTCCTGTCCTGACTTGTATTCAGTTAATAAAACATTTTTCTTCTGCTACTGAATAAGGAGACAGCCAGATGCATAATGGCCAATTCAGATATGCAGTTGCTTATCTCTGCCAGGTTTCAGGTGCAGTGATACTAAATAAGCAAGAAAATGTATCCTCTTGCACATGTGAGAAAACAGGCACAGCTGGCAGTCACCCTAAGGTGATGGCAGCTGTAGGCACAATGTGGCTGCCTCTGGAAATAGGATGATTTGCCAAGTATGACACCCCTGCAGTTACTGCTCTACAATGAACATTCTCCTGGCTATTCCACTTCTTCCTTCTACTTCTTAGTGTCTTACACCTCCTGCACAAACCCTGGCTGGATTTGCCAGTATGTGAAGGTGTTCCAGAAGGCTCAGCCATTCTTCTGCATACACCAGATCACAAGGTAGGAGAAGCAGTTGGAGGTTCCTCACCACACAACACTCTCGCTACAGTACCTCTGTTCTGAGAATGGAAACTGAATGGCTCTAAAAGCAGCTTTATTCTTAGAAAATCTGCATTTCAGTTTCTTGGTTTCAGAGTACAGATACTGTTTGATTCCTAGCTGCTCATTCTGTTAMATAGTGGAGGACAGACATAGTTTCCAGTAGATTGCTGACCCCACTCTCAGTCAACAGTATTTCCAACTTTTTCTGTGAAGAGTTTAATGTCTGGCTAAGCCTCTGAATATTTATTTAGGAAATAATAATGTAATTTGATTGCAAAACTGCCAGATTCATGTGCTACTTGTAATAGCTTCCAGATAATGAGAAATTGTAAGCATCCTTACCACATCTTCACAGCCCACTGTGACCTGCCTTTTGTAATCCCTAATGAAATGAGGAWTAAATCTCTTTACTTCTGATGACCTTGGCAAGCCTTGGCCCACCTGATACAGATGAAGAGATTTTATGAGATGTTTGATGATACATAAACTGTTTTTATAAAAATACTTCAGACTGCATGTCTGATATCACTGTATTCCATACAGCTGCTGTCTCAGGTATTCCAGCTGTTCACTTTTTGTTGACAGAACCATGGAATTCCATTCAAAGTGAGGAATCTGTAGAACAGAATGGTACAAACTGACTTTTAACATTGGTACAAGCCACATACCACATAAGAGCAAAGAAAAGGCTCTCTGATATCTGTTGTTCTTCACTTGAAGATATTTACCACCTCCCAAAAGCCTRGCTTACTCCAATACTGAAAAGATCCATTTCTTATTGTAAGATTCTCCTTTATGTAAGTACAGTCAGTCTGCTTCTAAAAAGCAGCATAGTTGCAGAGATATAAAACAGATGCCCACAAAATATAGGCTGTGACAACTCCATTACACCCTCTTTTAAAACACAAACTGAGAGAAAAATCCCAGGTCACTGTAGTTTGTAATRCTAATGTAGCAGACTGGAATGGTGTATCAGTAGTGTAACATGAAAAAAGATGATTATTCTCTTTACAAAAACCACAACAAACAAAATTTAAGCTTAAAGAAGGATTCTAGCTAAAATTAGGTTAGGTGAGTTGTTAAATATATAGGAGCCTCTGCATTAATGAATCTCCAATTCCCAAATGTTTCAGTGCTCGTGGTGAATTATGGCTGGCCTTTGGTGTTCCCTGTCACAGCACTATCATTGCAGCAGACAAACAGCATCCATATCCCGTCTGGCAGCTGCCAAACTGTCTTATCACTCAAGGAGGGTATGTTCAATCCTTTTCTACCATAGAAATCTTCAGTGAATTGAACTGAAACTCTCATTTGACTTTTTCTCCTTTACTCAGGCTGCAATGAGATTGCTAGCTTGCCTGCAGTAAGGTCAGACTGGGACCTTTTCACTTCATCTTTGCTTCACCCTCTTTCAGAGAAGGTGTGAGTTCTGTGAAGTCCTTACACCATTTTGAGAACAGCTTAGAGCTTCCCCTCCAACTACAAAAATTGCTCTCTCCCAGTAAGTACTTTTAATGATAAAACTGCTCTAAATCTGTTGGATCATTTTGCACTGCTGATACAATCCAGAAAGGACACAAAGCATTGCTGACTGCTCACCTGAACGACTCGGTACCCCAGCATTTCCAGGTGTCGCTTTTTCACTGCAGGTTCTCCTTTCAGATGACGTGAATAATCTTTGCTAAAAGCTTTTGAATCAAGAAATTCCAAAGCAATTCTGCAAACAGTAAAAATGTGCATTTATTTCTACGTCCTACTTTAATAGCAAGAAGTGACAGTTCTAGTTCAGTACTGATAGTTACAGCAAGACTAGATAAACCTGACAATTATCAGAAAACAAAAATTAAACAACTCCCTGGAATTAGACAAAACATTTTCCTCCTATTTATCCAGAGATACTTGAATTCAGAAAAAGCATTTTCTCCCTGCATCTGTTTTTGTTCCARTAGTAAAAACAGCTAACCAACATTTTCAAGGCTTACATTTGAAAAGGTGGGAGGAAAACAGTATTTCAGTCTCATGAAACACATGTCAAGAACCTGTACTGGGTTTGGCTGGGATGGAGATACTTTTCTTCATACCAGTTGGTATGATGTATGATGCTGTGTTTTGAACTTGTGACCAGAACTGTCAATAACACACTGATATCTTGGCTACTGCTGAAAAGTGCTTGCACAGCATCAAGGCCTTCCCTGTTTGTCCCCCTACACCCACAGTGCATACAGGCTGCATTGACAAGAGCAAGGGACACAGTTGGGAGGGAACCTCAGCTGCCTGAAGTGGTGTTTCACACGATACAACACCCTGCTCAGCAGTAAAGCAGAGGGGACTTTATCCCACACAGCCATTGCTCTGGCACAGGTCTGCTGTAGATGAATGACTGCATGGCCATCCATTGCTTTGTTTCTCCCTCCCTCTTTTTTTTTCCCTTTCACTTACTAAATTGTTTTCATTGCAACCCAGGAGTTTTCTTCCTTGCTGTTACCCTCCACATTCTCTCCCCCATCAAACTGCAGGGGCATGAGCCATGCCCTGCAAATGGGAGGGAGCAGCTGTGGCTAACCCACCACACCCCAGAAGGCTAAACCTCATTAGACTTTGGAAAAAAGAACAGAACATTAGAACATGAGCATYAAAAACTCAGTCTAAAGCGGATGTAAGCTTGGAAGAGCCAATGTGCAAGAATTCAATGTACTGACCTTTGAGCTCCTGGTGGCAGAGCGTTTCTCCCTTCATCCTTGATGTCATGTCTCAAGGATATTCCCCCCACACCACCCAAAGCTATATTCTGAGCCATATAGGAAAGAGGCTTTTTATTTACATCCAGGACACACTCAAAATCTGCCAGAAAACAAAACAAACCTGTTTACTGACAAAGTAAAAATGAAAGAATTTGATCTGTACAATGTTTACTTGTAGAAAAACTGATAGCCATAATTAGARATACCCAACATTATTAATACTACAAAGAACACTTTGGAAAGTGTATTTTATACAACAATTTCTTCTTTGCAATATCTTGTGTTATTTTGAGGCCATATGACCAGGAACTTCCTAATCTTGGTAACAAGAGTGATATGAAAGGACTTCATAACAATTTTTAGAGTATTAACTTCTCACCTATTTCATAGTAGTATGGTGTGAGAACAGATACTCTTGAGTAATGGCTCCCTCCCAAGATCTCTGTCAGCATTCTGTGAATATGCTGTCGCTGTGGATTTATTTGGCTCATGCCTACAAAGACAAAAGAAAGAATTCATACATCAAAACTTCCACAGCCAAAATTCTGAAAATAGTGCTTTGAGACATTGTATTTTTGACAGCCAGGCTACTGAATTAAATCTTTTCCATGGATCTTGAGTGCTATTTCATCATAATTCAGAGACAAAGTGCTTGTATTTAAGCTAGAAAGTGGCAGGTGCATGATATTAAGTAAATTTCAAAYGCAGAGTTTAGATCCCAGGATTTTTTCATTCACATACCACAAAACCTCAAGTTTTAGGTTTCACCTGGTGGATTTTGTTTGCTTTTAGTTATGTTTAGACATGTATTTACTCAACTTGGGTTGATTACAGCCATACCCCACTATCTGCCACTTCTCTGTCCATTGCAGATTAACACCCTGCTCCATTAAACATCTTCAGTCTTAGAGACAAAGCAGCTGAGTTCTGTGGATAGCACAGCAGATCTCCCCATGAGAATTAGTGGAGGAGATCCTGTGTTTCCATTTGATGGATTCTGAATTGATTACTGTTTTGAAAGATCTCAGCTGCTACACTTATCACTAGCCTACTTCTCTATCTCTCATCCCTGATGGATCTTGATTCTTGTGAAGAAAAAGGGAGGATCAAGTTCAAAAGGCAGCAGTAAAAATGTTTACCTTGAAAAATTTAAGTCAGATGTTCAGTTTTGTAAGTGAAGCAGGGAGCAAAATGACCCATCTCTCCAGTACAGAATGATCTTCCTGCCTTTCCATCCTTCATGCCACATACACTGCTTCTGTGTATTTAAATTTTAATTCTTCTGCAGAAATATCCCATCTCTACTATATTAATTGTCGCAAGGAAAAGCAGTTTGCTCCCAGTTGCACTACTAAGTGATTGCACTACTAAGTGATTGCACTACTAAATGCTCAGCAGAGAGAGGTGTGCCTTCTATTGTGTGCTAGTGTCAGTATGACAGTTTTAGAAGAAACATCTAGTATATTTCTAAAAAAATAGACTTATGAGCAACAAGGACAGTTTTTCCTGTCGTAAATAACTTACTGTTGTGAAAGACACGTTGGCAGTAGGGCTCATGAAACCAAGGGATGTGAAACTCTGGGCATTCCAGACAGACTGCTCTGTTCAATTTCATGAGGCTCGAGTGGACCCTCTGCTTCACCGTATCAGGCAGGACTGATTAAAAAAAAACCACAAAAACCAACAAAACAACACAGAAATGTGTGAACTGAAATGTGAAAAATCCAACAAATTGAATTAAATGGTAACCTCTGAATCTTTTACTAGAAATGCAAATATCTGTATACTATGGCATTTATATAACTCATGCTGCAGAATTTTAGAAAGGTTCTCAAAATCCCTGAGAAAATAAATGAAAAAAACACAGTTCTGCTCAACATTAAGAACAAYAGGAAGGCAGAAGACAGAAATTGCTTCTATTGTGTAAATTTAATTAAGTAGTTGAGGGCAAAATGGCAAAAGTACATTGATAATGAACAACATAGAGGTAGAGAGGAATGAAACAGTCAAGCACTCAGTCTCTTATTTAGAGAGAAGAGACAGGTAGGATGCATTTCTTGAAGACAAGAATCCCACATTATTTCTTCAGCTTTGTGACTACTTCTAGTAATAAACACTGAGTGCAATAAGTTGACTATAAAATTAGTTTTATATTACTTTCTCTCATCTGCAATACAAGTCTGTACTTTTAAAACAAAAAACATATTTTTGTTCATTCCTGCCCTTTTAGCACTCAAACTATGACTATATTATAAAGAGGGTGTCTTTCCCAAAAGCAGAATCATTTAAAGAGTAATTCTTTATCTCAAGTCATATGTAAGTCCAAATTGCATTTTATGCCAAATGCTACACAATCAAATTCACYAAAAGCTAGATAGCTACCTTTAAGTTGAGCATCCAGTTTGCTTAGGAAAGAAACATTAAATATGGTTGTTATCAGAACTGGAGGAAAATACCCAGCCATTGCCAAAACATGACCAAGCAGCACCAAGTGATAATTTTCAAGACGACCTTGAAAAACCAGAGAAAAACCCATATTAACACATGACAAAGTTGAAAGGATTTGCRATGTCCTTTCCCTGGCCTCTCAAATCATCTGATCTTCCCTCTTAATGTACAACACAAATCCATACACACTTCCTCCACAATTTTAACTATTTCTTTGTCATGAATCACAAAATGTATCCTGTTCTCAAATTATGTTTCCTAGGGGAACACAACAGTTCTATCCAATAACAGCACAGCGAATTAATCAGAATTTTCCCTTATATTTTACAATGCCAAAAAATCCTTTGCTAGTCCCTTATCAACAGTCATTTTCAGCGGGTGAAACAAAMCCCAAAATTGAATATTTGTCATGGTTTAACCCCAGTAGGCAGAGTATTAGCAGTAACATACTTATCTTTTCTTTGCTTAATCAAAGTACCATTCTATTCCCATTTTCATTCAGTAAAAATCTTTGTCTATTGCACTTACTCAAGTTAGAAGTAAGATGTTGAATACAACTCTTAAAGAATTCTTCATTGTCAGGAGGGTCGTAATTCAAAGCAGAGAAAAGGAAGAGAATCAAATAGATTTCAGAGGTGAGAATCTGAAAAAAAAAGACATCCTAAATCAAGTTACTGCAAAATACCCTACTATAGCTTTATTATAAAGAAAAGCTTTATAATTAATTCAGAATTTGGAGATTTAGGAGTAGATGAACTATTTTCTAATTTTTTTTGTCAACTTTTCCTGGAGAAAATAACAAAAAAATAAAATTGCTGAAATTTGAGCCACAACTAAAACTTCAAATTTAGGCGATCCAAGTGTTTCTATACACTTAAAAAACCTTTTAAGAAGGTTTTGCATTAAATGTTCTTAAAGAAACTAAACTGCAACAGAATACAATTGAAGATTTATATGAACACCAGATTGAGAATGAGAAAAAAGATAGTATGAAAAAAAAGAGTAATTTTTACTGAATAGACAGGCTATTGGGGAAATCCCCAAAACAATTAATACTGTTAAAATATCCACCATGTGATGTGACTATTTATCAAGAAGTTAAAAAATAATAAGATGGTCAAATGTAAAGTTGAATGTAAAATGATTATGGCTGACCTAACATTGAGTGAACAATAAAAAAGAAATKAAAATTAATGATAAGTGCAAATTTATACACATAGAAGTAAAACAGCTTTAAGTGAGCATAARAAAAGATGATCTCCAAATCAGCTATACTGAGGAAAACTCTTAAAAACATGTGTGGATTGTGCTCTGAAACACATCAACTACTGATGTGTCCTTTCTTACTRAATAACTCACAGTAGATAGAAAGAAAAACTGGGACACCTTGTCTATATTTTTAACAGTCACAGATGCTATTCTGTCAAACAATGCAGGACAACGGTGCTCTGATTTTATGAGAAAAAAAGACAAGGGTAAAATATTTGCCCATGTTATTTGATCTATCAAGTGCTGACACATGGCCAGAGTTTCCTCATTCAGGACTTCTTCAAACCACTCTCCATTCATATATGGAAGCTCTTCCAGCAGAAGATTTAAGTTGTTGGCCTTCTGAAGCCTCTGAAATGCACAGCCATTGAGTTTTTGCAGAAGCTTGGCACAYAGCTCAGAGCTGTTTTGCCAGGGAAACTGGCCACGATGATTCCACTTGACAAGAGCTGTAGCAATGCAATTCAAATGATGGAGTCTGCATTGAGGCAAAACTGCTGCTGCTTTGTTTATAATCATTTCCTCCACTTGGAAAGAAGGAAGCATGGCCAGAACACGAATTACAGCTGCAGTATCAGCAGGTATCACACTAGATTTTAAATAACTGAAGGAGAGATAGAAATAAAAAGTCCATCAGTAGTGACAAAGTGCAAACATTTAAACAAAATTTTCAAAAGTGCTTGAAACTTCTGATTTGGAAGTCAAAAGCTGCACATCAAATATAAAATAAGAAGAATATTAATGACTTGGCAGAAATCCACACATCTTTTTTTCAGTGARATTAACTTCTTCCTTCTAATTTATTCAAAACTGAAGAAGGGGAAGAAGACAGTGAGCAGCTCAAGTCAGCTGGTGAAACTCCACCTGTTACTGATAAACACAGAAGTTCTTAGTAAGGCCAGAAGGTCCAGATTTGTCAAGGTAATCTGTGGGTTTATGGGCCTGATTAATTTCTGTGATTTCTGTCCTCGGGAGCACCAGGTTTCAAGGAGTCTGAGGAACATGAAGACATCATCCACCAAAAAAATATGTACAGCCAAGGTATTACAATCCTATAGAGGCTGAGCAATCAAAGCAAGATATCTTGTCTGGGAACTTTCTGCTGTTCTGTAGAAGCCAAAGAACTAACTRGACGGTTCTTCAGTCAAAAGAATACTTCTGTGTCACACTTTCACTTGTCCCAACCAAGGCATTCTGTCTCTTTTTCATTACTTCTTCTGTCAAACCTCAAATACAATATTAATATCTACCCACCCTATCAAATACCAATCAAAGTTTATTGTCATTTCAACATCATTATATTACAGTGGTCAGAAGAAAAAGGGAAAAAAAAATTTAAAAGGTATCATATATATTAGCAGATACTGCTGGGTTTATAGTCAAGACAATATCTACTTTCCATCATCTGATTTACATGTTTAATAGAATCAAATACTTGTAACAGTTTGTTACTTCTTCATAWTTTATGGGAACAAAACACTAACAGCTTAGACTGCTATTTAAAATCCTAAGTAGAGAACTGTTTAAAACTCAAATAGCTACATTTCCAAGAATACACACTTACCCTAAKAGTAACATTTTTAGTTTGGCAAACAGCTCCAGATCCTGGCAATGCAACACCACCAAGTACTGTGTTAACTTTACCAACTGTAATACATGATAGCTGTCCAAGTGTTTGTGCAGAACAGAAGCCATCCTGAATTCAAAGAGGAAAAGATTACATGGTATTAAGCTAATACAAAAGATACTGCAAACTCCAACATGCCACATGAAATAGAGGTATCTTGTGATGCACAGTACCTATGGGGAGGTGTTTTACACACCTGCACTCTTCTCCACATTGATTTTGACACTATTCCACTTAGAGCAGCCTCTCTCCACTTACTGAACTGCAAAATTAAAGCTACACAACAAAAATTAAAGTMATCACAGCAAATCAGCTACTTCACCCTACTAATTTCTGTTACAGACTTCACAATCAGTTCAATTTAGAGTGGACCAAAAATATAAACTAGAACAGCATGAGCAGCTTCAGCACCACCACACTCACATAACAGYGGTTGCTACAGCTGTGTTGGTCTAAAGCTGAAGAGGGGGATAGATTTGTAGGGAAAGATAATACCTTAAGACCTTCTTTAGACAGTGAGACTCAGGAAGAAAAGGCATTAATTCACCTATCTTCCTTTTAGTATCCCTTTGTGCCACAGAACACAAGTATGTCGTTTTTCTTTCAAGGATCTATTTGATTCCTACAAGTACCTTCAATCCAGTAACTGTTCACAACCTGCACTTAACTCTGCTCTATCTATGACATATCTAATGCTATATCTTCTGTGCCTAAAACATCAACTTCTTTTCCATTCACTGTATGACAGACATTACCCCTCCCTATAAACAGTTTTCAGTTCAAAACTGCAAATGTGGCCCAGGTTCTTAAGAACACAAGCTTTAATAGTCCAAAACAGGACACAAAGACTTTTGAACAAACAATTCACAATAGTAACAGGATCTCCAAGACAGGATATGTTCTCTGCAACTTACCACATTTCATTTGCACTCTCACGAGTTTACAGTAATTGTTAGAGGTGAAGTTTATCACAGATTTGTAAATTAGACAGATGCTATAMAACAGTAACTTGGTAAGGGTGAAATGCCCTTCTTTGAAATCCCTAAATTGCCTCAATTACTTCTGGGTCAAGCTGCAATATTCTAGAATCTGTAATAGCCAATAAGTTATAGTGCAAAAGCACTTGTGTGCAAGTGATGTTCCTAAACTTACTGGATATGTCAAAGTTTCCACACTAAATGGAAGTTTACCTAGAGAATACAACTTCTTAGTAATATCAAAACCATTACTTTTTGAGTAGATGAGAATTTCTGCATTTCATTTTCTGCATACTCTTCAGTATCATCAATATTTGGTGACTGCTAAATTCCTCTGCCATGTTTACTGCAGTTATCAGCAACCTAAAGAGGAAAAGACATATTTTCCAATGAAAAACAGTTGAAAATCTCTTGCAATCATTGCAGCCAGTTTCTTTACCTATGAGGAAAAGAACCAAAAACTATTTCTGGAAGCAAAATTCTCCCAAACTAGAGACATTTGTTCTGTGGACTTTTCTTCTAAACAGCTGGTCTGTCTAGCACAGATAAAGGGGTGTGAGTGTGTTGGATCAGTTCATATTGTTCTGATGCTAGAAAACAGCAAGTCCAATAGTTCTAAATTAGACAAGAAGTAGGGAAGGTACTCTAAGACATATGAACTGGACTGGTTCTGTGGTAATTAAAGCCAATGTTTATCACAAACAAAATAAATTTWWAAAAAAATGAAGAAAAGCTTCTGGAACTAAATCAGCTATGGYAAAACCAACACAGGCTTGCAGCAAATCTCTGAATAAAGGAAATGTTCACGAAGAGAAGTATGAAAATATGACTCATTGTAATTAATACAGAAAATTCTACCTAGAACTGCAGGCTTTGAGAGACCCATGAGTAATGTCATCCCTAAACAGGATTTTGTGGCACAAGAAAAACAGGCAGAGAAAAAAGTGTCACACAATACTATGCTCTAAATAAATGCTGAAGYGTTCCCTGATGACGATCTTTCACAAAGAACAGGATGTCAGCAGTCTAGTATAGGACAAGACTCAGACTTTTTCAGCTACTGACAGTCTTAAAAAGGAAAGTATTTCTCAGGAGAAAGACAGAAATGTTTTTACTACCACCCAGTGTGAAAGGAAGGCTGTAATCTAAGAGACAGAGCTACAGGATGACCTTGCATAACAGCATTCATGCCCCCCTTAATTGATRGATCTGATTCAACTTCTTAATAAAACATACTGCTTTGACAGTGTTTCCATGATGAAATCATCCATTGCTACACTGTTACAACCAGGAAACCTAAGGCTCAGCTCACAGATAGGCTCAGAAATTCCTCCAAACACCGGTACATTTTTAATTTCTGTGTAAGAATACATGTATCGTAAATAAGACAAAATGATTCATAAACTTACCTTTCTCTAACCTTGGATCCTGCCAAAGGCCCAAGAGAAAAAAATAATTTTGCAAATGTTTCAGGATCATAATAATCATCTATAGCTTCAGAGAGCAGCTGTTTAGCAATCAAGCGAAATTCAGCACTGTCAAAACCCAGCTGCTCATACAGTCCAAAAATATGACTAATACTGTGTATATCAAGATGGGTGGCACTTTTAAGGAAAATCCTGTTGCATTTTTCTAGCACTGGATGATATCTCAGTTTAACATTTTGGAGAAACTGTAGTATTCTTCTGGCATAGTTGAAGTGGACTTCATGCTCTTCCTCTAAGAGCTGTCCAGCCTTGTGTAGTAATTGATCTCGAAAACTCTCTGTGATAACTTCAGATATGCTGATCATCAAAACTGACAAGATCCTAAAAAATTCAAAAGGTCTCCTATTTACACCTTGAATATAGTAAGCAATGCATTTTATATTTATTAAATGAAGTGCAATAAGAAATTAATGGTAGTTCAGGTGTCACTGGCTTCTGTGCAAAAAGAATTTTAAGTCATATCCAGAAAACATGGATGAGTAAAAACCATTTATCCTACTAAAGTAAAGATTCTGCTTTCAGTGAACTTCTGAAATGTCTGAAATTATTTAAATTTTTCAGCCATTTCTTACAAAGTTACACACAATGAAAGTGTTTGCCTAAGGCAAGACCCTGATTCATATTTGCTAAAATATCTTTAATGTTCAATAGACACTAAAAAAGCTCAAACAATTCACAAGTGACAGGATGGGGAGAAGAGTCATTGTCACTCCTAAATAAAGAATCCCTTCCTAAGGGAATAAAACTTATGACCACAGAGAAAGTGATTTCAGTAAAGAAATGCAGTCCTGTTCAAAGAGTTTCATAAGCAGGCTCCTCACATCTGAAAAAAGTCAGTGTTGGGACTGCTAGTGCTATATAAAGCACAAGAAAGAAAGAGAAGCCTTTGCTGTAACAGCCCCAGGGGAACAGAAACAAGAAAAAAATTATCTTGGTCTTTGACTACAGCTATGCTTAGAGTAGTTTAAATATGAYGGTAACGTGCTAGACATGCTAGCAAGAGAATTTATTAATTCAGCTTGACCAGAGAAAAAATGCTCTGAAGATAAATAAACACAATATTGTTTTAAAACCTCTTACTGCTGTTAACAAAGACATGTCATGGTAGACATGAGAGACTATCAGTGTCAAGGGAGAAAAMATGGAGAAAATCTTCTTCTGGTGAGTCAAGAGCCTCTAAATTACAAAAAAAAGTCCATGTTTAGAATCAGGATAATGCTGATTGTAAATATCTGCTGTACTGTAAGTAGAACAGTGGAAATTAATTAAATTTCTATAAACTAAACAATCAAGATGTAGTTTCAATCATCTAGACTGGTTATAATGAAATTCTTCGTAAAGTCATTGGGAAAATGCATTCTCTTGTGAATCAATGCACAAATACAAAACACTTCTTTCCCACAAACCCCCAGCTGAAGCAAAGTAACCTCCAGCTAAGAAAAAGGCAAAGTCTTCAGAAAAGACAAACTAGTAATTGCAACATTTTGCTTCTTCTGCTTCTGACACTTACCTTATATCCTGTATAGAATCCAATTTCATGTCCACAATATGAGCTACTTGGCCAATTATGGGACTGAAGTGCCTGTGCTGCTTGTATAAGCACAGAGCAAATTTAGACAGACAAGGCAAGCTAAGCCTGTCAAGACATTAAAGACAGACAGGATATCTACCTTTTATTTCTAATCAATAATTAAAGACAAAAATATTTTTTAACAATTCTATAAAAACCAAGGTTATAGTCAAATTACAAGACAAGGAAACAAAGTATCTAAGCAAAAACCCTAGGTGTTTAATATTAAAGCATGTTGTGTATATGGAGTTCTGCAAGAATTAGTTGTACTTCACTTAACCAGCTTGAGAAATCTATAAAGATTATATTCTCAAGCAATTATGTCAAATGGATTAAATGGATGTGAGCAATTATTACTTGAATATAATTTTGTTTTCAAGCTACACTGTATTTATTTACTTCAAGATGCTCCACATATAAAGAAGAGGAAATTCTATGATGCGGGTGCCAAGACTGACACTCGGTTCTGCCATTATCCCAAGATTAAAGAGTGAAACTACAATATCCCTCCTCCAAAAAGGACTCAAAAGACAACAAAACACAACAACAAAATGCACAAAGGGAAAATGTTGCTGCTTAAATACAAAATGACTTATAAAAATTGAGATAAGCATGGTTCTAATAACCATTTAAGACCTGGACAGCAAACACTGAGGTAAAGTTGTAAATATGAAAACCTGCAATTCACTTCAAATACATAAATCTACACAGACAATATATTCCAAAATCTCAAATGTTGGACCCTCTTGTTGCAGTATCTGAATCTCTCAAGCATTTGTGTATCAAATAATTTGTATCATTTTCAAAACCTTCAAAAATACAACTGACATTTAAAATACTCGTATTTTAAACACAAATACTCTTTGAGAACTCTTGAGTAACCTCACATGAAGCAAATCATGCTTGCAACTTATACCCTTCACAAAGCACAGCAGGACAATACTTGCGTTTCTAATCTTTTCCATGCTTCTGTAACAAGCACTTTCGTTAGAGAAACATGGTCTTCAACACTGAGCCTGCAAAATAAAGACAATGCTTTACTTCAACAGTTATAAGGAAATAAGACACTTGTCTTTTCATTATTTATCACAATGTTTTACTTTTCTATCGTTCTCTCCATCCAAACAGATTGTAAACATTTGTGCATGAATAATCAGAATTCATAATAAATAAAACGTATTTAATGGGACTGCAAAACAGATCTGTTCTGCCTGTATGTCCAAAACTGAGGCACAGGACATTATGCTGTCTGTATCACACAGTCAAGAGTGCAGAAGCTGTGGCAGGGCAGTCTCATCACAGTCTCCTTATGAGATAGCTCTGTAGTCAAAATTCCTCCTCATTTTATTACCAAATACAAAGTGTATTTAATGCTCTTTACCTCAGGATGCTATATAAGGCGTCCACTATCACCTCATCTTCCATGTGTTCCACCTTGTTTTCTGCCAAAATGCAAAGTGTAAGAAACTGGGAGTGATTTCTTACATAGTCACTAGTCCTTGAGAGAAAGGGCCTCTTCTTTTGCAATTCCCACAGCATGTTCAATGCAATTCCCACATGCTTTTCAGAAAGTCTGGCCTTGTTTCTTCCAACAAGGCTAAACACTTCATCTTCGTGGGTGCAGCCATTTATCTGGCTCAAAAGCAGATCACTACACAGAGTCCGAGCTTGGTAACGCCTCAGTGTGAGCAAGCAAACCTGCCTCAAACAAAGCATTTTGCTAATCCTACCAGCTAGCTTTAAACTGCCTAGAAAGATTCTTCTTTCACTTTTCACAGAAAACCATGCTGTTACAGACAACAAACTCAAATATTTGAGAAGCAGACCATTTTTCTTTGATCCTGTATGGTCACTTCATAAAGAAGAAGTCAGTTCTGAGGTACCTGAAATGAGAAAGTATCAAAGCATTTAATTTCAGTCACAGCAACAAAGTAAAAATCAGTGTCTCTATATTATGATGTTCTAAGATAAACTTAAGGAGAACCTACAGCCTGGACTCTTCTCATAGAAAAGCTCCCAACATCRAACACTGACATGCTCACAAGTACTGTGAAGTTAGTCCACTTGATAAGTTTTCAAATTTAGAAAACTGCCTTTAAAAGGTCACATGTGCTATCAATGCAACTACTGAGAAGGAAAAGCTGAAGATTTTAACAAGCCAGCACTGCATGACTAAGGGAGGCTTGCTCTCACTAGGCCATAATCCCAAACTGGGTTCCAGGAATTGCCAGAAAATACAACTATTGGTGGTAAAACGAAGTGAGATGGCTTCTAGTCGAGAAGGTTGATTACCTTTGTATTACAGGATACTGATCAATCACATACCATCAGCTGAAATTGCCATTGCACTAAAGAAAAGCAACCTGATTCCAAATTATAATAGAAGCCACAGCCTCATCTAATATTCATTTGTTTTCTTAGAATATACCCCAATTTGTACAGAGTGCTAACAACTGTGTTCTACAACCTACATAATTGATTTCAAGCTGGAGTACACAAACTACTAGTGATAAAAGCCTTAGTACACCAAAGAAGCCTCACCAAGTTCCCTGAACTTAGAGATCATGGAAAAGTCTGCAAGTTCTGCTTTAGAAGATATAATTATTAACAATTAAAATTATCAATACCTTCAGCAAACCTGAATGCTCTTCAACTGTAGGCATGATTGCATGAGTGCAATGTTATCAAGGTGATGGCAGCAGTACCCACTAGGTCTGTTGAGGAAGAAAAAAACCTTATTTGTGCAGCCTCTGCAAGGTACTGAAATAATTCCAGAAAGATGGACATAGGTGGATTTCCTATGACATCTGTACAATCCTCTTCCTAGAACACAAAGCTATACAGCATATTGTGCTACACTGCTGTCACTGACACTGGGGCAGATACAAGCAAGGCTAAAATGAAGTAATTTTTATTTATGATCTGCTATAATAAGAAATCTTTTCTTTCCTATTCAAAATGAAAGAATACACAAAAAGGTACAAATTTTTCATATACTATGTATTAAGTACTTTTTATAATAATGATTTGCTTTATAGTCCCTTTTCAGATATTACTTTTATTTTTTTCATATGGTAGTTGTCTTTAGAAAGAATTTACTTCCTACAGTAGTGGCAAGCTAAGCTGCAAGAAGTCAGGATAAAGTAGATACCTGAAGAAAATATAAAAACCTTCAGACTCAGTTTCCTGTAAATCTATGCGACACATCCTTTCCCCTTCTGCTACAAAAGACCTTGCATATCTTATTGATGGGGAACCAGGATGTCTATCTAAAATAGCTTGCAGGAAACAGATGCAACTGATTTACCACAAACTTTTTTACCATTTTAAATCATAGTAAATTCCAGTATCTTTCAAAAAGTTCATAAATAGAAAACAGTGGATGTTTTCAAACATCCAATTACATAGAGTAAAAGGAGAAATTTGGATCTACCTAAAGAACTATTTCTAAGATGTCCTACTTACCATGCAAAACACACTTAGAAGGACAAGGTCTTTGGAATTATTTTCTATCGGTTGAAACACAATAGGCACTTTTAAGTCTGTGTTACAAAACACGGCGAGCCAGAAGTCTCTCAAAAAGGAGAAAATGTGGACACTCGGCACTCCCCAAGTGTAAGAACTACTAGAGATATAAGTAATCAAGCCTTCAGAGAGCTGTCTGTGCAGCGCGGGCACCGGCTCGCCTCAGTTCCCGAGAGCCCAGCCGCGGGAATACAACACCCCCGTCCTCGGATAGGAGCGCTACCGCCGCCCCGCCGGCGCTCTGCGGCTTCCCGCGGAGAGCCCGCCCGCTCCCAGCCGCTCCGGCACCGCGGGAATTCTGACCCAGAGGGCCCCGGAGAGAGCGTGGCAAAGGGCCGGGCCGGGCCGAGCCGAGCAGGAGGGCCGCGACCCGCGCCGCCAGACTCCATTCCCGCCTCCGGGGGGCCGCGGGCACGGCTGAGGGGCGCTCCCTGCGCGCCTCAGGCACCGGACGGGCGGCAGGCACCGGGAGGCACCGGGAGGCACCGGACGGGCGGCAGGCACCGGGAGGCACCGGGAGGCACCGGGAGGCACCGGACGGGCACAGCCCGGCCCAGATGCCGGCCGGCGCGGGGCGGCAGCGGCTTCCAGCGCTGGCTTCAGCGAGGGCTCGTCACACGGTAAACTCCACCGCCCGGCGGGGTTAAACGAGAAAGCAAAGGAGCCAGTTCCGCAGAAGCGGAGCCGAGGAGAAGCTCTCGGTTTACCTTTGCACAGGAGCCTTCCTGCTTTTCGAGCCTCCAGACGCGGGCGGCAGCGRCCTCAGCGCTCCACGTGCCCCGGCGCTGTCCCTCGCCGTGCGCATGCCCCGAGGCACAGCACTTCCCCGGAAGCGTAGGGAGAAAGGAAAAAGTCCAGCCAGCTAAGACTTTCCAAAGGAAATAAAAATAATAATTATAAAAGTCTAAGGTTCATACTGACTATAGGATATGAAATAAAGCAACGTTTTTATAATTTATTCAGGGGGGGAAGRAAGTCTTCCCTGCCTAGGAAAAGCACAAAGTTCAGAAGGGTAAAGTTGAAGAGTTGTACCGCAATTAATGTTATTTTATTTTACCATTTTTTTAATGCTTTGCAACAACAATAAATTTTAAATGAATGAGTTTTAGGGGACAAATCTAATATATCTTGCAACAAGTATTTTGCTTATATGGACTGTGCATAGCTCCAGGTCATCTTTCTGGACCTTTTTCTCACCACCATTGATAGCAGCAAAGACATTTAGAAAGAATGATAGCAATCTCAGATTGCTCCACATTCTATCCAAAAAACAGAACTATGACCATGACCAATTCTGACCAGCTGTATTGCAGCTGTCTATCAAATGTTTTGGGTTTTTAGATTTTGTCTGTCACYTCCGAATATATTGGATGCCTATGAATATAGAACTCACTCAAACCAATAGAATAGAACCTAAATTATTTATCAYAGGTCTGTGGTATTTTAGAAAAAGAGCATATAATTTTTTCAAACTGGATTAGTTACAATTTTTGCAATTGTGGAATTTATAACTTGGACAGGTTCTGTATCATCTTGCTAAGAAATTCCAGATTGCCCCAGTTACAGTTTACACAGGCATGCAAGTAACAGAGCGACATCCAAACCCTGCCAGGTGAGCTCAAAGGGTGGCACATAAAGTAYCTCTTTCAAGAATGTCAGACTAGTTGTGCAAACTAACATAACAATTCCAAGGCATCTGAGAGGAAAACTGTAACAGAAAACAATTCTAYGTTCATATAAAGTAGACTACTGTAAATCATTCAGATTTTTCATTTACAAGATGCTGAACTKTTCATTTTGACTTGTGAAGTACATTTGGATAAAATAAAATAATGCCTAAACCAAATTWAAAATGCTAGATAAAATGATGTTACATTTTAAACTGGAAACATAGGGGAGGAAAGCAAGACTTAACAAAGCATGCTGTGCTAAAGCCAGTATTGATGTACCAAACAGATGTTCACTCATCAKCTTCTTCAGGGTTTCAGAGCTCACAGGTGTCACTTTCACATTTTAAATTGGTTTTGTTGGCTTTTTTTCCAGAAAACCATACAGAGATCATTGGGTTTTCTACTTCTAACAAACTTTCCATCAGCCAGTCACATAACTTCCATCACTTCCCATTATGTATGTGATTACTGACTCAAATGCCTATTGGTTTGAATTAAAACCCATCARAAGAGGTACACACTTCAGCACCAGTCTAAGTTAATTTTGAAGGTGCTCACAACTTTAGGCATTGTCRTAAACTTTCATTCCTTAATTTTAAGACACATTAACTTTGAATTGCAATACATACATATAGGATACTATTATCAGTATTAGTCTTTTTTTGCACAGTTGGCCTAAATTCCCGCTTTAATTCTTTACAAGTCTAGCRAGGCGTACTGCTGGAGGAACCCTGCGCGCTTCCAGCACCGTGCAGGACGGCTCCTTTACCAACGCTTGGCCATTTCGCGGGCCCATCGGCGGGCAAGACCAGCACTGTTCTCGAGCACGTCTGGCCGGAAAGGGCCCATGTACCCGCCGCCCTCCAGCCCCTCCGGCTCCTTCCCGCGCCGCGCCCGCTCGGGCCTGGCCCGGCGGGGCCGCGGCAGGGGCGGAGCGCCCCTGACGAGCCCGAGGAGGCGGGAGCCCCTCCCCCAGCCGCTCGGGCTCCTCGCGAGCGGCCCGCGCCGCCGGCCTGGGCTGTGTGGCTGCTCGCGACCCCTCGCACCGTGCCCGGGCCGGGGGAACGCCGCTCCCGCCGCCGCGCTCCCCCGCCCGCCCCCGGCGCGCCGCCCCCGGGTCGCCGCTCCCGCCCTGTCCGCCACTGACGCAGTCCGTGCCGCACCAGCTCCAACATGGCGGCAGCGCGGCGCTGAGCAGCGCGGGGCTTCAAGGGCCGCCAGCGGGTGAGTGCCGGCCACGCCGCCGGGTAGCGCCGGGCGCCGGCGCGGCCGAGTGAAGGCCGTCGCCCGGGCCGCGCCGGAGGCCGGGCGGACAGTGGAGGAGGAGGAGGTCGCAGTGCCGCGGGGCCTGAGCCTCGGTCACGGCGCCGGTAGGAGCTCCGGCCCCTCCCGGCCGCCGCTTCGGAGCGGGCCTGGGGCGGCCGCCCCCGCCGCCTCCTCGCACGCGCCCCTCTCAAGGCCCGGCCGCCCGTGTGCGGGGAACAGGCGGACCGCGGCGCTCGGCGCATCCCTGGTGAGGGCGGCCCCCGGGAGGGAAGCGGTGTGAGGAGCCGCGAGTGCGGCCCGAGGCAGGCGGGAGCGGCAGGGTAGGTGRAGCGGCGCACGGGGCCTGGCGCGCATCGAACGGGGGTCGGCTCTGCCAGGCCGGCTGTGCCGCTCCGCAGCCTGGCTGGCCGCGGGTCTGTGCCCGCAGCGACCGCCCTGCTCGGGCTCGGGTACTGCCTGGGGAGTTTGAATGAGTCTGCTCTCCTCCCCTGGACGAGGAAGGAACCGGGCTGTCTGCCTGCCACATGTTCTCCCTTCTGCAGGCCTCGCCTAGAAAAGTGGAGCCTGTAGGGGCTACCGTGTCTGGCGGGAGACTCCTCTGCATCTCTCTTCTAGGGATTTCCTAAGGCGTTCCAAAGACTTYTATGAGTATTGAGTTTCAGGCTCATTTTGTTTGTAGCCATGACATACTGCATGTATATGGTTGTACTTTGAGGCCTTGAAGAGGCTTTGATAGAGTTAAAAGACTTAAGAAATAGCTCACTGAAACTGGGSACAGGATATCTGTTGTAGTGCTAAACATTGCCTTTAAGTTCAATCACCATTAGAAAACTTATAAATAATGGTAAAGTTATTTTGGCCAGTACTTTCCTAATGTTTGACTGGTTAAGTTAATTATATTTAGTAGCCATCTGAGACCTAATTTAAGAGATATGTCAGACCATTATTTTGCATATAGTCTATTTTCTAAGTTGCATTTTTTTTTAGAGAATATTTTGGAGGTTTTGTGGTTTTTTTCTGTATTGTCTGCAGAAGAGGCTGTTCTTTGGACAAGGATAAATGTTACTAGTGGTTTTTTTGGTTGTTTTTTTTTTGGTGTGGTTTTATGTTGTTGGGTTTTTAAAATCTTCCCGCCATTTTCTTTCACTATTCCCATTGTATTGGGATGCAGCATTGCTCAGAGTTTTAGGTGCTACCACGATAAAAATAAGGTAATGATTTGTAGGTTAGACATGATTTATGAAGCATAAGTTCGTCTAAACTCACAGARTTTGATTTATCCTTTTTTAAAAATTATTTATAAATATTTCAGAAATAATGTAGTTTCCTGTATGTGCAGTAGATCTGAAGAGTAGCATAAAAAGGATAGCAGCATCAAGAGTTCTCTGAGAGCACCCTTTGGGACTGCATTTCTCATTAAGACTTCCYATTCTTTCACTTCTGTGAAACAAACATTATTGCTTTAATTGGCTAGCAGTCATCAAGCTGCCATCAAGAGAAGATTTGGGTTTTTTCCCTCACAGGATCTCAGAAAATCTGGGGATTATGATGGAATTTAGAGTGAAAATATGTAACAGAGTGAAGGATTTTAGTGTGTTGCAGCATGATTTCTCTGATGGTAATTTAGGAGCCAGCTTCCATTTGGAAGAGAGTCAGTGAGTGCCAGGGAAAAAAATGTGGCCATCTTCTAATGCATTGAGGTTTAGGTCAGAGGCTGGGATGGAGCATAGAAGGGATCTAGAGAAGTAGAGAAAGGGGTAGAACACAAGAATAAAACATGATACAACAAGGTTTTTTTGGTTATGGTTTACAAATATGGGTCGGCATTCAGAGCTGTCTCTTACTGTTGCATGGTTGTCTTGCCTTACTCTCGTCTTCAGTAACAGGTAGGAAAGGATTCCACTGCTGAAATTTATTTTGGGATTTGCATGATTTGGAGATTGCTCCCTGTAAAAGGTTTTTTCCCTGTTTCATACAGAGCATAAACTTGCCTTTTCTTAACACTTCTTAAGTTTTAAAATAGAAGTTCATGGATCCAGGCCTATTCAAATTCACAGCAACAGGTGCATTTATTTGTGTACAGACCTGACAGAAAACACCTGTATTTTTTCACAAATTAGGAAAATAAGTACTTTCTGTGTAAATTAGATAATAGAAAATYGTGACTAAGACTTGTTAACATAGATTTTTAGTTGCAAGTGACAAAAACATGGTTGGATATTTTAACATTTTTCATTGAAGAAATCTCTTTTCTAGAAAAATAAAGGGGATGATCCAGTAGGAGCCTGTATTTTTGTGTAAACAGTTTCAGAATGTTACTACCTTCTCAGCTGAATTTTATGCTCTCCCAGCTGGAGTGTTAAAACTGGGTGTGCATTCATTATACTTTAGTACAAGAAGACTGAATTCRTGTTCATAATTGCAAGAAATCATACTGAAAGTGATATAAGTGATTTACCAGTGCAATCGGGTTAGGAGTCTGTACTGCATATTTAGTCAGGACCTATGTAAGGGTGACAGATATTTTCTAAGGTCTCCCTTGCCTCATGTCCATGGAAGACAGCGGTTGATATTGTCAGGTGTCTGATTTCCTTTTTTAGAGGGAAGCAAATCATATGTCAGTAGTCCAGTCAATACTTCTAACATTGTTGTAGGGAGGAGGCCTGGTGAAAAGTGATGTGAATCCCTTKTTGCCTGCAAAAAATGTTGAAAGTTTTATTTTATGGGTGGTTTTTCTTTTCTGTCGGATTGAAAGCTTATAATGCATGATTTTTAATGATGACTTGAAAGTCTTCCTACATAAATTTCATAGAGCTGTGTAGAAAGCAGATATTTTCTTTCTTACAGGTGTGTTAAATCCGTGTGATTGCAAAGACGTCATCCTAAATGTGAAATGTGTTCTAGTGTAGCACATTATTCCTAAATTTGGCAACAAAACTCCTGTGCTCCTGGTTAGTGAAATGAAAAAAAACTGGTTAGTGAAATGAAAAAAAAATCATTTCCCTAGATGTCATTGCTGCTAATTCAGAGTTTTGAGATCATGAAGTAGAGGAGAAGATGGTGTTGTTTATGGAAAAATGCTAAGGAAATTATGGAGATAGAGGGTTGATGTGTTTAGGTTTTTGTTCACATCTTTGGTATCAGGCTAAGACAGMTGCAAGCTTTGTCACAGGAATGGATCTGTGAACAAATTTTCATGTCTCCCATTTCAAAATCATAAATTCACTTCYAGTTTAATCCATACTGGAAAAAACACTTTTAGTCTGTGCCTYTGCCATCACTTCAGGCTGATAGGTGCTGCTGCCATATCGTCTTCTGGAGGGAGGAGGAGAGGCTGGTTTTCATGCAGCCAGGTACCCACTTGTATGCAAGCTAAACGTGGGTGTAGGAACTCTATATTGTAGTATCAGCCCACATTTATATTGCCTTCAAGTGACTGCAGCCACAGCCTTGAAGAATATATGTTCTGTGTTCACTTTGTGCATTTGCATTTTCTGCATGCGAAGTTTTGCTTTAAAATACATTTCTGGAGATTCTGCATGCTTGTCTYTGAAATATGTATCAGTGTAGTTTAGTCTTGCTGCCTTTAGATGGTGTGAAACAAAATGCTAGCAATGTGAATTGATGTACTTTGTTTGCTTCGTTTGGACATGGAATGGAGATCAGTGCAGGTAATTGSAAGTTGATGCAAGGAAGCACCTTCAAAGGCAAGGTAAAGGAGAAATTTAAAATCTGGAAGAACTGGCGATGACAGGGAAGCAAGTGGAGGAATAGGACACAATGTATCTTTTTCCTACTAAATATGTCTTTGCTTGCTATTCTGTGGTGTACAGAGGCTGAAACAAATCAGTAGTTCAGCACAGTTAYAAAGATTGTTTTTTCCCTCCGATAAAACGAGGAAATACTGCTGTATTGCTGCTTGCTGTCACTTTCTTTGGGCTGCATGACATGCTGATACTCAGTTGATGTGCATCTGTGAGTGCYTTCTGGCCTCTTCAGTCAAAAGGCTCTAGTATGTGTTAAAAAGTATTGTTACCAGATCCCTGCTAGCACAGGTGATTTTCTGGAAATAAAATTCCMCAAGATGTGTTTTTTAAACACCTCAACAAATATCAGTGATAATCCCTGGTGGAAAGATGCTTGTGAACAGTTTGGGATAGTTATCTTTTTCCATTTGCACAGACCATTTTGGAGGAGAAGAGCTGCTGGCAGCCTGGCCTTGAGCTGGCCAGCTTTATCCTGCAAATATTTAAATAAAATAATGAGACTGATGGAGGTGTGAAGTAATGTGAACCCTGAGGGACACAGTTGGTGAAATGTTGGTTGTGGATGCAGCTGTTCTGACAAGACTGAGTACTTTTGATGTATTTGTCAACAAATACCAATATGCTTTAAGCTGAACTGTAATTCTACTTTCAGCCATAAAAGAAACAAGCTCTTTGTTTAGATATGCTGAAGTGATGTTCTAGGTGCTTGGTTGGCTTGAGTTTTTTTTGGTTATAGATTCTACTTAGACTTAGTAAGAGCTTCTTCAAACAGAAGGTGGTTGAGAGTGATGAATAACTTGAAAATTTCAGAGTAGTACTTGGGCTCATATTTTGTCCTTTCTTAGAGTTTTGGAAGGAAGAAGTGGGCTGACTTACAAAGATAGTCCTGCATAGCACATTTGTTGAATGTATGTATGGGAAGCATCTTTTGGGTTGACATCAAATTCGTATTCCTTTCACTAGTGAAATTCCATCAAGTTCACAATTTAAAAATGCAGGRTATTGAGGGTTAAGAATATCCATGTTCTAACTGAAAAGAAATTTTGAGAGAAAAATAGCACAAATCATTTAAGCCCTGTTGTTATCAGGCATGTAGTGCTACTACATGATTTTCTGACTTCATTGTTGATATTTTCTGACTTTATTCTTGGTWTATTGTTGGTGGTTTTCTTTGTTGATTTTGTATTCAACATTCAGACCCCCTTTTAATATGGATAGGTTTAAACGATGAGTATGTAAAAGATTGTGTTTGGTGCTACTACATGAATAGAAATTACTACTTTTAAGGACCATTTGTAACTTGGTACTTTGCCCTGTAGCACATCAGGAAAAGGTCTGGGTGAAGTAACAGTGCAAAGTATACTTAAGTATATTGGAGAAGAAACACTCACTTGACTTGTGAGGTAGGTAGGATAAATGTCACTGATATCTTAGCCTGGTTTTCTGGGCCCCATGAGCTTGAGAGTGAGATATATTTGCTTGGCCTGGTGTCTCTTCAGGGGGTTCATACTGACCCATTGCCATACCTGTCATTTGGAATCTAGTGCAGCTGGTGTTTAGGGGATATTATTGGAGGATTTAGGGAAAGTGCTGGGTACACTGGACGTAGTGGTTAGAATATGGACTAACTTTGTTTGTTCCACTGTTAATAAAACATTGTTAAGGTAGAAAAACATCAAATTGAGAAAACTTGGTAGGGATAGGGAGTTGGGTAGAATTCTTTATTTCTGATTTCTCTCTCCCATCATCTACAAAACAGAGTTAAAAATTGACTGACATAGATATATTTATATTGTATTTATATTTATTTAGCTTTACTCATTATTAGTGTTTGAAATAAAAATTATTTCATGTGTCAGGTATTAATTATTTCWCCTATCATGTATTAAGATAATTGTCATTTATTTTGGCTAAAATACTCTTTATAAATGTTAAGGCATACCTCTACATTTCTCAAGGAAACTGCTTGTAAAGCAGGAAATTCCTTCTCACTTAAGCATTAGAGTTAAATGCTTAAAGTTTGAGTACAAGCAGCCAATCAGTTGTGGTACTGATGCTCCTCAGAGGTCTCAGTTCAGTTAAAACTGGCAGTTCTAGCACCAAACAATATTTATGGCAGCATTTATTGTGAAAGGTTTTGTTGAAAAAAGTTCCACCATGCAGCCATGTAGTCTGTTGTGCCCCTGACAGTGAGTGCTGTGCTTTGGGGAGTGTCAGTTGTGAGACTGGACAGTTGTGAGTCTCAGCCTGTCCACACCCTCCCATCCCCTCCCCTCCCCTCCTTGGCCACACCCTGCCTGCCTTGGCTGCGGTGACCTGGGCAGCCTCCTGGTGACCTATGGCTTCCAACTTTTCAGCTATGGCCATCTTCTCTGCTTGTTTCTCTGCCAGCCGCAAAATTGGTTGTACTRATAGGAGAGAAATGCTAACTCAATTCAAGCAAGCCTGCTGCCTTGGACCAGTGTCTGGTTTGTGTGTATGAATGTATCTGTTACACACCTAGAGAATATCTAGTGAGATTCTGCATTTTTTAAAAATCTTCTCATGCTAAAAATCATCTGAATAATGAACTACTGAGTGACGTTTAAACCAGTCCTGCATTGTTCCTGTGATTTTTGCTGTGTAATCTTAGCTAAATGTTAGGAGTGACAGCACAGGTATGGTGAATATAGGCTAACATGATTACACTGCTGTCTTGATTTTTTTACAGCCTCTTGTTCATATGCTGAGAGTGATGGATGGTAACAATTGAATTTTTCAAGCATGTTCTGTGGTACAGCTATGAGTGAAGCTTTAGGAGAGATGTGTGTGGTATATCAGCTAGATTTGAGCCATATTTTCTGGCAATAAAAAATAATTAGGACTGAAAATATATGGATTATATTCCAAATTCTGGAAAAGGTACTCCTGTCTTACAGATCATTTTGCTATCACTGTTCCTGGTTTTTTTACAGTCTGAAGTAACTCATAGAGGATAGGGATTTAGAAAAGGAAAAGAATATGATTGTACATAATGTTGGAATGTTGGAGATGCAAATGGAATTAAGACATAGCTTGTTACACAAAAATAAAAAGATTTATATAGTCTAAGGCAAAAGTTACATTAAAATTCTCTATAAGGAATCATAGAATCATTTAGGCTGGAAAAACTCCTTAAGACTGTTGAGTCCTATAGTAAATCTAGCAGTRCCAAACCATGTCCTTAAGCAACACTATGCATCTATACATCTTTTAAATGATACCAGTGAGGGTGTCCCAAGAGATAAACAATGACATAAAATGAAAAGAGACAGTGAAAAACCAAAAGAATTTCACTTAGCAGCAGCTGTGCAAAAAAAATATACCCTTGTAATTTTTTTTGTCCAGAATGGTTTGAATCCTAATTGGAGCAATGTCTGGTAACTGCCATGACAGGAACCCGGGAAGTACTGAATTTTGAAATTTGAATGCTGAAGCCTTTCCCCTATCTCACAGTGTCTTTTCCTTTTGTATTTCCCCACCTGAAGTATGGCACTCAAGTTTAAATTTAATGTTATTGCAGCAAACATGAAGAAAATCACTCATTTGGGGCTACAACACATGAAAATGGCCTGAAGTACTTGGCATTTTTTGAACTTCAAAAAATGCTAATGTTTGCTATCTGGGGCTTTTTGTTTGCTTTTCTGCAGTTTTTATTGGCTTTTGTATTGGCTTACACCTCTATTGACTTACACATGGTTTCAGTGCACAGAAGGAAAAACTAAGTTTTATTTTCATTGCTTACAGTAATTAGACTTCTGAAGCCATGGGAGTAAAGGTCCAGAGACCGCGTTGCTTTTTTGACATAGCCATCAACAATGTACCCGGTAAGAAAATGAAAGTATCAATTCAGTAGCATAATATTCATATGAGATATGTATAGGAATAATCCAAATACCATTTAACTTCAGAGTAAGTAYGGTGTTTTTTGKTTTTTTTTTTCTAGCTGGAAGAGTGGTCTTTGAATTGTTTTCAGATGTGTGTCCAAAGACATGTGAGAATTTTCGCTGCCTTTGCACAGGTTTGTAGATTTTACTATTTAATCTGTAATTTTTAATGTAATGCCATGTTAATTAGTTTGATGTCTGTTATTACTTGTGACATTTTCTTACATATGGAAGTAAGTTCRGAATTGGTTCTTGACACCTCCAAATAGTTAGCTGATGGTGCACATATGAGCCTACAAATATAATGTAAAGCAAAGCAGTCSTAGCTTTGACTTAATGTGTTGCAGGGAGTATATACGAACCAACTTTAAATACAGGCACAGTAAGCTGATTTTCTGTTACTAGCTCAGATATTACTGCTCACATTATATAACATCATCCAGTCTTGAAAGGTAGCCAACAAGAGGTCAACCATGCAGACTTACCTTTCAGTCTTGTGATACTTTGTGGAATTTGAAAGGTGATGCTTTTATTCATCAGTTGTTTTTTCTCTTATTTTAATTTCTTGATGGACACTGGTGATTTCTACTCCTATTGAAAGTGTATATCTTGAGGAAAATACTCAGGAGATTCTCCCTTGGAAACATTTACGAAGAGAATTRCTTTACTGTGGACTGCATACTTTTGTTGCAAATGCTGCCAGCTTAGCAAAACTTGAGTTTATTGTTGCAAGAATAACTTTGGGAATACATAAATAGCATATATGCTTTCTGTCTTCAGCTTCTTCTGCTTCCTTTCCTTCCAGCTTGGTTATTTTTCAGGTCTAGGGTCTGTAGCTGTTAATAGTGAATCCCTCAGCAGTACTAATATGATCTGAATCAGATGTGGATACATGATTACGTTCATGTTAAGTTAACTAGATCATGCAGGACACCATTCAGGATGTCTGCAGGAATGTAGGCATTATCTGATCTGATAATAGGTTTAATGGCAAAATCAAATRACCAAAAAYTGTTAACAAATTTGAACTTCAATGACTTTTAATGGCTATGACTATGTTAACACCTGACTGTGGCATTCTTGATCTGCTGTCAATCTCCCAAAAGTCAGATTATTGAATAAAGGTGTTACTCCCCACTGCTSCCTTATATTTGTGWTTTCAAGTCTTCAACAGCGTTTCAGGTCAGCAACACGTATAACTAAGTTCATCCTTTGTTGCTGACATCCATAATCAAGTTCAGATCCTGAACTATTGTGCTGCCTTAACACATATAAAAATAGAATAGAAAAATATGCAGAAGGTTTGATATTGATCATCAGCAAATTATTCAAGCTTTTAATTTTTGTTTTCCTTACTCATCTTTTTTTCTGGAAGTTCTGAAAAGTGTGTGCTGCCTTTGTAAAACAGGTATCCACAGCTCCTTGTTTTCCTGGCATACACCAAGTTAGTGGAACATACACACAGCATCACATTCATCAGCGTTCCCATCAAAAGTGGGGTTTTTTCCTAGCTATTCAAATCCATATGGAGACACCAGTCTGTAAGTTCAGAGAAACTGCACTTGACAAAAGCTTCCAGTTTAATTGCTCAGAATAAGATTATAGGAAGATGCTGTCWAACAGTTTGCCAGCATGAAGAGGAAGCGGTCTTCCCTGAGAAGTCCCACTGATTACCTTGCTGTTACCTTCACAGGACCCACCATGAGCCATTCCTGCGGCTAACTCAGCAGAAATCCTCTCTCTTTGAGCAAGGAGAGGCCATTGTGTTGTAGCTGAAGCAGAGTTTGCTTAAACAGCAGAGCTGATGCAAGGGAGGAAGATGGCAGTTGTCATCATGAGCGAGGGGGGAATGAGAGTCCTTCCCCTTCCCCCCCGCCTCTATGGCTTTTTTACAAGTTTTTATGGTACCTTAGCCTTGCTGKTTTTTAAGTACAGATCTGATTGTTTCTTGCATGTTTCTGAGCAATACCAGTTGTCATAAATGTAAACTGGATGTTTAGCTTCAGTCAATTTGCATGGCAGTGACSAGAGTTGTATACTAATGTCAGTAAGGAGTTCTTCTAGTATAACTGTAGAGACAGAAAATAGTTTCTGCACTGCCTTCTTAAATGCCTCTTTCTTACAGGTAAGTCTACCTCACAGGCCAGTTTTTCAGAGCACCGAAGATKATTTTGATTGAGTGCTTTACATAGAACTTTTTTTGTAATGAAGATGCAGAGAGTAATTTTTGATTTTGTTCATTTTCTTCATTAGGTGAGAAGGGTACAGGAAAGTCCACCCAAAAGCCATTGCATTACAAAAGTTGTCTGTTTCACAGGGTAGTGAAAGATTTTATGATCCAAGGAGGTGACTTCAGTGAAGGTATGACATGAATCTTTAAAGAAAATTTTGCCACTTATGTAATAAAACATTTCAAAAGTTCTATATAGAACCATTTACTTAAATTAATTATTCTCTGACAGATATCACTGCTTTTCCCCCTTTCTTCTGTGTGAGAACCTTTCCATGAGAATTTGTATAATAAACTTCTATATGTGCATTCACCCACTTTTGCTCAAGTTATCTCAATCGTTCAGAGAACCAAATACCTGCTACTGAAAGGTTGAAGCAAGAGAATTAAATACTGTATCTCCTGCTGGGAAATAAAGAAAAGAGGGAGACTGTTGCTGAATACATGGGAAAATACTTTCTTGTTTTCCAAGTTTTTGCTTCTGGATTACAAAGATGCATCTTGATTGTGTTTGCATATCTTGAAGAATAATGTTAGTGACTTGGATGCAGTTACATCAGTTGTATGAAGTACCTTCCACATAATGTAACTCTTTTCATCACTACTTTAACTGTCACTTTTCCTCTTTTAAGGAAATGGCAGAGGAGGAGAATCCATTTATGGTGGCTTTTTTGAAGGTAAGAGTTCTATCTGTCTGTTCTATTTTGGTGTTAAATTAAACAGTTACCTTTA
This sequence comes from Cardinalis cardinalis, assembly GCA_014549065.1. Lineage (NCBI taxonomy): Eukaryota > Metazoa > Chordata > Aves > Passeriformes > Cardinalidae > Cardinalis > Cardinalis cardinalis. The sequence goes on from JACDOX010000003.1 coordinate 5,397,278, forward strand.
CRTTCTCTGGTCTCTGTTCTGTAAACCTGGATTCCATTTTTTAAAAAGATTTTGTCTGGTCTTGAAGGCCTTTGACTGTCCTGTTAAAGTTATTTTACTTTTAAGATATGAACCATTTTAGTGAACAAAAAACCAAAACTGAACTCCTTTGTATTTGTCCATTTTACCAGACTTACATTTTTATTGCTGGTTTTACACATTTACATTTGGCTTGCTCAGCTAGCCAAAAGCTGGGGATGATCTTCTCTTTCAGGGAAAAGGAGAAAGGTGTTGATGGGGTTGGGTTTCCTTGCAGATTTTTATTTAAAAAACACACAGAGTCCTGCTTTACTGAACCCAAGATGGTGGAGCTTTTAGTTTTCTCACAGACCTGGTTCTTTCTCAGCCAGTGTWGCAGAAGAAGCTATAGTTGCTGCATTTCTCGGTCTATATTTGCCCAGAATGTAGTGGAGCATCTGTGTTTATTGGAGCAATTGTTGTGTTACACCTAAGCCCAGGTGCTGGGTAGCTGCCACCCAGGCAAAGTTAAGCCCCTCTTCCCTCCCAGATACTTTTTTTTGCCATTGGTTGTTGTCTGAGCTTGCAGCGCGCACAGTAATTATTGATTGCTGTAGTTGGTCCAGGCTGCAAATTTATATCAGATCTTGAGTGGAATCAACAGTTTGCAACTGCCAAAAGAGGGAGGAGGCCTTACCTTGCACTGACTCTCCAATTAAACTAGYCTGATTCAGCTTGCTAAGATGCCTAAAGATTATTGCAGCAAAAAAAAATATTATGTATTCTCATGGTAGTGAGTAGATCCAATTTGGCAAGCATAAGAGCTAACACAAACGAGTAACTGGATTTGAGGAAATGTATGGCTGGGAGAAAAGGAAAAATGAGCACAACCTTCACTGATCTTCTRGCAATAGTGGGCTGGTTGTTCAACTTGGCTGGTCACAGTATCTAACTGAATTTGTGGAAAGTTTTGCTTTTGTGGGTGAATTAACCARTGCACCATAGGATTAGGTTGACACTTGATGCTGTTGTACAGGTGATTGGAGAGTGAGTGGGACTGTCCCTTTCATGACTAGTGACAGTAGCATTATGAATATTGTACATTTTTCTTTGTTAATACTTCCTCCTGCCATCTGTATCCAAACAGTATTGAACAAATGTCCTCGTGTCTGCAGAATTTCCTTCCCCCAAAAGCCTTTTTGCTGTTTTGGGAAAGAAGGGAGACTCTTATTTCTTACAGGTGTCTTAAGTGAAGAATAGTGATTACATTTTACACTTTTTTCATTTCATAGTTTCGTTGGGATTTAGTTTGAACTATTAACAGTTCCTTGCATGTAAGAAGTAGGATTTGTTGAAGTTAAACTAATTTTCTTAATGGCTAACTTTATAAATTCATCTCTGTCTGTCAGACAAACAAGTTGTTTGGGATTCCTATCAAACTCTCTATGTGTACCTAAAAAAAACCCAAAAAACAGAATAACAAAATGCCTGAAAATTAAGGCTTTATTAATCATTAATATACAACTTCTGTTCCAAAGAAAAATAGAGCAACACTTAAACATCTCTGCTAGCATTGGTAGGAGACAGATCTTTTGTGCAAGAATACTGAATTTTAATTTTTTTTTCCTCTCAGGCTATAAACCATTGGATTCATATTTCTCCTTGTTACATAGAATGAACAGAATGGTGTTTTAAAAATAGCTGTTATTTTTAGTCTATTTTTAATGCAACTTTTAATTCAAGTGGCTAAGAGATTTATTTAGTTAGGATTAATTTACTTAGATGATAGCATTTACCTAAGTATATRTCGTATGCTTAAAAAGTAACTGAAAACACTTTCTTTAGATGAAAGTTTTGCTGTAAAGCACAACAAAGAATTTCTCCTTTCAATGGCCAACCGAGGGAAGGATACAAATGGTTCACAGTTCTTTATGTAAGTATTGAAATGTCTTGAAATGTGTATATGGTTTGCTATTTTTAAGCTGTTAAGGGAATCCTTTTAAATATTGAAGACTAGCTCCTGTGCAAAGCCAAAATTGATGGCTTTTTACCAGGTTGCCTGGAAGTAGCCATTTTGCTAATGTACTTATTTTTTACCTCTGATGGGCTTATTTTTATTTCATTTTCTGTGCAAAAGGGCTTTCAGTAGTTTTCAGTAGCTGTGTTCTAACTTGGACAAAAAAGCAAACCTGTTAGTTTCTTGTAAAATTCTTAGTACTCTAATAAATTGTTTTCAGGAAGGTGACAAAACAGCTCTGGGGGTTCTCCAAAGTAGTAGAGGGCTTTTTCTAATCACAGAATAGCTTTCTAGTACAGTCTTACTTAAAATTTAAATTCTAAAAATACATTGCAGTAGACTCTTTTAAATTCTAAATTATCTACTGAAAATGTCCTCAAAGTACATCACTCTTACCTGTGCTTCATGGCCTAACTTAAAATAACAAGTTGTGGATGTCAGCATTAAAACCTTATTTTGGGATTTCTAAATGATCATTAATCATCCCAGTTCTCTRCTCTTCCATAACTGGCATGTATACCTTAGTAATGCTAGTATGGGGGAGAGCTGAGAGTGTCGAGTAATCTCTACATGCAGATACTTTTTCTTCCAGTTTTCTGGTTATTTTCCAATGTATAAAAGGTTATTTGCATTTTTCCTGCAGACTTTTCTATCTGTTCCTGGTAGTATTTATGTAATTCAATAAGTAGAAACTTACTATATCCTATATGAGGGTTCTGTCTAAAAATCTGTGTGCAATTTTGGGGTTTTTTCAGTGAAATGTAATAATCAGAGTGTTTCATTGCATAGCTAGTATAAGATATAAAACWTTAAATATTTTTAACTGCACACAAACATAGACTGATATATATTGGTTTTGTTCAGTTTTGTTAGCACACTCAAAATAATGTTCACCTTCCTATGTGTAGATGATGTGCTTTGAATGCTGACTGCTTTTCACTAATACTGCTTTTGTTTTTCTCTTTAAATTAAAATCTGGAAACAACAGAACAACTAAACCTACACCTCACTTAGATGGGTAAATATCTCTTATTTTCTTCTTACATTTGTTTGGGAACTGCCTTGAAAAGTTAAGTGCTAAGAATACTTACTTTTTGTTTATGTTCTTCAGGCATCATGTTGTTTTTGGACAAGTCATCTCAGGTCAGGAAGTTGTGAGAGAAATAGAAAACCAGAAAACAGATGCATCTAGTAAACCTTATGCTGAAGTACGCATACTGAGTTGTGGAGAGTTAATTCCAAAATCCAAAGGTAAAGTTGAACTGTACATATGAGGTAATTTTGCTTGTTTTCTTCCATGCTGGCTGCTTATAAAAATATTTAGAAGCTTACTTGTGATAGATGATGGCATGGTTGGTGAAAAGGTGTATAACATTGCAGAGCAATCTGTCTTCTAAAGAACTTAAAAGTTGTTGATGCAAAAGACATTAAGGAACAATCATASGTGCTTTTTTCAAAGCTTCTCCTGTCTTGAATTTTCATATACTCGCTACATTTTAGTACAAAGCTGGCAAGCACATGTCATATCAAGTAGAGTGCTGTGTTAAGAAGATTGGTGGCAGTCTGACTTTTTGATAACTCSTACTTCTTTGGAAGGTATTGAACTTGTTTCGGGTTGCTCTAAGGTAACTCTTCAAAACAGACACTTAGATTATAAAAGTCTGGGTTTGGTCCTTTAGCTCATACACTTTATAAGTTACTATAAACTATTCTTAAAGAGGAGTATGACAGAACCTGTCTTTGTTTCTGGAAGGGATGTCCTGCTCTGCCATTGCAGAATTGAACGTGGTATGAGAGCTTGGATCAAGCCTTATTTTATAACAGAAGCAGAACCTGAGATGTTGTGTCACCATGGAGAATCTCATTAGCAGAAAGCCAAGATGCTTATTTTGTTTGCTATTTCATGCTTAGCACGTTCTGTTATGTACTGGGAAGGRTTGCACCAAGGATTTTGAAGTGCAGCACAAGAATAATTGTGTGTTTGGGCAAAGGAAGATACAAGCATTTGAACTTCAGCTTCTTGTTTTTTCACCTCCTTGTTGCTCATTTGTTGTGATATTTGGCAGAGTGACTTTGGTGTCTGAGGTGATCTCTTCAATACCACAGAATTCCAAGCAAAGTTATCTTTTGGCTCCTGACTTCTGAAAGGTTCTGGATCATGCCATGTGTTAGGATACAATTATGGTTTTTTTTGGGCAGTATTTTGGAGCATGGCATCTCTTAGGAAATGCACAGGTGCTGTAAAGGTGCTGTAACTAGAAAATAAAACAGTACAGCTACAGGATGGGTGAAACTAGGGAATGAGATACCCACTTGCATAGATGTCTTCATTGGATTGTCACACTCCCTCTGAAGTCTACTCTAGAACTCTTGAATAAYTAAATGAAATTTTTGTCACTGAGCAGTGATGACCTGCAGGGCTTTAAAGTGCTTGTCATCCAAAGAGTGAGTGAAATAAATACAAAAATTTTGTTTTCCCTCTAACTTCTCTTAAAAGAAAACAGGCTTCTGAAAGGATTTGACTTGTGTTGCCTTTACCCTTTTGTCTATGTTCTTGTRTCTCTGACTCAGTACTGATGCATTTATGGCAGCTCCGTTTTCTGTAGCTGACCTGGTGTGCCAAGGAGGGAATTTGGTGCCAGGGTGATGGGATACCCACTCTATGGAGCTGTAAGGCTCAGCTCTAGATAGTGATAAGCAGTAGGAATGTTTGGAGAACAAGAAGCCTTACACACCTGGATCAGGCATGTGAAGGGCAGAGCAGMGTGTGGGGGAAGACCATGGCCTTCATGGGCCCTAATGCACAGCCAGCATGATAAAGATGCTGTGACAGACCATGGTGGAAATTCTAGAATGCTGCTTTTGAAAGGGGAAAGCTGTGTGTAAGACCTCCAGTGAGAAATGGACCACTACTGTGGAAGATGGCAGCATGGCTGGAATTGTTCTCTGAATGCCCAGCATGGAACCTCTGATGAGCTGTGCTGGCCTGAAGCAGTGGAAAAAGGAGAAACAATGTGACAACACATCAGCTGAAGCAAATTTGCCAAACTGTTTTCCAAAGGTCMCAAGTGGAGCAGGAGAGGTCCTTGGACTTGTCAGTTACTGGGAGGGGAATCCAGATAGGAGGAGCAGTTCCTGGGATGCAGTCAGTGTCATGCAAGATCATCAGCAGAGTTATCTAACAGTGGAACTGTTTGTGGTACAGTACTGTGGGAGGTAAAAGCAAACTGATTAWGTGAATTATGAGGCAGTTATCAGGGAAAGCTGCTTTTAAGAACTTAATTTTAAGACAAAAGAGTAAGGAGGTTGCCTGTGAGGGAGCTACAGTGAGGAATTTCTGTGGGAGGGTGCATTAGGATACCAAGGGAGTCKTAAGTATTTATTGTATGAGTTTGTCTGGTATGCAACACAAAGAAAGGAATTAGGTCTTCATGGAATGAAAGTAGAACTGATACCTGGCTTTAACAGGTGAGATGGCTAAGATGTTAAGATGCCACTAGCAGAAGGAATCACAGTAAAAGCAAGGTGCTTGGTATGAGTGTTTTTGTCGTAAGTTAAAGTTGAGGAGAGGTGATCTGATTTTCACACAGTGAATATCCAGATTAAGTGCTTTATCAACTATACAAATTATCTCCTTAGGTGGAAGAATTGGATTKATTTAGGAATGAGTGGATGATGACTGAGCCATGTTACTGAATGCTGTAAATTGAATGATGCAGTGATCACAATTACAATATTGCAGAGACTTAGATAAGCTTTTAACATGGGATTTGAGAGGATGATCACCTAGCAAAGTAGAATGCTTGTCATATTTTCCTTTGCTTTTCTTTTATTTAGTTCCTTAAAGTTGGAGGCATAAGTGAAAAGGAGAAGATTTTAAAAAATTATAAAAGAAGAATTTCTCTGGCCAAGTGGTGGAATTTTTAGAAGGTCTTAAAGTTCTAGGGAAAATCTTAAGTTCTGGGGAGAAAAAAAAAAGAAGAAAGCAAAGTATTAACCCTGTATTTAGAAAGATTATTACAGACYAGCTAAGCTAATACAGCTCACAAGAAAAAACTGTGGAACAAAAAAAATTATGTTARCTTTCTTAAGGACAGGTGGGAGTTTGGTACCAGTTTTGTAGAAGAGGTCCTAGTCAAAATTTCTCTTATTACTGATTTGATGAAGTCAGGTGAAACCTGAAGCTAAAGAATTTTTTTTATRAACACGTGTAAATAAATTTTAACAACTTCTTTGTAGGTAGCTTATGTTGTATAAAACATCATCAGAAAACTGAGACAGTTCTGGAAGTGCTTGACAGTATAAATTTTGGATTTAGTTTCATAAGTCCAAATTATGAAAATGTCTTGTTTTCGTAGACATATCCTTTATTGTACTATGGAGAAACAATGTGTTTTCTAAAATATCAATTTGTTCTTGAATATTTTGATGAAGTAATCTCATGACAAGATTATAAGAATCTGAGATACAAGAGAGAACGATCCTGTCCATACCAGGATGCAAGATACAGAGACAGATACAAGATGGGTGATTTTTCTTATATTAGTTTAGAAGTGTTTGATATTAAAATGTGTCTTTGCTGTTCTGATCTAAAGCTAAGAAAGAAGAAAAGAAGAGACACAAGTCATCTTCCTCATCCAGTGACTCAGAAAGTTCAAGCGATTCAGAATCATCTTCTGATTCATCATCGGATTCTGAGAGTGCTTCAGAAGAGAAATCTAAAAAACGAAAAAAGAAACACAAAAGAAATTCCAAGAAACATAAGAAAGAAAAGAAGAAGAGAAAGAAAAGCAAGAAAAGGTCAGTTTTGAGATATGTTCTGTTACATGTACMCCATACAGTACCATTCTCTTGTCTTAATAGCTACAGACTATGTTTGTGTAAACTAGCAATGCAGGTTTTGCAGTCTGGGAAGTCATTGGTTTCCATACACAGGAATAAATTTTCTGATATGATCTTGAAGGGTCATGTTCATGTGCCTATGTACTGCAGCATGTGAAGGAGTAAACAAATCAACTCACRCTTCAGTTGGCTTGAAAAGTTGGTGTGGTAGGTTTGAAATGGGTAAGGGATAGTTTGTTGCCATAAATTTACTTCGGTACAATTCARTTTAAACTATATGTGTTGGAACTTRGAAAAATGTAGYATGCAGGAATCTAGCAAAATTAAACATAAAATKAATAAATTCTAATAAGTTCTTAAATAATATTTCTTAAGTAATTAATACTTCTGCTTTTTTGGTCTGGTATGCCAAAACTCTTGCAGGTTCGCTGGAAGATAATAAAACTGAGAAAGCAGTCTTGCTTCTGAGAATGTTATTTTGAAACTAATAGTTTTGTTATAGTTCAGTGTGAGATAAAATTTGTGACAGTTTGTCCTGATTTAAGGCAAATTTGGGAGGAAACTCCTAAAGGGGTCCCTCTAGAAAAGCAGATTCAAATGCCCCTTCCCCCAACTGGTCYGGGAAAGGATTTCTTTGGAGAAAAGTAGAAAAAAGTGTTAATTTAAAAAGCAAAGTATTCACAAGCATAAAAAATGAACAATATTAAACAATAAAACCTCCCGCTGTTCTGGAGGGATGACAAATTCAGAAAGGCCTTGTCATGGGCTGTAACTGGGCTCACTCAGTCTGTGTTCAGTTCCTCTGGGGCTGGAATGCAGYGTCCCAGGCCCTGGTGGCCACAGGTGTCAGCTCCTGGTGCCCTTCTGGGTTTTCAGTCCAGAGCAGGTTCAAGGAGTTCCAAGAAAAAGAAAAACCATAGTCCAGGGAAATTCACTGCCTCAGCTAGCTAAAAACTAACTAAAAGCACAGGAGAGCTCTGTCCCACTGTCTGTGCTGCAGATAGGAGAAGGATGCAGGGGAGCAAGTACAGCTTCTGGTAACACATTCTGTGGTTCTTCTCCCCCCTTTGCTYTCAGAACCAGTCTTCAAGGTGCAGAACCTAATTGAGGTTACAAGCATCATAAAGTCACCCCAGGACACGTGCAAGTCACATTTTCCTAAGCTAGCAGTGGAATTTAAGAAAGATTCACTTAGGGCAGTGCTGCCTAAACACTGTTTCTGTGCACCTAAGCCCTTTTCACAGAAATTTGTAAATTGCTTGGAATTACTGTAGTCTGTAGACAGTTACATATTCTAGTGTAAAATCTGAATTTTTAATCTCCTGAAAGTGTTTTTAAGAGAAAAKAAACTAAAAAGTTGCATCTAAATAGACAATGTCTATGTTCAGTGTTGCACCATTGTAATTAGTAGAGAAAAAGTGTTGGTCAGAAATCTACTGCTGTTGTGTACTTTGGAGCAAATATATCATGGGGGAAAAACATTTCTGAAATAGCTTTGTTTTCTGAGGTTCTTGTGGTATTGTTGTATATTGAATTAAGAGAATTTCTGAATTATTTAAATAGATTGAAGGGTATTCCCTCATCCAGATAACTCATTGTGCATATTTTCTATATAAAAATAAAGCTCATCCAGTGAAAGTGAAGATGAAAATACTGAAGCACAGCCATTGTCTACTGTCCGTCCTGAAGAAATTCCTCCTATACCTGAAAACCGGTTCCTGATGAGGAAAAGTCCTCCTAAAGTAGATGAGAAAGAAAAAGAGAGAAAAAGCAGAGAGAAGGAAAGAGAGAGGTAATATATCTGGTTTGAGTCTGACTATGGTATGGGCACATACTATATAGTCTGGCAATGGYATGGTCACATTGCTGTTTTAGAGCTCTAATGTTGAATCTTTTCTGCATTGAACAGTTCCATGTAAGAACTGCTGGATGAAAAATAGATTTCTCGGTTTATTGAAAGCTGTTGTCTTTGTCCTAGAACAAAGGCTTAGTCTTTGAAAATGGTTTTTGTGAGTAAAGAATGTATAATGACTGGCTTAATCTCATTTAGCATGTATTGGAACTGTCCAGTCTGAGTCTATAATTTATTCTTTTTTCAAAAATTGAAAAACCTAGAAATCTTGTAAAAGTACTGTGGTCACAAATTGAAGTTTTACTGTGTAGATGTTACTGTCTTCTGTAAAATAAAATTGTGTGTTTTCATTTAGTTTCTGAAGAGGTTGTAATACTAATTTTCCTTCTTTTTTAATTGTACAAACAATGTCATTCTTTTTAAATTACTTTTAGTAATCTGTCAAACTCACAGTCAACATACCAGAGAAGACTGTTAGTCACGAGATCTGGGAGGAAAATAAAAGGAAGAGGACCAAGGGTAAATGTTTGCAATCTGTTCTTCAAAATRAGCAAGGTGGTAGTACAGTCTCACTGCTGGTGTTACTAATCATACTTACTGGGATAGTTGATTTTAAAAAAAGAAGTGCATCATAATTGATTTGAGGACTGGGGCTTGAAGGAGGACAGAAAAGAGAAGAAGGGAGTGGGGAAAAAACCATTAAAATATTTTAAGTTAATATGGTAATATTTAAATTGGTGAATGGAACTAGCTCAAGAAGGGCTCAGTTGAACACAGAACTAGTAACATCAATGCCAAGAATGTGGGGAAGACTTCTCCCCCTTTTGGATGGGGGCAGCTGTCAATGTTGTGAAGCCATATGCTATGTGCTGCGTGTAGCAAATATTTTTAATAACTGAAGTCTGTCCCTCCAATTTTTAGTAAAATCCTTAACAAGTGTGAAGTATTGKTTTTGCATTGCCTGTCAAAGACACAAATCTTCATTGTTAGTAAACAAACATTAGCGTTTGTGCAAATTAAAAGTAGCAGAAAATGTCTCATCAGATTACAAAAATYCTGGTGTAGACTTTACCTTAAAATCAGTTATTTGATCAGACTTGGTGTATTCCCTCTTTAGTTAAATGTCAGATACATTTTCAGTAAGTTAGTAACTTGTCAGTGGAAACTTGGTATGTACATGTGAAGTGTCCTGTTAGGTGTTATGTAGAACAGGGTGCAAATCTTGCTTAGGTATCACAGCATATGAAATTCAAACTAAGGCAGGATTTTCTCTCTTTTCCTYCAAGCGTTACCGGACACCTTCCAGATCCAGGTCAAGAGATCGATTCCGGCGCAGTGAAACTCCTCCACATTGGAGGCAAGAAATGCAAAGAGCTCAAAGAATGAGAGTCTCTAGTGGAGAAAGGTGGATAAAAGGAGACAAGTAAGGTTATTTCTTTCTGGAACATGTGCATATGGGTTTTTAAAAATTTTTTTAGTTCCTAATTTTTTTTTTGCTTGTTTAATTAAAAGTAATACCTGTTTTCTTGGATTTTCAATTGCAATTGCTTTCAAGAAGCCAGGGTGCTGACTTGATTATTCCATTATTTAATTGTGTGTGAGTTTAACCATGCTACTGCAAATACATAGTTATTAACAAAAACTATCTGATGTGAAGTTTTAGTTGTGAAACTGTCTCACTTCTGGTTTAATTTTTCTGAGTGGAGGGAAATGAAARCATTTTTAAAAATTGTATCTTTTTCTCTCCAAGGAGTGAAATAAATGAARCCAAGAAAGATAATCAAAAGAGCCCAGGAAGAGGAAGAGAGAGAAGAATATCAGACCACAGGCAAGTTTCTGAAAGTCCAAGCCGAAGAGGGGAAAAAGAGAAGAAAAAAGATCACAAATCCAGCAGTAAAGACAGGGAGACAAGAAGAAATTCAGAAAAAGATGACAAGCATAACAAAAGCAAATCCAAGAAGAGAGCTAAATCTAGAAGCCATAGTAAAAGCAGAGAGAAATCAAAAAGTAAGGAAAGAGACTCCAGGCACAGCAGACATGATGAAAGGAGACTAAGATCAAGAAGCAAAGAGAGAGACCATGAGAAAGGTAGAGAAAAAGAAAAGCACTATGATTCTAGAGGGAGAGAGAAAGAAAGAAGTAGRAGCAAGGAGAGAAGTAAAAGAGCAGGCTCAAGAAGTAATGAACAAGAGCATAGGAAGAGCAAAGACAGGGAGAAACACAAGTCAAGAAGCAAAGAGCGTGAGCATGCTAGAGGGAAACACAGCTCCAGCAGCAGAACAAGGGATCGCAGCAAAAGCAGAGACAGGGGTAGGAGAGGGAGATCCAGAAGCAGGGACAGGGATCGCAGTCGAAGTAAGGGCTATTCAAGGAAYAGAGATAGAGAAACGAGGAGGAGAGGAAGATCAAGAAGCAGAGAAAGAAGAGGTACACCAGATAAATACAGAGGAAGAGAAAACAGGAGGAGGAGAGAATCAAGGAGTTCAGAGAGAGATGAAAGTCAAAGCAGAAACAGGGAGAGGTATTCAAATAGGGAAAGTAGAAGCTCATATAAGAGGAATGATAGTGAAAGCCAAAGGAAGAGGCGTTCAAAAAGCCRTGAAAGTAGTAGTCCTGAATCTGGCAGAGATAAGAAGTCTAGTAGAGATGAGGATAGAAGTCCAGACTCAAAAAAGAGACCAAGTAGCAAAGAGAGAGAATCAAAAAAATCATACTCACGTAGCAGTAAAGAAAAGGAAAAGACCAGATCCTCAGCAGAAAAAGAAGTAAACCAAAAATCAAAGAGTCAGGAGAGAGATCATGCCCCTAGTAAGGATAAAAAATCTGATCGTGAAACAAGTCCTGGAACAGATGATGACAGGCATGGATGAGTTTGTGGACTTAATGTTTCCATTGTCTCAAAATTTTAGAGACGTTTTGGGGAACGCCTTTTTTAAAGATGTGGACTTCAGTTTGGTCTTTTGATAATCTAAAACCTGGATCATTTGTACTGCTAAAGTTTTAATAAACTTGAAATGAAAAACAAATTACATGTGTAATACAGTGTGCTGTGTTTTAAATATTTCATTGGATTATGTATCCTTCTTGTGTGTTGTCAGCTAGAAAGGTAACTTCCATGCCACTTTTATTTTTTACCTGCTCAACATAGTTCAGTGCAAGCAATGGCTGCCTGTGAAGAGGCTTGTTCCATATGTGAAGAAGAAAGCTGCAGATAAACTACATGTCATCTTAAAGCTAGGAGAATATTGCAAGGTGTCCATTACTCCAGTCTTGCTACATCTGTTTTTCAGTAGGTATAAATCCTAAGGAAATTTATTTGTAGATGTAAATTATGATAGTTTTTATTGTAATCACAAAGTGAATTAATTTAAGTAAATCTTTGTTTGTCATTCTGTCACTGCCAGCAGTAGAATTCATTCATGTAGTAAGGCAGTCATCTGTGTTTGAGAGTTATTTCCTTGTCCTAAAAAATTTTGAAGTGCTTATCAGCATAACTTTTTTCCCCTGTAACCTCTCCATTCTGTGCTTTCATGTCGTCTACTGCAGAAATGAATGCTTCAGACTGCCCTGCTTCAGTTGCCTAATTAGTGGATGCACAGAGATGAAACAGGTTACCAGAGTTTGCAGGGGTCAGATAAGGAACCAGGAAATCCTTTCAACTTTTGTTTCTTAACAAGTCCATGAGAAAACTCTTGCAGTTCTCCAGTACTGGATTTTGGAGTAGTTGAAACAGAATTTCAAGTAATGTTTTAAAACATGCTCTTAATTTTGTTTTATTTAACTGAAATTTGCTTTCTTCCTTGTTTCCCCTCATTTAAAAGAATGTAACTCTGAATTCCTTCTCATTCTCTACTATGTCCCTCAAACCAATTCCCTCCCTTTTCTGCTTTCCTCTCCTGCCTCTAGGTCCCACCCCAGTTTGTATTTCARCACCACTCCTTCACGTGGAAGAGAAGGAGTTTGGTTTGTGCTGCTGCAGCAGGGCCCCCATATGTGCAATCCCCAAAGAGCAGCTGCTGTGGTGACTCAGTGCAGCGTCTGAAAGGATAGATTTGGTACAAACCCCAGTGCTCCTTTCAGTCCATGAAACTATTCACACCTAAGACTGGCAAATCTTGAAAGTCATAAAGGCAAGTGACAGGCATTAATCTTAACCTGTGTCAAAGCAAAGCAATACTGTAATCATTGAAATTTTTGCCAAATCTTTCACTAGATGACAGAACTTGCTTTTACTGGCTTRGTAATGAGTTTGTTAACGTTTTCACTTTGTGATCAGTGTTTGTTGACAGYGGATTAGGAGAAATGTTGAAGCTTGCTTGACATTGTGGTCCAGACAGTTGTTATTCTAAAGAAAAATTGTTGTGTCTTGAAAGCAGAAGAAAACCTAGAATTGTGAGCAACATAAGCAATGTTTTTAAAGGAAGAAAACAGAAGCGTGTAGAGTGACTTTTTAGCACAATGGTTAGTGGAGCTGATTTGGCTGTCAAGTGCTTTTTTACTTTTTTACTGTGTTTTAGAAACATCTCCTATGGATTTTGCATTTCAGTGGTCATTTTATGCAGAAGGTTTAAAAATGTTCCTGGTCCACGTGTGGGTGGATGACACTGCAGTTACTTAAGAGAACTTAGAGGAGTGAACCAAAGACCTTTATAGTGGATCTCTTCTGTCTGAACTTYGTAGGACTTTGGAGAAGTTGTAGTCCTATTTTGGGCGACTGTAGTAAGAGTAAAGATAGGAAGTTAGGCTTCAGAAAATTTTGTGTGACAGCTTAACCATTTATACTGTGCTATGCATGCCATGTGCTTCAGAGTYCCATTTAAAAACTGTTTGCAATGTTGTTTCATTATTTTAAATAGAGCTGACACATGAGCAAGCTATTGCTGAAGAAGTTTATTTGCACTACTGAGAATATTCTTGCCAATATCACTGAAGCTTGTATAAGCATGTAAACAAAACAATCTGCAACTATACTGACTCTGCTGTAGAAGAARGGGGGAAGATACAGGCAGTCAGCAATACAGTAATCCATAGAATGTTTTTTTTGTGTGTTTAGTTTAAAATCTCAAAATGAATATTAAATCCAATTCTAGATCGCAGTTGTAGCTACTTATTTTAAAATATGCACTTGCATACCCTTTTGTATGGACTTTGTTACAGTTCAGAAAATTATTTGTACAAAAATGGATTTAATTCTTTCATAGCACATTAAAGATTCATCTGAGTTGGTGGCACAAAGCCCATTTTCTTTTTTTTAATGTACTTGGGTTTTGTTCAAAAGCTGGCTACACTAAATTGCAGGTGGTGGGATACAGTTGCCTGTGTTGTATTTGGTAGTAAATTGATTTAGTGCTGAGCACTTAGTTTAAGCAGAAACACAATTGCAGTCTTACACAAGGGAGAGTTTGCCAGATTTGTGTTTTTCTTTGTCAAACTGGAAATTGAGAATATTGATTAAGAATTTGTTGGGACTAAAGCCCAATCCCAGAGCCAGCAAGATGTCCCCAAGCACTAGTCAGKTCTTGCTGCCTTGTCAGGAGGCACTGACTGTTGCTCTTGCAGTCCTGAGTCTGTTTATTCCCTCAATGACAGAGCTTTCCTGTTCTCAGCCTCACAGGAGCCACCTTGTGCTGTAGTCACAGTATAGCTCAGTGCCATCTTTAACATCTGTGTCATGTCATTCATTGGCTTTTTGCTCAGAGGACTGGTTTGGAAGAATTTAAGTATTACAGAGGCAGTAAAAACAGTGCTCGTGATCTTTCGTTGTGAATGCAGGAAGAAAGTAGTAGAGTGCAGCTTTTTCTGCTGGTACCCCAGAACTGACTTTATTCCAGGGAATTCATGAACCCCATACACAATGTAAAGTGAGRGCAGGGATTACTGGACTAACTTTGTAAGTGTATGTTGAAGTGTCCATACAGGCTTGAAATAACTTCCAAAGGTTAGACATGCTCTCTCTGTTGTATCTGCAATAGATGCTGAGATTTTACTAATACCATGCAACATATAGATACCTGGAATGCTGAATTTATAATTGACAGTGGCTTTCCAAACTTTATTAGAAAGAGGCTGTTACTTTATGCTGGATTCTCTGGGTACTGCCATCAACTCAGAAGCAGAAATTCTTGCTGAGGGTGGATAGATAGAATGTGCAGTTATGTAGACACTATTACCTGTAAAAAATGTGTTGCTGTCTGCTAATTCTTTAACACAGCCATAGTGTTTCAGTTGTTGTTTGTTTCAGTTGGCTGTTTTTAAGAAATAAAAAAGGCAATGTTTACATTTTAATGCTTTGTTCTATTTGGTTGTTAGAATTTTAGCCTGAAACTTTGCACTTTGTACTTGAAATTCCAGACTACAGGATTTTTTTGCAGTGTTCTTTGTCAGATGTGTTGAAGAATTTGCAGTGATCCCCAATAATGTCTGATTTGTAATAGTGTCAGCCTGGCAAATGGATTTTAGGTTAATGTAAACAAAAGAAGCAGTCCTTTAGCTGCCTTTTCTGGAACTGTTGATTTATTGAAGCAAATAAAGTATTTTTGGAAACACCTATGGGGGCATGGTAGACTCATTGTTTTTCTGATAAGAAAAAATGTATATTCCTGCTTTTAGGACTTTCCTTGTAATAGAAAACCTAAACATATACATACTTTTATAAAAGCAGCAGCCATTAAAGTGGTCTTTTTGGGAGGTTGTTAATTTTGTTGTGGTGTTTTGAAGGGKTTTTTTTGCGTGGGGGGACATGGTTGGCCACACTTCCAGAGTCGATGTAATGAAAATGTAAAGAACTATTAYGTACCTTCCCTTTGCTGAAAATAGTAATTTTCATAATGCAATATTTAACTAAATTATTAAGGAAAATGCATATCAAAAAGTCTGTGAACTGCATTTTGCAAAATTTGGATTTACTACAGTTCTGCAGTTGCCTAGCAGAAAAATTTAGCTTTCCATTTTGGTTTAGTCATACTTCTCACCTTTGAACAATTCATATCATTACAAACACTGTTTCAACAAAATTTTGTTGTGTAAAGGCCAAAAGTAATGTTCACCTGCTTGTTTAAGTATCATATGAAATTATGTTTTCTGGTTCTAGTATGAAATCTCACAAAACGATTAGCAGTAATAAAATATAAAAAAGGTGATGAGTGTAGATAGTAAAACTACGTAAAGGTGTATTTTGTGAAAATATTAATAAATTAGTATCTTTCCTTAATCAGACAGTCATTGTTCAAATAAAACTAATAGGGCAGTTAGCATGCATAAGTTCAGAGGAGAAATCTTGAACTGCTCAATATGCATATAATTGGTTTTAAATTTATATTTGTACTCATGGAAGTTCTAAGACATTAAAAGGACTAAATAAGCTGAACTAATGCAGCACCCTGGTTTTGAATTAAAATTTTGCAATATGGAAAGCACTTTTTGAAACTTGCTATTTTTGGCAGGAAGTTAGACATGGCTACATGTCCCCATTATAAAAGGTAGTCTCTATGTGGCATTAGYCATAGCTGCTATTGGAAAGAGTGGTTGAACGGATTGGAAAGAATTTAGGCATATTAAATTCTGAACAATGGTAAGAGGARCTAGCTGATAACTGGATTCCTTCAGCTAAAATAATTGTTAATTATACCAGCAGTATTGTGCATGTAGCATTTAGCAGAGTATTTTGTAATTAATCWCAGTCTTTTGGACGTTTTTTAATTTATAGTTCGTAACTGGGAAGATTATTTAGTTGTAAACTGGGAGAATGAATTCTTGATTTGAAATGTACAAGTTGTGTACCAAAGCACTTCTCAGAAATAAATGCTTTTTTTGCTTATTTGTTAGCGTATTCCATGTCTGCCACATGTGCTTCTTGCAGTATTAGCATCTTCTGCATTTAGAGAAATAATTGTTTCTAAGTCATATTGTGCAACCTGTGCTTGTAAATTCACAGAATATTCCAAGTTGGAAGGGTCCTACAAGAATCATCAGGTCAGCTCTTAGGTGAGTGGGCCATACAGGATCAAACCCATGAGCTCAGCATTATTAGCACCATGCTCTGACCAAGTGAGCTCATCTCAGGGTAAACGTGCTTGGCCAACCTCCAGCCTTCTGACGTGCTGATACTTTGAGTACAGATTTACAAGGCAGAGTGATCTGATCTCAGGGTATTACCTCCTC
The DNA here is from genome assembly GCA_014549065.1 of Cardinalis cardinalis. Classification (NCBI taxonomy): domain Eukaryota; kingdom Metazoa; phylum Chordata; class Aves; order Passeriformes; family Cardinalidae; genus Cardinalis; species Cardinalis cardinalis. Next base: position 5,414,146 of record JACDOX010000003.1, read on the forward strand.
AGTTAAGCCAAGATCAATAAATTTTTACTGAAGATCTGAAGTTAGATTTTTATTCCGCGTTACATTGGATGATAGTGTCAAACAGTTGGTGCAATTAAGAATTTCTACAACAGAATGGCAAATGACAGTCTTTATGTTTATATTGTAACATATAAAAATGCAGCTATGTAATGAAGCTGGCCTAGTGTCTAATTGCGAACTCTGCTTGTTGCCAACTATGGTCTTTTACTTGAAAAAAATACAAGTCTTTGTGTGTGTGTCTGAATGTGAAGCAGAACAGTTTTCACTACAGAAGAACTGTTTGTTCAGTTTGAATGTAAATGGAATGAACACAGCTTGCAGTCAGTTTGGAACTGAGTGAAAAAGCAACTTTTAATCAAAAAGTCACATATAGCAGCATCACAGCCTGGCTGGTTGGCAGCAGAGTGCTTAGGAGATGACAAAGTGTTTTTCCCATTTCCTGTAGTCAGGATAGCTGGAGTGGTAGATGCAGTCTTGCTGCAGACATCTCCCATAAAGGATTAAAAGACTCGGACAATGCCAGAATTTCTCAAGATACTGTTTCTACCTTTCATTGCATTCTCCAAAGTAAAAGTAAGTAAAAAACTGTCACCAAAGAAAGGTACAGTTAACATGGATTTTATTGTTACAGACAGATGTATCCAATTCTATTTGTTGAGTAAGGTTTTTTTTTTTCAAGTCAAAACAGAAGGTTTGAGTTAAGCCTGGAGGCCCAGGAATATTCAAGGAGTACAGTACAGATGAACTGATAGTTTACCTTTGGTTGTTAACACTTGACTTTCTGAAAAGAATACTGCTTTGTTCCATAATAAAGTTAGACTAGTTCAAGTACAGTTGCAAGCTATAGCACTTGTTTCTTGAGCTTGAGTTATAGGCAGGTTGCAGCAAATAGTGTGTCTTGTAAATTGGTCCAYAGTTAGCTTCTGCTCTCAGGCACTGATTGGTTTTGCAGGCACACAGAACTTGGAAGGTAAGATGTGTTTCTAAAGAAAAAAAGAAACAGTTTAAGTGTATAATTAGCAGCTTCTGTTAATTGTACATGCACTGACAGATTGTAGCTGAAACTCACGCAGAAATACTTATAAGCTTTACCAAAGATAGTTCCAAACTTTGCCCTTGTGCAATGTGCTAGTTGTTGGATTTTTCTTGGTCTGCTCAGTAACACACACTTCAGTACATGCTGCTTTTTCTTTCTAATCTTTGCTTATTTTTCTTTTACACAGAAAAGGAGTCAGTCCAGATGCTACTTTTTGTGGGGGGGTGTGTGTGCAATTACTGTGTTATCAGAGATGCAGTGTTGAATTTTCCTGGACCTGCAGTGCTGATGTTAAAGCCTTTCAGTACCCACCAGAACTGTTAAATTCTCTGGATAATGTATTGGAGCTGAGACAATCCACAGAATAACAAAGTGCTGTGCTGTTTATACAAAATAGTGTCAGCAAGCTACAAACAGCTTTGCTTTAAGACTGCTTACTGGAGACTGGTTTACCAGATCAGAGGACAGATTTGAACCATTCATGTATCACTGAAATATCTAGTAATAAAAAAGCCATGATATACCAAAACAAAAAGAAATTTAGGTTAAAGTGGTGGGAGTGCAGTAGTATGAAAGCAATGACTTCACACATTACAGGCTTAACAAAGCCTATACCACAACTTAGTCTAAACAGAAAAAAAAAAGGTAATTCCAAAGAAAATGTCTCATATGGTGTTCTCTAATCTCTCACCTTTACCTCCCTCTACCATCTTAGCCTTCACTGATTATGGGGATTTTTGCATGCTTTTTAGAGGTAGTGAATTTTCTGTCTCTCAAATATACCCTCCAGAACAGGAAGGAAAATCAGTATCAGAAACAAGGATGCACTGCCAGAACAAGGAGGAAGATTACAGACTAGCTGCAGCACTCTTCCATTCAAGAGGTAACAGGAAGGCCTAAGTTAATAACAGACATCTGAAAGAATTTAGCTGTTGGAACAGTAAATTATTTGACCTGACATGACAAGGAACATGTTTCAAGGAAGCTTTAAAAATATTTTTTTTCTTTTTCAGAAGTATAGAGCAAGTCGGTATTGGGATGTGAAAATGTTCATCCTTAATAGTCCCATGGTGCCAGCTCTTCTGTTTGTGGGCCATTTGTTTCCAGGTATGTATCCTCTTCAACCTTCCTCAGAGCTAACTGGTAGCAAAGACATGCAAAAAGAACTTGCACAGACATATTAAGTCCACCTGGAACACTACCTAATAGTAAAGAGCTGCATAGTTAGTTAATTCAAATTCCCTTGGGATATTAGGCATTTTAGAGAGCTGTTCTCTTCCATTTCYCAGGTAGGAGTTGTATTAGATCCATGAGAACAGTACTCTTACATGTGCACTGCCACACAGGTGTGAGCTGAAATACTGTTGGGAGAGTGCCATGTCAGACACTGGAGGCACACATGTTCAAACTAAAGTTGCTGTTCTATTTCCAGAATTGGATCAAGTGTGGAAAAAATGCAGTTGGATTTAAGGTCTCAGTTTCAGTCCCTCTAAGGGGTTGCCTTGCATTTCTAAGGTCTTGGTCTTCAAATAAGGCTAATATCTATCATGACTCTCACCTGCTGCAATGTCCTGAAGCAGAACAATATCTGAGCGGATGCTTTTATGAACAAAACCAATAACTAAAGTTTACTAGTCAAATTATTTCTCAAAGCATTTTCTGATTTGCTAGCTTTTAATTAAAACTTTCTAGAATTCAGACTGGAGGAGACCTTTAAGATCAAGTTCAGCTGTTAACCCAGTACTGAAGTCCAACACTAGCTAATCCATGTCCCTAAGCACCATCTACACATCTAAATACCTTCAGGAAGGATGACTCCWGCTAATAAYTACACAAGAGTGGMCCTAGGCATTAAATGARAAGTACCTCTCCATTAGTAGATTCTTCSAGGTCAACAGTTTCTTTTCTTATCWGCTGCAGTTTATCTCTCTGTATTATAATCTCCCTATCTTTAAATGGCAGCTGAAAAGGACTGGTGAGCAACTAGACCAGCCTTCTGCCTTACACAGGACACCTTTTACCAGCAACATTCCACCACCTCTGGCCATTCTGATCTAGTGCCATCATACTATGCTTTACAGAGGTTTTGCAGAAAATTACTAATTAGAATTAGTTATTTAAAACAAGCATACCAAGWATGTGCATCTCAGAGTCAATAGAATAAATTGAGATCATGATTGCTGCTGGATTTTTTTCATGCTGAATGTGGGTAACTAAATTTATATTTAGCCAAAATGCTTTAAAAATATGCATAATTCCCACTTTATTCTAGGTGTACTGAAATGAAGAGTTGTTTCCTGGTACTGGAGTTTAATGGGTTTGATAGGTTTTCTGGAGATGTTCAAAGTAAAAGGAGTAGAAGCCTGATGGAAGCAGGCTGTAGACTTCAAATGTAGACATACGTAAACTGCAGAACAGAACATTTCTGGAAGCTGAGGAGGAAACGAGGCTGCAATCCACCTTGTTTCTTGCTGCTGTGGAATTAGACTAAAAACACATTGAACTCACCAATTGCATAGTAGTGAGCATGTGCAAATTTGCACTTAGGGATTCATTTGGAGCATTATTGAGCTCTGCAGGTTTCAGCACCACTCCTGCTGTAGTCAATACTTCTTAAGGCTCCAGCTTCTGCTATCAAAAGGCTTTTATAAAGTTTCCACTCTTTCTGCTTGCTGGAAAAAAGCTTGATGTAATAAAATGAGCACTGGCTCAGAGAGAAGGGAAATAAATTTTTCATTAGTGAACGAAGGAAAAAGTACTGAGGGACAATTTCACAAGTTAATTGCCACATCTCTTTTTGTAATATGTAATTTTCAAAATTAACTACTCCAAGATAATTGGAGAGAACTCTGTGTGACTTTTAGTTGATAGTGCAGCAATGTTAGTCTTTTACTTTAGGTCAGAAGTAAGGTTTTGAAACAAGTCTTCATTGTTTCTACTTACTGTGCTTTGGCTCACATTACAGAATAATGGGCCATGCTAATTGACTTGGGTACAGAGTCAGTCAGCTCCACCCAGCCCCCATGTTCTTCTATCCAAAAGGAGTGCAGCCGCCCAGACCACAGAAGGACTGACCAAGACAATAACAGTCTGTGCTGGCCCTGAGGAGAGTTCTTGGCCCTGCCCTCAGGCAGAGCTTTGAGGGCCAAAGCAGGCTTTAAAAGTCATGGCAAAATGCCAAGTGTTTTCTCAGTCCTGAGCAAGCTGGGGGCTCATATATGAGGCAGGAAGGCATTGCATCAACCATCTTCATCCATCTACCCCTCAATTTTTACTGTTTTTAATACTGCAGATTATCCACTCCACCATTCTTGCAGTTGTCCTAATTAGGAAGCCCACATCTTGTTCCTTCCTTTAATGTTTGGAGAGAATAGAAGTTACATCCAGTAATGGCACTGATTCAGTTACTCACTGCCTTTATCTCCAAAATGCTCGATCTCGATGGAAAGCAGCCTCTCTCTGAGCATTGTAGTCCAATTCTGCTTGCTTTTCCTGCTCTTTTCTTGCCTGCTTTTCAGCCTGATGAAAAGGGAATAACAGAGCTTAGTATTTTGTTCTCAACATCATCATCCTGTAAAGCTGAGAGAGGGTAAAAGCTTACAGAAGGTCTACGGCATCCTTAGCTGAAACTTGGCACTTATCATCCCTCCCCACTTCTCTCCCCTGCCTTATCTCCCCAGAAAGGGCACATAAAATAGCTGAGTGAACATCAGCATTAGCTGCTGCTCTTTGGTGACCTGCCCAGAAGATACAAGGGGACAGCAGTGCATGGTTGAAAAAATGTTGAAATGGCACAGGACAGAATGTGATCTGTCATTGTTGATCCCTTATTACCAGCCCTCACAGTAATCCTCCCTGACTCATATGGGCCAAGTCTACCTGGAAGAGGCTTCTGTTCTACTGCGCCAAGAGGAGGCCCATAAACCTCTGAAATGTGTATTATGCATTGTCAAGTTTTCAGCAGTAACCTTCTCACTCCACAAACAAGCCTCTTGTGGCCCATAGACACAGTCACCTCTCCAATATCAACAGCTGCAGTGCACACAGGTAAAAACCAAACAAAATATGTACATCACACCCACAGCAACCTTTCTCTCTCTCTCACCCCCCTCTTCTCTTCTGTCCAAGAGGTCTAGTACTATGGATTTAGAAGTGTGCTTCTTTCTGAAGGGGCTGACAGTATACAGTTCTTTTATTTACCATTTGCTGGAGCTGAATTTTCTGTATTTCCATGTTTGCATCACGCTGTCTTTGTTTCTTGGCTTTTTCCATTTCCAAGTAGACGTCATTTTCTGTCATCCACTGATTACGATCCTTCTCATCCTCTTCTTTTTCCTCTCTCTTCTTTTCCTCTTTTAAATTCATCTGTAGTTCAYAAAGCACACAGGAGTTAACCAAGGAGCTGGCCTGCTCAGCTGGAAGTTGTATCTCCCTGCAGAAGCAGCCCTGAATYAGYGCTCCRATCAGCACGGTCACTGTGGCTGGCCAGKGCCCAAGCCCAGGGTTTTCAGCAGCCCTGGCAGAGGTGTGCCCARCACYGAAGGGGGAAAGGGAGAGGGGACTCCAGGAAAGGTGGCAGCAGACTTGCTGAAGCCTGCTGATGCATGGCACCAGAGTCACCAGCTGTGGTGATTACCAGATTCCTCAGCTGGGGTAAGCAATGCAATTTGTACAAATTACAAATTACAGAGCCTTCCCAGTCTAATTTTTTTGGAGAGGATCACCATATATGCTGCCTGCACCCTTCTGGARGATTTAGTTCTAAAATTCTAGATGATAAATGAAAAGCAACTGGTGAGAACGTGCATGTGTGTCTCATTCCAGACTGTGCTAGAAACTGGCATTTCCAAACACTATTCCTACGTACAAGTGTATGACAGAAAGAGGAACAAAGACAGCCCCCGTTTCTTACCACAGAGACTCTGTTTTCTTCAATGGATTCAAGGGCAGCCTTTTTTTTCATCTCTTTCTCTTTATTTTTTATTTGGTACTCAACTTCTACSTCTGCAGCTCCTCTAGCAAGACGATCATCTTCAATCTTAAATTTCTCATTCATCTGTGCATTTAATTGTTCAAAAGCTTTGTCCTTATGCTTCTCTATCATCCTGCAGGAGAACATGAGCTACTGTAACATCCTAGGACATCTGCTCAGATTACCAGAGGCAATTTGTACCTGTTGCTTCTAATGAAACCAGCAATCCTACCTCCACCCCAACAGCACCAATTACTACTGGAACTGGTAGGCATTTTTTCTGCACGTTCTACTCCAAGTGTTAATTACAGAAAACTTTCTTGCATCAAAGTTCTGATCTCAATGATATAACAACTGAGAATACTGTTTGTCATAAAATGAAATTGCAAGTTTGAATCTTATCACTGAAATTTACCCCTGGACTCACCTGTTAGTCTCTGCATTTTTTTCTCTTGTCAGATCAGCCATCATGTCTTTTTCTTTAGTATAAGCCTTAATCCGATCATCATCTTTGTCTTCTTTTTGTTTCTCTTCAGCTTTAAATATTTTCTGTTCAGCTACATATTCCTGTTTAAATGGAAAAYGTTTATTTTCATGTAGAACTAGATTTTGGAAACATGAACTAAAAACAAATTCTAGCAAATACTTCAGGCTAGCCAGTAATACGGAGTTCTTTACATCAGTGAAGAAGCTACAGAAGATAGAAACCCAGAGATAAAAGAAAATTTTTATTATCTACTTATCACAAACCACAGCAAAAGTAAAATTAGTATGTGGTTGTGGCGCTGGGCTTACAGCATCTTTATATTCTCTCCTCTACATTCCCAGTGGCTCCAGCTGTATTGTTTCCATCCTGTCTATCATTCATATGGTGCAGACTCTGAAGGGCTTGAACAATAAGTCTGGAGACCATCAAAATAAAGCATTTTGTAATGACTCAGAAATGGCTCTTGTAGAGCTTGGCAGTATGTATAGCTTTTGTTGAATGTACAAGGCTGGGGGGAAATGGGGGAAATTTGTGTACTTGGGGTGAGGAGTATGAAAGGAAAAAAAGCAAGTAGGGTTTTAGTGGGAATTCTCTCCTTTTACTCCCTCACATGGTAGTGAATCATCACAGTACCTCTACTTCCRTTTCCCTGCTCAAGCAGGTATTGGCAGGGAAACAGAACTCAGGTCATCAAGTTTATAAGCTATTGTCATACTCAGGCTATTCCCTCTCCCTAACAAAGTAAAATGGACTTAAAACAGAGCAAGTACATGGAACCTAAATCCAGTTCTCAAGTAAAGGACAATCTCCTTGCTGACTCTGGCAGACTTTTCCATTGTAAACCAGTCAAAGCTCAGGAGCCTCAYTAAAACTTCCAAGAGGTCTTTCTCAAAAGCACAGAGGAAAGACATGGCCTGCAATTGGCAGGGTAGGCATTTGATCCCAGGCTACTAAAGCTGCCAGCAAAGACCCTGTTACCCACAATACTGTTTATTTGTGGGCTGAGTCCAACCATCACAGTCAAGGTGAAATATGCATTTTGAACTGTCTGCTTTCCTGCTACTTACATGATGCTGCCTCTGGAATTCAAGTTTTTTCTCCTGATCCTTCTCTTTATCTCTCTGAATTTCCAGTTGGTACAATTGGCTTGATTGCTGTATTCGTTCCCCCTCTCTTCTCTTTTCCAGCTTAGCCAGATCTGCTTGATCCTTGTGCTCCTTTATTCTGAATCAGAAAAGCGAAGTGCATAAATGAGCTAGGGACAGCATGAAGTAATAATGAACAGATATAGATTATGCACATCTATAGGTACTTTAACAGTAAAAAACCATGATACTTTGAAGTAAAATATCAGAGATCAAAACCAGAATAAGTTTCTATAAGCTAGCGCCAAATTCTTTGGCCAAAGCTCAGTTCCAGTCTGAGGGCACTAGGGAAGTAAATACTAGCAAAAGTGAACATGGACAGTGTATGAACTCAAATGTTAGATTGAATTTAATTTGCCTGTTTCATTGTTTTCCCACTCCCTGTACAACCTTGGCCTTTTCCGGCAAGCAGCAGTCTTCTAAGCAGTGCCACAGCCCTGTGCAAGACATGGCCATGAWGCCCATGGCAGCTGGAAGTGGGAAGGGTTCTAGGTAAGGAGAAGCAGCATTAGTGAGACAAGGCACTTGCTCTCAGTGCCAGAATTGACCAGTCTTGTTGAATGTGTTGGGATAGACMTAACCCCTGACAGCAAGAGACGTTTCTGAAGCTGGAGAACAGAATTACAGACGGTGGGGAAAGGTCAGTCTGACCACGAGTTGGGGATGATCTAAAACCCTCGTTCAAAAGCAGTGAGTCACGGAGCCCCGGGCACGAAAGGCGGGTTAGCGCCCAAGAGCCGCCCCTTTCGGCGGGCCGTGCCGCCGGGACCCGCCCGGGCCGGGCTTGCCACGGCGAGGTTTTAACCCAAACCCTCTCGCCCCGCTCCCGGGCCCCCTCGCCGSACTCACTGCGCCAGCTGCTCCTGGGCCACGGCGCGGCGGCTCAGGTAGCGGCCACGCTCCACCTCTGCCTCCTGCCGAACGGCGTCCGGCCCATCGCGGTCCATCGCCGGCCTTCTTCGCCGCCTCGTGCAGACGGAACGTCTGCCGAAGGAGAAGCAGGGATCCTCACCGACGGCTCTGTTTCCGGGAAATGGGGGCTCCGTCTCCCGGCCCGCTCAAAGGCGGTGCCCGCGGAAGCGTTCCGGCGCCGAGGCGGGAATGGCACCCGAGTGGGCGGCGGGCGCCGCGTCGCGATAGATGGAGCGGCGCCGCGCCCCGCCCAGCACCGCCCCGGGGAGCTGCGGGCGGGCAGCGGCCGGTCCGTCACACGCGGGGGGCGGGGAGGGGAGGGGCGGGGAGGAAGCCGTCCCCCAGCCATCCCCCAGCCCCGGAGGCCGGACCCTTCTCCGAAGCCGGTTCCGAACATCTCGTTTCCCTGCGGAGCGCCCGTACCCGGTAAGAGGCTGAAATGGCCCCTCCGCCTCTGTCCTTCTGCTCCCGCCGGTTCGCCGGGGCCGTGGCGCTCGGCCGGGCTCCGTGCGCTGCTGCGCCTCACAAGAACCTTCGCCCCGCCAGGCCTGCCTGTTGCCGGGGCCCGGAGCCCTTGGCGGCTCTGGGAGCTGGATGAGGAGGTCGGACCTCCTTCTCATTCCAGGCATTCACCCCTTGCCTTGCCTGGGAGACTTCTCGAGGAGGTGACTGCTGCCCCCGGGAAGGACGGCACCCCCCTTACAGCCAGCGTTTGCACAGTGTAGGGGAGGTACAGCCAGTTCGGCTTGGCCCTCGAGTCCCTAGAGGTACCTTGCCTCCWGGGTAGGCTCTCATCTTCCTCGGAGCCCTGTGCTTTTTCCAAGGCCTGGCTGCTTTCGGCAGCTAGGCCAAGGAACTTGAGGACACACCAAAGACCCACGTTCAAAACTAAAATATTGGCAAGTGTCCTTTTTTGGATTTTTTGAAGGACTTGTATTATTTTCTGGTCTGGCCAGCAGAGACTGGCAGCTGTGGGATGCAACAAAGCAAAGCTTCAGGTTTCTTGGACTTTGCTTCCAGCAGACACCAGGCTAGAGGGATACCTTGTTTAAAGGCCAGGGTGCTGGTGGAGGCAGTCATTACAGGAGCCCCTAACTTCCAAGGCAAGGAAATGAAAGGAACCTAACTTGAGGAGGTAAACGTGTCTGTGGCTTAAGTGTTGGTGAGTAAATCTGCTGAGGAATCTGAGATACAATTTTAGATCACATCTATTTACCTACTTAGTAGATCACATATATTTACAGACTGAATTGCTGTTAGTCTTTTTGAAGGAACAGCCCAACTTTGTTGTCTCTTGTTGATGTGCTGATTTTGTAGGCCCTATTTACAGCTGTATTGGGACCTATTTGGTGACTTTTTAAGGGCTGGGATCAAATTGCATTAATATTTTCATGTAATAAAACTGATTTATAGCATCTCATTTGTTTTTCAGACATAGTTGCAAAATACTACCAAAACTGCACACCCTAACTATTCTAACTTTCTCTCTTTTTTTTGTCCCCGTAGTTGTAACCTGGGACAGTGAATTTTTAGAACAATGAATATTAAAAATATAACAGAAATAGTGAGCTTTTGGCTGGAATAGCTTACAGTGACAGTCAGTTATATAATATTAATTCATGTATCAAGTTTAAGAAACTAACATTCAGGAAATACAGGCTGGGGATGTTTGAATATAACCAGTTATATGGCAATCTTTTATTTTTTCAAATGGAAGTCTAGATTCATGGTATATATTTGATATAAATAATTTACAGTTTAACTCTGCCTGTATGGTTGAAAAAAATTTATTTAACTTGAAAATAGCTTCTACGTTTCCTTGGTGGACAGTTTAAAAAACTTTTTTAAACAAAAACATTGCTTCATGGTTTTGTTTCTTGAGCAGCACTACAGTTACAACAAGGTAACTGGGTCCCAACATAGAATTATATGTTTGGAAACTAGTATTTATTTCTTCTTCTCTCAGAAAAATGACCTATGTCCAAGTTCTTTTCCATTTTCACATGCTTTGAGAAGAGGATAAAGATGATGTGTCATCTTGGATTCTGTTTCAATTAATTCCTTTGCATATTTCTGAAACTCTTGCTCTTTATGAAGTGCAATAGCCTCTCTCTGAGCATTGTAGTCCAATTCTGCTTGCTTTTCCTGCTCTTTTCTTGCCTGCTTTTCAGCCTGATGAAGAAAAGGGAATAACAAAGCTTAGTATTTTGTTCTCAACATCATCATCCTGTAAAGCTGAGAGAGGGTAAAAGCTTACAGAAGGTCTACGGCATCCTTAGCTGAAACTTGGCACTTATCATCCCTCCCCACTTCTCTCCCCTGCCTTATCTCCCCAGAAAGGGCACATAAAATAGCTGAGTGAACATCAGCATTAGCTGCTRCTCTTTGGTGACCTGCCCAGAAGATACAAGAGGACAGCAGTGCATGTTTGAAAAATGTCGTAATGGCACAGGACAGGATRTGATCTGTCCTTGCAAACCAGCCTCGACTTGCACCAATGCTCTGAGGAGACTGGTCTCCAACACAAGCATATGCTGAGCACACGTGATTAAAAACAGCCCAACAAACAATAAAATCCAAACAAAACAGCAAACTTCTTCTCTTTCTCTCAGCAGGAACTAGTGTATTGGTTTAGGTGCAAGCTTCTTTCTGAAGCTTTCTTTTATTTACCATTTGCTGGAGCTGAATTTTCTGTACTTCTCTGTTTGCCTCATCTCGTCCATGTTTTTTTTTGTTTTCCATTTCCAGGTGGATGCGGGCTTTTTCCATTAACCTATCACGTTCTTTTTCAGCCTCTTCTTTCTCCTGTCTCTCCTTTTCCTCTTTCAGCTTCATCTGTAGTTCACAAAGCACACAGGAGTTAACCAAGGAGCTGGCCTGCTCAGCTGGAAGTTGTATCTCCCTGCAGAAGCAGCCCTGAATCAGCGCTCCGATCAGCACGGTCACTGTGGCTGGCCAGKGCCCAAGCCCAGGGTTTTCAGCAGCCCTGGCAGAGGTGTGCCCAACACCGAAGGGGGAAAGGGAGAGGGGACTCCAGGAAAGGTGGCAGCAGACTTGCTGAAGCCTGCTGAYGCATGGCACCAGAGTCACCAGCTGTGGTGATTACCAGATTCCTCAGCTGGGGTAAGCAGAAGTCAGATCAGCTTAAGTTTCTTACCACAGTGGCTCTGTGTTCAGCAATAGATTCAATGGCAGCCTTTTGTTTTGCTTCTTTCTCTTTGCGTTTTTTTTCTTCTTCGGCTTCTATTCTTGCAGCATCTCTAGCCAGTCGACCATCTTCCTTCCTTAATGCCTGACTCATTTGTTCAGCTAGTTGACTAATGATTTTGTCCCGTTGTTCCTGTACTTGTCTGCAGAAGAACATGAGCTTCATAACATACCAGGGCAACACATCTGGGTCTACCTGAAGCTACCAAACTCAGCAGTTCTGGCTCTAGAGTTCTCTCCTTTTGAACACACAGGCTGGCCCTCCCACCCAACTCATGATCTCCTTCTGTTCCTCCTGTTTGGTTTTTTTTTTTTATATTATCTGATTTAGCAAATAAATGTTCCCAGTGTTCTTATATCACTASTTTCTGTTGCAGTAATGAGCTGGATCACTCAGTAGGGATTCCAGCAAGCATCTTGCCATCAGGAGAGGAATGTTGGCCAGAAGCAGGAAGGGAAGAAAACTCTTAGATTGACTCAGTGGTACCCTTAATGTTAAACTGATAAAATATCTCCCCTTAAGAAAATGATGTCGTTAATTAATGTTTGTGCCTTGTTGAGAAGTCAAATATTTTTTCTTGAGCTGACTCAGAGAAATATAGCTCATACTGAAAAATATTTTCATCAAGGATCTTAATTGTCTTTAATTGTTGAGGAGGTGGAGATTTGGCAGGCCATATAAAAATCACTCTTCACAATACACTGATGCAAAGCTTTGCACTTTCATAAGCCTCTGTACTTTGAAAGGTGAGATTGCTTCCTGACATTCTTACTAAGGAACCTGTGAAAAAATTTCCTTTTTCTCCTGAATTCCCTGTTCTCCCTATTAGTAGAATTTAGAATAATGTATTAGAATAACTGTTGATTGTGTTACATCATTAGTCTAAATGATCTGAAAACAACGACAGTATAATTTTTAGATCATTTATGATTTATACTCTAGCTTTGCACCTACCTACGCATTTCAGCTTCTTTCTCTTTTCTCATCCGGGCAATAATTTCCTTTGCTTTGAAATGAGCTTTGATCCGCTCATCTTCTTCCATTTGGTTTTGTTCCTCTATTGCTTTGATTATTTTCTGGTCATTTACATACGCCTGTATGGGCAAAATGGTCCTGATGTAACAGATGATGTTTGGAATATCTGCACCTGGGCTAGCAGCTTATAGGAATCACTCCCTGTTCCCCCTCCTCAAGTTTATTTCAAAAACAGAAGAGAGAAAAGGGATCCTCAGGAAAGGAGAGAGAAGACAAGAAAGGGATACTTCCACTTACTTCTGCCTCCCTATTCAAACATGCATCAAGAGGAGGCAGTCAATGTGAGGGTGGGGAAACAGAATTGAGCATCAAACAGATCGAGCATCCAACAGCTGCTTCTCTGGTGCTAAGCACAAACAAATTGCTGTGAGATGCAGAGAGCATTGTCCCCTGCTCCCACTGACACACATGGGCCAGGGGGATGGTCCAACCACCACCCACACAGATCATTCTGCTCCTGGCCCCACCACATCCCAAACTGCCCCTGTCTAAGAGCTTAATCCAAAGCACAATGGAAGAGGAGYTTTCTATACTTTTATGTAAAAAACCAACTGTCCTTTCCATGCTGGCCAGAACTGCTCTGAGGCAGTTCTTGTTTGTTCCTTGGTAGCATGCCTTTAAGAGATGGCAGCAAGTCTTGACTAAATCCCTAAACCTCTGCAATCATAAATATCAAGTCAAATTAAAAAGATACATTCAGTGTCTGTCTATTTCCTCTTTCTAACAAAGAAAAATGGGCTTAAAACAGCAGGAATATTAAACTTAAATCCAGTTCTCAAGTCAAGGAGATATTGCWTGCTGTCTACAGCCAAATCTTTAACCATAGGCCAGTTAAAGCATCTTCAGACAACAGAAGGGAGGGGCCTCCAAGAGGTCTTTCTCAAAAGCACAGAGGAAAGACATGGCCTGCAACTGGCAGGGTAGGCATTTGATCCCAGGCTACTAAAGCTGCCAGCAAAGACYCTGTTGCCAGTAAATCCCTTTATTTGTGGGCTGAGTCCAACCATCACAGCCAMGGTGAAATGCACATTTTGAACAGTCTGCTTTCCTGCTACTTACATGATACAGCTTCCGGCGTGCAAGTTTTTCTTTGTGTTCCTTTTCTTTTTTTCTCTGAGTTTCCAGTTGGTACAGTTGGATTGATCTCTGTATTTCTTCCTCTTCTCTTTTTTTTTCCTCTCTGGCCAGATCTGCCAGATGCTCACGCTCYTTTATTCTGAGTCAGACAAAGGTGAATAAATTGTCTAGGAACTGCATGAAGTAATGAACTGCACAACCATAGGTAACTTGCAGTGAAAAATGTGATACTCTGAGTTGAAGGTAGGTAGAATATCAGAGGTGAATAACAGCATGATTGTTTGTAATGGTAACCCTGGTCAGAAATGAGCTACATGGTAATGCTCACAGTTTGCAGTGTCGTGGTGAGAAGTTTTAGCTGGATGACTCATTAGCACCACTGCATTGGTAATGCTCTGGCCTATATCTGCAGCATCCTTGGAGAACAAGATTTCCCCAGTATGACCCACCATACCTGTGTTTCTTCTGGGCATGTGGGCAGCMGCTTAGACTGGTAATGTTCTGTACTAAGTTCTGCAAGGATCTGTGTGTTGTTCCTGGAATATGTAAGACCAGACTTTGAACCCTTTCTCTGCCTTGGGAAATTCGATTCCTTTTATCAGATCTCCAGGGCCAGTCCTATAAATACCACTGGGGACCACTCCATAAGATTTACAGAAAACCTGAGAGAAGGAATAGAAATAACAGTAATGCCTTCTCTTGTTGTGCAATCTGGAAGCTCATTATGGGTAAATGGAAAATCTAGTTTAAACTTTTCCTTGTCTGGAACAAAAACTGAGTAAAGTACACTTAAATTTCATTAACAACATTTGAACAGTGATTTGACTAAAACCTGCTGATGCTTCCAAGAAGCAATTTTGCATACAGACTGTTAGCAACTCAAAATGCATATAGCTTTTCCCTTTTGGGCAAGATCTTCTGTGATCTTCTTTTAAAAGAATGGCATTTGTGAAACTATTAGCAAGTTTTTGTAAAAACCTCATAGAATGTATTTTGAGAAGAGTTTAAGTAAATAATGAGGTAGGGTTGCTTTTAATTATTACTTACTGTTGTAACTGTTCTTTGCATAGTGCCTGTTTATTCATATAATGCTGATGTGCTTTTTCTTGCTCACTGAGAATGTATTCTTTAAATYGACGTTGCTCTTCTTCATAGTCCTTCTTTTTGCTATCAACTAATCTTGACTTCAGAAATTCAACTTGAGCATCTCTTTCTTTTAGGACCTTAGTAAGTAGAAGTGCACTCTGCAAGAGAACATTAAAGTCATTTTTATGTTTAGAAGTCTTTAGAGATATTCAGTACAATTTCAATGTAAAATATATAAGTTGTCAACAAACATGGAACTGTCTCATTCTGTCGTCCTGATAACATAGGTAGGTTTTTGCACGATCAATAACCTCCTTCCGTTTTGCTGCTTGGAACTTTGCTTCTTCCAAATCAAGTAACTTTCTTTCTTCCTCTTCCTTTTCTTCACGTAATTTTTTGGCTTGAAGTTTCTCTTTTATCAGGTTCTACAGTGCAGACAAAATTAAAAATCACACTTAAATTTTGGATTGGTTTTTTACTTTGCATTTTAGCTTTAAGTAAAAAAATACAAATGTTTAAGTTAGATGTTAAAGATAGTTAAATAGCATTTAGCTGAAATACACATTCAAAAGCAAATGTTAAACAAAGGGAGTATAGCTAGAAATGTTACTGTGTGTGATTTTGTATACACAAAAGCAACTTGTTTACTAATGTATCTTGTACTTACCAGAGTCGCATTGCGTGGGTCTTCTTTTCCAGCAGCTTTGGAGTCCAAGTCCACTTCTTCCTGTTCTTTTTTCTCTTCTTCCTGTTCTTTTTTCTCATCGATGTGTGGTGCTTCTCTAATGCTGCCCTGAATCCTTTCCCATTGTGCTTTTGGCAATACAACAACCTGACGAAGATCTCTTTCTTTTTGAAGGAAATACTCATCTAGAACATTCTTTTCTTTCCAATGAAGTGCTGTGCAGAGGGAAGATAAAATATGAAGGTTGCTTAACCAGAAAATCCAATAATCAAATGTGTATCRGAATTTGAATGCTGGCATGGTAATAACACTAAGGTATCCTTAGTGTTACTTAGTCCCCCATCCCGAAACCCAGAGCTAAGACAGGGTATCTGTATCTGTAGTCTGCCTACGAGCAGTGCGTGTACTTGGACGGGCACTGACTGCCTGGACTGTTTGTACATGCCCTTGCCTGTTTGTGTGTATGTGTGGGCTTGGCTTGTAGTAACACATTTCCCAGGCTGTACTTGGGCATGATTCTTAGAACAGCAGGGAGCAGAGACCATTCCCAATATGAAAAGAGGAATATTGGTAAAGCCATTCTGCTGGCTGGATGAGGCAGCAGTTTGAGCACAGACTGYGCCCTACTTCCATGTCCTGCATACTCATCATATTTACTGAAATAGTTCTGTTGTAGATCAGTTTTTGATTTGTTGGCAAGACTAAGATTTCTTTGTTGCATTAGGCTCACATACACGCGTGAAGGCATAAATGCAGCTTTTCTAGTTGATGCCTAGGTTTTGTGAAACGCTCTTTAGAGTGTCACCACMCGTTTTGCAGGGAGTGGCACTCTGTACAGGCTGGTGTTCTGTAGAAATTGTGTGATTTGCAGCAGACTGACAGGCCATGTCTGAAAGGTAAGGAGGCTTTCTCTTAGAGTGACACCGGTGTCAAACTCTGTTTTCCAGATGCGGTTGCTGATCAGTCTCCCGACAGGGATGGGACCTGATCCTCTCCCTCTGTCCTAGGTGAAGACAGCCTCAGCAGAAGTAAAGGCGCACTGATGCGCCCTGCAGGCAGGACTCTGCCAGCCCCTCGTTCTTCCCCAGCCGCTGCCCCTGGAGGTTACTGGACCCGCGCTGCGTTCAGGTCAGTTCTCTCCACTGCGTTCCTAGGGAGGAACAGCCCCTCTTGCCGTCTGCAGCCGGGGGAGCTTTGGGGAGAGTCACGCTGAGCACCCCTACAGTCTCCCGGAGCCGTGCGGCCGCGGGCTCTCCACTGCCCTCCCGCCGGGTCCCGCTGCCCGCTGGGCAGCCGCACTCACGGGCGCCGCGCCGCTGCCGCCGCCCCGCCGCTGCTGCCGCCATCTTCCCGGGCCGCGGCGCCGTTGCCGGGCGACCGGCGGCGCGCGGTCACGTGACGGGGGCGGGGCCTCTTCCCCTCACGGGGCGGGCCGCGGCGCCGGGTGCTGTTCCAGCGGCTGCGGCCCCGGCGGGGCTGCTCTGCTGAGTGCGGGGCCCGGGGCAGGGCTGACCCGCCCGGGAGGGGCCGGCAGGTTCCGCTCCACTAACGGCTGCATTTCGTTTCGTTGGCTGCCTTGATTTAGCGCGGCCTCGTTGAAGGCTCGAACCGATTCCGTCTGTTCGAACAGACGGTGATCGTTTCCTTTTGAAACACTTAYTTGAGGCGTTTTGCCAGGAAAATCCCTGTTCGGTTGCATTGGCGAATGCTGATGGAGAAATTAGTGTCTGCTCAAACTGATGGTATGTGAATACAGGAAGATTGGTGCTGTGTTAGCAAGTACGAGTAAGCATGAGTTAGATACTGTCACAGTTACTATTTTAAACAGAAGTTGGACACTGAACTTTGGCATTTACAAATTGCATTTTTAGCTACAGCACAACTTCCCATCACGGTAGTGGCCATAAATAGTTTATTTTGTTCCAATATTTTCTTCCAGAATTTTTCTCTTCTGAGGACAAGGTCAGGGTAGAAATATAGAACTTCAGTTTATATAAATAATTTTCTTATTTGTTTGTTTTGGAAACTATTTTCTCACAGCTATGAAATTTCTGTTGGTTTTTGATTTTGACCATACAATCATAGATGAAAATAGTGACACCTGGATTGTGAAATGTGCTCCTGAAAGAAAACTTCCTAATGGATTAAGAAACTCTTACCAGCCGGGACATTGGACAGAATATATGGGCAGAGTCTTTGTCTACTTGGGAGACAATGGTGTCAAAGAAGATGAGATGAAAAGAACTATGACAACAATTCCTTTCACTGCAGGAATGATAGATCTTCTGGGATTTATTGGCGAGAACAAGGAGTTGTTTGATTGTATAATTGTTTCAGATTCTAATACAGTATTTATTGACTGGATTTTGAAAGCTGCTGACTTCCATAAAGTGTTTGATGAAGTGTTTACAAACCCTGCAGCATTCAGCAGTACTGGCTATCTTACTGTACAGCACTTCCATGCTCATCATTGCGCAAAGTGCCCTAAAAACCTTTGCAAAACGAAAGTTTTAAAAGAATTTCTAGATAAACAGTTGGAGAGAGGAGTGAGTTATACGCAAATTATATATATAGGTGATGGTGGGAATGAYTTATGTCCAGTAATGTTTTTGAAGAAGAATGATATTGCTATGCCCAGGCAGGGGTATACCTTGGAGAAAAGGATTTCTCAACTGGCCCAAAGTCTCAGTCCTGTACAGTGTTCTGTTCTGGTTTGGTCATCTGCAGTCGACATTATGTCTTACCTGAAATTACTTATAAAGAARTGATTCAAATGATAAAAGGAAACTGATGCAGTGACATTTTAACTTATTGGGAGAGGAAAACTACATGTGCATAGAAGCTCAAAATTGTATAATTGGTCTATTATCTGAAATTATGGGGCTTTTAACCACAATATAAAACTGTTTATGTTCAATCCTGGTGATAATGGGCAAGTGCAGTAAAAAAGGCCTTCTAACACAGTACAGATTCCAATATAAGTGGAGAAGGGGTGTTGGGACAGGACTTGTCATTTGTTTTTGACTATTCCCTCCCCTCCAATCCTTCACAAGTATATAGCTGATATATACTTGCAATCCCACACACTTAGGGGAAGGAGTAGGACTCCTGTTCAAAAGAATGAAATTCTTTATTAGAAAACATTAGGTGCCAGGAGCATGGTTCTAGAGCTGTTGGCTTTTATASTTCTCTGATCTCATGGCAAATTATTTTCTTGTAATCCTGTTTAATCCAAAGATGCATTTATATTTTCAATTGATTATTTTACYAAACAAAATTACTTTTCAATACTTTGTATTATCTTGTATTGTAAAGACAATAAAAGTTGCTGTCACTGACAAATGCAACACAACTAATTTGTGTCATGTATTCTGCTGGTCTGTGTTTCATCAGGCCTGGAGAGAGTAGACACAAGTGTAGGTGTCAGCCTTTGGCTGGTCAGACCCCTTCTCTTCTGGAAAGCTGTAAGGATGAAAAATCTTTCTCCCATTCTAACTACTGTCCTGACAGTGTCCTGCTGCCACTCTGTACAGAGCTGGCACTGCTTAGATCTTCCATGCTGGCAGCTCTGAGTCAGCCAGATGCCTTTTTTCCTCCTTGGTTGCTGCTGCAGTGCACAGGCTTACAGAATGGTCCCTACATATACATGTATACACTGATTTTGCCTATTCATTCTCATATCTATAGCATAATCTCTTACAATCTGGAAGGAAGCATCTATGTCCATTTTATCTTTTAAACAGATTGTTCTGTCTAAGTAGTTCTAAAGAATTGTTTGTGACCATGCAGTCTTTCTCTTTACCAGACAGTGAGATGAGCCCCAAGTGTTGGTGCATACAAARGTACTAAAAGTAAGTCTCATTAAAGTTAAATAATGTGTTTTCCTGCCAAATGTTTTTATTCTTATATCTCAGAAAAGGTTCAAAATGCTGATGTAGTCTGCTATTAAACTGAGGTCATATTTAGCTTAAGTGCTTTAATAACTGAGAGATTAGGCCAACTTTTACAGTACCTCAGTTGCAGATGTCTGAGGAGTAGCTCAGCAGCCTGCAGTTGCTGTATCTGTCTTCTTTTGGTTCTTTTCTGCAATGTTATTCTCATTTTCTCATCAACATTTCATGTTGTCACTACCTTCTTTTTCCTTAATTGAAGATTTTTGAGTGTTCTTATCTGTTTTCAGGCTGCTGGTTTACATAAACTTCCCTTGTGCACTTCTTTCCTTGCCTCACTTATTTTACTGTATTGTAGAAGGTTGCTTTGAACACTCTGTTACCTAAGATGTCCAAAATAATATACTTCAGTTCTCAGGAGCCTGGCTTTAGTGATGGATATTTGGTAAGTGTCTGAGATGTTCATATTTGGCATCTTGGCCTATCGTTTTACTCAAGGGCACAAAGACATCTAAGGACTGGTGGGTCTCAGGCTGTGGCAGGTTTAAGTTTTCTGGTTTACAGGTCATACAAAAGACTGGTAATTCTTTTGTATGTTGCAATGATAATTCTTTTGGCTGTTGCAAAAGGCAATTTCATATATTACTTGGGGTTTTAAGTTGCTGCCATTGTTTGACCCCAGCTGGCAAATAAGTAGAGCAGCTTGTGCACTCCAATCCCTCACTGAGTGAGGAGGAGAATTGGGGAAAAAATTAAACCCCATGAGTTGAGATGAGAACAATTTAATAATTGAAACAAAATAAAATATAGTAGTACTGAGTTACAATAATTGTAATGAAAAGGAGAGAGAAAGGAATGAAGTCCAGGAGAAACAAGTGTTGTATAATACACTGCTCCCCTCCCTGTGATGGATGCCCAGCCCASCCCCGAGCAGTGATGGGCCCCTCCCAGCTGACTCCCCCAGTTTCTCTGCCRGGTGTGCCCTCCATGCTGAGGAATATCCCTTTGGCCTGGCCAGGTCAGCTCTCGTAGCCATGCTCCCCCCAGCTCCTGGTGCAGCTTCTCACTGACAGAGCATGGGAAACTGAAAAGTCCTTGACTATGGGTAAGCACCACTTAGCAACAACCAAAACAACAGCRTGTTATCAACATGATTCCCATGGTAAATCCAAAACAGCACTAACCAGCAACTAAGAAGGAAATTAACTCTATCCCAGCCAAAACCAGGATAGTTGTGTGTTTCCTTAATTCTAGATGTGCTGCTGAATGTTCCAGATTCTGTGCTGGTCTCGTCTGTCTTCTTCAGAACTTAGTTATGGAATAGCTTGCTTTCAGTTTGTCCACAGATCTTGGTTAAACCTTGCTTAAAAACAAACAAAAAATAGTATATCAATGATTACTCAGCTTTTTCTTCCACTTACACTAACTATTATTGTTTTAGCCTTAAGGGACCTACCTTGTAATTTGCTGTGAGAGTGAGATATTGGATGAGAAATTGTTCTTCATGCTCAAAAAAGGATTTTTCTGTGGCTTTAATCAAAGTGCTGAAGCAGGAGTTGAGAGTAGATTAAGCAGAGTACTTGAAATATTAGCAATTATGTTCTAATCACTTTAAGTAGGGGATAGAGCTGATGATATTTGCCAGACAAAGTGCATGTTGGAGACAGAAGAAATTTTTCAATTCCAGTAGGCAGACCATTAAGCTATTAATCAGGTCTTGTTTGGGTTTTTTTCCCCCACTTAATAAAAGTGAGGACTTTTTTGAAGCACCACAATTACCAAAGTTTTCCACATTTGGTTACAATGGAGGGGAGATGAGTATCTCCAAAGAGTGAAGCTGGTTGAAGCTGGTAGCGCAGCCAAAAGAAAGGGAAAAGCTCTTTGAAGGGGGATGCATGTTCAGTACTAAGTGTTGCTGACCTCCTGACTTGCTCTCTGGGAGGGAGATGACTTAGGGGAAAATGTTATGAAAAAAAATGCCTAACAAAAGTCATATCTGTATGGGAAAGGTTCTGTATGGTAGCAGGTGTGCTGTCATACACCATGACTGTGCGAGTACTTAGCCTTAGTATTGTGTGCTAGTGCAATAGCCAGGACTTCAAAGAAGTTCCTGCTTGTCCAAAGGAAGCTGATGAAATGGAAAATGCAACCAAAACAAAGCTGTTGGCATGGGGATGTATAAAGACTTAGGGCTGCACAAGAGAAYTTTCTGCCTAAAGAAATGGATAATGTAGCTGAGGGACAGGCCGATGTGAGACAGCAGGGCTGTTATAATTACTGGGTTACACTACAGACTCCAGTTCTCTGGGCTAACAATGCATCCAGAGGGGTTGAAAAAAGGAAGGCACAGCTGTGTGTAGGTGAGGGGAAATTTTGGTTTTGTGGGGTTTTTTTGTTTGTTTGGATCAYTTTGTCTCATGTTACTGTGTAAAGGCCAAGGGACCCTTTGAATCYTGGAGCAGGGTTGGCATGGGAGGGAGGATGGCAGAGGGGTACGACCAGMTACACTTTCCTGTTTGGATTTCCTTAGTTCATACTTCTGCTTTGTGGCAGAAATACCACCAGTAATTAAATGAAAAATATTATGCTTTTTCATCTGTGTTGAGTGGAAGCTATCAAAATTTCTCCTTTTGGCTATTGCTGGCACTTAGCTAATAACAATATTCGCCTCCTTTTGGTTGAAGAAATTACTGGCAGTTCTTTCAGTCTCCCTGCTCTGGGGAGAGCCTGGCTGTTGGATGCAAAGAATCTGAACCCTGCTGCAGATGGAGAGCCCACAGCTGCTTGAACCTGGAGGATGCTGTGTTTCAAATAAAGGCAATGTGTAGCTAGCAGGAAAAAAAAAAAAAAAAAAAAAACTTCTTAAATTGTGAAGCACGTTTTCAGGAGTTTTAAAAGCCAATATAGCCTTCTTCCTGAAAAATTTACTTATAGTTGCAATCTGTTTGTGGACATAATTTATTACTGTCCTTTGCACCCTGCAAGATTCAGGAGTTTGGGGAGAGCTGTGGCTGCTCCGTTTCGACTCCTGCTCTCCGGTAATGGGGGAGCCCTTTGGAGCTTGCTGCTCTTCCCAGTATCGCTCCTCCAAGCGCCCTGGGAGCGCGGGGCGCCCTGCGAGCGGCGGCTTTAGGTCGCTGACAGCGGCGGCCGAGGCCCCTCGCTTTGTTGTGTGGCTGAGTGACACCGAGCTGGTGACGCTCCCCAGGCATCTTGCTCCTGTCCCTAACACGGCCGGGCCTTCTGTCACCACCGCAGAGAGCCTTTAACCCCTGCCCCGGGCTAGAGAGCGCCGGGACGGCGGCAGCAGCGGCTCGGGCCGGACCTTTCCGAGGCGAGTGGGCGAGCGGGGGCCGGGCTGGGCGCCGGGGCCCGCCGGCCTGGCTGAGGGGTGCGCGGGGGGGCCGGCCGGGGCACCAAAATAGGAGCTGTGGCTGCGGCCCCGCTGCTCCCTCCGGCAGCGGCTCTTCCAAAGACGGTCAGGGGCCGCCGCGGGCTGGRAGCCCCCGTAAGCGCCGTGCCGGGCGGGTCCGCAGCCGGAGGGCGGCCGGGCTGCGCGGACAAAGCGGCGGGAGCTGCGGGCGCGGCGATGGCCGCGGCCGGGCAGGAGGAGTACGCGTACCTCTACAAGGACTCCGCGCACCCCGCCGGCTTCTTGGAGGCGTTCCGGACGTTTTACCTGGACGGGCTGTTTACCGACATCACCCTGCAGTGCGCCTCGGGGGTCATCTTCCACTGCCACAGAGCTGCCCTGGCAGCCTGCAGCAGTTATTTTAAAGCCATGTTCACAGCCGATATGAAAGAAAAATCCAAAAACCAGATCAGCCTTCCCGGGCTCAGCCATGCAGTACTGGAAGCTCTCGTGAATTATGCATACACATCACAGATCCAGATAACAAAGAGAAATGTCCAAAGCCTACTCCAGGCTGCGGACCTGCTCCAGTTCGTGTCAGTAAAGAAAGCCTGTGAGCAGTTTCTGGTAAGGCACTTAGATACGGACAATTGCATTGGGATGCACTCCTTTGCTGAATACCATGATTGCTCGGAGCTGGAGAAAGAGTCCAGAAGGATATTGTTATGGCAGTTTGAAGAAGTGTGGAAGCAGGAAGAGTTCCTGGACATTGGCAAGGAGAAGCTCTCTTATATTCTCTCCAGGGAGAATCTCAATGTTCAGAAAGAAGAGGCAGCCATTGAAGCTGTCATTAAGTGGGTGACACACAACGTGGAAGGAAGAATTGAAGACATCTGTGAAGTGCTGAGCTGCATCAAATTAGACTTAGATAATGTGTATTTAAGGTCAGCTTTAAGCCTGCAAAAAAAATGCCGACTCAATGACAGTAAGATAAGGTCACTCATATATAATGCCCTGAACCTCAATCCCAAAGGTCTTTCCAGAAGATCCACAGCAGCCATGTATGTAATTGGAGGATATTATTGGCATCCCTTATCAGAAGTGCATGTTTGGGA
This sequence comes from Cardinalis cardinalis, assembly GCA_014549065.1. Lineage (NCBI taxonomy): Eukaryota > Metazoa > Chordata > Aves > Passeriformes > Cardinalidae > Cardinalis > Cardinalis cardinalis. Next base: position 5,438,167 of record JACDOX010000003.1, read on the forward strand.
TCCTTTAACTGATGCCTGGGTCCAGGGAACAGAGATGCCAGATCACACCAGAGAGAGCTATGGGGTCACTAGTTTGGGACCAGACATATATGTGACAGGAGGTTACAGAACAGAGAGCATTGAAGCTCTTGATACCGTGTGGGTATATAACAGTGAGAGAGATGAGTGGACAGAAGGCTGCCCCATGCTCGATGCAAGGTATTACCACTGTGCCGTGTCCCTGAGTGGCTGCGTTTATGCATTGGGAGGGTACCGAAAGGGAGCTCCAGTCCAAGAAGCGGAGTTTTATGATCCTTTAATACAGAAATGGCTTCCCATTGCAAACATGATCAAAGGTAGGTAAACTTTTGTATGCTGTCTGCCTCCAATGTCAATTCTTTTGTATTTGCCATTTTTAAGTGCCATGGAAACATTGAGGATTTGATCCAAATTCTAGAGAAATCCATGGGAATTTTCTGTTAATGTTGGTGGGCTTTGGTTCAGGTCCTAACTAGCCAAATAACCACAACTATCCAAATGCTGTGCTGGGCTGTGCCATAGAACAGCRGGTAGAAAAGAGAAAAGTAAGTGGTAGTCTCAGTTTAATTTTGCCTTCTTTCATGAGTAAAATTTCTGTTCAAATTAGAAAGAAATAAGAAAACTACCCAGGATAAGGGTCCAATGTTGTGGTATGATTTCAGGGTTTACCTCAGAAACCCAGCTCGTCCATTCAGTACACAATCAAAAAGCAAGTTCCAATAAAGGGACTGTATTATTTTTATATACAATTTTCTGTGCAGTCATTTATAAAGGTGTCATAATTTAAAATTTCTTGCATGGAGTTCCCTCCTATTTTTGTGTCTATCCTCTGTTCAGGATCCTTTGTTTAATCTTTAGTACAAGGATAATGAAAAGCACTAATACCTGTTTCTAGCAGCCAAAGTAGTGATCTACTAAAAATGTATGAATCACAGCCTAACCAAAGGGTATTGACTCTGAGATAAGCTCTGTTGGTCTGAGCCTGGTGCTAAATAATGCCAGGGTCACTTGTTTGATCCCTGTATGTGCCATTCACTTAAGAGTTGGATTTTATGATCTTTCTGGGTCCCTTCCAACTCAGACTATTCTGTGATTATTTTGTAACAGCAACAATACRACAGTTATACATTTTATCATACATTTTTATAAATGAATGCAAATATTTATAATTAGTTATAAAAATYTACTGTAAGTTAATGCAACATAATATTTTTCTATGTACAAGAGAATTTTTGGATGTATATGTAAAAGAAAAAAAGCAGGCCTTTACAACTTTCTCCATTGTTTGTATGTTTTCCTCAGACATTGCTACTATTTTCTTTTTATTTCATTTGAAAGTAGAAATGCTAGGCTAATCCTMTGAGTTACATATTCTATGAAGTTGTTTTGCCAGTTTTTATAAGTGTGAAACTAAGATGCTCAGACCCCCCTTTGCTTTATTTCATTTTGTTGTCCTAGAGACAGTGTTAGAATGGCTTCATTCTGTTTGTGTCTGTGTATATACAATAGCTTAATTAGTAATACCACGAGAATGACCAAAAGTATCAGAAAAGATACCCCAAGACACTGAAGAATCTCTACTCCCATTGTCTTTGCTCTTGCCATCTAAGTGATTTTTTAACAACTCTAACTTAGTGAAACAGTGAAACTAATTGCCTATTCCAAAATCAGTGAGACAATGTGACTTGACTTACTGTCTAAAAATCCTGTGAACTATTGGGTGGCTGTATTATGTGCAATACATATTGGTTACTGCAGTTTTATTTAGTCATTCTTGACTTTTGCTGATATCTTGATAAATCTGTTTTATTCACATTCAGTTAAATACTTGCAAGCATATAGTGTTAATAAATATTAACAAATCATTTGAAATGGAGTTATGGATGGAAGAGGCCATGGTTATTGCGTGCAGTCTGAATGCATGTTTGACTTTCACACTGTGAACAGGAGTTGGAAATGCCACTGCCTGTGTCCTGCATGAAGTCATCTATGTCGCTGGAGGTCACTATGGGTACAGGGGAAGCTGCACCTACGATAAAATCCAGAGATACCATTCAGGTAGCAATGAGTGGAGTATAGTCACCACAAGTCCACATCCAGGTAAATGATTTCTCTAGCAAATATAGAGCTTGATTTGATTACTTGTACCTGGGAGTCTTTAAGCCCATTAGGGGTTTTTGGCATATGTCGCAGACATCTTTTTATTAAAAGTCCTTTTTTAGGATTTTTCCTTCTGAGAAGCGGAGAGGCCTCAGAAACAAAATGTAAACAATGGTTATCTGCTGCTGTAGAATGCAACAGGTGGATCCATGATTAGTCTCATGTAGATGTTTAGAATTAGTGACCAGTCACAGCAGAGCTGGCTCTCTCTGTCTGAGACACAGACCTTTGTTTTCATTCCTTTCTATTCTTACCTTAACTAGCCTTCTGAGCTGGAACTTCTATTCTTCTTAGTATAGTTAKAATGTAATATGTGTATCATAAAATAATAAATCAAGCCTTCTGAACATAGAGTCATCATTCTCGTCTCTTCCCTCACCTGAAAACTCCTGTGAACACCGTCACAGGCATATTCCTAATTAAAAAAAGAAAAGCCTGTAGGGCAGCAAGGGCTGTTTCCAAACTCTGAAAGTGGAAAGGAAGACCTTCTTCAAGTATCTGTTCTATAGAAATCACTATATAAGTACTGAATTAAGGAATGTCCACATTCTATTAGATAATGTAACTTTCTGTAAAACCTATCTATTCATTGACATTTGGCAAAAACTATTTGTATTAATTTTAAAAGGGTTTTCTCTATGTTCTACATCTGGTAACTAAGATTTTAAAGCAATTGTCACTGAGTACTGGTGCTGTAGTGTAGCAGAAAATCCTGAGGTGTCTCCTAAGCTCAATGAGGACATTCAGCTGCCCTCAGTGGTGCCCAATGTTTGTCATGTACTTGCAGTTTAAGTTAATGTTATCATGCTGAGTTGTACTGTATTCTTTTCTTTCCGAAGAATATGGATTGTGTTCAATTACGTTACAAAACAAGATCTATTTTGTGGGTGGACAGACCACGATCACTGACTGCTATGACCCAGAGCAAAATGAGTGGAAGCAGATGGCTCACATGATGGAGAGAAGGATGGAGTGCGGCACGGTGGTCATGAACGGATGCATCTATGTAACAGGAGGATATTCCTATTCAAAAGGAACATACCTGCAGAGCATTGAGAAGTATGACCCTGAACTGAACAAATGGGAAGCAGTAGGTAATCTTCCCAGTGCTATGCGGTCACATGGCTGTGTCTGTGTGTATAATGTGTAAGCATTGCATTTGCATCTTGCTGTTACAGAAAACAGCAGATGCAGTATTTATAACAGTACTGATTMCCTCATGAGGGGTTGTCTAATACAATCACTTAGTGCACATTGTTAATAACTAGATATAATTTGTTCTCATTTTAAACAGCTCAGAAACATAAATGTCGTAACAAGATTTCCATATATTTTTCAGTCCAAACATTCTTTGTCATGGAAGTTCTCAAATTGGTCTAATACTTTGTACAGCAACATAGGAACTACTGTGAAAAATGCATTTGTTTTTGTTAATCACTGGATGAAACTATGACTTGGTGCTAAGACGAGTAAAGCCAAACAAAATATAGTTCTAAGGACTACTGGCCTTAAGATGAAATCTTTTTATTCAGAAGGTAGCTGTAGAAATGCACCATTGACACAAGCTAAGTGTATGGTATATGCAGAGCAGTATCACTGGATACTGCAGAGCAGTATCAGATTCAGAAATGGGCATTTACAGGATGCCTCTAACTACCTTCAAGTGCCAAAGCAAAGAAGAGCTTAGGCTAGGAATGAGGGAAGAAATGTTGCTAGTAGCCCCAGAGCACGGGACAAAAACATGCACTAGTTTTCCTGAAGGAGAAGTAAAAGAGCATTTCTCTTTGCCATTCTCACACTCTCTTCGACATTGCCAATGAGAAATGAAACAAGACTCTGCAAGGCTTTGCAACGGGATCTTTGGCTGATGCACAGGTATTTGTAGTTTGGGTGTTTTTGGGAGGGAGGGCTGTTCAGAGAAAAGCCTTAATGTGTTAACTCTTTTTTAATATCAATTCAAGATGTGTGCCTGTGTGGAATGGAAGGAGGAAATGAGAGAGACTGGAAAATTAACATCCACCTGAGATTCAAACTTCTCTATTTTGTTTAATGCCATTTGATCTTTCCTAAACTGTGACTTGAACAAAGGTAACAACTAAAGAAACTTGTCAAAGTATGTTATGCATGAAGAAAAAACATGATCTATAGGATTGATTTATTTATTATTTCTCTCAATACTTAATATGAGATCTTCAAATTCTGTGTAGAAAGTGGATTTTTGTAAAGTGATTTACAGACAAACAGATGACACTCTGTGGCCTGACAGTGGTGATCCAAATGAAGAAATGCTTTGGGGAACAGAGAAGGCTCTTTTAGCTCTGATCCCCCAGTCCAGTTTATAAAATGACTGCAGAAAGAGCTGTTAGACATTGGTGTGAGAGGCAGGGCCAGCACAGGGCTGCTGTAGGGTGTGGTGGGAACTTCCCACACCAGCACTGCCATCTAAAAAGAAATTTAGGTTTTATTGGATTTCTCACATACAAATAAAGGACTTTTCCAAGCAGTAAGCTCTGAGTTGATAATATTTCTTTGCTTGATCATAGGCATTATCAGCTTTTTAAAAATTCTTTTGCATTTTTATGCTATTTCTGACTTGCATTTGACTGCTGGTAGCAGGTGGCACTCAGTCCTGGCTTTGATATGAAGTTCTGTGGTGTATGTGTACAGTTCTTTTTCGATATTTTCATATGTTGCCTCACTATGTCAGAAGCTTGTGTGTGTGTTCAGTGTTTTGCTTTGTTACCCATCTCACTGAGATCTATTTAGGGATCCCACATAACTTGTTTAAAGACTCTAAAGAGGGGTGGAGAATTGAACTCTGAGGCTGTTTGAAATGCGTGGGCCAAGCAGGTGAGCAAGAGATAAAATGAATTTGTTTCTCCTGGAAATCTCCACAGCTGACAATTGCTCAAGGGCAGGTGGAGATTGAAAGGACAACATCACAAGAATATGAAGGTGATCTTTGTGTTGAATGAAACCACATTGAACTCAATGTGTTTATGTAATTTTTCAGTGCAAATTATGAACCCATGAGGCTTCATGTTTGTTGAAAAACGCAAGCATAGAACAGCTGCTTGTGGCCTTGAGGTTCATTCTGTTCTGTATCCTGTCACCAACAGTCGTGAGTCAGTGAAAGCATCTAAGAACAAGGTGAGGGCTAACAAAACCAAACCGCTCAGCATCCACTTGCCAACTGCTTGCAAACCATGTGCATGATGTTGGTGAAATACAGTGCTGGGGATTCCAGGGCTGGGGCACAGGCACAGGAAGCTGGACTCTGCTTTGTGCCCCTGGACAACCTGCAGGCAAGCAAATGCTGCCTTTCGGCCTCAGTGTTAAGTGCAAAGTTGGAAAAAAGCCTTTTGTTCTCCCCTGTCAGAAAAGAGTTTGTTGGTCTGGCATAAGTAAAAGTCAAAGAAATTGCTGCTTAGTACTTCAGTTGAATCCTCATTTCTCAGGGAAATTTTCAATGCAGTAGAATAAATGGAGAGAAGGATAAGTTCAGACTAATTGTTACATTTCAACTGGTGCTATTTCCCACAATAACCTACAATGCCCTTTTAAGTTAACTCATGTAGCACATCCCAAGAAGATGTGTTGCAATCAGGTCTGGGGCACAGGCAGGAACATGAACTCAGCAGGAGGAATAGGATTCTGACCCCTGGTCAGCAGCCTGCAAGGAATCTCTTAGCCATCTGTGTAGTATGTTTTTAAAAACAGTTGAATGTAAACGCTGAATTATTGTGCTATTGGACCTGTACTGTGGTAGACATTGTTTTACTGTTTCACCTATAAACTAGAAAATTAAGTAATGTGGAAGTCAAATCAATTGTCAATACTATTGCTTAAAATTTTCACTTCTGCGATTCCCGTTTGTAGCACTATAGATGCCCACAGTACATCTGTAGTGTTTAAGTGAATGTTTGCAATACCTATTAAATGTGAATATACCACAACTGTACAAATTCAAGTTGTCAGTGTTTGTTCCCAGCGCGCAGAAGCGGTGACAGAAAGGGTGAACGGGCGAGCACAACCCCCGCGCGGCCGGCCCTCACAGACGCGCGCGCTGCCGCCGCGGGGCGRGGCCTCGCTCTGGCCCCTCCCCCTCCCCGGAAATGGCGTGCGCGTGAGGGGCGGGCGGGCCGCGGGGGCTGCTGGGCTGCGCGGCGCCGACTCGCGGTCTCTGGGGCGGCGGAGCGGGGCCCGAGCGCGCAGGTTCGTGTGGGGCCGCTCCCGGGCGGCGCCGCTGCTCGGCCGTGCTCCGCCGGGTCCGATCCTGGTCCTGCCGAGGAGCGCTGGGCCGTGCCGGGGCAGGGCTGGCGGCGGGGCCCGGCGGCSGGGCCGGGAGAGAGGGAGGGAGGCAGGGAGGGTTCCCGGAGCAGGGGAGCACGTGCCGTCCCTGCCCGGCGGAGGCGCGGAGCGGGCCCGGCCGTGCCGCTGCCGCCGCGGTCGCTTGCCGGCAGCAGCGCTTCCCGCGGCGCTCGGTGCGCGCTGCGGGGCCCGGCCTCTGCCGGGGAAGCGGAGCCGGCGGCAGCGCTCCCGCTGCGGGGAGCCGGGCCCGGCCTGAGGGCAGCGCTCCTGCCGGGCAGAGGTGTCYGCTGGGCGGGAGGCTGGGCCACGGCGGCTGTGTGTTGCCGCTGCAGGCATGTAAAGGTGTCAACAGCAAACTCATGCTCTCCTGGCACAGTTCAGGGATTACTCAAAGAATTCTACGAATTTTTTTCTTACGTTGCGCTGATTATACTAAAAAAACCCCAAAAACTACTGTTAAAGTTAACATCTGTGAAAATGTGTGGCTGTAATTAATCCTTACCCTTAAATAAAAACCACGCTCAGACCTCTTATGCAGGGGTTCCTGAAGGAGGCACAATATATGTAACAGATCCATGTTACCTTATCGGGAAAGCTTTCTTTTTTAAAAAAGCTTTTCACTCTATTACAGTAACGGTAGAATAATCAGCTTGCAACTGAACTTTGTCTTGAGCTAGAAACTAAATGTCTGGTAAGAGGAAAATCTACTTGAGAGTTCTTGTGGGATGATCTAGTTAATACAGTGTGGGATCTAATTGTTCTAGTTATGGGGGTTGACTGTAATTGTTTATAATTTAAACCTAATGATTACTTGCTTTATTTTAACCTGTTTTTTTATGTTTCATGTGGTACTGATAGAGACTTTTGGCATATCAAAGGAACAAGTCAGTATAGTTCATTAAGAAAGCCCTTAAAAGTCTTTTGTAGGATTTTGCATGCAGTTCAGACTGTGATTGCTGTTCATTGGAGCTTTTTATCAGTCTTCACTGCTGCACAGCAACTGAAAACTATTGATCTGGAAGTTGTCTAGTGCCAAATGACTGAGCTAGAGAGTCTGAAGTGAGCATGTGCATGTGCAAACCTAGAATTTCTCATAAATTAGAAGGCTGCTTCTGCTTTTGTTCTAAATAGGTTAGAGCTCAATCACAGAATTCCATGCATGGCAAGTTTGAGTCTTTCTTAGTCTTCCTTACTAAGACTGCTAAGTTTGTTACTTGCAGCTGAAAGGATGCTTTTTAAAAAAACTTTTCCATGTGTTAGACTTATTCTAAAGGACTTGTCCTAAGTCTTGTGTTGGATCATGCTTTTTGGTATTAACCTTGAAAACACTGCTAAGGAAGTAGACTATTTTTTTCTCTTCTTAACAGTGAAGCTGAGCCTTATGTGGAAATTGAGGTTTTGGTTTTGAGTATTTGGTACCTGGGCTGAGACAGACTGGGACAGCAGGCAGAGACTGCTCTGTAGGTTGCCATTAAATTAGATCAAATTTGGTGTGATATAAAATAGAACACAGATTTCTCTTACAAGGAGGGTGCTAAGACAGTACCAGCACCTGAATGGTGGTGAAGCATTTATCTCCTCTGGTCAGGGTGGCTCATGTGGGACATCTCTGAAATAACTGCAGCGCTCAGCTTGGGTGCTCTGGCCTGTAAAGTGCTTTTTTTATGGATCACACTAAGCATAGCTAGCAAGTAATGCTTGCAGAAATCATCCTTTAAAGAGTGTTACAGTGTACAGATGCAAGCACAGCACCTTTCAAGGCTGTAAGTGCTTAACAATTACAAGTAAGTTCCAAGGCTTGAATGTGCCTTTGAGATCAGGAAGAGGAAGAAATGGCAATACTGCAGACTGCAGTAGGCTGAACAGTTACTGGGGAATTAAACTACTAAAATAAGAAGATGAGGCTGCCAACAAGGCATTCTGATGAAGAACATAATTTCCTGTAACCAGGGTACTTCGGGGGAGTTTTTCCTGCTTCTGTGTTGCCAGTCATCTAGATGCTCTGAAGGATGTTACTGCCCTGCATGTAGCAGAAGAGCAGAAGGTGTATGGTCAAATCTGCCAATAAACCATGCWAGGCATGAGTGCAAAACCATCTTTGCCAGCAGCCTTTGTGACCGCAGATCTATGAACTGGGGTAATATGACCAATATGACCTCTTTATCTTCTGCAGCTGGATTTAAAAATGTGTTAGTGCGCAAAGGGAGAAAGAAGAAATCTCTGCTTCATAGTTCAAAACTGAATTCAAACTAATTTCTGACAGCTTCATAAAGCTATTTTTTTTTCTTAAGGATTAATCTTTGCACTCTATCCTTATCTTAAAAGCAGCTAGATAGAAAATGTTTGATCCCTGTTAATTTTCTGGCCAGTAGCTGCTTTCCTAGTGACTGCATCTGATGTACTGGGATTATACACTTGCTGCCAGTTAAGTAAAGTTACTTCCAAGTTAAAATGTCTTATGTTATAAAGATACTTGATTCACTATTCAAGCAGAACTGCAGTGAAGACACATTAGTAAAGGAGAGAACAAGACATCTTTAGGATGTGTCAGTAAATGCAGATATTTTCATTCCATCCTCCAGTAAGTTCTGTGAACTTTCCAAAGATTAATCAGGAGACAGGAACTTCAGAAACATTTTCTCATTATACGTATGTAGGAATTGAACATTTTTGTTATTGTTTTGCCTAGTGATGAGAGGTTGGATTTGACTTAAAAAACAAATGTTGTTGGCTCTCAGTTTTGTGGTTGTTGTGCTAAACTGAGGATCTATGCCTAGAAAAAGATAAATAACAAATAAGGCTGAGAAGTGCCAGCATTTCCAAAATTTTATCTTGACTGCTGAATGCCAAATGCTGCCCTAACAACCAAAGGGAGGGTATTTTTTTCCCCCCCAGTAGTTTCATAGTTCCCCCTTGGAGTTCTGCAGTCACATTGATAGTTGCCTCACAGACAGAAAAGTATGGCTAATGAACTTGTTACCTTATTTAGATGGGCTGCAGTGAAATGCAGTGCTACATGAATGTAAGTCTTTAGAAAATACTATTCAAAACTTAGTGCTTTTGCTCTGTATTCTCTTCAAAACAGCTGGTGAAAATGGCTGAAAATGGAAATGGTGAAAATATGTCTATCTTGGAGAGCAAAATCTGTCAGCAAATTGAGGTGAGTTCAGTTTATAGTTTGGGATCTGGACTGAGGTGTTTTGGGGGGCATTCATTGGCAGGGACTTGGCTAACTGGAAGCTAACTTTATTGGGAGTTAGACTCAAATCTTCAGCTCTTTAAAAAATGTCAGAAGTCTGTAACAGGTATTTAATACTTTAGAATAGTCATAATTGGAGTTTAAGTTGGAAGCTATGCTTGTCTAGAGTTGCTTGTAAGAACACCATTTCAAAACAGAAAAGGTTTCATTTGCTGGCATTTTAGGTGCTATAGCAAGTGAATCATTAAACAATTTACTACCATGTTTGCTGGGGTTATTCTACATTTGCAAATAGGAGGAGAGTGCATTTTAATTCTATGTGCCTCAATTTTTGTGGGGAAAAAATCCTCCTCCTCAGGAATCTCTGCTGGTCAAAATAGTAGCACATTGCATAACTTGCTATTATGATTTACTGCTTTGTAATTTATTGCTACAAATTACAACTAAACTTATATGCCTACTTTGGATTAACTCTTTGTCTCTCTAGAGGCTTGCAGGGTTACCCTACAACAAAAAACCTAAGCCCATTGCTTTAAATGGCATGTAGAACAAAACCACTTTCCTGAAGGACAAAAACATAGCTGCACGTGAATGCCCATTACCATATGGAGCCATTATTTATATATAGCRAACAAACAAAATGTGGAGATTGCTCAACCTCTATTTTTTTTTTGTTTATTATATATAAATAGTTGACAAAACTAGACTTTTGGTAACATGAGTTAGAGATGTACTAGAGGAAGAGGTAGTGTTGTAAAACTTGCACTGACTTTTCAAAGCACCACAATATTGGTGAAAATATTCCAGCTTACCTTATGGTTTCAAGTATTTGACCTTTGCTAGATGACTGCAGGGAAAGAATCTGATTAACTTGCCTGTCTTGAAGTGAATTGTCTTCYCATCCGGACAAGATCAAAATAAGAACATAATAATTAAAATTTAAAATGAAATAATGATTTCTTTATCTTACAGTGTTTGCTTGAATGAAACCTAGAAATTCTAGTCTGTGTCTATGATTTTTTCAGCGTGCAAATACCATATTCTTGCATACATATTCCTTAAATAAGGAGCATAACCTGGATCTGCTGGTGACAAATTCGACTTTTGACTCTGCTTAGCTTGATCAGGGTGATAAATGCTTATCATGTTAACAAAATAAGCTTTGCTCCTTTCCTAAACAAAATTGAAATCTATCTTTGCCTAATGAATTGCATTGGATGAAGCACTGTTTCAGTGTGGAGTTGGTTTGTTTGGGTTTTTGTGGGGTTGGTTTCTGGTGATTTTGTTTTTACAGCTTACACATTGCAGCTAAATTTGTAAAAAGTATCACATTAGAGCAGGAAGTAATAATTTCAGAACTCCCAATTATTCAGAGTAATTAATTAATTTTGGTATGTCTCAATCTTCTGCAGTAAGCTGTTAGATAAAAATGAGATTTTAAGACTGGAAATTTAAAGACGTATCTCTCTTTCCTCCCCTTCCCCCTTCCTTTTTGCAGTACTATTTTGGCAATCACAATCTACCAAGAGACAAGTTTCTAAAGGAACAGATCAAACTAGATGATGGCTGGGTACCTTTAGAAGTAATGATCAAATTCAACAGGTAAAGCAAAGTACAACTAACGTGGATAAAAGAATAACTTTCAGCTACCTATCTCTATTTGGGGCCAAGTGTTCCTGACATGCATTTACTTTTCCCATCTCTTTTTTAACATCTGGCTTCAGTTTTGCCTGTGTATTTGTAATAACCTCTGTCTGCTTACTCAATAGGTTAAGTCGCCTTTCAAAAGATTTTGGTGTTATTGTAGAAGCACTGAGAAAATCCAAGACTGGTTTAATGGAAATAAATGAAGACAAAACTAAAATCAGAAGATCTCCAAATAAACCCCTTCCTGAATTAAATGACCAGTATAAGGCTGCAATTAAAAACAGATCTGTATACGTTGTAAGTAAATTTTTCTTTACTTTGTGCTGTCCTGCATGACTTTAACTGATAACCATCTGAGATAAAGCTTGAATTAACTCGTACTATAGAGGTTATAATTTTTAAGAGTCACTTTGTGGCATATAATTAAAGCTCATTACTATCTTGCAGAAAGGCTTTCCACTAGATGCTACACTTGATGATATCAAAGAATGGCTTGAGGATAAAGGACCAGTTGAAAATATCCAAATGAGGAGAACATTGCAGAGAACGTTTAAGGTAATGATGAGCATTTAGCCCTGGGACAGGGATCCCTCCTGGATTCTGTTCAGTTACTCTTAATATCTCTTATCATTTAACAGGGCTCAATATTTGCAGTATTTGATAGTGTTGAATCTGCTAAGAAGTTCACAGAGATACCAAATCAAAAGTACAAAGACACAGAGCTGATAGTACTTTTCAAGTAAGTCCACTTAACTGATATATGAACTAACAGTGGTCAGGGGTGGATTTAACAAGAACCAGGCTTGGCCTGAGAAGTGAGTTTTTCATGACTTTTGGAGACTGAGACTTAGCATCTCAGCTTGGAAAAATAATTTCACCTGTTTCACATCTATTATAACAGAATATTTTAAATTAACCTATATTCTGTTGAAGGGAGGAGTATTGTACAAAGAAGAATGAAGAAAGGAAACAAAACAAAGTAGAAGCGAAAGCAAGAGCTAAACAGTGAGTCACTGCCAATCAAAGCGTGTGTCTTGCTTGCCTGACTATGCTTGAACTGATTCATAACTAATTTAACTTTTTTGCAGGGAAAAAGAAGAAAAGCAGAAACAAGCAGCAGATGCTGAAATGGTATGGGTTTCTTAAATCACCTACATTTTATAAAGCTAACATGGAATATTCTGTTTGAAATGTTGCTAAATAGAGCACGTTCTAGAAAGTCACTTCACCTTTTCCAACTAACTTTACAGTAAGAGTGTTTTGTCATGGTGTTTTAATATTATTTTCAATAGACTTATTTTTTTTAAAGGCTCATGTTCTGAATTTACATTATTAGACATGTTTGCCTGTTCAGAGTGTTCCTGAATGCACCACTGAGATGATGGTTGTTCTAAGGTATTTAAAGGATCCATTAAGGATTTCATCAGTATTATATAAATTTTCAACCTATCAGCCTTCAGAAAGCTGTTTTGTAGAATTGAAAGAGTGTAATTAATATGGGAAAAGAGTCCTAAGTTCCATATAAATGTATCACAGTAAGCAAAGAAAAAGGAGGGGACACACACTGTACAAGATTTGGACATCAGCAGTACTAGGTTATGTAGGGAAAATGCTTGAATTACTGTAACTTCAACTGTTTGTTTGTCACTAGTAAGTTTAATAGGATTGAGGGGGGAATATGGATATTCAAACTTGACTCTTCAATGATAATGTGGGGGTTTTTAATTGAATTTAGAAGTCTCTGGAAGAAAAGACAGGATGTCTTTTGAAGTTTTCTGGTGATCTAGATGACCAAACATGCAGAGAAGACCTCCATGAAGTATTTTCTTGTCACGGAGAAATCAAATGGATACACTTTGTCAGAGGTGCAAAGGAGGTCAGTAATCTTAGACAAGGACTTAAGATTTCGGAAGTGAAGTTTGAAAATGGATGATTAAATGTTCTTTTATGTTATTGAGTAAGTTACTGTCTTGTGAAATTGCGGAATATTTAGAGRATTAAATTTTTCCATTTTTTCAGAAGAACAGATAAAGGTTCCAGCCTTGTTAATTGATAAGGTCAAAACTAAGAATGTTCATTAGCACAGTTTGAGGGCTTTGCTTCAGTCTGGTCATGTTTTACAGTCGTACAAGAGTAATGAATTTGCTGAGGCACTCAACAGTATATATTGTTCATCATTCTAGCTGAATGTTTTTGCTGTAAGATTAAAATGCAAATGCCACTCTTCTTTTAAAGGGAATTATCCTATTTAAGGATATTGCCAAAGAAGCTCTGGAAAAAGCCAAAGCAGCACATAATGGAAACTTGCAGCTCCGGAACAAGGACGTTTCATGGGAAGTGCTAGAAGGAGATGCAGAGAAAGAAGCTCTGAAAAAAATCCTGGAGGATCAGCAGGAATTGCTGAAACAAAAAGCAAAAGGTTCTCCCTCCTCTTATGAATTTAAGCCTTTATAATGTCCTAGAATTGGCGGATGAAATTCACTCTTAAGTAGTCGATATGTACTACAGACCTTAACTGTAAAGCAGTCTCTGTAGCTGGCCACTTAAAAGAGACAAATGAAACAAAGTTCCTGATCTTATGTCTCCACAGGGCGCAAAATTAAAGGAAAAGGAAGAGGGGGAAAGATAACTCAGGGTGCACAAAAAGGAAAAATACAGTTTCAGGGCAAGAAAATAAAGTTTGAGAATGATGAAGAAGATGGTGAAAATGATGCTAAAACAGGTATGTCATTCTGTGCACTTGATGCAGCTTATTCAATACTTTTACAGAAAGTAGCTCCATGTACTTGTGTTTTACAATTGGCTCTGCTTTGTAGCATTTCTCCCCTCCTGACAGTATCTGCCTTAAGAGTCTTGTGCTCGACTCCTTCCACAACTGTCCAAAAAGCATATTAAGATAATTACTAAATAGATATTACTTATCTATATCGTAGTATATAGGTAAGGCTATACTGCATGGTTGTGTAAAACAACTGTGCATTGAAACATGGTGATTGTCAGTAGCATTACACAACAGGACAGACTCAGTCTCTCGAGTGGTGCTTTTTTTTTCCCCTTTAATAGTTTGGCCTGTCAGTATTTAGCTTGGAGCAGAGGAAGAGCTGGGTTTTAGTAAAGCAGGTCCTATATGCTCCTGTTCATTACATATAGACCTGCTTAACTAAAACCCAGTGAACCCTACTCCTGGTGGATTCTATTCTTTCATTTGCTTACCTGCCCTCCTGCTGTGGAGTTAGACAGGGGTGAAGCTCTTCAAGTGGGGCATTATAGAACATTTAAAAGCTTTAGTGACAGTAATAAGTAAACTCTCTAGTGTAGCTGTGGCTGTAGATAACTGGGACTCAAACTTACATGGTGGGAAGAGTTTGGGTTTTTTCAGATTTCAGGCAAAGCTTTCCTTTACTCTAAATGACTACATATTCACTCTTGCAGAACCAGCGAGTCCCAAGAAGAGACCACTAGAGGAAACAGAAAAGGAAGAACCTGCACCAAAACAACTGAAAACAGAAAATGGAGATGGCAATCAGTAATAGTCAAATAAAAGAATTTAAAAAAAATTAGTGGTTTTATTGTTCCATTTTCAATAGATTTTAAATACATGCCTCAGTTCAGGACTTTTTTGGCAGAAAATCGAATGAAATCCACTTCAATGTCAACCTACAATTAGAGAAAAGTTTCATTTTATTGGGTTACAGCTTTTTTTTTGTTTTAAGAAGCATGCTTACTGCTAACATAAAACCCTGGAAAACTTTTCTATTTATATTTTTGTTTATACTGTCACATCTTCTCAATTTTTCTGGCATCTCATTCAAATGTAAAAAGTTTTGGACTTTGTAATCTTGTGGTTATGTTTAATAGCAGCTGGCAATAAATTCAGAACTTAAAACTGCTTTTTACTGAAGCCTGGTTAATATAGTATGATGTTTCAACTGTGAAGTAGCAAAGATAAGGACAGACTTAAATAATTTTAAGTTCAAGTCACCAAGAGCATAGTCAGCAGCTGATTAAAGCTTCTGTTCTTTGCTGCTCAGCATACTCAACAGTGTTCCAACTATTGCTCACTCTCCTCTCTAATCTCCTCATGTTAAGGGATGGGGATACATGGCTTCCAGGCCAGCATTTAGTAGCAGGGAACTTGCTGTGGGCTTCAGTTGCCATACTGTAGTGTCTGGACTGTATCTTTTACCAGTGWGGATGAGTTCCTCCTGCTGGCCCCAGGCTGGCTCTGAGATAATGCTGCTGCTGTAACATCCTTGTTACTGTGGCCTTCAGCACTGCATCCACTCCAGTCTGAGCTGCAGAGAGGATTGAGCTAAGAGCTACTAGGAGTTGAGTCAAGGAGGCTGCCCTTAGCTTTATCGCATCTAATTGCAGTGCTGCTTTAATCTTGGTGTATAGCTTTGACTGGCATGATCATGATGCTTCTCCCTGTTCAGCTACAAAATGGAGTAACAGCAAGGATGTGACTGAATGCTGTGACCATTCTTCATCCAGTACATATGGCCCTAAAACTTAAATTTCATTAAGGAGAATTTATTTACCTCAGCATTTTCTCAGTTGTCTTAGGTTTTATACTTACTGATTTCTTCTTATGGAACTTGTATGATGCTGGTAAGTCAAACCTAAGTTCTGTGAACAGTACAAAGAATACATGTTAGACTAGGATGATAATCAGTCACTTAAGCCCTACAGCCATGTGCTTCTGTTTCTAATGTCTGCATCTGTTGTGGCCTATCATACCTGTTTGATCTCTGCACTGCATCATGACTAAACATTGAAGCTGTCCATATCAGACAGTTAAGTGGATGGCAGTTGTGTTTCAAGCACTTGTACAGCTTCACATCTCAGGTTCTATGACTGTAAAAGGCATCTGGTTGGCAGAACTTGGAAGATACTTGACTGGCAAAAATATTTAGGTGGCTAAGGACAGGATGATTTTTTTTTTGTATGTGAGAACTGACCTGTGCTTCAAATTTCTTTTTCAGCAACATGCACTTTGAAGCAGGAAAAGGTAACTTCTCTTGAAAACCAAATCTAGTCCAGGAACAAACCTAATTCTGCACAGAATATGTATTTCTCAGAGCTTTATTAAGTGCCTGCTTGTATTCTAGCTAGGTAGCAAGAAATTTAAAATAATTTTTAAAAGTCTGCTAAAAAGAGAAAGACCGATGTCATTTCTGTGTTAAATCACACATTTATCTCAGGCTGTTATGACTGGCTGGTAGTGTTAGAGATAATGTACAAAACCAAAAGGTTTTAGGGTTTTTTTTCTGTTAAAAATAATTAAATATTACCTGCTAARACTTCCATCTTCACTTCCCATTCTGCTGCTTTCTTTTGAATGTGCTACAATAGTAGATAGTGTACAAATGAGCTTTTAAAATTATCTGTTTTATAAACATCTACACCTCTGTACTAAATAAGTCTCCTGTGCTTTTGATTTTCAAGCTAAAGCATTAGATCACATAATTATTTTGATGTGAGATTGCAGTTATTTGATGTAATTAGTATTTATCCCAAACATGCCCCATAAAATAGTTGACAAATCAGTGAAGCTATAGATATCTATATAGCCAAATATTTTGTTGTCTGGTTAGTTCTTGCCCTACTACAATGAAGAACTTACCTGTCGTGTTGAAGTTTTGTGAAGGGAATATACAGCTGTTTTTGCCATTTGTAGAGCAGTTTTCAGAAAAATAATATCAATTCCTAAAAGAATAATGAAATTATTAGAATTGTTAAATGGAAGTGCAAAGATCTGCTTAATTTTTTCTGGAATAATAGCTACTTGAAAAACAGCACTGAATACACTAAGGTACAGAAAGTATTTCTAAAACATACTCAATTACTTTTAATAAAATAAAAATGATAGGGATATGAAATATCTAGTATTGTTTATTTCAAACCCCAGTCACTGTTAGTTACAATGCTGAAGTTGCTAATCTTAGGAAGCTGATTCCAGATAAACAAAACATGAAGAAATTAGAATATGTAACTAATAAACAAGGGAGATGTCTCATTGAAAGCATTTCCCTTGAGTTTCGTTTGTGATAATTTCTAACTGAGCTTCACAACTACCAACCTTTGTTATGCTTGGTACCAAACGGAGGGTTCATAATAACTGTGTCAAAAGTATCTGACATGCTGTCAGATAAAGAACAGATGTCACACTGAACCATGTTGATATTCGTGAGCTCAAAGTCTTCAATATTGCTATTAAATATTTCCAGTGCATCTGCATCTATGTCAAGGCCCACACAGAATCTATTAAGAAAAGTGGCACGTATTAGTCTACGACAAACTAAAATGGTGTTTAAATTCTACAGGAAGGGATCTGTGTACACAACTTATTTTATCTAGGAAATATAACAAGCATACATAATACATTCAGTGCTGATAAAAATGCAAGTACTTATCTCGCCCCTTCTCAGGTATAAATTAAATTTTGTTAAGGACGTTTCATGTGTTCATTTAATGCTTATGGGGAGAGCAAATGATTTCCAAATTAATGACAGCTGTCCATCACTTTCACAGTATGAATGGTTATTGATAGTCAAAACTTGGTAAATATTAGTCTGATTATGCACCAGATTATAAGCCTGAAATGTTTTAGTTCAGCATTGCGATGTTTTAATCTTACTTTCTTCTTTTCTATGGCAGAAAGAAATATAACCAGAAATATTAAATACTTACCCTGCTCCTAACATTGCACTTCCAATGCTGAGCATGCCACAACCACATCCTAAATCTGCAATTGTTTTGTTTTCAATATCATCAAAAGTATTGTGAATTGTGTAAAGCATACATGCTGGGGAAAAGAAAACCCAAACAAAACAGGTCAATGATACTAAATATGTATGTGATTAATCAAGAAAAGCTGTTTCTGCCTTCAGAAAACTCTTAATTTTGCATTAGAAAACCCCTTCAGTTAAACTGAAGTTCTCACTGCCTGTAATTCTCTTTTTCATTTATATGTGAAGAGTTAAAAACATTTTGACAAGTTACAAACTGTGGATTTTTGGTGGAGAGATAGAGCTCTGAGTATCGCTTGTGGAAAAAGTATGCCTCTAAACTTTTTTGGGGAAAAACAATAGAAGGATATAAAAGATGAAAAAGAGCATAATTAAGGGTATAGATGAGCATCTGTATATATACTTTTACTGGTTTTGTGGGTCATGACATAGTTCCATTTCAGCTTCTACAGTTACAGATTAAGATTGCTTCTATCACAACATTTCCTATTAGAGTAATTAATTTGATTTTTGGATTGGACATTGTCTAAGGTTGCATTTTTCAAAGAAAGATATTACCAGAGTACTACTATACACATTCCTGCTGGGTATACTTTCTTAACTACTTTCAGTGTAAAGCCTTCAGCCAATGCAGTAGAAAAAACTTTTTGAATTAAAAGTGTTGATGAAATAGTAAAAGAGAAAACTGCGGCATGGGTCATCTCTACCTGCAATATGAGGTCTTGTTGGATACTGTTCAAGCAGTAGTTTTGGATTTTCAAAAGTATCAACTTGTTGAAGACAGCTTTCCAGTTCTTTAAGCTTTAATTTCTTCATGTTTATGGTTTTACTAAAGAAAATAATGTGTAATCAGTTACAACAATATAAATAAACCACGTATGATCTTAAATTATTTCATACTTAAAATCCCCTGGTACTCTTCAGCATCTCCCGGGTGTTTTCACGCTGCCGTTTCCTGGGACGCAGCTGGTGGCGCACCGATGATGGGGAATGCCCGGGCGGYGGCAGCCCCGCTCCTCACCGGCTCCCGGAATTCAGGCCCTGGGCTCCGCTTCTGCCGCCCGAGCGCACCCGCCGCCCAGCCCTAAGCGGAGCAGGAGCTGGGCCCCAGCGACCGCCACCACCTGCACCGTCCGTTCCCCCAGCGCCGTCCCCGCTCCGCCGCCCCCGCTCGGTACCGCGCCCGCTCACCGCAGCTCGGCCGGGCCGCTCCGAGMGCCACCGCGCACTTCCGACGCGCCGCCCCGCCCCTTCCCGGGCTGACGGGCACCTGCGGGAATGAAACGCCAGGGAGCTTCCCCGTGTGGCGTTAACAAGTGCGAGCTTTGGTCTCTTTATTATAAACACGAGATATTTTATTGCAACTTTACGTGTCACCGCTGAGCGGTGCCTGTGAAAACGCCGGGGACACACCTGGCAGAGCGGGCTTTCTCGGTGGTCCCGCTCCTGAGTGCCCTTAGGGACAGAACAAGGAACTGGAATTTTGCCGGTGCGCTGGGAAAAGCGGTCGTGGAGAGAAGAGTAACATTCACCTGGAACCGCAGCGCGACACAAGCCGCCAGCAGACGGGCAGCCGTAGGAAACGCAGGCAAAGCCAGAAGCGAGGCAGCTGCCTTGAGGCCCGTGGCTGTCGGGTAGAAGGCTACTCTCCTTTAGGAATAGATTTTTCCGTGTAAGACTTTCTATTGCACAGTTGAAAATCTTTCTATCAAGGTTTAAAGCCGCCGATCGCTGTGCGAAACACGATAACCCGCATCCACATGCGTTCTCTCCTGGTAGCAGGGCGCAGGCAGCCGCACGCTGGTACCTCGGGGCGCAGCTCTGCGGCCTCCCTGGGGTGCGGCGCTGCCGCTGGAGCCCGGCGCTGCTCTGCAGCCCCAGCGGGGCCGCTCGATGGCAGCGAGCGCAGGACCGCTGGCCCGAAGCCTCAGAGGTGCCTCCCACATTCCCCGCAGTTGCTCCTGCCCTCAAAGCCGCCACCACCTGAGCCCGGCGGGACCCTTGTGGCCAGGATACACGGGCGGCAGCAGGGCGTCTCACGGCAGCCGCTTCGCTGCAGGCACGGCTCGGTAACGAACGAGCTTCGCTGCCGTCGGGGCCGCCGGCCGGCCCAGGTGTACCCTCCACGCTCCCCGCGGCTGCCGGGACCCCGGGAATGTGAAGTTTCGGGCCGGCGGGCGGCGACATTTCGTGCGGCGGCGGCGCGGGGCGCGCACCTGCGCGCTGGGACGGCGGCGGGAGGGCAGGGGCGGAGGAAGAGGAGGGTGGTGTCAGGGGAGGGGAGAGGCGGTGTCGGGAGGGGGGCGCGGGCGGCGGGCAGGGCGCCGGTGCCGCGGCTATCGCGAGAGGGCGGCGCCGCGGGGCGGGGAGCGAGGGCGGCGGAGGGATCGCGGACCCGGAGCCCGGCGCGGCCGTAACGGCCCCTCGGTGTCCCGTCATGGCGGGGGCCGGCGCCAGCAGCAGGGACAAGCGGGAGACGGCGGCGCGGCTGAAGGCGGCGTTGGGTGGCGAGAGCGGCGCGGCGGCGGCGGCGGAGCTGCGGACGCTGCTTGAGCTGGTGCTGGCCCCGGCGGCGGGCCCTGGCGGTGGCGAGGCGGCGGGCGAGGCGCTGGAGTGGTGCCGCTGCCTGCTGTCGGGCGGGGAGCCTTGGGACAGCTTCGTGCAAGCCGTGCGGGCCTACGACCCCGCCACGCTATGCGGCCTGGTTTGGACCGCCAACTTCGTGGCCTACCGGTGCCGGACGTGCGGGATCTCGCCTTGCATGAGCCTGTGCGCCGAGTGCTTCCACCAGGGCGAGCACGCCGGGCACGACTACAACATGTTCCGGAGCCAGGCGGGGGGCGCCTGCGACTGCGGCGACAGCAACGTCATGCGGGAGGCTGGGTGAGCGCGGGGCGGCCGCGGCGGGGCGGGCGGGCACCTGCCGGCGGGGGCGRCCCCGCGGGCGGCCGAGCTGTGCCCGGGCCGTGCCGGGAGCGCGGACCCGGCCCGCAGCCGCCCTGAGGGAGGGCGGGAGGTGAGGCCCCTGCCGCCTCCCGGGCCGCCTGCCTCCATCCCTGGCTGCGGCTCGGACCGCGGGCTGAGCGAGGAGTCCGCCCGGGTTCGGCAAGGTGGCTTTGTTGATGTGGGTGTGCCTTTTTTTTAGGACGCTCGCGCGAACCTTGTTGCTCTTGCACCGAGTGCCAGCCTTCAGGGAAGTTGATAAGGCAGAGTGCATGGGAGGCAGTACCTGTCAGCTTCCAGCTAGCAGCCTTGGCCTAACACAGCTAGCCGGGAAGTCAAAATACTTTGGGACAGCATGTGAGCAGATAAGCCAAAGTGAACAGATTGAATAAGAGGGACGCATTTTTGTGTGATTTCCCAGTCTGCAATTCATTTTGCCACCTTAGCTTTAAATCAAGGAATGTGGTGGTGCTTGGATGAATACAACAGGGCAGATTTTTGTGGAAGTCAAAGGTTTTTTGTATTCTGACCTACTGGAGGCAAAACTGAAGTACCTGGTCAGAAGAAGAGGAATCGGGTACCTCATTAAACCTTCCTTTGTTCTCATACGTACTCAATGGTGAAAGGAAAGATCAGTCAACCAGTTACTGGGTGAAGGTGATACCTAGCCAGTAAACTTCAAATTTTACAACTGAGTGTCTTCTGGAGCTCCTTGTGTTCCTGTTGATTCACCAGCTAGGTAAAGGCTTCACAAGATTACAGTTGGGAGGGCYTGAATGAGGATTCTCTTCTGACAAACCTTCTGGAATAGTCTGTCTTGACTGTCTTAGCCTGGATGACATGGTATGCTGTTGAATTCAAAGTTGTGGCATACTTAGCAGAAAACACTAGGAACATAGAGAAGTGTTAAAACATTTTCCTTGGTTATTTTCTTGGTTTTGCAGCTTTACAGGCTATAACTCTGTATCACTCACTCAGCATTTTGCAATTCCTTCTCTTTTTGCATTCCTACTTAGATATTTCATTAATTCTGCTTTTTCTGTTTCTTGATTGCCGTTGCCTTGACTCCAATTCTTTGTGTCTGTAATCACTGTTCTCCTGCTGCAGGCCTTGAAGTGGCTTCAG
Organism: Cardinalis cardinalis; assembly: GCA_014549065.1. Taxonomy (NCBI): domain Eukaryota; kingdom Metazoa; phylum Chordata; class Aves; order Passeriformes; family Cardinalidae; genus Cardinalis; species Cardinalis cardinalis. Next base: position 5,460,322 of record JACDOX010000003.1, read on the forward strand.
TTTTTATTTCTTATGCTTTTCTCACCTTTTCTTTGTCTTGCAATCTGCCTYCATCATTTATTCATTCTTTTTTGGTAGACTCTTATTGATAGACTTACTCCAGTGTCAGAATTTTTTTCCTCCTTTTGTTTTCAGTAATCTTCAGTGGTTTCAAGTTGCTACTGCTGAAGTGATTCTTGCTTTATTGGTTCTTCTTCAACTTGTGGTGATTCTGCTTTCCTCAGCATCACTGAAGTAAGAGCTTCCATTGATCTTGAGAAACAAGAAAAAATTAATACTTCTTCCACTGTTCATTGTGGAATAGACTTAGGGCTCCTCTTAGTGGCAGGATTTTAACAGAGCACACACAAATTGAGCTACTTAGGGTGAATGCTAAAATGACTTGTGATGCTGTGCTCATCCCAGACTGTATAGCTTTTACAGTTGTCTTTTCTTATTTTAAACAGTTTTCTTCTTGAGGAAATCTGGTTTAATAAAGAAGAAATAAAAAATGCTCTTAGATTTGCAATGTAAGCAGAAGCAAACCCCAAGGGAGTAACAATCTCATTTCTGTGTGCCCTACTTATTACTTTTAATGGTAGAATTTGAGAGTAAATTGTCTTGTTTGTGAGGTAGGTCCCTTCAGGAGTTTTGGTCACTAAAGCTAAAGAATTGCTGAACAAATGAATAATATTTGTTCAGAAACAACACTTGGCATTGTGCGGTAGATTTTCCAGTCCTCTTGGACATATAAGGAGGGCAATTCATGGCAGCCTATGGGGTGCCTGCATTTAGCATAAGGTCACTTCTATTGTGTAGACAAGAACTGATGTTAAGCCATTGCAATTAAGTGAACTAGAAACTTTGTTTGCTGTGCAAGACAAAGTAAAATAAACTTTCACCAATGTAAAAACCATTATTGTGTGCAAACACAGCGAGTTTTACCTATTGACTTGAATTGCTACAATGCAGCATGTTTAGATAGTGTTTCAACTTTGTGTATACAAATCAACTGCACAATTACAAAGGTAATGCTTTGCATGTCAAAGTTAGGAGGCCTTCATGGTGGACTTAGGAAACTGGAGTGTGTCTAGCCTGATATAACCTTGGCCACTACAGCCTAGGCTTCTATTAATAGCAAGGGAATCAAATGTGGAGCCTACTTACAAACTTTATCTACCATCTGTCTGCTCAGATACAGTTTTGTGTAGATGCTGTATGTGACTATTATAGTAGCATTCTTTTGTTTCTGTTCTTGTTATCTGGTCTTCATATTCATATTATTTATTTGATGCAGCTCAAAAATAYTGCTCATGAAGTCTTAGTTAACTGATCTGCTATAAAGAAAATCTCTCCAGTTTAGAATCTGGAATATCTTCTCATTGCCTTTAGGATGGCTAATGTAAATCTAGAAATGGTTTACCCTAGAGCATGAGTGTGTGTTAATCTTGTAGTACTAATTAAATATAGAATTTGCTTTATAGAGATACTTGAATTGCTTTATAAAGATACCTGAATGTTAGTTTTTTATTTCTGATGCCTTTATAAAAAGAAGCTGGAATATAGTGTAATAGATGGATACTATGATTTGCCTTAGGTACCTTGTGTAATTCTCATTTGTTTTAGAAAAATCAGATTGTCACATTTTCGAACCTTTTGATTCCCATGCAGATTTCAGTGTTTTTGATGTTTAAGTTAATTGCATTCTAATCTACTAGAATGTAATGTAGACTTTAGAAAATATTCAAGTTTGTAAATGTAGCTGCTTGTGAAAGCATTAAAAATTCTACCCGTGGCAAGGTTGAATAGATTTTAAAATCCATTGATGTGTCAGGAGGCGGAAATAGTTTGTAGTTGTCTCCCATATGGTATCTAGCGATTTGCAAATCAAATCTAGCAAGTCCTTCAGAGGTAATTAATAATGTTCTGAAGAAGCAAAAATCTTCAGTTCTAAAACATTTTGAGTAGACATATGCTCATAGTTCAAATGAGTTCATCTGTTGGATTAAAAAAATCCCATGCAGTGTTGGGCAGGGGAAAATTCAGACTGGAGTATTTTTTGATTGGTAGATGGTCTTGTATTATAATGGAAGTGATAGTTTATGAAATGAGCTTGAAGAAAGCAGTATGCCATATGGTTATTATAAGAGTATAACTAGTCAGTAATCTGATACTGCTGAGTACCATCTTGTTTCTATGGCTGTCTTGTTCTGATTCCCCTCTAAGTTTGTAGACAATAACCTGACGTACTAGAGAGCCTCAACACTTTGGCTATTGCCTGCTGCCGTGTCCTGTTTCAGAGTCTGTCAGTTTGTTGACTTATTTGTTAAATTAATCATGTGGAAAGCAGATGTTTTAGTACTGCATTACAGTACAGCACAAATAATACCTCCATCAAGGGTTGCATATCCTGAAAGGTGAAAAGCCAGGTTAAGAATTTTGGTTAATAGGCTTTTGCAGTGGTGTTTTTTGTTTATTTCTTGGTAGTTATGGCAGCCAATGGCTCCATTGACATAGTGTTATCTTCTCTTATCTTACATTAAAGGGATTAAKGTGTTACCCATTTCCACTTGCAACAGTGGGCTGTTTCTTTATCGAGTAACAAATCCTATAGTTGTAAGAAAGGTAACTCTCACAGATTGGTGGTGTATGCTGTGTGTTCAAAAGCACCTTGAGGTACCTAGCTCTAAACTTCCTGCAGTTCTGTCTTTACTGATCTCTGCTTATCTTCCCACAATAGATCAGACTTCTCTCTGTTTTCTTTTTTGTCATCATTATGTCTCTCTTGGAGACAAACGTATCTGTTGGCTCTGCTGTGATCCCCTTGTGAAAAGGCCAGACAATTCTCTTTGCCTCCTCTTGCTGGCAAGTATGAGRAGTATATTCTCTTTCTAAATGGCTTGGTTTTTCCTGCTTTAATTTATTTAGAAAAGGCTCTAATTTTTTCAGTGTTTTAAAATGTTTGCACCCACCAAGGAATATTGAATATTTATGTTAAATTTTGGATACSTAATAGGTAGATACCTAATTTTGATGACCTTTCCTATTCTGTCCCCATAAAATTCTATCCTTCCTTTTATTCCTTTTCGGAGATTGGGAGCTATGGAAGATTATATTCTATTTCTTTTACCTTCTGTATCTAAGTAAGAGTAAAGGAGCTTTTTCATATTCTAGACTTTTATAAAATGAAAATCTTAGTAAGTGAAAATTTTAACAGTGTGACCATAAAAAAGAAAGCTTGCTCTTGAGAAAGCTATTRTTGCTAGTTATCTTTAGATGCATTCTGTGCATGTTTATGATGAATGGTCTCTTTTACCATCTTGGGTTGTGGAACTGGGATCCCCTTAAGATCAGAAAAGTCAGATCTGCTTGTGGCTGTGTTTTGGGACATACAGTCAATTATTGTTTTACTGKCACAAAGTGGATTACTTGGCTATTTTATGGAGTGTCTTGCAACAGCAAATGACCTGCTTAGCATATATGTAACATGTTGCTGCTTCAGGATCATCCCTTCCAGTGTGACTCTATCAATTGTCTTGTTTAAAAATTACCAAGTAGTTTTCAGTTCTCCAGGACCTAGGCTAGGTTTGGTAATGCAGCCTCAAAGAGATAAGGGTGCTCTTTTGGAACTTTCTTCAAGAAGTTGGTGAAACAGATGCTTGATCAACAGGCTGAGAGCCTACAAGTAGCCAACTTTACTTTAGTCTCTGAATTTTATGAAACCATGTTAAAATGCCTGTGTGTTCAGGATTGTTGAGSTGGTACAAATGGTGTTTTGTAGGGTCTCTGTCAACTCCATGCAGCTTTTCTGTGGCTGAAGTCATTTGGGCTACCAAGGAGGGACTGGAGAGAAGTCTGAGCTGTAGTATCYGTTAGCTTAGTATGAGAGTTTGGATAAATCCACGGTCATGTATGATGGATGTGACTCTTCAGAACAAAACCTCCACCATGTTCATCCACATACACAAAATACAGGAATTCATACTGGGATTCACAAGGACCACAGAATTTGARGTTACCCGGCATTTATAAATATCTGATTTCCTCTATTCTCCTTCATGCTTTCCCCAGACATAAAGTTCAAGATAATGTATTGCTTCTTAGGATTCCACAGTAACACTGAGTATTTTACATAGAGCTTCATGTTAGGCCTTATCCTTGGAAAGCAAAAGACGTTGCAGTTAAGTCTATCATGTCATACAGTCAGCTCTCAAACCTGCCTGACTCGATTTCTTTTAAGAATGTCTCTAATTAGGACTACACCACCATCTAAATTACTTGCTGAGATGTATTCCAAATGGTTAACAGCCCAGTGCTACTTTTGTATTACTGCCTTTAGAGCCATGACCTAACTAGATGCGTTGTTACTTTATACATGCCTCTGGAATAATGTGTGGTTGTTTCAAAGTCATCTGGAAGATGTTGAAACATATCAATATACACAACTATGAATATATGGAAACCTGAACTATTGCTATGTTAATGACTGAAAAAACTTAAATGATGGTTTTACCCCAAAGGTTTGCTGATAGGACAAGTCTGATTTGAAGAGCACTGCAGTGCTRTGAAGGCTGAGTTCACAAGATATGACTGCTATATATCTTGCCTTGCCTGAAATTTGGCTTATTTATTGTATCATTTGTCTATTGCTTTATAATTTGCCTTGGTATATATTCAGTTTAAGAGGAGCTGTGTTTTAGAGCTCTCTGAAACAGTCTTGTTTAGATTTGGGCTAACCAGTTTTGATTTTCAGTTCCTTTACTTTGATCTCAYCAAATTGTAAAGCTGCTTTTATACCTTTCATGAACGTCTGATCTGCCCAGAATTCTAAGTCCACTAGATCAGGGTGGAGTGTTATTTGTCTGGTATATATTTGATCTATATGGAGCTGTCAGTGGATCTGTTGGCAATGGAGCAAATGTGATTTTGGGAGTATGTTTAGGGAACACATTCCTAAAGAGCTGTTGTTTCTTTGATCTTAATGACCATATAGGTTGATTCAGATTTCAGGCCATACTTCCTTATCACTTTTACAGTATCAGGAATTTTATATTTTTTAAATATCCTGGAATAGTATCTGAGAGCTGCAGGTGATTTTAAGTAATAATATTTAAATATTAGTATCTGGTGCCTTCCTCTGTAGAGGGTTCTGGTACTAAACTTTGAAAACAATGAATTTTCTTTGCATTGAATTAATAGAATGGCTGTTRGGTAACAAGGACTAAATGAACTGCCTCCTTCAGGATGCACCTCTGTTTCTGCACAGTTCCTGTGCTGATAATGCTCCAGCATGAAACACGTAAATACTATCCAAGAAAGCTGCAAATTACTTGTATATACACCTTGTCTGTTGGAGGCCTGGCCAGAGCTTAAGTTGATACCTATTAWTAAAATTCACACATCTCATTCAAGTCCTGAAGAAATGAAGGTTGTTTTTGCATTTGTCTAGCACTGTGTAGTCACTTAGATCTTTGTCATATGARGTATTTGGGTCAAAATACTACATGCTGTATGTTTGACCTGTTTAAATTCTCTTTGGAGAATTTTCTTAACCAGAAAATGTTTTTGTTAACTGTTTTGAAAACTGTTTCTTGATTTTTGTTCTTTCAGGTAGGTGTACTGTCCATGTACTTCAAGATCTTGGAAGTCCATTCCTTCTCCTTCTTACTCAATTTTTCTTTAAAAAAGTCCTTATGATTGAAACTGCCAAATCTACTGTTTCTGATTGATAATGGGTACTTGCATACTAATARAAATCATTGTAGTTTTGTCTCCTATACAGGATGTTTATGTCTCAGGACTAACAGAATACTAGAAATGCTCTGCAGAGCAGCTTTAACTGCTTTTTCTTTGACCTGGTGTTCTTCTTCATTTAAAGTAGCGCTGAGCACCAAGAGAGCTTCTGTGAGTCATTGCCTCTCTTCCTGCTGTTTTGCAAGGATTGGAATAACTTCTTATTGTCCAGTCTCTGATTTCTAGCCTCCTAACCTGGCCAGTCATGAAAGCTTTGTCATTTAAGCTTTGTCATGAAAGCTTAAAGCCTGAAAAGATGTCCTTTAAAGTTGTTGGGTTTTGTTTCTTGAGAAGCCATTAGTTATTCTGCTGTCTTTCATTGTCCTCCGCTATTGACTCTGTTGCCTCTATTTTGGAAATTTTCTGGTTAGAAGAGTGAGACTGACATCTTTTCAGATGGCTTTGCCCCTCATAGCGGAAATGCAAGTATTCAGTTTTGTCTATGAGCTCTGTAGCTTGCAGTTTTCATAAAGAGCAGAAGAGTGCTCATTGCTTGGGTMTTGGAGTCAGTACCACATTGATTCACTTTTGGAAGCCTGTTTTGCAGGTGAAAGGAATTTAAATAATGAAGTGCAGTTATTAGGGTGTGTGGGGGAAACATGCTAAACTTAATTTTAACAGGAACAGTAGGTTTATTTCTCTGCATTTCTTCAGGGTTATCATTGTATTTGTTATTGTTAGGAACAGTGGATTTACATAAAGCAACCCTACAATATATCCAAGCCCTTTTTCATCCAGATAATTTTCTAATCCTGATTATGAAAGTTTTACTTTGTTCTGAATTAAGATTTGGTTCGATATTTGAACTGCAAAAGCAGGGAAAAGTATTTAAACGCATAAGAAAAGTGTAATGGGTTTGTAACAACTCGGAAACAATTGTAGCACTCAAAAAGTACTTTGTATCTTGCATCTGTTTTGTAGATTCAGAGTATGCAAGAGTAGTATTTGGGCGTTAGTTTTACAGTGGAGACAGAACGCATACTTTTAAAAAAACTTGTTGAATTCATATTTATAAAACATTTTTAAATAAAATTTTTGAACACTTTATGAAACATTACATGATGTCAGTCATGAGGTATACAGTATGAATATGTATTATACCGTATATATACATATGAAATGTATATTATGTTTTAAATAAGAACCCAGTTTAGGTATGACTTACTGAATTGAAGAATCAAGTAGAGCTTTACTTTCTTTGCTTAAGAACTGATTTCCAGCAGTTTCCATTTGAATTCTGTTGCTTGGGTCCCAGATCCTCRTCCCTAAAAGCTTCTGTCAGAGTCAGATACTCATAATGCTGTAGTAGACTGTGAAATTGGGATGCTTTCTTTTGGCAGTCTTATGATCTAGTTTAAAAACAAATGACTTTTAAACACGGGAAGGCAGGGGACAAAATAGTGAGAGAAAAGTGAGGGTAAAAATAGTCCATCTGTGTATATGTGAACTTATGTCAAGTTTCTGGAACGCAGCTGCAACTTGAGACGCTGTGGGATGTAGTGGATGGAGGACTGATCAAATGCTGTAAAGGTGTGGTCTGGCTGGTACTGAAGGCATTTATCAGCTGCTGTGATAACTGTGGAGTTAAAAAACTCTCCTTTGAAGTGATGGAATTGCCTCCACAGTGAGCATTGTATCTACTTCTTGTGCTGGTTGGTCAGGATGSCATTTCCCTGCGTGTCTTTGTTTGAAATTTTGGTTTATTTTGTTCYCTGTGTTTTGCTCCCTGTCAGGTTAACAAGGAAAGGGATGATGGCAAAATGATTTGGGGATTTCAGTGTGATTTCCAAGGAGACTGGTCTGTGAGTTTTGGTGGATTTAAACCGGCCCAGTGAAATTTTTTATATATTCTTATAAGTAAATAACTTCTGCTGGCTTAGCTTCTGAGCTGGTTTAGCATAGGATCAGTCAAGTGCTAGTACAAATAAGAGGGCTGAAGACAGGGTTGTGGCAAGACTGATCTAATTCGACTAGGCTGTGAAGCTGTAGCCTAAAGGAGTTATTTTACCTGAAGCCACTTGTAAAATGCATTTTYGAAATTCACAGTAGAATTATTAAAAATGGAAATAGTAGGAAAGAATGGAATAAATCTGGAAAGTTTGGCTTTGAAGTTGTTCAGAAGATATTAATGCTGCTCATGTTTGTAACAAATGCTATTTCTTACTCATGTAGATGTCAGCAATGGTCTGCTTTCCACAAATAAGATATTAATGCAGTGTAAGACGTCAGAATTTTTTTAAAATCATAGGGAGAAGATTTTTTGTTAAACTTAAGTTTTAATTTAATTACAAGTTTACTGTTTGTTCTCTGAAAGAACTTTCCCTTACAGGGAATTGGATCTGGGTCCTTTATTGGTCTTCTAGGATCTGTATTAATATAGCAATAATAGCACATCTTGTARTTCAATAATCCTTTCTTGATAGCCTCAAGAAACAACATATTCATAACTTTGGTTTCCGGGATATGTGAAATTTGGAATGGTCAATCCATGTCCCTGAGATTGGTGCAGTTGGTTCGAGCACCGTGTTAGTAGTGCCAAGCTCATGGGTTYGGTTCCTGGAGGCACCATTCACTTCACAGTTGCACTCCATGATCCTTCYGGGTCCCTTCTAACACTGATCCTGTTGTGATGGATTCAGAACTGCCATGGTGACATGGACTTCATGGGAGCAGAGCTTATTTTCTGTGGAAGGAGGCCTTATGCTTAGCAGAAACTGGGATTCAAAATGACTTTACCTGTGTCTTTTGTTACAGTGGCTTCCTTAGCTTGTGATCATAACCAGTGAAAACATCTTTTGACAGAATGTAAAATGTATGGGGGGTGATGGGATGTGAAAGATTTTAGAGTGCACTGTGTAGTAGTTCCTTCCTTTTGTCTTTTAGATCTTTATTTAGTTTTGATCCCTTCTTATAAAGACAGTGGTGAAAGGAAAACCAATTACTGTAAAAGTATGAAATACCATATTTTAGTATAGATGAAGCCACATTTGTGATTTATAGCAGTTCAGGTTTCTGCATGTGGAAAAGATAAATTTTGGATGACTAAAGAAAAAAATGAATGATTTTTACAAGCCCGTTTGAATTCCCTGCAGTTTCAAATTGTGCTGTTTATCTGTTGTACTTGAACAATTAACATGGAATGACTTTTCATAACTTCTGTGAATGCAGTRTGGAAAAGTGGAAGGCAAAAGTGAACACTATTTATTTGGACATTAATTAACAGAAAGTTGCCAGTCATCACTGAGCTCTTTCTGTTCCAAGGATTTATTGGGTGTATATACAAATAGCAAATCAACTGGCTACCTTTTCTTAATAAAAAGTCTCATTTCTAATGTGCAAAAGCAAAGGAGAAGCTCTTAATCTTTAATCTTGTGAATTTGCTAGCCATTTTTGTGAATTGCCATTTAACTGTTGGACTGGTATTGTCTTGGTTCCTTTTTTTTGCATTTTTTCCTTGATTCACCTACTTTCTTTGTGCCTCTCTTCTATTTCCTTCTCTTGAAGATGATTCTTCTGTGGTCCTCAAAGAATAAAGGCTTAAGTTTTAGAAAGTAACAGGCTGCTTCTGGAAACCATGGCATAAATTCGGAAAACAGTTTTCAAAGTCAAACAAAGCTGTGTTTTTTTCCTTGATTTTTTTGTGTTGAAAAATTATTAGTAAAATCTGGTTAATCATTTCAGTAAAAGTTTATTCTTGTGTGATGTATTTTTAGACTATTCTTTGTTTAGTGTGGTTTTTGATGTGGGTAAATAACTCTTTGATGTTGTTATATGTCCTTTCTAAAAATAGCTTGGGAGTTGAAAAGTATTCAGTGTCTCCTGTGTCAGGCTCATGTTAAGTGAGTAGGAAATCATTCTGTCTGCTCTAATGGGGTTTGGCTCAACATCATGTCACTGTGCATTAGCCAAGCCTCAGCTACTACCATGCAGGAATTTTCCAAAGAATAAATGTTTTCTTTTCTTTTCAAATGAAAGAATTTTGTAAGGATTTTGTAAATCATAGTTGCTGTACATTTGAAATACACATTGATCCTGCAAAGTCTTATGCCTTTTTAAGTTGTTTTTATTGTCAAAAGACATTTTTAAGAGTCATTATCTGAATGAGGACTTGAAAAATCAGACCAACCTCTGATTATGTCACAGAAAGGAGAAGAAAGTCAGTGTTCTTCTGATTTGTTCAATGGAAGATACTTCTGATATGTATGGGAAGAAGCTGAGATGTTAGATATGTGAACTTGGAGCAGCACAAAAAAAATTGGCAGCTTTATAATTCTCTGGCCTCAGAATCAGAATGGGCTTGAACAGAGTAGTTGAAATTTCAGAACACCATTTCCATACCACCTTTAATGTAAAAGTATCTACTCTCTGAAAAATGGAAAAAAAATACTTTTCTTAGTATATGTTAACGCTGCTGAGCAGTGCTTGGCTAACATTTTTCTCATCTGTTTTCTAGGTTTTGTAAAAGACACCGGATTAAATCGAATTCGAATGTTCCGTGTGTTCCAAAACACTTGTTGATGATGTCAGAATTAGTTCTTCCACAGTTCATCTTTAGTCTGATTCAGCATTTACGAGAGGGATATAATGAGCCTGGTATGTTTTGAATTTGCATGTATCTAACATATCTTACCATGCTGTTAGCTCTTGCTTTGCAGTCTGTGAAGACACAGTACATGAATGCTATCCATAGTTTATGTCATTGCATTTTGTACCTCTCTTCCTAACAAAATTACAGCCTGAGTAGGTGATTTGATTTTATTACCTGCTGGCATGCTTAAATATGTTTTAAGGGTTACGTAGCATTGTGCTGAGCTCTTCCAGAAAATGAAATGAGGTGTAGTTTGACATTGGTATGTGTGAATTTTAGAGCATTATGAATATATAAATTATTTTCATTTGAGATGGTTGTAACTGTTCTGCTTATGACTGTTTTGGCTGAATTATATTACATCTACACCAAAAGTTCTTCTTCTGTGGTTTCAGCTCTTGATCTGCCGTCAGAGAAAGACCTTCATAAAATTCTCCAGGTTTTGGAGCCTCATGTTTCCTTCCTAGAAGACTTGACCAAAATGGGAGGTGCAATGAGATCAGTTCTTACCCAGGTTTTAACTAGCCAACAGTTCTACAAAGATCTTAGCTCTGGTATGTTTGTGTTATTTCTAATAATTAGATTTTCAAACTATGAAGCATTAAGGGCATAAGGTTCGTTTATAACTTCAGTTTCTGCATGGGGTTTTTTTGACATCTCAAAACACAGAAAAAAGCGTATTTTTAAGGCTATTACACTGATAGGAAGGTGAGCTTCAGGAGTGACTAGAAACATTTGTTATTAAGACCTGTAAGAGCAAACGTCTGATCTGTGTCCCAAATAAATGTATAAATAAACATATTTTCAGAAAAGTTTTTATAAGAAATCCATTCTAGTTTAGTACTTCCAAACTAGTCATAATAAGGTTATTTGAAGTGGAATATTTCTAACTTGTTTTGGGATCTACTCTCACAGAGGTTACTGGAAGAAACCTGAATGGCAAAAGGCCATTGTCTGTCCTGCATTTCTGTGCAAAGCCTTCTTCATCTTTTTTTCTTAAACTTTACACCCCCCCTCCACCCCCATTATTTATTTAATCCTGTACTAAATCACAATAAATCTGAAAATGTGGGCCAGTCACAACTAACCCCAAACCCCTAGTGTATATTAACTCCATGTGGTTTTCTTGTGATTAAGAGTCCTTTGCATGGGTACAGAACAAACAGTGATATTGTAGTTTTAAGTTGCCATAACTGGCTTGGGAAGCAGATACTTAAAGAGCAGGCAATCCCCAAATTTATATTTGAAAGGAGGAACACTTAGTAAAGCTGCCTCAGGGGCAGTTCTCTTTATTCTTTCCTTCCTTTCTCTCTCCTGTTATAGTATTCAAATGGGAGTAATTTAATTACTTCTCTTTCCTATATGTGATGGATTTCCTGTTACAGAAATACAGAAAGGGAATGGAAAGTAAGACTTGCATATCTGGACTCTTGAAATGGAGAATATTTGTTTATAAATTAAAACATTCTGAGCCATTTTTTAGATTGCTTGCATAGAGTGTGAAGCATATGAACCAAGGAGCTGCTTTTGTGCTTTAATACTGTTTTATGTATGTATTCAAGGTGTTGGAGAGAATGCATGTGCAAAGAAAAGTCATGAAAAGTACCTCATTGCTTTGAAAGGCTCTGGGTTGGCATTTCCTGAGGATAAAATTGCATGTAATATGCAGGAACAAGGAGCTGGAACTAGCACATTATCTGTTCAAGGTTTGTGTAGAAAAATATTTTAAGAGAAGACTTGATTATTGATGGGTTTTATATGAACTGCTTTGGGTTTAATTTTAAGAAAAGCTAATATTAATGAAACTTAGAGAATTACCTGTTACTTATTGCACTACCAAATTACAGTATTCTTACTTCTATCAGCAAAGCTAAGCATGTTAACTTCTTGTTGCTAATATGCTAAGCACCATTTTTCCAGTCATAATATTAGTGGAATTTGAGTAGGCAAGATGTTATTGCTCATAGTGGAATTTTGCCACTGCGACAAAGTGATTATCAATCCACAGCACTTCTTCTTATAAAGGTTCTGTGGATTTTATTTTGTTTGATCACTGAAATCCATCAGAGTTTTTTATTCAACTTCTGAAAGAATGTTTATTAACACAGCGTATTGAAGTTCTGCAAGGGCATGGATTTGCAAATCTCTGGTTTTGTATTGCTTGGAGATCTTGCTCCAACTTCAGTCCACTGCTCTGTAACTTTTAAAGAAGATTAATGTATTGTTCCATTTCATGCTGCCTTAAATATATTAAAATACTGTCTTTTCAATATAAGACTTACGAGAAGGATCTCTGAACTTCTTTGTTCCAAAAGGTTTGGCAGGTGGTACGGCAACATCAGGACAAGGGGATTCTTCAGATGAGGTGAGAGTTTTTAAAGACTGTAATGAACTGCAACAGAATGTTAAAGGGAGAGAATGCTTGCAGCCAAATCCCACAAATCTCATTATTTATATCTGCCCTACATTGTCCCAATTTTAGTAATTAGGAATATTGGAGGTATAAAAGAGTAGATCTCATGCCTTTGATTTACTAAGGACCTCTTGAAAAATCCTGAGGTTTGCTAATATTGTTCCAGTTTAGTTTATGTATGTAATTGACAAGAAACCTGTGTAGGTATTCCAGAAATCACTATCAAGTAAATTTGGCTTGATTAAAGCAAACTTAGAGCAGGTAATGCTATGAGTGGTGTTAGCAATTTTTGGCACTTGAGAATCCAGCTGAACTGGTGATAGCAGCAGTGAGAATTTCTCAGTAGATAAATTCCCATGTGTAGACTTGACCTTACTTACCAAACATATGGAGTGGGAGTAAAAAGGAGAGAATCTCATTTTGAGTTGAGCTTTAATAAATAAGTGGAAGAAAGTTAAATTCTGGTAGAGTAACTTCATCAATTTTCCCAGCTATTTAAAATCTAATTTCAACTAATAAGCCTTGGCAGATATTTCGGTAGGGTAACATAACAGACTTCAAATAATGTAAAGAGATATCCCACATAAAAACATTAATTCCTCAGTGTGGCAAAAGCATTCATGGACTGTGTTTCATTTGATTCCTTGGAACATAAAATCTTGAASAGTAGGACAGGTTTAGAGACAGCCTTTTTTCTCCTTTTGCAGAAAGGGAAACATGAGAAATAACAGCCATCCTACAGTTTAATCTTTTACTTCAAACCATCTACTATTGTAGAAGTAAACCTAAGTACTGAACTGTGCAACACTTTCCCAAGCTGTTTGGTTCCCTGCACAAGTACTACTCTGATTTGTTGTCTATGTAAATTTTGTAATCTAGTGTTTCATCTGTGAAACAATGCTACAGTTAGATCTTGGTGAGAATGAACATTTTTAACCTTTCTACACTCATTTTAAATACTGGTGGAAGAAAATCCTGTTAAAAGTGTACTCTTGCCACATTTCTTAATAATAACATAGTTTTACTCCGCTCTAAGAGAATATAATCAGGTATTAAAAACAAACTGTGTAATAAATGTCCTGTGTAACTGACATGGGAGTACAGAGGAGAAGAACGTTATTTTTCTGATAAGCATTTCAGCTTTCGAACTGCACAGTCTATTTTGACTTTTGGATGAAAGGTGTGAACTTCCTTTTCAGTAATTTGTATTTGCAAAGCAGCTCATGATTAAGAAAAAGATTATAAAATAAATAATTAACTTTCTTTACTGATGGTTTTTTCAGGGCAGGAGACTTGAGTTGCAAAGTCCTGCAGTTCGTAGTAATATCCCAGCAAGTCTGATTTTTTTCTTGAGAGTACACGGCCCCTCTGACTGGGGACTGGGCAGTGACAACATCCTGAGAACTTACTGACTCATTCCTGATGGAAGTACCAGAGGTACCCTGTGATCACAAAGACCACAGGATGCCTAAGTATTCCAATGTGTGTCCATCTTAAAATGAATTTTCAGATGGAGGAAATGAAAGGGCAGACAAAATCAGACCTTTGATTTACACCATACTTGTGGTCAGTCCTTAGGTATAAAGTGTGAACAATCATCTTCCTCAAGGAAGGATAGTAACTTCTTGAGATTCGGGTTCTTTATCATTCCAGAGAAGTTTGGAAGTAAAACATGACATTTGTTTAGGGGAGAAGGATATTGAGTACTCATTTTTAACAGTAGATATCTGCATTAATTAGATCTCATTTTATTAGCTCCAGTAAGAATCTTTATTTCTGGTTTCATTATGACTACCAGTGTTGGCAAAGATCCATGCAACATTTAGTTTACTCCTGTGATGTCATGTGTTTCTTAAGATGCAGTGTTAGATTTTGTGAAGTGGTGGTGGAGATGTTTTTAACTTGTATTACATTTTAGAACCTTTACTGTTTAGTTTGTGGAGTACCTTGAAAGCTTCAGATGACAAGTGCCTGTGTAAAATGTTCCTGTTATTCTGTAGGGAACAAGCAGTTAGAATTGGCCTTGTAAAGGTGTCAAAAATACTTTATTCCTGCATCAAAAGTTTATATTGATTAGAAAGTATATAGCTAATTATATATGTTGCCAACTGTGATATGCATTGTGTTGGCTGATATTTTTTCTCTGAAACAAAGCCTGACAAACCCTACAAGTGCATAAGGTAAAATCTTAGATGTGCAAAGGTTAGAAATTTTGTAGTGTTAAACTTGTGTAGCTATCAGTTTTAGAAATCAAAGTAACTAACCTTACAAAATAAATGAAATAAATGTGGACGATAAGAGTGCCTGTAGAGGTAAAAAGACAACTTAAAAAAAATGGTTTTCTCTAAGGGGTTGCACAGAATACGTGATTCCTGTAAACAGTAAAAGTGTTTTTCTTCTAAGAATATATTGAAGGCTTCTCTGTTCCAGTTTGCTGGTTAAACCAGAATTTTAAGAGCATACAAGCTCTTGGCAATAAGTTTCTAAGTATATGATTGTCAATTTTTAAAACTCTTCCTCTGCCCCAGGAGGACCAGGATGGTAGCCAAGGTGTGGGAAAGCGCAAGAGGGTGAAACTAAGCAGCACCACCAAAGGTATTTATAAAGTACTGATCTCAGTTCATCATGTTTGCTTTATGTTTGTCTTAAAAATATCCAGGGATACTCAATTCACTTCCCAGGCACTGTAGTGCTGCATGTAACAGGTATTAACATAGCAAAGTCTAAAAATGAGTAGCAAGTGAAAATGTGGTGATTGGCAGGTTAGATTCCTCCTGAGTGAGTACCTCTGTCTGGGACTCTGACCATTTTGTCACCTCTGTTGTAAGCTGACCTCCAAAAATTCATTCGGTTTTCACTGTGCCTCTCAAGGCTGCAATATAGCTTTACAAAACAGGTGTTTGATGTATCTGTTCTTAACAATTTTTTTTATTGTGCCACTGTGCAGTATGATTGTGTTTGCAGCCAGGCAAGAATGGTTCTCTCTGGTTCTGGTTGGTCTTTTTGTAGTTTATTAATGTTTAAGATAAAATACTTCAATGAAGTCTCTCTTGAAACCACTTCATTTTTTTTCTAGCTTGAAATTAGTCCCTTTTGCAGTTTCTAGTCCAACACCAGTAGCATTCACATTGAAGTCAGTGCAAGTTTTAATTCAAGAGTAACCATAGACTAGACAAGGTAGTTCTGTCTTGTACTTGACGTGTTTCTGTGCTACAAAGTGTTTAATAATATTTAAATGCTATTGTTAAATAGAGAAGACTTTTTTTGTTGTGTTTTTTATTATGAGTGTGAGGAGACTGACATAGGAAGTGCAAAGAATTGAAAGCCTTGAGAAAAGAATATTCGGGTAGAGGAATTGTAGTGAAAGTTGGAATAAAGTTTCTGGAAGGTCCCTGGAATGAAGGTTTGGAGCCTGAGTTTTAAATGCAGAGGCTCATGAATCAATGAAATAGTATGATGTGAGGAGTATGAGAAAGTAAGATTGATTGCTTCTAGTGTTTCCAGATTGAAGGAGAAATTATGAGGAAGCTGAAAAAGCAGAGAATTAAAAGTTCTGGCAACAGTGTTGTTTAGTGGTGATCTTAAAAACTGTTTGAGAAACCTTGTGGTAGAGGTGTGGAAGAGGCAGTAGTTTTGGAGACATGGAGGAATCAGAGGCATCCAAGGAAGGTTCTCTTACTTGGATTTAGAGGCTGTTATCTTGTCTAAATGATGAGTTAGAGTCAGGTACCACAAGAAAGAAATGCTGCTGTTCTGATGCATAATAGCWAATTAGGGCAAGAGGCAGGGAGGAAGCCCAGATTTAGAAGCTTCCTGATCAGAAAACCAATATCAGCAGTGGCATTTCAGGATAAGTGATACTTGAATTCCACATTTCATTTTCCCCCAGGATTGTAGTCTTCCCCCTCTGAGGCATCCCAACATGGACTATGATCATGATGTTGATAGCTCCTAATATCTGCCCCAGAGGAGGGAGTCTGCCAAAGGGGGAAGGGTAAGTATCTGTTTTTATTAAATATCAAATAGTTTTCTGAAGTTTTCAGTATTCATATTTTATGTCCAATAGGGTATAAAATAAGAGTATGAAAAGAAAATTTTGGAAAACTGAGTATTGAATAAAAACAGATTTATCTTTTCCGTATAAGCAAACTCTCTATCCCATCCTAGCTCTGCAGTGGTACTGTCTTCRTCAGGGCTATATACTGGGGGTATGTTGGAATGCTACATCTTATATTCCAGAGAGATATTTACAACACTCTGTGAGGTGTTTTGTGGCACAAAGAAAGAATAGAATATTTCTTTAAAGAAAGTACAGTTTTTAAGCTGAGGTTCACTCATACAGGTATGGGACTGAGCACTGAGAATTTTTTTTACTCTGTTTTGAAACCTCATCCTGCATGCATCTGAAATACCAGATGTTTTTTAAACCCAGAGACACTATTTTTTAAAAAAATAAATTTAAAATCTAGTGATGCTTTTCAGAAGAGTGGGAACATTGGTCCCAGTGTTCTTGATAAATTTTCCAGGTTTGGTTAGGAGCATTCTGCCTACTCAAATTATATAGGAGGTGTAAGCAGGTGTGTATTGTTGTGTCCCTGCCTCAAACTGCTGCATGAAGTATTGGATATGCCCTGTTCACCTTTGCTGTGTGTCAGAGAAAGCTCTCAGTGACAGACACAGTGTTGTGTCATCTCCATGCCTGCTGTTCTCACTCAGAAGCAGTTGGCATATCCTAAACTCGTGCTCTCTGTTCTGTGGACAGAGGACTCCAGTCTTGCATGGTTACCAAGCTTTCTTGGGCAGTCAAATCGCACATGCAACTTCATAAGAAGAGATGAGGAAGAGAACATAAATGAGCACCATATGTTTGTTGCTGTAGGTGATGTGTAATACCTTACAAATTAGTTTAATATTTATTAATATTATAACATATTATAATATTTTAATATATTTTGTGATTATATAAAGGTAGTGTTTTTTATCAATGCTTGTCAAAGATATTGAATAAAACATACTCCTTTTTTTGTGACTTGCTTGAGTCTTGAGGAGAACCCTAAAATTTAAGTCTAGGCAAATTGGTTACTTGCCTGGGGAACTCTGACACTTGGTAATGGTGAAAATTGAGGTAATTACTGCTTAGGAAGAGGACAAATGTCTGTCTTGCCTAGAACAGGCACAAAGCTATCCAGTGCAATCTCTAAAGCTGCCACATTTCAATGAAGATGTGAGTCTTGAAGGCCAGATGATGTTCAGTGTAAATGTTTTTGGATGTGTGCAGATGGGAGCACTTCATGCACTCCTGTTGGAATATATGGTTTTGTGTGGAGTTATAGATCCTCAGGTGTAGTTGATTTCTAGGTGTAGAGAAGCAGTAGTATTATTACTTTCTTCTTTTGTCCTCATGTGTTACTGGAGTGAACACCGCCTGTTGTAGTTGTAAAGCATAAATAATCAACCTCTTGAAAAATTATGATGAAGACTCTTTATATTTTAGTTTTTTCAAAACAGAGTTAATATGATTTAAGCTCTATCAAGTTATCATTTCATGCAGTTTTTTCTAGCAAAGGCCAGATGGCAGCTTTGCAATCAGGAAACTGATCTGCTTGAAAACACAGCTGACAAAATGGAAAGATCCTGGACTTGATTCCTGTGTAGGTCCCCCACAGGGATCTACTATCAGTATGAGTAAAGGGGCAGAGTGAATGGGCAGAAAAGGGGAAAGATGAGACTATCTCTCCTGCTACCATCAGGAGCTAGTGCCTCCTGATTATCTGGTTATGGTAAATTTGTATTAAAAAACCCCAGCAAACAGCTTAGTGGTTGGTCAATCAGTGCATGTATTGCTTTGAAAGTAAGAATAAAGGATACATTATTGCTTCTATTTATTTTGTTTAGAGCTTGGTAAAGTGTTGTTTAGGTAATAGAATTAATCACTTAATCATAAATTGTATTTCTTTGTTTTGGTATTTTAACTTCAGTTAAGCAGTAGTCTGCAGTGTTTCCCTTCGTTGTGTAAATATTGTGCAGTTTGCTGTCATGCATTATAATCAGTGTAGCTGTTACAGTCAGGTGATGTGATTCAATGCAATCAATGAAATTGATAGAATTGTACTGAAAACTTTCACTGGCTTCTCTGGGAGATTCTTTTTATAGCTACAGACTCTGACACTCTGCAGTATTGGTGATCTTCATTTTCTCAGTGTTTAAAAAGAAATTATTTACAGAATGAACGAAGATGTTCTTAAATTTTTGTTCCTGAATTGTTATGTGACTGCAACAGCACTATTATTGTTCTTAGTTTTAACACTTACTGCATTACACATGCCCTGCTTCAACTTTTTATGCAGATCAGTCTATCATGGATGTTTTGAAGCATAAATGTTTTCTAGAAGAATTATTATTTTGGACAATAAAATACGAGTTTCCACAGAAGATGGTGACTTTCTTACTCAACATGCTACCAGATCAAGATTATAAGGTACTTGGCCTTACTGAATTCAAACCTAAGTATCTTTTTATATTCACATACTTAGTGTGTATTATCCCTTGCAGGACACTATATATACTTATGTTTGAATAATAAGCAGTAAAATAATGCAGATCTTTTACCTTGTTTTGAATATTTTATAAGAAGTTCCTAAGTGTTTAGTATTTGAAAACTAATGTGGACAAAACAAGATGGATAAATCTGGACCAGCACTATTATTAATTTTGATTGATGATTTATTTCCTTTTTGTCTGTTAGTGCATGTTTGCATGTGTTGGATTTTGTTTCATTTTATTTTATGTTGTAATTTGTTTTTTGTCACTTAAAACATGTGGATCAGCACTGTATGATTCTGTAGTGTGGTATGACTAGGGAATAATTGCAGTGATTTCATTCCTGTTTCAATTATTGTAGTAGGCAGTGGTTTTTCCACCCAGGCCATTACAGTGTGAGTGTTCTTGCTGCAGCTGTGCCCTAGGTGATTTTGGCAGCCTTCCAGGTGCTTCCTTACAGAGTTTTGCAGTTGTCCCTACGAAGTATCTCCTGGCCCAGAGTTGTGGAGACTGGATGTCATCTTCCTGTTTTAAATCTTGGTGTGCAGCCAGGTTTGGTTGTTTGCTCCCCATGTTCCCAAGACCTAGTATACATAGCAATCAGGCTTAACATTTTGCTCTGATCATGTCATACCCTTGAGCCACGCAAATATTTTGGACCTTCTCAATGCCTGCTGGGAGGAAAAGATCAAGAAATTCTGCAGTCCAGGCATGCAGATTTTTTCAAAAATGTCTGTTTATAATGGGACAACACTGTATTTGTGCCCCCTTAAAACCTTGCTGCATCAAAACAAAGGACATGAAGATTACTTGCAAGGAAGAAAATGCCAAGATATGGGCCTTGAGCCACTACTGTGTCCATCTCAAGACACCAYTTTGATTTGGGATACCAGCACAGATTCATCCTGGTCTTAGATTCAGCTAATACATGAGGAGACATTAGGACTTCCTAACTGATGATCCATTGCTATGAAGCTTGAATTCCTCCTGATATTTGGACCCGCACATGGACGTCCAGTCCTCCTGATCCATTGCCAGCTAAATTCCTGCCTGTAAAAACAGCCAGCTGCTAGCAGCGTGCAGAAGAATCTGGTAAGTGTTGCTGTGTTTCCCTTACAACTGTACCATGTAATAACATCAGCTTCTAATGATTGTGGGATCTTTCTTCCTTTGACAATGAGCCATAGACTTTTCAGTGACTTTCTTTATTCTATTCATTATCTTTCTTCACTCAGAATGGAGATCATGGTGTATTTGGTCTCTCTGCTGATTGCCACCTTTAACTGGAAATAGTCCATTTTCTGCCCACAAATACTGCATGCTCAGATAGAAAGGTTTTATAAACTTTTTTGTTGGGTTGGTTTTTTGTTACCAATTTTGTACTGTTTTTCATTTAGCAGTTAATTCCTACATTAAAGCTCTAGTAGAGGCACAAATACCAAGTGTTCAAAATTTTTTTTGAATCTGTATTTAATTGTTGTGGTCGTCTAAATGGCATTTTTAAGTACTAGGGGAAACTCAGAGCAGGAAATATATTACATAGCAGTACTAGGGAGGCAGTAAACTTTTTTTTGCAAGATATCTTTGCTTTGTTGCAAAACTGTCGATGCTGCATGTTTATGAGGCCTGTGGTTAATTTACAAGGAGTGACTCTACCTTTTACATGGAGAAGAGAGAACATAACATTTTGGGATGAGTTAGAAGAATGTTTTATCTTACATGCTTCCATTTAGCTTTTTTGAAAGAAAAGCTTTTTTGCTGGTTAATCAGACTGCATTCTTAAACAACAGGAATACCTCTAGGGATTTAAACTGTTCCAAATGGTCTCACAGCTTTCTGCTACTTTCTCTCATCCCATCTACACTACATGTACTGTTCTAATTTTTTTCTCTGTCTGCTGTTGTGCAATTTATCTGATTCTTTGTGAGGAGATTTAGCTTATTAAATCAGCAGAATTCTGCTACGTTGGATTCCAGGTAAGCTGAGGGAGCTAGCTGGATATAGAGCACAGAGCTGCCTATATGTATGTGCTTTGAAATTGTTGAAATCTCTGACCTCCAGCGTAAAGATACGAGAATCCATCAGTGCCCTGTGTAGCAGTCACTGAAACACATCTCAGTTGCACAGATTTTTTTTTAAATAGGAAAGCAAACTTCCCTTTAAGGATTCCCAGTGCTGAAAAGAGATGTTGAAAGGGGTGGGCTAAAACCCTGGGTTAACTAGCTCTCCCCTCTCTCCCCTCTTTGGCAAATGAGAGAGATAGCACAACAAAAAGTGTGGTCTTTGCCTTACAGATTTGTGCTTGAGGCATCCCTTCCATCACTCTCTGACATTTGAAGCTTGGAAGACTTACAAGAGAAGAAAAAGAAAGCAGAAGAAAAATTTATTGAAGCTTCCAAGAAATTAAAGGTGTTATGGTGTGGACCAGAGGAAAAACAAAAGGCCTGAGAGACTTCCCTGTGACCAAGGAGAAGGCAAAGAATGTGTTGGCAGTAAACAGGAAGATGCTGGAAGAGTGTAAATCATCCAAGAGCTGAAATCATCCTTGCTGAAATCTTGCTGAAAAATGCAAAAGCATCTGGTGGACATAATGAATCAACAAACATAATTAACAGAAATACTGTGCTGTGTCAGGCACCTCCCACAGTGACCCTTGGGGCAGCTATTACAGCAATAGGACTTCACTAACCCCTGGATATGCTGTTCTACAAATTCTGTAGAGCAGTTTTTCTGTTGGAACCTTAATTTTAGTGCAGCATTCAGCTGGCAGAAATACTTTCCATCTTAGCATTGAGAATATAAACATGGGAGATGTAAGTTCTAACTGAAGCATGGGGTTGATGCTAGTCTCCAGAGAGTTCTGGGATTGAAGTTGAGTGGTCACCAAGAGGAAAGGCTAGCTGAAAAAATTAACTTTGTTTTTCTATAGGTAGAAATTCAAAAGCTACTCAAGATCATAGAGAGTAAGTCAGTGAAGATAATTAGATGCACAGAAAGCATGTGCATCTTAGGAACCATTTCTTGCAGAAGATTTGAAGCTGAGTATTTGGAAACATGACAGAAATTGCATTCTTGCTGCATTCTATATTTTTCCTTAGTTGTGTATACAGCTTTGGCCACTGAAAGAAGGGATATGTGGATGGACTGATTTGGCCTACTGTGCCTGGTTTTATGTACTGACTGCAGTTTACCATTTCAGCTTTTTTACTTTTGGAATGAGTTTAGTTTCTTCCTCTCAAAATTGGAAAGGGTTGTATTCGTTTGTTTAACTTGCATTTGAGTGTAGGAGTAAAGCTTCTGTCTTTCCTTTAGTTAAGTGTTTTCCAGAGTCTCTACCGTTATACCATAGTGAGAGCAAATTTACAGTACTTTCAGAAGTTCATTATGGTAAATGAATGAGGCACAAAAAATTTTGATGCATGCCAATATAAACTAAAGAAAAAAATCCAAAATTTGTAAATTTGTCCTTCGAGAAGGACCTTGTTTTTGCAGTCAACTTGAATTGAGCGTGCTGTGTAAAACAAGTAAAACATAGTTTCTTCATCACAGAGCCCAAAAATCCTATTTAAACATAATACAGTGTGAAGAAGTAATAAATAAATGAAGTATACTTTTTTACTAGCAGCATTAATATACTGACTTCTTAAAATACCTGCTACATATTTTCTGTCTGAGACTTAATGTGAATTAGGGTGTAATTAACATTAGTGTGAATGTCTTAATGATAAGTGCTAATGCCAGTGATGAAAATTGTTTCAAGCCTTTAATTTAAAGGAAATTATGTGATGGGAATAACTGTAATACCAGAATGATATTGTATTAACTTTGCTTTGTATTGCGATATGTTGTGCCAAAAACACTTTAGGTGAAAACAGTTACCATTGTTGGGTGCTATATGTGGAACATACTTTCAGTTATTATACAGGTTTCCATCACTGTGGGCCAGGTATAGGAAGGCAAGTTAAGTATTCTTGCAGTGTTTCCTGCAGTGATATCCCCATTTTCACCCTGGTTCAGTTTCTTGCATCAGCAACTTTATCTTTGGGGGTATTTGCTGGGAGAACCAATTTCTGTACCCAACAGCAGAATTATGTCGTCATGTTTTTGGAAGTACTTCTGAGGTGATAATAACATGGTAGTGCCTTAATAAAAATATGGGAGCATTGAATCAAAGGCAGATCAAATAAAGTAGTGATCTGTATATGGTCTGGTGAAAGCATGGCTGCTGAGGGTGGCTTTAAAATTTCTAATTCTATGTTTATGAGAGGTTAATACTTCCAGAAGGAGTCATCAAGGGATTTTTAGACTTTGGATTTTTATCACTACACAGCTTGTCTTCTTACTAAGCCAACCAAGTCCAGATGGTCCTAATTCAGGACCTAAAGTACTAAGTGAGAAGTGATTTCAAAGCTAGCAGATATGTTGGTGGATGTGCCATGAAAAGGTTGATTTATAATGCATTTTGAGGCTAATGGAGTGGAACACAGAATTGTACTGAGATTTTTATATATATATATATGTACAATGCATTTAAATAATGATCTAGTTAAAAAAACCACTTAACTGTTTTGTGAAGAATAACAAAGCTGCTTATTAATTTAGTTATTGAGGAAAAAACACTAAAGGTTTATTTAAAAAGTATAGGATGCTATGACAGTAGGAATGAAAATCAGTGTAGAAATGTCTTGCTTGAAAATAAATGAAAATCTTATTTTTTGGTTAGATGGCTGCAAGTGATGAGGCAGCTTTATAAGGTACTACTAAACTAATTGTTCACAGTGTATCATTTTAGGACATCCTGTTGTAGGATGTACAAATTTAGGATAAAATAATTGTTAGAGCTTTACTACTTTCACAGGCATGCTGAGACATTATATTCCTTGTTTGAACATTTCTGGGTTGGCTTTCTTTAGTGTGGAAAGTATAGAATGAGAAGATTAGATTCTGGGGAGAGGTAATAAAATTAGCAGCCTAAGATAGCCCTCCCTATAAATTGGTCTTTTCATTTGGTCTGTTTCTAGAAAACAGTCATCACTTTTGGTTTGTCATAGCAACTGGTGTTTCCCAGGGTATGTTGATTGTACATTCAGAAAGGAATATTTTATAATGAAAGAAAGCTATAAGTTTTGTATGATGCTTATTAATGTCAACATTTCTTTATAATTTGCAGATTGCTTTTACAAAAACATTTGTTCAGCACTATGCTTTTATTATGAAAACACTGAAGAAAAGCCATGAATCAGACACCATGTCTAATAGAATTGTGCATATCAGTGTTCAGTTGTTCAGCAATGAAGAACTAGCACGCCAAGTAACAGAAGAATGCCAGCTGCTGGATATTATGGTCACTGTTCTGTTGTACATGATGGAAAGTTGCCTTATTAAAAGTGAACTGCAAGGTAGGTTTAGTTGTTTGTTTGTTTCTTTCCATGAATAATAAACTGATTATAGAGGAAATTTAGTCTTTCTTTGGTGGTCAATCCACTCCTCTGATGCCTTTCCAAAAATGTACAGGATCTAGCAATATATGGTAGAGGATGAGTCTCAAAATCCCCTGGAAATATAAAGTTATCAGGAGTGATACTAATATTTTATCCTTTGGTTTGTATGGGTTTTTTTAGGAATGTTACATGGTTTAGAATGCAGGTTCTTACCTTGCTACTACTTAATTTGTTGTGTGAAGTGCATAAGCAACTATTTGAATGAAAAATTATACACACAAATTGAGACCTGTATGAATTTAAAAAATATTTTCAAAGAATTTCATAAGCTGTTTGCAGTATTTAAAATTGCTTTAATTTTAAAACTTGTGATTGCCTTGATATAATTATAGGAGAAGAATTTAATAGTTTGTCAGTATAGCAATTTTATCAGCCTTTTGTTTGACAAAGTGGCAGTTTGAATTTGAGCTGTTGTAGACTGTATAACTTCTTTAGTGAAAACAGCTGTTGTATTTTCACCCTTCTTTTTTTACTTGTCCTTATATGAAAATGGCACAATTGAATCTTTCTGACTTCTGTCCTTCGCATTCTTATGTGCCTAACAGACTGGAGACCTCTCAGCCCTCTTCATCCTAGTTTGAATCTGAAAGTACCCCCTAGACAGGCTGAGTGCTGCTGCTAAATTAGTATCACAAACTTCTGCATGAAATTGTATTTTTTTTTCCCAAAGTTTTCCTAATGTGCTACTTTCCAGGGGTTGTGATGCTGTTTAAAGTTTGAGTGATTCTTGTTAAGTGGCATCCTTGTAGGTCAGTCCATGATGAAAAGACAGCCTCAGGTACCATGAAAGAACCATTTTAGTTTTCTGCAGTTTTCTCTGTGTGTGTCTGACCCCAGCATTACAGTACATCCTAACTGATATTTTTGCATTCTTTTGTTAACTTTAATAATAAATAAAAGAAATTACTTTTGCCTTCTCCTTTTGTTTTTTTTTCCTTTTTTAAATCTAGATGAAGAGAACAGTTTACATGTTGTGGTGAATTGTGGGGAGGCACTACTGAAGAATAACACTTACTGGCCCCTGGTTAGTGATTTTATAAACATACTTTCACACCAAAGTGTGGCAAAGAAATTTTTGGAAGATCATGGTCTTTTGGTAACATGGATGAATTTTGTATCATTTTTTCAAGGTATGTGACTTTTATAATCAGTACTAATACAAGGATGTTAAGACAGTTAATGTTCACTGTAGCAAAATCCATACAGTTCTGTATGAATATATTTAATCTATTAATACTCCCCCAAGGCTGTGTTTCTTGAAGAGAACAGTATATTCTAGAAAACAGGTTACAAAAAATTATCTCATGGGTCTTTTTCTTGTGTGAAGTAGTTGAAGAGCAGTTACATCACACTTAGTCAACTGAGATCTATGGTGCAAGAATTCTGAGATTGTACTTAAAGTACACATCACAACAGTAAACCAAACTGTTTTACTGGTGAAGTTCTAAATTTAAATATACAGGAAATTAATTTCATAAATCTGGATCTTCTTTTAAGTGTTGCTGTAAATAAAATTTTTTTGACTATATAAAAAAATACTTTAAGATGGTGTATCTCAATGCTGATAAATGTTTTGCTTAGAAAGACGACCAGCATTCAGATGTTCTGAYTGACTGAGTAACATTCAAAGTAGAAGTTCATGTGCTCTGAACAGCAAGGACTGCAGTTATTAGCCAGTCTTTTATCTTT
Organism: Cardinalis cardinalis; assembly: GCA_014549065.1. Taxonomy (NCBI): domain Eukaryota; kingdom Metazoa; phylum Chordata; class Aves; order Passeriformes; family Cardinalidae; genus Cardinalis; species Cardinalis cardinalis. Next base: position 5,486,825 of record JACDOX010000003.1, read on the forward strand.
TCTGGTATATTTCTGCTCAAACTTTGTTTTAGCAAATTCTTCCACTAGATAAAATAGATTCTTACACTTTATGGAGTTGTTTTTAGATRTGTGTACATGCATAATCTAAAAAGACTGCATTCCATTTAGCCCTAGTTAAATCTTGGGTTGTATAACTCTGCTTAAATCTTTGAAGGTATGAATTTAAATAAGCGGGAGTTGAATGAGCACGTGGAGTTTGAATCGCAGACATATTATGCTGCCTTTGCTGCTGAGCTGGAAGCCTGTGCCCAGCCCATGTGGGGTCTGCTGTCACACTGCAAAGTTAGGGTAAGGCTAACATTTCCCTGTCATGATTCTTGGTTTTATTCATGTCGTATTCTAGAATTCTCAAACTTGAAAAGACTGTCTTTTGTGTTTGAAAAGACTTTGGTTTGGCTCTCTTTGTCTATTTAAATAACATAAAACTCCTATCAACTCAGATTCTGTGTATAGCGAGTGTAGAATTCATGCTTGTACATAATTTATTGTCTCCAGTACTGGGACTACAAGTTCAGGATGTGTGCAGTCATTTCATATGACTGTACATATGGAATAACTTCTAATCTAATGAAGAACTTGATAAATGTCTCTGAGTCATTCTGCTTTTGTTCAGTGGGAATGGAGATACGTAAGTCATCCTAATGTGATTCTAATGTTGGCTGTGTCTGTGAACAGATACTTCATTATCATGGGAGATGGAGTAATTTATGGGTTTGTGTGGTTCTTCTATCAATTTGAGGTGAAAACCTCTTCGGTTCTGACATCAAACGGTCTCCAAACTACAGCAAAGACTTGTTGCTGTTTGCTAGACTGTAAATTATATTAAGTTACAGCAAAAATAGAATCCGTTAGCTTTTAGGAATACTTAACATATGAAAAATACTTTTTACTTCTTTTTCTGTGAAATAAATACTTGTATTTGAAATTAGCTTATTAAGATAATTAATAGTCAGTGAGACAGTACTGACTGGATTGAACTGCACACTGAGAAACTGTGCAAACAGTCCATGTGATTTTAGAACAGTTTGAATCAGGCAGTTGTAAAAGCCTTTCTGTGATGTAAATTACACTGATACATTATGAATTTGTCAATTTATGACTCTACATTGGTTTTTGAAAACCGAATTACAGCTTCTGGCTGTTTGAAGTGTTCTTTTCATTTTTGCTTAAGGATGGCAGGGTCTTCTTTTTAAGGCCATGCTCCTCCATCAGTTGTCTTGTCAGTCATGTCTTCAGCCACATGTTTGARCCTTTTGGTCATTATCAATAAATCTGAAAATGTTAAAGAAATTTCATAGCTTAGTTGTTGTACTTATGAAACTTGGAGGGCTGGAAGCTCATGTCTCACGGAGTAGGGAAAGCCAGCAGAGCCTGTCCTTCATAGAGTGTGGAGCAACAGGATGGGAGTGTGGCTGTTGTATTTCCTGATATGAAAAGGTGCCTGACTGAAATAGCTGCCACTTGCACAACTTTTRGCTGGGCTGAACACTGCTGCCTTTTGGATGAGAAGTGTGTCATTGGATATCCTGAGAGTTAGAGGCAAGTCTGGAGTCTGTGTTTAGGGCAAAGTGAAGATAGATTGAAGGAAAAATCTGTTAAGAAAAGAGGCTTTGCAAGTTCTGCTGATCACAGAGCAATTTGGTTCAGCTTCTTTTCTGCTGCTTCTTCTTGCACGCGGCCACTTCTCTCCTGAAAGGCAATGTACAGCTCTAGCCCTGAAACATGACTTAACCTGAAATATAGTGTAGTTTTATGGCATTGTTACACAGTTATATCATACAATCATAACAAGTTTTGGTTACCATTGAAATCTATGCAGTATTGTGATGTCATATCATTTAGGGTGTCATGTGTTAGCCAACTGTAAGGACTTTTTAAGTAGATAGAACTTGTAGGCCATTAGCTATTCTTTTTGGTTACATGGAAAGACTTTCTTCTATGCTTACAGCTGTAAATTATGGGTAAAAGTAGATGGATAAATTAAACAACAGTAGGCACTGGGACCATGTAGAGAGTGAGTCCTATGAGGAGCAGSTGAGGGAGCTGAGGTTGTTCAGCCTGGAGAAGAGAAGGCTCAGAGGTGACCTTACCATTCTCTGTAATACCCTGTAAGGAGGGTGTAGCCAGGTGGGAGTTTGCCTCTTCTGACAGGTAACCAGCAACAGGACAAGAGAAAATGGCATCAAGCTGCAGCAGAGGAAATTCAGGTTGGACAGCAGGAAGAATTTCTTAATGAAAAGAGTGGTTAAGCATTGGAGTGGGCTATCCAGGAATAGTAGAGTGGAGTCCCAATCCCTGAAAGTGTTCAAGAAAAACAGCTGGACCTGGCACTTAGTGCTGTGGTTTAGTCGATAATGTATTGTTCAGCCCATGATGCTGGAGGTCTTTTCTAACCTCGGTGATTCTGTGTACTGTAAAAATATTCTTGAAATAATTGTATTTATTTGTAGTAGGAAAACAATGGCACTCAAAACTATTTTGGCTCATATAAGTGTGCTGGTTTCTCTTAACTGCAGGAAACACAAGAATATACACGCAATGTTGTCAGATACTGCCTTGAAGCACTTCAAGACTGGTTTGATGCTATCAACTTTGTAGATGAGGTAAATATCCTTAGTGAATTTAAGCAAAGGACTGTGAAAATCTGATTAAATTTAAAAGGTGATATACTCCCTACACCCAGCCCCCTCTCCTTAATTTAAGTGACTATTCAAGCTAGTGATCAAAAAAGCATTGCCTTGCTGAAATTAGTGTTTGTAGTTAATACTTAAAATGTTATGTCCTAGGACCCTTTTTTTTCTGTAGTCTTGGTGATTTAGATTTGCTGGTGAAGCTTAAGCTGTGAGTTTTAAAAGCAATGCTTTCGCTGTCTGAGCGAAACGTTTGAATAATCAGAAAGGGGAATGAAGTACTTCTGTGTTAGTGGAAAGTAAGTCTGTCAAATGAAGACATATAAAATACTGTCCTTGGTGTTTGTGCCAAAGATATTTGTCTGTTTTTTCCAATATATTATATTAAATACCTCTATTTTACTTTCAGCCAGCACCTAACCAAGTTACTTTTCATTTGCCACTGCACCGTTACTTTGCCATGTTTTTAAGTAAGGTAAGCACATGTAGTTTCACAGAAGATGGAAATTCCCTRCTGAATGTAGTCATTGAACACAGCATATGCTTGCTTTTGTTTCTAGGCTGTTAAATGCCAAGAACTAGATCTGGATACTATCCTGCCAGATCAGGAGATGCTGATGAAACTCATGATTCACCCACTTCAGATTCAGGTATGGGCAGACTTCTAACGTAACAGTGGGAAATGTCTTAATTGTGGAATGTAAAAATAAGCCCTATGTGACAATAATAACTACAATATTAAAACTAAGTAGCTAGGGTAACATCTTTTTTTTTTCCCTTCCTCTTTCCAAAATTAAAAATGGGGCATTAGTTACCATACTCTGAGAAGCACATAATAATAGTATTCACTATAGCTCTTCAAATATGGTAGGATGGACGAATCCTCTGAAAACATAGAATTGTAATGTGAACAGAATGGAGTGCAGGTTGACAAGAAACCAAAATCTTTTGTATTTTAAATTGAGAGTGAGTTCCAGAATGGATGCACAACATTTTTATTTGCAAATTTGGACTTGTGCATAAGTGGCAGTGAGTAGTATTTGTAATCACTGCTTTTAGATCTAATCCCTTTTAGATCGTGATACCTTAATTTTTGGTTCATTTTGGTACCACAATACCTTCATTTTGAGTTAGTTTCAAAATTTTAAGGAATAACTATATGTATAAATCATGTCATTTGTCTTTGAATACTTTCGTTGTCTGAAATAGGCTTTCATATGAAAGTATTGTATCTGTTTCATAAACATGCAGTGGTTCTTTTTATCTCTTACTCTCCAGAAGTCAATTAGTATAAAAAAAATCTATAAAATTGTAGTATGCATGCATGTATATATGTGTAATGATAGTGAATAAAATGATGAGAGGGCTGGAGCCTCTGTTATGAAGACAGACTGAGAGAATTGTCGTTCACCCTGGAGAAGAGAACGCTCTGGAGAGACCTTAGAACCCCTTCTACAGGGGCCTACAAGAGAACTGGAGGCAAACTTTTTAGCAGGGCCTGTTACAATAGAACAAGGTTAGTGGGTTTAAACTGAAGTAGGGTTGGTTTAGATTAGCTGTAGTACCTTTTTTGCTGTGAGGGTGTTACAACACTGGAGCAAGTTGTCCATGGAAGTGGTAGATGCCCCATCCCTGGGAACATCCCAGGCTAGATTGGATGGGGCTCTGAACGACCTGACCTAGTTGAAGGTGCCCCTGATCATTGCAGGGGGATTGGACTAGATGACCTTTGAAGGCCCCTTCTCACCAAAACTATTCTGTGACTCTCCAAGAAAGCCCCAGGGGGACTTCTTACAATGACACATAGTGACAGGACAAGCGGCAATGGCTTTAAGCTGAAAGAGTAGTTTAGATGAGATACCACAAAGACATCCTTTGCTGTGAAGGTGGTGAGACACTGAAACAGGTTGCCCAGAAAAGTCCAAGGGCAAGATATCCCATCCCTGGAAGTGTTCAAGTCGAGGTTGAATGGGGCTTTAAGCAAACTGGCTTTAAGCACCTGTGAAGTGTCCTTGCCCATGGCATAAGGGTTGGAAATCTTTAAGGTCCCTTCCAATTCAAACTGTTATATGATTTCTATTTTTCTATGGTAACATACTGATGATCTGCTAATATTGAACTGAGTAGCTGAACATCCCTGAAATGTTTATAATTTTTTATGTTCCCTGAACAGGCAAGTCTTTCTGAAATTCACAGCAATATGTGGGTTAGAAATGGTCTACAAATTAAAGGACAGGCCATGACTTACGTGCAGTCTCATTTCTGCAATTCAATGATTGATCCTGACATTTATCTGCTGCAAGTAAGTTATGTTTTCTGAGGAGCCAAGCCAATATTATTTTCCTACAGACTATTGACTCGAATTAATTTAATAAAGTTAATTTACTCTCTTTCTAAAGGTCTGTGCCTCTAGACTGGACCCAGATTATTTTATTTCATCTGTTTTTGAAAGGTAGGACTAAAAGATGAATGCTCTTGTTTGATGTTGAGCTGGCTGTTGTGCTAATTTATAGCATGTAATAGAAAAATTGCATATCTGATACATATCTTCAGTGGTACAACTCTGCCTAGCCAAAACCAACACCTAAGACCTCTACTGAAACAGGTATCTCTTGATTTTAGACAGCATTGGCTTTCGCTTTACAGGGCAGTAGAGAAGATATTTGTTTTCTGAGCATCTTTAGGATTTTTTAAGTTTCATATGTGTTCATGTACTCGGATATTCTGTCCTGAAGAAGAGACACAGTAATGTCCAGTAGTAAGAGACACAGAATGTTTACTTTTCTGGAAAAAAAATCAGGGTTTAAACACCAATTAGTATGCATTAGTTTTTATATGTTGTTAAATATAAGGTGTTTTCACGTGGAGTGAATATCACTATAGCACATTCCATCGATAGTTAGATAAAAATTGAAATTTGAAAAGAAGATGGTTTTCATGTATGTTTGTTTGTACTTTGGGTTTTCATTTGGGCTTTTGTATTTAATTTTAGGTTGTTGTGAGTGCTATCCTGAGCTTATCGCTAGGTTTCACATTGGTGCTTTAATGTTGGAGAATGTTTGATTGTTGTTTCTGACTTTGGTGTTTGCTGTGTAGATTTAAGGTGGTAGATCTGTTAACGATGGCTTCACAGCATCAAAATACAGTTCTTGACTCAGAACATGAAAGGTCCATGCTGGAAGGAGCCTTAACATTTTTGGTCCTTTTGTTAAGTCTTCGTTTACACTTAGGTAAGAGTCACTACTTTAGGAATATCTGTWTGTAAGTAACATTATTACACCTTCATTTATATTCCACACTTAGTAGGTGCCTTAAAGCTTTTTAGCCATATAGTAATTTAAACCATTCAATACTCAGTTTCATCTTTGCCAGTTACTGTATTTTAATCCTTCATGAAATAGAAATAGATATAATACATAAAAATGGAAAAAATTGACTTTAATAGAAGTGGGTGATTTGTGTAGGTGATGACATGAAGATTCTGTATCTTTTCCAGAAAGACAGCAATTTGAGTTTATACTAGTATTTTCTGATTGAGATTGTGCCTTTCATAATATTTGCATGCCCCGCCTTTTTTCCCCCTGTATTTTTAAGGCACTGTGTCATTACTTAATATTAATTTGTATTATGTTTGACATGCTTTTAATGTCAGATGAAAACTGAATGTTTGTCTTAAAATCGTGCTGTTTTAATAATTTTTTACATTTCATTGTTCTAGGAATGACAGATGATGAGATCCTCAGAGCAGAGATGGTAGCCCAACTGTGCATGAATGACAGGACACACAGTTCATTATTGGATCTCATATCCTTGGAATATATTCACTAATGTGTCTGAATGAGAATGACAGGTGTCTGGATTTTAGTGAGTCTTGAACAACATGGTTTTAGGTTACATAATTTAAAAACTGTGAAGGTATGTTTGTATATACTTACTATGTATATACACACAGTATATACTGCATATACTTACTAGCAAAGGCTCCAATTTTGGTTTTTCTTACAATAAATGCAATACTTTTTAATAGTTTAATTTAGTTTTGATACAAAATGCTGTACTAGTCTTTAGAAGTCTTTTAGGTGTGAGGTAAAATGTGTGTTTTCCAATGATGCTGTAGAAAGTTTAACAAAGCATCACATTTGTCTGGATTTGAGCCTTTGATTTTTGCTAAGTTTATGCCAATATAAAAAGCAGACATTCTACATTATATTGTCTTTTGCTATCAATAGTGAAAATGCAAATAATAGCAATCCTGCATGTTGCTTTGACATTAGAGTGAAGTGCATGTATTATGGGGAAAGAATAGCAAACTCTAAGAATCCTTCTGCACAGGCATAGGGTTCATGTCCCTGGACAGCTGACTATAAATATGCAGGTTTTCCTGCTATTACTCTTGGCTGTGTAGGCAAATTAGATAGCTTGTTGTGGTTGCATATAAGAGCTTGCAATCCAGGAATGGGCAATGAGCAAAACTATTATGAATATGAAGGTAAGAAAGGATGAGATTGAGGCTAACAAATTATTATTATTATTATTATTATTATTATTATTATTATTATTATTAATAATAATAATAATAATAATAATAATAATAATAATAATAATTATTATTATTATTATTATTATTATTATTATTATTATTATTATTATTATTATTATTATATGCTCTAGTAACTCAGTCAAGTATGTAAAATAAGCGATTACTAGACCAATTCACTTAAGTGAATGACTTAATTATGTAAAGTAAGTGAATAATTTATATAAGCAATTACTTATCACTGAGCAGAAGTTTACTTACTTCTAAGTGCTGCTTGTGTTCTAGGGTAATGTCAGTAGGTCAGTTAAGTATTGCTACCAAAAATGCGAAGTGTGGAATCCAAGATGCAGAATTATTCGTTGTGTTTATGGATCCTGAACTATTTRCTTGCTTTTTCTGCACTTGGATGCAAATGCAAAATATTCTCCCTATGAAGAGAGACAAAGTGTTTGTAATAAAGACAATCACAGAAACTTTATATACACTACAGGCAGTGGTTTCTATTTCTCATTAAGTACTAACAGCTTGAGCCAAATATGTAGCGAGTCTTACTTTAAAAGGTTTCACCTCCTAGCTGAGAGGCTTAGATTCTCTTCAGTACCAGTTACTGTTCTTAGCAGCTGGAGCATACAGACCTCTTGTGGTAAGCACAGAGCACTGCTGAGATGTGGTCTGAAATGACTGATGGAAAATATCAAGAGGGGAGGGAAATTCTGTGTCCTGCAACTRAATTAACTTTGCTTTCCTTAATGTAAGCATTACATTCCAGAAAATCCTAATCCTAAAAGTGGTATAATTCCAGGAAGCTTAAGCTTTGAATCAGTCCTGTCAGCAGTTGCTGACTTTAAAGCTCCTGTTTTTGAACCTGGAGGTTCCATGCAACAAGGAATGTACACACCTAAAGGTATGGTAATCAGCATTCTCTTGCTACACAGTCATTGGTAAGATGCCTAACCAGGGTTTGTTTGGTTTTGTTGTAGTGGGCTTTTTTTCTGTAAAAAACCCAAAAAGCAAACCCAGCCTACCAGTGTTGAAAATTGCCCCCCATCCTCTCCACAAAAAAAGCCAAACCTACCACAGCCACCAAAACCCCACAAAACTTGACTTTTTCATTATTGTCCATTGCTTATTTAAGAGCATTGCTAAAGACTATCAGTAGTCTTAAATAAATTGATTTTGWTCTAGAGTGAAAATGAGCTTCTCATACTAATCAGTTACCTTCAGAAAGCAAAGGAAAATATAGAAATGAAAAATTATCTTATTTGTATTTTACTGATCTGCATTCTTAATTATTCCTATGATTTAAATAAATATGGTGTATATTTAGTARAGTTTAGGACTGTTTGCATTAGTGAAATACTTTCATTGAACTTYTCCACCTTTTGACTGTTAAAGATACCACGATACATAATTCTTCATTTTATGTTGCTTAGCTGTTTTAGTATCCTGTAACATTTTTTGCTGTCAGTAGTGAGGGCCTAGAAAAAATTTCAGGCTAGACTTATTATAGAACATTGTTCTGTAATTCTACAATGCATACAGTGCAAAAATGACAAGTTTCTTTCCCTGACCAGCTTGTCATCTAAATTGGACTCAACACAGCATTGGTATATCAAAGGAGAGAAATAATTTAAGAACTCAGCGTTCCATTACTGTGTCATGTCACTAAGCAGATAAGCCTGTAGAAATCTGAAATGCTTCATGTGCTCGGCTTGTGCTTCAGGCTAATGGCAAAGCTGAAGAGAGATTAACTCCTTCCTCCCCCACATACCTCCCTTGAGAACTGGGAAGGTTAGAGTCTGGCAATTTTGAAACCATTTGGTTTCATGGATTTTTTGGGGGGARTGGTGGTTAATGTAGGTACTAGTATTGTAATAACTTGTAATTGTTTGCCAGTTTTTGTGCTGGGAGATTCAAGGGTCAATAAAGCTCTTTTATACAAATTAACAACTAGTGAAGTAATTTTGTGAAACCAGAGTTTTGGAAATTGATTCATCTTGGTTCTTTGATGTGTAATTAGGCAGCTTAACRCCCATGTATCTAAAATAATTTTATTGTTACATAAACTGCACTTCCTTATGCCCTGTCCAGTTTCTGGAGCTCATTACATGCTGGTCATTTTCATAACACAATGTGAAGGAAAAAGAGATGGAATATTCTGTCTTTAATTTTAGCACTTCAWATTTAGGGAATCTAATGCTAGATTACAGTGTTYGGAGTTTTTTGTATATAGTTTGGGYGGGTTTTTTTTAACTTAGGTAAACTGTTTATTTCAGAGGTAATCTGTTTTAAGTATCTCACCTATAGCATTGAACAATGAAATGATTTATGACACTATACACATTCCCTTTTTTTTWAAAGTAATAAAAGGTGAAAAGTCTTCTGTAGGAATAAAAGCTGACATGGCTTTCTTTACCCTCTTAAGTGTTCATATTCCCTGTAAGATTATATAGGTTCTCAAACCCTTTGCTTTTAAGAATTGTAGTTTGTGGCCTGTCATAGTTAAAGCAAGTCCTGATCAGATCAATTCCCTCTAATCCTCTAATCCCTTGTTTCCCTAAATTTGAGGGGGTAAAATCTACTTTATGTTCACAGATCCCTAGATTTTGTTCCATTAACCATCATTTAAAAAAATAAAACCAACCGAAACCAAATTCCAGAGCCAGATTCTTTCTACACACTGTAGATTTGTGTGCTGAAGATGAGCTCTATGTGCATTTCCAATATTCACTGTATGGCTTACTCAGTCCTTTTTTGTCATTAGGCGTTAGCAGCCCAAACAAGCCTGGTGTGTGCTTCAGACTGCAATGCTAAATTCTGTTCAGAAAAAATGTGGGTTTTTTCACAAGCTAAATTTGATTGTATTTAATACATAATGGAAACTTTGCTAGGTGTTGTCCCTCAGCAGTCTATGAGGAYATGTGCAGAGCTGTTAGCCTTAGCAGGGGTTAATGTATAGAGGATAGACCACTAGGTGTGAGTATAGACACTTGTCTTCCTGCCTGGGGAAGATTAATCTCAGAAGTGTGATAAAGCTGCTTATTGCTGCCTGTGGGAACTTTGAAGAATGTTGTAAGCACTTGTGTTATGTTACACCTGCTGGTGGAGCTAAAATTCTGTATCCGCTGGGTTTCTTCCTCCTTTTGGGGTCATTGAATCTTGCATTCATTTTTTTGTGTTATGAGCTAAGCACTTCAAAGCAATTCATAGAATTAATGTCTTCATTTGGCTTTAGATTGGAACTTAGTTTTGTATTTTAGTAACTTGTAAATAGAAAAAAAAAAGGCCATAAAATGGGATATTTTTATAGACTGTTAAGACTTTTCTGTCTGTGATTGCTCTGAACAGCCACTCTGGATGTTATTTTAGAGTTACTAAATTAAAKGGATGTAACTAAGATTTTAATGCTGAAATAATGCATAATACTAGTTATAAAACAAAGGCATATTTGTGAAGGATTGAACACAAATATCATTTGATACAAAGCTTGACCATTTTTGATACTGAACAAGAACTTGTATTGTTGCAGCAATTTTGTTCACTCCACTTAATAGTAAAATATCATCCACCTGCTAACAGCTCCACAGTCTTTAGTTCCTACTTTCAAGAGGCTTGTGCTTATCATGTACAAAGTGAAAAATAATGTAAGCCTTTTCTCCCAATTACTTGGAAATGAGAAAGAGCAAAACAAGTTGCATACAGAAACTATGTTTTGGGGGTTGCTTAATAGAGTGTTATTTTTTTATTTTTGAAACTGATCAAAATTTTGCAACAAATTTTTTTCTAGTTTGATAAAGAGTGGTAATTATTAGTATAGAAAGTATTATTAGTAAGAATTATTACAAATTGCTGTAGTTTGCCAGGAAAAATGTTATAATAGAAGTGACATAATTAAAGCTAGTTAAGGAGAGAATCTAAAACAAGTGGTAAGSTCTTTAAAGAGAATGTTAACATATAATTTCTTTTAAACAACAGCTGAAGTTTGGGATAAGGAATTTGACCCTGTCATGGTAATACTTCGAACAGTTTACCGCAGAGATGTGCAGTCTGCCATGGACAGATACACAGCATTGTAAGTTGGATCAGTTTTAGCAATGCAATGTCATACTCTTTCTCATTCCACAACAAATATTTTGTTTTCACTGCCTGATAATGCTAATCACTTTATCAGTGTTTTCAAGCCCAGATTTGTTCTTGAGTAAATAGTCTATAACAAGCAATATCAGAGTTTTGGTTATCTTAGTCTGTCACTCTTCCATAAATGTTTAAAAATACAYGAGAAGGGCCACAGACAAAGTAGTGAATGTCATCACAGATAAAATACTTAACCAAAGATATTGTTTAAAAATCATTTACAACTTACTTGAAGAAGTCTTATCTATTTTTATTTAGTTTACTCTTAGGTACACAAAGCAAAGTTTATTGATAGCAGTGGCGGGTTTCTACRTTATTGCAGTGTTTAACAGTGGTTTCAACATTTAACATTTGTTTCAACAGCTTAAAGCAAAGTGGCAAATTCCCTGGAAACCCATGGCCTCCTTACAAGAAGAGAACACCACTACACCCAAGTTACAGAGGTCTCATAAAGCTTTTGCACTGTAAAACTCTGCACATTGTGCTCTTCACACTTCTTTACAAGGTACAGTAATGATTTGCATTAAGTGCATTGGTTCACTTCCACATTTTTTACAGAAGTTCTTAGAAGCATGATTTTTAAAAGTTTATTTGGAGTAGTCARGTTCCATTTTATATAATATTTTTCGTTTTGGTTTTTTTTTCAAGTCTAGTACAAGTTTTTTTCCTACCACTTTGGTTTTTCCATGAATKATTGTTTCATATACACACACTAAGTCAGTACCCAAATGGATGAAAGATCCTGTTCTACTTTGAGGAACACTGTATTAACCATCAGAGATGCCATTCAGATTGTTCTTCCATGATGGTTTCAGGGACCACAGTGGTATGAGTGGTGTTCCTCTGGCTCCTATTGCAGAATTTTAAGGCATCAACACTGGCTGTTCAAAAATACACAACTTTAATGGCTTTAAATTCTCAATGTCAAATAAGTCTCATAACTGCAGTTGTTTCCAACATCATTTCCCAAATACATTCTGGCTTTTGATAATGTTATAGCAACTGTTTTTCAGGGTTAATTGGTGCCTTTAAGTTATTTTTGGTTTTATCTTTGAYAGTTTGCTGCTGTCTTCAAGAGACGCACATCCTTTTTGAAGAGTCCGTTCACCAGAAAATGGATTTTGAATCTGTACTTAGAAAGTGTTTTCAAAGCAGTGTGCTGCAGAGGCAGATGAGGGACTACAAAAATTGCTTTGTTTGAGTAGCATTTTTCCTGCGCAGACTTTTCCTTTTGTGCTCTTCTAAGGGCTCCCAGCTTACCTAAAACTCCTATTTTGTTTCACTGTTAAATTTCTGTTGAATAGAAAATATCTGTTGTACTACAGGAAGGCTGGTGAAGGAAAGGAGAGCTTGGGACTACATAGAAGATCAAATAATGTTTTGACATGGAACAAAAATGGAGACTATAGGGAAGGAATGCATCATCTTTTACTGTCTTGCTTGGGTGTCTTTGGCCAATTTTTCTCTTAGTCCATTAAGAACCCTCAAGGACTTAAATCTTGAGAATCTTAGCCATTACTGGGTTGCTCTTTTAGCTGGAATACCACATACTTTCCCACCACATTTATGGATGGTGGAAAATACATAGTGGTTGATTTTGTAGGTTGGCTTAAGTAATGCCTGCTCTCTTGGTGAAATTTTGCCAGTTCATGACAGCCTTTATTATATCTCTTGGCTTTTGGGACTTCCTGTGGAAGAACAGTAAGCTGTATTTGGTGATGTTACTTTTCAGAGGCATTGGTCAAYATGACTTTTGATTCCAACTGCTACAATTACATGTGCTCTTCATATTAACAGAATACTGAGTCCTCTTTAATTAAATAACCTCTTATCATCTCAGATTTGTTTGAGCTTGATTAAATCTGCTCCTCAGTCACTTTTTAGAAAGGCTATTGTAAAACAATATTATTTTAAAGAACTTTSTCTCTCTAATGTTTCTAATGGCTTTATCTACTTAGAAAATTCATCTGTTCAAAACCAAGAAATATTTAAAACTTTACTAGGCTACACTCAAAAAATACTAATTTGKATAGTAGCCTGTCTACAATCTCACCCACTTTTTGGTAACTTGCATTTTTTTGCCATTTTCTTTCCTTCAGTTCAGATTATTCTCAAGAGGAAAGCTGTCCTGGTTTTTAATTTTAACAGTACTGGTTCTTCCTCTCAATGCGTTGAAAGCTGTGTTGGAAGAAAGATATGGGCATTTATTAATTTAAAGATAAGGTCTTTTATTATTTTTTATTGAAAAAGACTATGTGAAGGTGTTTATGAGCTAAATAGATGTTAACCTTTGTGGTATTCCCMGTTATGCCAGTATCACTGATAGGACTAGGACCTCGTAAGGCCTTTGGTGRTTGATGATATGAAAAGGGGAGGGAAGGCTGGGAGCACCTTTTTGCATGTAATTGGCAGTAATGGTGTCTGTGCAGCTGTACCTGTCACTCTGGTGTTAAGTAAATCACAGCTTGAACTAGTAATAGCTTTAAGGTACAAATTTGTTTGACTGGAAAGACATAAAATCAAATTTTGCTTTTGTGGTGACGATCAAAGGTTAGGWTTTTCCTAATTCTCAAAATAAGTTTAAATTAAATTTAAAACAAACAAAAAAATCCASAAAAATGGAAGAGTCCAAAATGTATTATCCAGAACACTCTTTCTTAAGTTTAGATGTACTGAAGCCCTAATCTTCTATGATGTGTCKCTTTTCCTACATAGATATTAATGGATCATCAGAATTTATCAGAGCATGTGCTTTGCATGGTTTTATATTTGATTGAGCTGGGGTTGGAAAATTCTCCTGAACAAGAATCAGATGAAGAGGTAAGAATAAATACCATCATTTTCTTCAAAATACAGAGGTATTTTTTTTAATGATTCARTATTCTTTAAAATTAGATTTTACCATAGTAGTTAGAATAAAGCATCTTTATTAACATATATGGGGAACAACTAACAAAATAATAAAAATATACTGTTGTGAGGAAGAATATGGTATCTTGTTATGTTTTTCAGCAGTTTCTGTATATGAAGTCTGACAATACAGGTCTTTACCACTGTGTAAATTAGTACTAGAAATTGTGTAAAAAAATTTTAAATCATTAAGTTTAAAAATCTCTAAATTTTTACCTGAAACCCTTATCACTGAGCATTTTATTGCTACAAATCTGTATCTTCAAAAATATATGAATAAGTCAGAATCTTAATTCTACTTTTAATGATATTTGAATATAAAGAGCTATTATTTTTGTGATTCCAGATTCCCTTCTATTACCATAGGTTTTTAACTGATCAACACTGCTTTTTGACTAAGAATTTGCYACAATTTTTCCAGAGATTGACTTCTGTATAATTCTGATTTTTAATATTAATCTTTGATTGTACAGCTTAGGATTACTCTCTGGAGTTCCTTTTACTTCTGCTAGCTAGCACCAATGGCTGTATTTGACTATATTMAAATAAAATACTTAGACCTATGTATTTATCAGCCCTACGGTCCTCACAAGACTCACATCAGTTATCAAAAGTTTTAAAAGGTATATTAGCTTTGTTGAGGTACATAATGTTCAACATACTGTTCCCATCTCMTGGAGATATTATGGCCTCTGTAATACAGTTACAAAAGCAGCATGAATCATGKTAATATGAGAAATTTAATAAGAGAAAGTATACCACAGTTTTCTTAATTGTTTTAGGAGCCTGCAGGTGGACAAGAGCGTTGCCACGATAGTTGGTTTCCAGGCAGTAATTTGGTTTCTAACATGCGTCACTTCATTAACTATGTCCGAGTGAGAGTACCAGAAACTGCTCCTGAGGTGAAGAGAGAGCCACCTGCAAGTACAAGTTCTGATGGTTTAGCTTCATCCCAAGTAAGTGGATACAAATACCAGATTCTCTAGGTTAGTTTAAGTTGTTGCCTGTGTTGGCATTTTTGTTAGTTTTCTTACTGTTTTTATGAATTCCTTAGGATATTTTTTCCTTCAGTTATTTTTCCTATATCAGAAATTATTTCAGAAGTTATATCAGAAGTTATTTCCAATGATGTCTTCTTCCAAATGATGTATTTAATGACTTTTTTTGTCCTCAATCTACCAGAGTTCAAGGCGGAAGAGCCTCCAGAGAGAGGTAGATCTGTGTGCAGTTTGTTCTCCTAAGCCATTAACTAGCAACATGCTTTAATTGTGCTCACCTTAACTTTCAGTGGAACCTTCTAATTTTCTTGAATGTCCTTTTAATTCATATTGCAAGGGCTCATGCTTTTTTCATGTTCTTGATGGTAATCTTAGCTGGTAGACTTTTAAGCAATAAAACATTTTTAATACGTATTTGGAAATAAAAGCTTCCTATCAAATATAAAATGCCATTGATAGCTTACTGCTTGAGCTTTGTSTTTAGGCCTGTTTGATCTTGCCAAGATACGACTAACATGTAATAATGTAGAATAGTCTTAGCTTTCTTGAGTCTAGGTAAGTTTAACCTTATATYGAAAGGGTTTTTGAAATTATTAATAGCAATTTGTTGTTGTTGTTGTGAAACAAAGGAATACATAAATGGTGGGATCCTGAAAGATTTATGGTCAGTAGATGATACAATCTCTGGGTCAGTGTTGGTTTTGTATCTGTTGTATACAGSACTTCAGGTAACTGTGTGCCAGATGTAGCAAAATAAAGTGGATAGTTCTTTTGCCATGTTCATGTAAGAAAAATAGACAAAATCTAAAGTAGGGACATGGTATATATGGTACTGCAAGTGAGAGTAATGTAAGATAGATCTAAATGTGCTCTGTCATTAAAGTAACTGCACTTATATGCTCACATGCCCTGGATAGCAAGTTCTRCTGGCAAACAGGGTTATGTGGCTTCTGGATCTTACCTAATAAATCCAGACAAAATGCACAATGTTCATGGGGATCTGTGGGCTTGCCCGTATTCACCTGTGTGATGTAGCGAGTTACATTGTGCAACAGTGCTCACTAGATTTGAATAAAGGCATTTAAATKACATAAAGATACTGAAATTATTATTATTCTAGAAAAACTAAGGAACTATTACCTGGATAACAGAATTGTAAGTTAGACTAGAGTAAAACCAGTTCTTAGTTGTTTCAGTATGGATATTTTCCTTTGGTACTTGTCTTTTTATGCAGTTGCTTACAACACTTGTACAAAAATACAATATGCAGGTTTAGTATTTTGTTATCCTAACTTTCAATACATTTTGGGAGTGGAGAAGAATCTTTGTTTCATGCTTTTCTTCCTAGYTTCAAATATTTTTCGTAGTTTTAGAAACATGTGTTGTTTATACTTGTATTTTTGCAAATTAATCGTGATAATTTTTTTCCCAAGAACTCAGGGACAGCTCAAGTGTTCAGTTTGGTCGCAGAACGTAGGAAGAAATTTCAGGAGATCATCAATCGGAACACCAGCGAGGCAAATCAGGTGGTTCGACCCAAAACATCGATGAAGTGGTCAGCACCTGGTGCAACTCCCCAGTTAACCACAGCCATTCTAGAAGTCAAGGAAAGCATACTGTCTTTGCTGATTAAATTGCATCACAAACTCTCAGGAAAACAAAACTCTTACTATCCCCCGTGGCTGGATGATGTGGATGTTTTAATCCACCCAGAAATTCCGAGATACTCGCAYGGAGATGGAATGACGGCAGTAGAAAGAATTTTACTGAAAGCTGCTGTACAGAGCAGACTGAATAAACGTATCATTGAAGAGATATGCAGGAAGGTGACACCTCCTGTACCACCAAAAAAGATCAGTTCTGCAGAGAAGAAGACTTTGGATAAAGAAGAAAGGTAACTTTAATAAGACGAYAGTTAGGAGTAGTAGAAGGACAGTGTGTGTTGTGCATCTATTGATTGATCTTTAGGATTTTGTACGAATTACATGCTAAAAGAATGAGTCTTAATTCTACAGTTCTCTTTATCTGATTTGAATATACATGATTTACATGGGTACTGAGGAAGAATCTGTACCTTGCTATTTTAAATCTTTAAATTAGAACATTTTAATAATAATTTTATGTGATATACATGCTTACCCTTTATGTTTTATAAAACTGATACATAAAAAGGTGTAGAATTAAGATTGTGTTCGCTTTTGTGGCTTAACCTGAAGATAAGTTAGAATTTTTATTTGTATTATGTGTTCATTCACATGCACACATCACACCATGATTTTGTTTACTATATACGGGTTTAATRATTCTACCTCTTTTTTTTGCTTGTCTGACCCATTCAATTTTAATTGTATGTTCTCAATTTTTAAAAAATTCTTATTTAAAAAAAAAGTTTCTATTTTGTTATTATGTTACCTAAAAACTCATGTGCCAGCTATCTGTTTAGGGCTGAATTTTGGGTTTTTTTTAAAAGTTTAGATACTTTGGAGTTTAATTTGGAACATAATGAGTCCTGAATGTCCCCAGAATACTGGCAGTATTGAAACTGAATGCAGAGACCCTGCTTCTCATGGGCTTTCAGCAAATGTTGTGTTGGGGTGAGAGTCCTGTGGAAGAGGTGTCAGCTAGGGGATGGCAACTAGAGCTGACAAAAGAAATGACAGGGATAGTCTTGAAACTGGAATGGAAAGAGAAACCTTGTGGTCAATGTACCAGTGAAAAACAGAGAAGATGCCCAGGCAAATGATGAGTTGATGTGGGAAGACTCAAGCTGGCAAGTTATGAAGATGTATGTTATGAAGATATATGAAGAACTGTGTTGTCAGGACAAAAATACTCGGAGAAGAGTAGCAAATGAAAAAACACAGATTTTAGAGAACATCTCAGTGGGGAAGAATGAGGTCTTGAGAGTTGGTAGGAGAAGGAGAATATGGAATAGGAATGAAAATGTCTGGAGGGTATGAGAGACAGAGATTGACATTTAGGGGATGTCACACTCAGCCACAAAGAGTTGGCTAGAGTGGGAAAGGACTGACACTTGGCTGGTGCAAAAGGCTGGAACATGGGATTTGAGGGGAGTGGACGGTGCATAGTGTTAGAAGGTTAGGGCATACAAAGTGGGGATTCAGGTCAGAGTACTTACCTCAGTAGCTGCAGTAGAGAGCACAGGCTGGAGTGAACAAGAAGACAATTGAGTACTTGTTCATCCAGTATTTTGAAGGGTTTATGTAACCAGAATATGTGTATGGTTCTAGAAATTTGAGTAGAAAAGTGCAGTCCTCTGACTCAGTAGGTTTCTGGATTACTTTTATTTTTCTGCTATTTTATTTGTTTGAAAATAAATTTTTCATTCAAATCTCTCCGATATGTCCAAGGCCTACACTGTACTGGAAAATAACACATAAGAATATGGCAAATAGATTTAATATATTTGTAYACTACATACTTTACAAAGTAAAATTATTTTTGTCTTGCTAGTATTTATTTAATGTGTTTAATTTTCAACATTGTTTGTAATAGTTCCTTTAATGAGAGAAATATTCAGGGTTTGGCATGTAAAATTGCTAATCAGAAAAAGCCAGAATGAATAGCTGCTTTAGATAAAACACAGCTACATCTTGGGCACCTAATCATTAATGTGATACTCAATAGTGCTAGATTTATGTACAGRAGAAGCAGGGGCATGGAAGAAACAAGTAACTTTTCATATAGTAAAAGGGTAGGGTCATTCCTTTTCCGCTATAAAAAGATGTGATATTTTCAAGGATCTGTGGGAGGCCCACTAAGTTTTCAGTTAAATTTGGTGGCTAAAGCAATGGTAAAAAATTAATGTTTCCCATTTTYTGTTGTTCTGAGTGATTATTATCTTCTCAAATTTATAATGGTGTTGGTGGACCCATGAAGTTTACTCAAGGACAATGTGATAACTGAAATGATTAAGCCTGTAGAGTGACAATGTTCATAAAGCCAGGCTGCAGTTTTACCATTTCAATTGTTTTAATTTTCCCCCCAATTCCAGTTTTGTGTCAGTGAAGACTGAGCAGACTGTGAACGTTAAGCAATCACCTTTTTTTAGCTTCAACATATAATGGCATCACTCAGGCAATGGATTGTTGCCATAGAAACTGAAATACAGGACTAGAAGCAAGCTTGAGCTGCTTGCRGTATTTTTTCAATTGCAGTGTCATATTCCCATGGGCCATCATGGAAAATTACTGAGCTGTACTGAATCTGTCAGAGTTTGTTTATGTCTTCTTATTAAATGCATCTATTTACAGTCACTCTGCTTTTAGTTGAGGTGTTGAGAAWTTTCCAGGGAGAAATAAATAAAATCAACTCTAATGAATGCTCTGGTCTGATCCTCAGAATAATGAATCTTAGTGATGTCGTAAATAGAAGTTATTTTGAGAAATGGTGACTGTAAAATGTAGCAGACAAATGGGCAGAGGTATTTGGGTCTTTCAGGTGCCTTTAAGAAAACAAGTTAGAAGGTTTGACTTACAAACAAGTCCCCTCAGGATGACAGGTTACACTCTGAGCTGCTTTGGGCCTGTGCAGGACACTGATAATCACACCATGCGTGAGACTTAAGAGCACTCACCCATCAGGGTCTCAGTGATGCTTCTAAAGCCCAKGTTAGTTATCTGAATCATCTCTGAGTGGTGGAAAAAATGTATTGTAAGTGTTGATGAACAGAATTTGTAGCTATGATAGAACTTCTGTAGCTGCACTGGGGAGGTGCTGTGTAAACCTCCTCAGCTGAGGACATTTTCTTTGTGGTGAGCAGCTGTACTATAGRGCTTTTGTGTGGTTTTCTTACTCCCACTCTCCCATTTCCTCTATTTGTAAACTCATGTCAAAGTAAGGAAAATTAATGTCTGTTTACTTTATCATTTTACATCCATCAATATTTCTGTACCCACTGCAGTAGGTATTTATGCAGGGAGTTATAGAGCTGGTCATACAGCCAGGTCTGAAACAGTTTAAATAGAAGAGTAGACAAGAGTAAGTCTCTGGTGTTCTCCATTTATAAATGCAGAGCTGTGACAAACAATGAGGAGAAGTTAGTGAAGTCAGCTTGGCCTCAGGGAGATAAGGGCTTTTAATCTGCATGCAATCTCAGGGTTCTTTAAATCCCAGTATAAAAGCTGTTGGTGGCCAGTATTTTGGGTGGAAGTGGGCAAGAAGGAACCACTGTGAGGAGGCTTAGCTGGAAAATAAATTATTCATAATTGTTTCCCATGTCATCAAAAGCTTGATATCAAAAGGGAGTGAGGTAGGTTTTTATTATTGTTGTTATTATTAACTTGCAAATGATGATTTCTCACAGAAGTACTTATTTTTGTACAAATGACATTGCTCTCTGGTTTTCATCCCATGTGTAACAGATAAAAAAGTTTCAAGATTAAGGTATTGAGGTCCTTTACTTATGATGTTATGGCCTAATCTGTTTAAAGATCTGTAAAAAGAAGCTCARAGTGCTGAACACCTTTGGAAGGGTGTTTTAGGACAGGATTTTATTCAGTTTTTTCAGACTCAAAAGAAAGTAACACTAATTTCTTTTAAAACTCTGCTTTAGAAAAGCAAAAKAATCCTTTTTTAGGCTTGGTAATTATCCCTTAATATCAACCTTCATTTGGAAGGATACTGTTTAAGGTGGTAATTGTAATCAGCTTGACATTTTCAAGGGGTTTTTTACTCCATGCTTATTTTTCCTTCTTCCCCCTTCCTTCACACAGACGACAGAAGGCCAGAGAAAGGCAACAGAAGCTCTTGGCCGAATTTGCCTCAAGGCAGAAAAGCTTCATGGAAACTGCCATGGATGTTGGTAAGTTTTTGTGTGGTTGACTGCTTGCTTTTATGTCTTTTCCCACATGTTAGTATTAAAGTTTTTACTCAGTTTAAAACGAAGACACACAGAAAAAACCCCCAACCGTCTAACCACACAGGAAACCCTCTGCTCAGATTCTACTGTGTATCCACTTATTAACTTTACACTTCTTAGGGAGCCTAACTTTGATTATAGGACAGATATTACTGAATACATAATTGCTAAAGAATAGATTAAATCTGTAGGACATAAATTTATTCCTAGTTTTTGTTAATCATCACATTAGATGATTAATGTGTGATGTGTTTTAAAGTATTTACATTTAATATAAAATGTCCCCAAATTAGTTTGTCTTTTTAAGATTGTATTTTTTCTTTAGCCTGTAGTAATAAAATTTAAGATAAATTCTCCATAGAGCCTCAAAGTTCAATACGGTGAAAATTTCAGCTTTTAAATGTGTTTATGGATCTAAGGGAAACATAATTTTTAGATCACCTCAGTTGCTATGCGTGAGCATGTATTTTATTTCAAATACTGTCTTTACACACAATCAGGTTTTGTTTTTCTTGAGGGTGAGTTTCTCTCAGATTCTCCTGCGTAGAAGTGCATAATCCTGATTAGTTTGTGTTCAGCTGAGGAATGGAAAATATTTTTGTCATTTGGGTCACTTCATAGAAAATTAGCATTTCTGAAAGATAAGAAAAAGCTGGAATCTTCCCCCACCTTCCATCAAGTATCATCTGCTGTGAAGTTTTGATTTGAATTTAAGCATTGGTTAGAAATATTTTGACAACTGTATTTGCTGAAAAAGTCTGTCTTTTGAAATTGTTAAATTCCAGCCTGCTCTAGTGGAAGATGCCCCTGCTCACAGCAGGAGGATTGGAACTTGATGATCTTTAAGATCCTGTCCAACCCCAAATTACTACARTTCTATGAAATTAATCACTCTATATATGATGTTATGTTTGGAGGGTGTGCAATRCTCTAATTTTCATCTGTGAACTTTGTATTGTAAGTCAGCCTCACTAAATGGCAGCTATTTGTTTGTGATCTAATTGTTGAAGTAAGGAAGAAGAACCTTGCAGTTCTCCTTATTAAAAATTAAGTTTTTATATGGTTGTGGCTAATTGAAACTAACTGGTAAACTTCAAATCTTCAGTAACTTATATTTTGAATTTATCATATTGCAACTTTGAAATTGATGGGGTTCATATATGAAATCAGATAAATATCTAAATCTAGATATATATATATGGATGTAGATGTACCTGTCAATAGCTATATAACTATATTTGCATATATACATAAATGTGCATAATTACTTCCAAGCACAGATTTTATAAGCTGTGTTTTAAGATAACTGCTTTGATTTGTGGATGAATCATGGCAAAATTAAATTACATAATCATGGCAAAAGTAAATTACATAGCATTTTTTTGTGAAGGACTGTGAATACTTAGCTTTTAGTTAATTCATATTAAATTCTTAGGTAGGCAGAATTTGTGCTTTATTTTTATGATTGTGCATTAAAAAGTTCTTGGGCATGCAAGATTTAAATCACTTGCYTCTTAGTAGTTAAGAATTAGTAACTCCAGATGCCTCMAATTAAAATGCAGTGTTTATTGYCAGTTATACCAGATCATGCACAGCACTAGATGGAATCAATTYAATGAACTACATTTTCATAAAGTTAATTCTTCATAAAGACATTTGGCARCAACTTAATAGAATTCCAGGCATTGTGTTAACTAATAATTACTTTGCCTTTTCACTAACTGTTTTCAGTGTCTTCTATGTTGTCATTCCATTTTCTGACTTTGTTATGAAAATACACTGAARTAGTACTATATTCCAGTACTAGCTTTTATGTTCTGACTGACATTRAAATAGCTCTCAGAAAGTAAGTTCATATACCTTTATAGTGCATGGAGTTTGTTTAAAAATCTAGATTAATTTTTGCCAGGAATATTTTGTTCAGTTTGTTGAATCCAAGTGGTTTGTTTAGCTGTGAATTCAATCTCTATATGRTACAGGAAATGACTGAAAATGTTGCAGAAACTATTGTTATTCTAATTTTAAAGCACAAAGCGCAGTAAGAATTTTGAAACTAGTCTTTTTTGAATGATTCAATTCAAAACTACTCTTATGTAATTCATAGGTTTACCCTGAATCATAGCATAACAGTGCTGAAATAGCTGTTAGAAAGTAAAAAAAAAAATCCTTTCATACTAAAATCAGTAGGAATTCACTCTCCTTTCACACAATGTCTGTTACCTGTTACTTTTCTTATAGATTGAAGCCCAGCAGTAGGTTTGTCTTATTTTGTTCAGTTGTTGTAATGGTATTACTGTCAAAAATGCAAGGATGGTGAAGCCTCAGCTCCCTTGTTTTGTGACTGTTTCAGTTGGTGTCATTTGGGCAAATTTATATTATTATCACTGGTAAAATGGGAGAACTGTTGTAATTGGTTTGGGGTATAGCACTTAAAAACTTCATAATACTTTTCTATTGACAGTGTAGAAGAYTGGAAATACTCTGAAAATAAATGTGCCTAGGAAGAGATAGGAATAATGGASAATAGCCAAAGCTTAAAGGTTATTTTATTATAACCCATATACTTCTTAGTTTCTAAAGTGTTTAATAAAGTGCACAGAGGCACTGTTAATCCCCTGAGGTATTCCTCTTTGATTGTTGGGATGCTGCAATGAAACATGGCTTTAAAGGAAGTTATCTAATTAAATGTTAATTATTCAATATTAAATGTGTCTCATTTTACTAGTTGAATTTATTTATTTGAATTGACATACGCAAATTCATCTGAGCTTCTGAAAATAAAGGTTGGCATTTTCTTTCACATAGTWACTGTAGGAAAAAATTCCAATTATGTAGCACTTTCCATTTGTGCCCCCTGTTACTTTCTATTTATATTCTGTGACATCTGCAGAACTGCATTGCCATTCAAGCTTGCCTGGAAGTAATTAGGTGAAATTTAGAAACAGTTATGTTAATGAACTAGGATAGAACAGCATCCACTGTGCTGTCTTTAGCTGTTTGACTGCAGGATAAACAAAAAAGGAAAAAAATAAACCAAGCAAAGTGTTCTAAAAACAGCAAATAGGGCTCTCAATGTGTCTGGGGGACTGTCCAGAGAGTCAAAAATGTGGTGTTGGTTTCAGCTCCAGATGTCTTCCTGCTCCTGGTTATAGCTCCTGGTTACAGCTCTTCTGAGCTTTTCCAGCACTGCCCCAGGGTGAGACCATGGTTTATCTTGTCATGTGGAACTCTGTGCTAGAAATTTTTAAAATTTCATAACCTTCAGAAGGGACTTGATAAGAACAAAACTAAACCACTCAGTTCTAGATTAATAGTAACCTTTAACAAATTACAGTTATATTTGTGAAGATTTGTCTGTCTGAATTTTATAAAAACAAAATGTGATCTGTTCCAGGCAAGCTGCTGAACTACTTATCATACTGAAAAATTGTAAATTGGTTAAGTTGTTAATTATAAATGCTAAGATTGATTTCTTCAATAGTTTTCATGTCTCTGAAGTGGCTGGTGTAATTTTTATACTTTTTAAATGCATCCTGATAAGTACGCAGATGATCTTTTCTGTCTTTCTTAGAATGTGTGTCTTAGCAGAGTGCCATTTTGTCCTTCATGAAACATTCCTTAGTTAGACTTAAAAAGAAGCTCAGAGTCTTAATGCAAGGTGACATATATTTCCTAACACTCAATCTTCTGAACCCAGATAGAAAAATAAATTAGGTACTGATCTCTTGAGAATGTATATGCTAGGTCAGGGCAAAGAATATTAGCATACTAATGGTTGCTTTGATACCCAGGGGCCTCTTTGACACAATGTGTGCAGTGGGACAAATGTTGACTACAGTCAGTGGAGATTGTGAACTATATGTACTGTGTTTACAAAGCCCCTTTGGTTTTGGGGCTTTGCTGAGTGGAGGAAATAACAGAATGCATCCTTAGCTCTGGAGAGTAGAAATGAAATTAAATTCAGGTAGCAATGCATTCTGCAGTACATCAATGTGCTAGTTTTTAGCAGATTGATCAGTAATTTGTTAGGAGGTAGGAAGTRCTAGGTTTTTGTAGCTTTGTGTGTCTACTTCTATTGGTACAAAACTAAACAAAGAGCTAAATTATTAACTTTTAAAAAACTCGGGAGCTACAGGGTTTGGCTCTTCCCTGGATTTCTGTCACAGGTTAAATTTGTCCATCCTCCTTCAGTGTTTTAAGGTTCATATTTATTCAGATTTGTGAAATAATTCCTAAGGACAAAGAAAAGTTCCAGAACCCGCTGAAAGGGGATGAGGTATACTACAACATAAGATAAATCTCATGGCAGAAACTTGGTGAACTGATAGTAGTACCATGTGTCTTACCTTGTCTTTTTCCTTGGCTCTTTCTTTACACACTGCCAGCATTAGGACAAGTCTGTGAAATCAATTAGCTTAAATCTTTGGAGCTAGTTTAAGTGAGTAACTGAGGTTTATCAGAGTCCATTCAAAAGAAGTGAGGGGTTTTGTTTGGTTACAGTTTTTCTGGTATGCCTACTTATTTGAGATTTAAATTTCTTGCCAATGTAAGAAATTTGTTTTCTTTTACTAGCTCAGGTGCAAATTACTTWATTAGGAAGTCTTCCTTGGTGCTAGTAGCTTRCTTTCCTTGGAAGTTTATTGTTTGCCAGAATAGCCTAGCTACATCCACATCTAAATAGTTGTGAATGAAGCATGCACTTAATCACTGAGTTCTAAAATTCAATTAACCTGATTTTTATGTGCCTGTTCCCCAGAGGCAATAAAAGTATAAATTGCATATATTGAACTGATTTTAAACACCTTTTAAATCCTAAGTTCTGGGGTTTTTTTTCCTTCAAGTTAAAAAATAGGCAATTTGTGATGAATTAATGGTATTTTGTAAATTAAATATTGACAGATTCTGATGACTTCCATTGAATTGYTCTAAATCAGATTGATACATTGTATTCTCTTTCTGCGCTTTGGAAAAATATTGAATGGTTGCATATTTTCTGTTGCATTGATAATATTTTAGAAAAGGAGGGAAAAGAAAGCTGGAACTCTAGTTCTTGTCATTTCTTGCATTTGATACATAGGTGTACATGATTGTGCATTACAGAATTATGAGATGATGTTCAATATATAACCAGCATTTTTTATGCAATTTTATGCTCCCTGCTCTGCTACCATTTGCTTCTTAGTTGCCTGGATGTTTTGGACATTTGCAGTTGATGCATTGTGCTTTTAATTTCACTGTACAGCTGGCTGCCACTAGATGGTGATAGACATGTGTACAATGTTAACAACTGCACGTCAGTGAAGATCAGGGCTCGTTTTCATATGACCCTCAATAACTGACTAGGAAATCAGTACTTACTAGAACAGTGTAATTTGGATTCAGTACTGTGAGCAAGAGCATTGCACGGAGCTTTTTATAGCAAAGAAATATTCTGCCTGGCACCCAACACGCCTCTCCTTATGGCAGCAGCCTCCTGTGCCAAACTTGTAGTAGACTTTCAGAAGACAGCAGTTCTCCTAAAAACAATTCTGCATGAGGACTGTTGCTGTACTCARGGTTTTTGGGTTCTCTATTCAGTATCTCAGCCTACTTAATCAGAGGGATAAAGGGTATGGTTGAAGTTAGGGAGGAAGTGTTTTCCTTTAGAAAAATTTTCTTCTAGGAAAGACACAAAGAACCCRCATATTCTAGGTCAAGAGGCTGACTGTATGTGCAGCAGGAGAGGATAATTTAGTCCTAAAGTGCTTTGCTTTCAAATCAATAAAGAATTCTTCACTTGGATTGTAACATAACATAAAATGGTTTACCCTGAAATCAGCACCACCAACTGTCATGTGATCAAAGCTGTGTGAAGTGCAGTGGCTTTGATAGTTCAGAGCTGGGCCTTAGCCTTGAACATTTCTGTGCACCTAGGAAGGAGCAATGTGGACCATGAAGAAAACACATAGTCATTTTTCCTTCTAATGGGTGTTTCAGTCAGCTAATCGGGGTTTACTRGAGAGTCATATTGTTGCCCTTCATCTCTCTATGTTCAAAATTTTCAGTATATCTAATGAGATAGAAGTTAGATCTCTGTTTTACAGAAGTTTTTAAGAGAYCAAGTTTAATATGAAACTCAAATAAAGCATTTAATTCCACAGGGAATAATTTTGCCTATTGAAAAAACATGTACTTCATTTTGTAGGTGTTTTTCTTGGAAGCAGAAAGGTTTGTTTCAAGCAACTGACAATGTTTTAGTTGTAGATAAACTAGAGAAATTATTTTGTAGTTTTTTCATCACTACCTCAATGCAGATGGGTTGGACATCTTCAGATGGAAATCCTCAAGTAAAGGATTTCTTTACTTCTGTTTAATATGATTTTTTAAATTTGTTTTTAGAATCACCAGATGCTGACATTGCCATGGAGGTAGCTACATCCGAACAGCATGTTTCTGAGGCAATATATGACTGTGTTATTTGTGGACAAAGTGGCCCTTCTACTGAAGACAGACCTACAGGGCTAGTTGTACTATTACAGGCATCCTCAGGTATGAATGTGTGGCTTGTAGGAAAAACAGTGTTTCTGCAGCTTTTAGCATGTGTGCATAAATCCTGTTGTGTGTCGTTAAGTCTGGGAGCACTGGGTTTCCTTTTTTTTTTTTTTTTGTGGATAGTCCTCTTTGAGACACGTAAGGAACTTTCTATAAGTTTGGGGAAAGAGCAAATTGTTTAATTCCTTCCTACTTTCTATTAGCTTTTGCAAATGCAGAGGTACATTACAGACCTCCAGGAAAATCAGTCCTGGAAGGAGAAGAAAATTAAACAGCCATCAGTGTATCTGCATGTAGATACGAATGTTAGTGGATATAGGTGTATGTATATATATAAATAATGTACAAGTGCAAAAGAACAAGTTTCAGTCCTTAGATTTTTAGTAAGTTTTTACTTTTTAACATCAAGAAAGCACATTATAGTTACAAAGCAAAATGGCCTGATCGTTTTCTGAGTTGTTCAGCCTGTTGTTACCCATGGCACTGTGTATTCCCTCTCCTGTGGCAGTGTTGGGGCAGTGCCGCAATAGCACGGAGCCCAGGAGGCTCCCCACGACTGAAGAGGAGCAGATCTATCCCTGGGACACCTGTGCAGCGCTGCACGACGTCAGGCTGACAACGCTGCAGCGCTACTTCAAAGATGTAAGCATTGCATGGCAGCTAGGCTAGCACTTAACAATTGCATGTAAAATAGAAATGAAATTGCAACTTAGAGCTCTCCTAGTTTCATTTCTACATTTAGCAAATGCTTTTTCATGTTGCGGTCATTCTGAAGTGTATACATTTGATAGGCTCCTTATTTTTTCTTTTTGCAACTGCTACTCAATAGGCTCATTAGATATATGCAGTAAATAATGCTTTTTCTGAATGACATATTGGTCCTGTGGGGCCTAGCCAGGTATATCATACAACCTTATTAATACTGCAGTCTACTGAGTCATGCAGCAACCAGGACAAAGTCTTTCTTATTTTATGGCCTGAGAAGCTTACAGCACATTACAAATGACAGATTGTGGCATGGTGAACAGGAGCATGTCCCATAACTAAAATTTGTAATTTTGTTTTGATTTCTTGCTCATATGCAGGAAAAAAAAAAGATACTAAGACACCCTTAGAAAATGCAAGTATCAGAGTTGTTCATGGTACTCTGATTTTGCGTCATACATTAAGACAGTTTTAGGGCCAGTTCACACTAAAAATTATTTTTCAATTCTGGTGGCCATAAATCTTTCTCTGTTCTTTAAATGTATAACCAGAATGTACATTTCAGTCTGTGTATGAAATTTTTGAGAAATGGAAATTTAATACTTAGACTGACTGTAGTTTGATATTCTGCGACAGAATTTTCGAGAATTTTTTATAAATTTGCCAGATGTGATTGTTTCTTCAGATYGTTATTTTCTGGAAAAAAATACCTGTGGGCCGATTTTTTTGGACTTGTGGGCTGTAAGTGCAGTCTTCCAATAAGGCCAATGTTTTTAAAACAAACCTACTATACAACCAAGCCCCCTAAACAAGTATTTGTTCTCTTTTCCAATTATGATGAGTTATATATGATGCTGTTCAACAGCTCATTAAAACCCCTAAGTGTTCATAATGAATTGTAATAAGAGACTGTGGTTTAATTATATAACGATGGTATTGTTATTTTGGTTATCTACAAAACTGAATGAAACGTGTTKGAACAGTATATTGCCCTTGTAAATGGGATCACTTCTGCTATTGGAACAGCTCTTGGAGTTAGACTCACCTTCATGCAGTAATACAAGTGATTCCTTAAAGAAGTTATCTTTAGACAAGAACTGCAGAAGTTTAACTATTGGAAAGAATAGCGTAATAGCTGCCATGTCAGTCAGCATAAATAAACACTTTTTATAAATTCTTTTTTTTTTTCTTTATTTCCTCAGGATATCTTTAATTAGGTAGCATGCAAATAGAAATCTSTCTATCTTGTAAGTCTTGACGTTTTAGTAAATACTTTTATAGCTTCATATATCATAGTTGTTGTTTTCTCTTCSTGTTGTTGCTTTGCTTTAGAGTTCCTGCCTACAAGCAGTGTCAATAGGCTGGGAAGGAGGTGTTTATGTACAAACCTGTGGTCACACTTTACACATAGATTGTCACAAATCTTACATGGAATCCTTACGAGTAAGTAAAACTGAGGCTCATAGTTGTTTATTTGGATCTGAACTGCTTTTACTGAAATCAGTTGGATTTATGCTGTTCAAATCAGTTCAATCCCATGTTTGGTATGCCTGTACAGAATAGTTTCATTATGTTTCGAGAACTTAATCTCTTATTGCATCTTGATATTATTAATAAAARTGCTTTGTTTTCTGTTATTCTGATATATTAGAAGAAATCTCATGCAAAATTAACCAGCACAAAAAAATAAAGACTAAGTGATGACTTCTTGTTTCATATGAACCAGCATTTTTGTTCAAGATTACAGGATATTTTTTCAGGTTTTGGGTTTGGTGGATCTTTTGGTGGGGTTTTGTTTGTTTGAGGGAGGGGGATGGTTGGTTGAGGAGGGTGTTTGTGAGTTTTCTTAGTTTGTTTTTCTGGTTTAGGATTTTTTTTGTTATTTTTGTTGAATTCTTTTCACTTTGAGAAAAACTGTGAACAATTCCTTGTATTTTTAGTATCAGCACTGCTCCTACTGTATGAAACTTAACCTCTAAAGAAACTAGAAGGTGTGCCAGCTTGGATCCCATGATGAATTCTTTTCMATATTCATTTAAATTTGCTTGTAGCAGTAATTGTATCATCAAGATAAATATACAATAACATTAAAATCACATAAAGAATACAGCCACAAAATCTGGACTTTCATGGTAGAGTCTCACTTTACAGAATTTTGGAAAAGTGATATTTTGCACCATATAAATTCTGAAGTAATTTTTTTGGTGGATTCGCTATTAAACTTGAAACAAACTGTTACTCTAGGTAACTGTATTCTTGAAGATTTAAGTGAACTTCTGATCCTAGCATGTTTGACTAGTATGTAGATGAGTGCGTAATAATTTTGACTATTTACTACCATTTTTAGGACTGAAATAATTTATATAGACCTGTGTTCATCTGGATAAAAAATTTATTTTTACATAATACAGTTAGATATGAACATGGGAAACCATGGAGGAAACTCACGAAGCTGAAGCAAGGTTTCTTGCCAGTTAACAGGAGTACTGAGGACAAATCCTCACTTTCCAAATGTGTATTTCTGTGCCCATTCTTTCATCCTTCATGTGATAGAAGAAATAATCAGGCTTCTTTTCATGCTGCCTTCCAATGGCTACTTGATTTGGCTTTTTTCAGCCTGTACTTGGAGTCTCAAACTTCATGGGAATTGTCAGAAAGAAACAACACCCATGAAATGTTAGAAATAGTCCATTGAAGTCTTTCTACTTTATTATCGGGATATTGTTGACAATGGAGAGTGCTTAAAAATCAGGAAAATTGAGTTGGAGGATTGTAAGACAGTCTCTAGTAGCCAAGRCCTTTGTCAGTAAAATGGGTAACTATACTAATTATTCTTTCTTTACAGTTTTAGGTCTTAGACTTAGTTTTTTTCAGTATACACCTGAAGTATCAAGCTAAAAAAGCAATAATTTATAAATTTCAGCTCCATCTCTTCTATTTCCTTTTAGAATGACCAAGTCCTCCAGGGTTTTTCAGTGGACAAAGGAGAATTTACCTGTCCCCTGTGTAGGCAGTTTGCCAACAGCGTTCTTCCTTGTTATCCTGGAAACAACATGGAAAGAAGCGTTTGGCAAAGTCACAGTAACAAGTGTTTGCAAGATCTTGTGCAAGAGGTGGAAGAGCTTCAAGAACAGCTGGGAACTTTCCCAGTAAGCATCAGTGTAAGGCAGAAAGATCCTTGTTAATTTGCCTCTACCTTTCAGTTTTTACATTATATTGCATTTATGATYTCTTAGAATCCTGGCAACTTCGGAAAATTCGTTTTCTTCTGATATTGAAGGCAACATACTATTGTTTTCTTATCAAAAAACTCAGAGCATTTGCTGCATTACTTGCTAAAAATAAACAGTTGAAAGCTGTGACAAAATGTGATTTATATAATTTTTTTATTTGGTACATTTTCAGTTTTCTCCATAGTAATTTACATAGAACAAAGTCATGTAATATAAAAKGTATTTATAATTTTCATGCAATGAAAAAACAGCAATAGTCTCATAACTGGAAGCTATTTAAACAATGTCTCTTAAGAACTTTGTAAGGTATAGATTACKCATTTTACAGAAAGAGCAATTTGCAGATGCTCATGTGTTACAAAGCTTCATGAGGTCCTCTGAATGACAGAATAAATTATATTAAATTTTGTTACCTTCAAGTCTCAATGGAGATGCTTTGTTTTTTGTGTACCTGTACAGTGCAAATATACTTTTAAATAGTACAAGC
The DNA here is from genome assembly GCA_014549065.1 of Cardinalis cardinalis. NCBI lineage: Eukaryota > Metazoa > Chordata > Aves > Passeriformes > Cardinalidae > Cardinalis > Cardinalis cardinalis. Next base: position 5,518,892 of record JACDOX010000003.1, read on the forward strand.
ACTGAGATTCTTAAACTTAGGAGATRGAAAAACCAGTTATGTTTTCATATTCAGAACAAATCAAAATAACTTTCCAAAATATCCTGACACTTCTGTGAGACAGAATACTGAGTTTTAATGCACATTTTTTCATAACCTGCAAATGTGTTTTACAGATATGAAAGTGCTACGCTTTATAATCAGCTACTGCATTTCTTCAGGTAAAATTAACTAATCTTCTTTTGTGTCTTTGTTCATAGTCTGAAACCAACCTCAGTAAAGAAATGGAATCTGTAATGAAAGATATAAAAAGTACCACACAGAAGAAGTATACAGATTATAGTAAGACTCCTGGATCACCTGACAATGATTTCCTGTTTATGTATTCTGTAGCCAGGTGGGTATGTTTTCTTTTTACATTTTTTCTTTTGTATTTCTCACTAATGGTATTAGTCACTAGATAGCTTTCTTCTTTCAGAAAAAAAGGCATTTAAAAATATTTCATCCACTCCAAAAAGGRCTTTCTGCATACTCAGTACATCAAGGTTACATTTTCTGATTTTCATATACAGGCATTATGCAAGATGAAAACGTGTCTCTCGGTTCATTTTTACTATGTGTAGCAGTGGCACAAAACCCAGAGAACATTATCGTATGCTTATTTAGTTTTCTTCTTAATTCAAGGTTGTGCTTTCCATGAATCAAAATTTTATGTTGTATTTCTTGTTTGGCGTTTGTTTCCCAAATTGTCAAATCTACTTTATCTGTCTTCTACAGAATGAGATGTTTTCTGTATCACTGCCATATTGCTAGTTTTTTAAATCACAAGGTGTTTTTTATCTCTCTGTCACACATTAGTTTTATTTACTTAAAAGAAGATCACAGAAGGAGCTTTTTTATTACATCAGTAACAAGGAATTTCTCTTCATATTGTCTTTAGACTTGTAAAAACCTGTCAAAACCAGGAGCATTTTTTTGGTGATGTTTGATTGTAGTTTTAGAGCTGTCAGTGTCACATATGCTCTCCAAGAAAATCAGCCCCTCCTTCTATACCATTCATGTTAAGGTATCTGAATGGTTAATCTATTCAGAGTTACTGTAATACCAGGTTTTCCCATAAGAACTTGATATACTCAGTAAGCAAATAATTTTCTAAACTGGCTTAGTGAGGCCTGCAGGGAAGGTGCTGACTGCAGAGAAACTGCAAGCATAGAAGTGATGCCATTGAGTAGCATTTTTTTATTGCAGTTTCATAAATTCTCATTGCTGAGTGTCTTTAGTACATAAGCAGTGGAAATATTCAAGGCTTGGCTCAGCAGGACTCTGAGGTTCCACTCAGCAGGACTCTGTAAGGTTCTGCTTTTCACAGGAGGTTGGACCATCTAATCTCTAGAATTCTCCTCCAACTCAGATTATTGTATTGTTCTGTTAAAAGAAATACYATCTGTATTCTTTCAGAGTATTTTAACTGATACAGAAGAGCTATGAAATTCTATACATAGCAAGTTAAAGGATTATTCTCTAAGTGGTATATGCTAGACAAGGATAAGTAATGTTGGGGTTTCAGCAATTAYGTGTTTGATCAATACAATCAAATACCCTTCCAAAATACAAAGGACTCAAAACTAATATTTCACGTATCAAAGTATGATTACTGATAAGCATAATTTGACATGCCATTTAAGATATAAAAATAGTGTTAAAATACATATCTGGCTGCAATGTCATATAACWTTTAAAATGCTAGCTAAACATATTTTAAACGTATCTATGTGTTACTTTTATATTTACACAMAGAGCTCAGGATTTGTTTTCATTCAAAGAGTTAAAAATACCTCAAACCAGAGCAGCATGTCGTTGCTACTTGCACTGCTGGAGAGAGAAATCATGGTTGACCACTAAGATTARAATATGTCCCTTGTATTCCTTATTACCTCTTCCTGTTAGGGTTAGACTTGTGTCTCCAATTTTCCATTTATACAGTTTGAGGAATTTCAGGTGTTGGATCCAGCCTTCTGTATTGTTACTGTAACTCATAAGATCACTTATGAGGAAACCTGGCAGATCAGCTTCAAGGTRGTTAACTTGTCTTGCTTTTCAGTGCAGCAATCCAGATTTACATGCTTCTACTGCTTGATAATTGCATAAGACTACAGGGTTAAAAAATTAAACTTTTAAATAGATATTTTAATATCTCTTTACAGTTTGTGTTTATGGAAATAAATCTGTACATCATCTTCCAAACTGGAAGAGTTTGCTTTGTGTGATTTTATTATGTATTTWATTTTAAGTAATCAAACAATGGACTATCCACAATTAAAATTACATACTGAAGTAGTTTTACTTTCTGTAAATTATTCCTGTCATTTGACCTGTTTCTTCCTTATTTCCATCCAGAGTTTTTCTTGTGGTCATGATACTCTTGTGTTCCTTAACAACCAGTAACCTTTAAGCCTTTTTAGTTCCAGGTGTTCTGAAGCATTTAATTGTTTCTGGTCAGACCATTTACAGCTGTTTCACAGYTTTTCCTGGTATTTAACCCTTGCTTAGATGAACATTTGAATACAATGATATTTTGATTAACTCCATGTATTTCCATGTGAATTAAACACTCTTAATCTTCTTATAAGTCATGTTCCATTTTCAATCAGAAAATGACATCATCTCCTGTCTTAAAAGATGCTGGTTTACAGCTGAATGCCAGCTTTGCAGTGGATTACTGTATGCTGAAATGGGAATGTGAAACAATACATAGCCAGTTGCAGCAGGGTATTCTTTCTTCTTCAGGAAAAAAGGAACCTGCTTTTCTTCATTTTTGCTTACCCAGGTATATGTCGCTGGTAGCAGAGAAAAAAAGTTACAAAAGAACTCTTTACCACCTTGTGGGAGGGCTAGCTGCTGTCTGCTTTCCTAGCAAAAGAGGCATTCTGGGTCTTGGCATCCTGATTTGCATGCACAGCTGGAACAGCAGCTCCTTGGCTACCTCCTGCTTTTCCAAGAGTCGTATCTTGTTAAATTTGGACCCTTTTCATGCATTTCTCCTTGTCTTTGCTGACATTTATGAGATGAGTGTAGGTGTCATTCCCAAATCACGTGTGCCTAGCTTCAATTTTAATAGTTCCACATTCAAAGCATTAAAAACTATCATTTATGGTGATATCTTGGAGGACTGTTTATGTATTRCACAGCAGTAGGTTTCATGCTTTTGTTGGCTGTGCAAACAAACTTTTGGCTTTTCTGTCAGCTGTGTATAGACAAATGTAAGAGCCATGTGTTCTTTCCTTCTGAGTCTGTGTCTCAGTATCTGGGGTTTTTCCTTGTATGTGTTGTCTTTGTAAATTGAAGTGAGAAAAATGATAGTCCCAATAGGAAGAGCAAGTCCATCCACATATATTCCCTTTCTGGAAAGGACATTACATTTTTACTTCCCCCTACTCTGTCCCGTGTGAATTCTCAGAARTATGAAATCACCCTTCCCACCCCCAATATGTTCCTTTAACAAAAGCCCCCAGGAAGGGATGAAGTAGCTCTGGTTTTAATCAGGACTCAGGACAGCTGAGAGAAATCCATTTTCTCAGGGCTTTTTCTGTGGGTGAGGAAGATAAAGGCAGTGTCCTACAAAATGTTTTGCTGCAATGAATGACGCTGAGATTTCTAGATAGGAAAAGAAGACACTTATATAGATTTTCTTTCTCAGTCTCTTTCCTTTATGTTGAGGATTCTGAGATAGCAAACGATTCTTTCAGAGACCACTCTGTGTTCCACACTTCTGTCAGATGCCCCCAGTTTTTCTTCATTACTTTTCTTCAGTAAAGGGCAAAGGATACACAAATCTTCAAGGCAGAAGGGAGCTCAAATTAGGGAGGAGATACACTGGTCTCCTTCAAAAATGATTGAGGTCTGTACCTGATGTAGGATATTTTCTGAAGGGTCARTGTTCATTTCACAGAAGACGCTTTTTCTACTCTGCATTTTTATGCCAAGTTACAGATATGTTTTCAAAGAGACACATTGAAGGAAAAGGTTAATACCTACATTTCCAAGAAAGCTGAGCTATAGGGTGCTGCCTTTGAGGAGCTGGGGACAATGACGAAGTGTGGGAGGTGAGAGTTGGTATCGTGTATGTGAACAGAGTATGTGATTACAGAAATAACTTTCCTTACAGTAAAAAGTGCTATATGACACCTCATATGTAACAGCAAGAGGTATTTTTCAGAATTGTCCCTGAGGGTTTTTTTTGTGAAATTGCACATATGCTTTGGTGAAAGGGAAATTCAAAATTGTAGRTTTAGAAAATTATTCTTAAACATTTAGGTAGTCTTTTGATTTAAATCTTAATTATCTTCATTTTAATGGAAGACTGTCATTGATTATGTTCTACAAATTAGTTATCAGAATGTTCATAGAAATAAAACATCCTGATTTCCTTCATATTCCCATGATGAACTAGCACRTGCTGATCTACAGCTGCTATTTTGTCCACTAATATGAAATCCCTGTCCCTGCTTCCTTGCTGGTAGATTTTCAGAAGTTCAGTGAGCACTGCAAATTGCCTGAAGAGTGGAAAATTCCCCTGTCACACAGATGCCCTTATCAGCAGCAACCAGATGGAGCTCTGAGCAGGCACATTATCAATGTTAAATTGCCTTTTCTGAGTAGAGAGGATTAAAGCATTCCTTCAGAAATGGATGGCATAAGCTGCAAACTTAGGGMTAGGAATATTCAGAAATGTTGCTATTTTAAAAACATAGGAAAATAYCTTAACAAATACTGCATATCAAAATGTATTATTCTTTCAAGTTGATGAAGCTGAAATTCTTGAAAAAAATTTGTTTTGAATAAAAATCCTCTAGTTTCTTCTTAAATGGTGGGGGGAAGGGTGTTCTTAGCTTGGCTATGTTATGTGCCTAAAATTCTAGAATAGATTTTAATATGGATTCYGTCACATTATATCAAACCTAAAATTGTTTCATTTTTCATAAAAGGACAAAATATGTTTAGAATGAGATTTACAGTTTAGATTGAATTAGCAGAACAACACTTCRGAGTAACAGAATTATATTCCTTTATTCTAATTTTTAAAATGTATGTTGACTTACTAAAACAGGCTTTCAGAGAATGTAACATAAATTGTTTGCTCCAAATCTTGAGAGTAAAAGATAATGCCGCAGTGAAATGTCCAATTCCAAAATGAAACAAAATTATCAAATTTGGCCTAAGCAATTGGTGCCTAAGTATCAGATTACAGTAATACTGAGAAAGAAGGCATCAGTGTGGCATATAGAGACTCAGTAACACAACTACTGGTTCATACTAATGAGCTGCAGTGAATAGCATTTCATTCAGAATTAACCTCCGAGGCTTTTATTAACTAACTCATCTATAAAGGGCAGTGCTTTAATTATAATTTAGACTGTATTCATATTTAGTTGATGCTGTATCCATTGTACTCTCTGATTGTCTGAAGTGAAACAAAAGCTCTGCCAATGGACAGAACATTTTTTAGATGTTCTGAAAGTTAGCCAATCTGTATATTGTCTTTCCAGATTTGCATGTAAATTCCCTTATTATGCTGTGTGTGCATACAGAAGAAAGACACAGAATTAACAATTTTTAATTCTTCTCTCTCAACTCAATATAGTACTCTGTTAATATAGTACTTAAAACCATATATGACAATATCTTAATAAAGTTTGTTTTGTTCTGAGCTGTATTTTGRCAGTATTTCACACTGAAGATTAGTTCATTAGTATTACTTTATTTAATGTATGCTGGGAGTTTGTCATGATTCACTGGTGTCTGTAGAAGCTTGAATAATGTTGTTGCATTCAACACTGTTGTTTTCTTACAGAACAAACTTGGAACTTGAGCTGGTCCACCGAGGAGGAAATTTGTGTTCAGGAGGTGCAAGCACAGCTGGGAAAAGATCATGTTTAAGTAAGTTCCATGTTATTAAATGCAGTATAAATTATTAGAATATTGAATAAAGATGTCTGGTTCTTACTGGTATTTTCTAAATTACATCAACTTTTTCCTTTTAAAACCATTTCTTTTCCTGCCATAAGGAGTCTTTGATTTTTTGTTTCTGTTAGAGAAATCTGAAAAATAATTTGCACAAATTCTTCATTAGAGCTGTTCATGACTGGTGAGTACAATTATTTAGAAATCAATTGTCATACTATGCGTGTATTATTTTTAATAAGTTTGCATTTTTGTGAGTTACACTAGAAGTATTTTAAGGGTGAAGCAGGAAAGCTTTGTTTCACCCTGATTGTTGCTAACAATAGGAAAGAAGTTTGTTTTCTGAATGGTCATATAGCTCATGACTTGGTGTCATACTTAGAAACATGCAGCTACAACATCCCATGTCTTTAATTTGCCTAGTTCTTCCACAAAGTTTTGTAAATTTTCTTTCATAGAAATTTCCRATTTTTGTTTGTTCTAAAACCTTTAATAATTGTCAAATAAATCAACTTTTTGCTGCCAGAAGTGTTTTTTTCTTAAAAGAAAATATTTTAATATTTTACTGGAATATAAACAGTTACAAGTGGACATTTTCTTTTGTCAGGAAAAACTGGAAAGCCTGCCGGAATACTGCTACTACTACTGATTCTTATTTAAGTYAAGCTTAGGTAGCAATAGCAGCAGATTTCACAGGAAAAAAGAAAGCTTAGGCCCATCTCTGTGTTTTGGTACRCAATTTCTGGGGAATGCTTTCCTCATCCTTGGAGGTGACAAGCCACCCAAGAAATCTCACCAGGCTGTCACTCTGCTGTCCACATTCCCTCTAGGACAAAAGTCTTCTTTTACTGCCCAGCTAATTTCATTTGGATGTTGTTAATTTAAAAAGTAGTTTTAACCTGTACTGCACATTGTCTTTCACCACCATCATTATCCTCCTTTCTTAGCCAACCAAAATACCTGAAAAGTGCATTTGTTAAAAGAACATCTCTAGATCACTGTGTGCAAATTTAGTCAGCCAGGGTTCTGCAGATACCACTCTGTAGTAGTCTTGTAACAACTGTGAAGTTTGGTGATTAGATATTGTGGAAAATGGAATATATTGTCCCAGGTGAGCTGTTAACAGCAGCAAACACCAGGGAAGATGGTGAGAACAAATAGGTCAAGAGCTGTTTAAGTAGATTGCACCATGAGGGCAGCTACTCTTGGGAAGTAAAATTAAGAATGATTAATGTAGCTCTTAGGATCACTGACCAAGTGTGTGTGAGAAGAATGGTGAAGAAAATTTGCCTGCAAAATTGCCATTTTAAGGMTTAAAGTTTTGTATGTGTGTGCAACCAAAAAAAGCAAATAGTATCCTATTATTTTTTACTTAAAAATCAAGTCCTATTTGAAGGAATACATTACAGTTTTAGAGTCTATGGCCTTGCAAATTCTCATGAGTTTAGGGAAAATTATGATATATAACAACTGTGCAAGTCTTATTTCTCTGTTTTATAAAGTGTAATAGACTTGTTTGTCTTCATTGTTCCGTATTTACAGAATAGGGTCACAACACAGCATTAAGGCTGAATAATTGTGATTTCTCTGTRTGGCTTTTATATAAGGCCTTGAGCAACCTGGTCTAATGGAATATGGCAGGGTCTGGGGGGGTGGGGACTAGATGATCTTTAAGGTCCATTCCAACCCTATCATTCTCTGATTCTGTGTCTCTCTTTAATTTATGTAGATGTTTTTCTTTGCTATTTGTGCTCTSGTAATCTTGCACTAGTTGATGAAGAGTTCCACAACATTTTAAAGTTACATAATAATGAATTTATAATCTTCCTTTTTTAACTTTGAAATAGTACTTTTCTTTCTGTCTGTCYAGTCTCTTTTTCTGTTTTCTTTTTWTTTTYTCCCTTTTCCCCCTTTGTGAGAGGGATAGGATTAGGGTTTTTTGGGTAAAGATTGAATGTTTTATCCTCCTGTTTTCTGGCTTCAGTTTCTCTGTAAATGAGCTCCTTATCCTTATGCTTCCCACAAACAGCAGTCTGGTATTGCACCATCAACTGCATTCATTGGAAAGGACATTATTTACAACTGGACATCAAAAAATTATTTAAGMGTTGTTTAATTTCGTCTAAAATAGGACATCTAGCACCTTTGTAACTTCTGGAATGGCTCTAAACATTGAGAAACAGTATTGCTTCATGGGARTTGTTTTGGTTTTCTTTTTCTCATTCATTTGAAGCCTTTATCTTCATTGTGGTGTTAGTATCAGTTTTATCACTGCTTTTAGTGTTTTTGTGAGCATAGAAACTCATTGTTTCTCTTCATGATTCTTCTGCATCAAATTTTTCAACCATGTTGAAAGTAAYGGCTGTCTCCATTTTATCAATATGGACAGTTGGAACCACTTAGTATTTCCTGTTGGGAGAAAAACCTGATTCTTTTATGATTTGCAAGATTGAGTTGCAGCTGTCTCTTTGTTATAATTGTTGATGTGGATATGGTTACAAAGAGTCCTGTGCAGCTCTCTGCAGCCACTGAAAATAAAGAGAATAAAATAAGTTTTTAGGAATGCCATGCTATAGTGGGTGTCTGTGGTTGGTTGGGCTTTTTGGTGTTGCAGGATTTGGTTTTTTGGATTTGTTTGCTTTGTTTGGAGTTTTTTTCCAGTTAGGAGCTGTCAGTCTGCAGACCYTTGGTGCCCATTCGTGCTAAAAAAMGCAGKTTTTGTCACCAGCAGATGATCTTAAGTATTTTYTAAAACACTTGGTATGCCACTAATATGTAGTGTGGGAGAAGCAAGGATGGTACTGTTAGAATTCTGTTGCTAAAGTTGGTGTCATACACTGGTTAGTTTGGTATAGAGGGTAATTAGCTGCTTCATCAGCAATTAAGACTTAGTGAAGATGTAAGAGATTTTGTAAAGACTTTATCCAGTCTTTATGCCTTAATAGGCTGTTGCTGACCTTCATGGTTTTTTACTGATTCAAGGCTACTGGATCAGTGATGAATGGGAAGTTGTTGTCAGCAGGTCTTTGCAGCTGCTGTTGCTAAGTGGACTATGTAAATCTCTACCAGGAGAAAAATATTTCTCAGTCTCCTTATTGACAATCAAGTCCCATCTGGTTGTATCAATGGGTTTTAGTTATAATCTACATTCTTCTGGATAGTCCCAGGAAACTTTGGGAGAAGAAGGGGGAAGGATCCCTGGTCTGGTAAGGTCTTCACAGTTGAGACAAGGATGTTTTCAATTCCACYTGCAGTGAACTGCTGTGTCACTTTSTGATGTTTTCACATTGTAAATATGAATACTAATTTACGGAATGTAAAAAGGGAAATCTGGATCAAGACAGAAAATTCCATGACAGCAGTATATGTCCTAAATAAAGAGAGGGGGTATAAACACATTATCTAGACTGTTGCAAGCAAGGCAAAGGCAGCTCATTCCTGTGTTTGTTTTCATTATGACAGCACATTGCTCTACATTGTGGAATTGGAATGAATAACAGAAACCATCATCTGATTTGAACTCTGGTAACTTGAGAGCTTACTTTACCAGTCAAGAGACCAGAAAAAAACATGTAGGAAAAAAGGCAGCAAAACTTACACAGAAATTTGGGATCAGCTCAGCAAAGATCAAACCAAGATTATGAGACCAAAACTTAAATCTGAATGCAACTTCCTGAATTGCTAATTTTTGTCAGTTGAGCACAGCATTTTTAGAATTTCTACTATTCATCTATCAAATTGTTGTCTTTTTATGTCTTGAATTTACTCTTCTTTTGTGCTGTGCATATCACACTAAAACTGAAAAGGGCTGTGAAACTGCCTTTGTGGAATTCTGCTTTTTGCACTGTAACACAGCAGAATATTTTTAAGAGCTTTTCAACATTTGTAAAATGAGTCTGCTTCATTATTAAAAACAGTAAAGAATGCAGCTGCAAGTGCTGGTGCACTRTGGATATATAGACAAAATATCCATTATCTTTGGGGCTTGTGAGAGGAGCAGCATTACAATGCTTCCTTGTACAGCTTCCCTCTCAGTGCAAAGACAGTGTCTTACCCATTGAGCTGCTCTTTTGAAAGTACAGATTCCAATTGAGTTTACTGCTCCTCTCTCACAATAGATTAACTCCAAAAAGTAAATCTACCAAGAACAGCAGTGACAATAACAAAATAACAATAGTTATTTTCATTATTTTTAGAAATGGATTAGCTAATAGGACTGAAAGCTAGTTCTAACTGCTAATCCAGATGATTCTATGAAGTGTTGTTTAAGCCTTACATGTATTCTGTGAAAACAAAGGCATAAGCTGAGAGAGTTTGCCAGCAGTGCATCAATGTAGGCAATACTCAAGTCTATGATCATGTTTTAAAACAGTAGCAATCCTGCCCACTCAAATGTCTAAATTGTAGAACTATCCCAAGCCCCTGATGACTTGCAGCAATGAGTTATATTGTGCATCCAAATTGTGTGATTCTTTATATTTATTCAAATTATCTGGATGCAGCCTGCCTCAAATATTACAATTATTAGAAGAATCATATTCAATTTTTTTCAAATTTTGTTGCTGCTGCGCTTTCTGAAATTAATATTTTTCCTACAAAAATTGGTTAAGAATGATCTTTTGGTGACTCCGAGCTGCAACCAGGTCCTGCCTTTCCTGCTTACAAGGATGGGCTCTCCTGGAGACAATYGGCTGGAAGATGAATTGTGAGGGGCAGAGGGCTTTGGGATACCTGGTGAGGTTATGGCCTCCCTTCCCACTCTAAACTAACCTGGCCATGACTGATGTTTGTGGGCCATTGTCATGGTAATGCTTTGCTGGTACTTGTTTAAAAACTGTACCAGCAAAAGGTTCCAAGTAGGGTGTAAATAAATGGGAGGACATTCTGTATTTTTATGCTTATGTTTTGGAATTATGCATTCCACAAATACACAAGAAAAGCCCTCGGGTACTCCTTTGGCTCAAGGCAGGTTTCTGCCAGTCCCTCAGGCATAAGGACGTGCTGCAGCACCAAGCACTTGGTGCWCAATCGAGCTGCCAGTTCTTGCTTCCCAGTGCTCTGGTGTTTCCCCTGCCTTTAGCCAGCAGTTCGTAGTCACAGTAAGTGTCAAGTAAAGCCATTGGAGTGACCGTGGTGTAAAGCAGAAGGAAGCTCGGTGTGTGTCTCGGCCGGAGCTGTTGCGGCGCTCCCGGGGCCGGGCGGCGCTCCCGGGGCCGGGCTGCCCGTGGCTCTCCCCGCGGGCCGGCCTGAGCGGAGCCGCGCGCCCGTGCAGCCCCCGCGGCAGCCCCGGCGAGCCGCCGGTGCCTTCCGGGCTGCTGGGCGGCGCTTTCCTGCGCGGGTCCGGCACTCCCGCAACGTGTCTGCGTTCTCGCGTTTGGAGATTACCAAGGAATTCTCCAGGGATAGAATTTGATGCTTGCCTGCTTAATTTCATAATTTCATATTAGTAAAAGCTCTGGAGAGTAGCTGTTAAAGGAATAGGGGATGAATTAATTACCCTGAACAATTTTCAATTTTTTTTTTTTTACATTTTGCGTAGTTGCCTATTTCTGTTTAAAGCAAGGARTAGTTGAGGGAGAAAAAAGCCTTCATTTTAGTGAAAAGGCACAGATATTTTCATGGSTTTCATTCCAGATAAAACCATGGTTGAGGGTTTTTTAATTATTTTGATAGAATCCAAATATATTTTCAGACTTTATATTTTCAACTTTATCAGCAAAGCAGTGTTTTGCTAAGAGTCTCTTGCCAGGAGAAAAGATGACTTATTTTGTCCTCATTGACTGTTTTTATTCAGAAAGCAGGTGGCAGCCATCAATTCCAATGCCATCTACAGCTCCAATTATTTTACAAACCCCAGGAGCTAATTACAGCCCTCAGGCKCTGGCAGTCAGCTGATTGCATCATGCGACTCTTTTGGCCATTGCGTACCTTTGAGTAATTGTCTATTTATGGAAAATAAATTAATAGCTGCTATTTCTACTTGAAAGAGAGGACCTTTAAGTGTGTAGGTTGAGCAAGTGGGTTTTAAAGAGATGCAGAGAGATTTAGAGAGAAATATGCAAAGGGATCAATTGATAGAATACGGGGTGGATAGGAAAGATCATGTCAGGATACTAAGGGAAAAGTTAAAATGAAAGGGAGAAAGGAAGCAGGGTCCTAGAAAACTGAACAGGAGAAAACCATAACACCAAATAGCAAGATATAGTGTGACAGGAAGAAAAAAGTAAGCAAATTTGTGGGAAATGGTACCTTAATTATTGCAGTAAAACCTCTGAAGATAAAAAAAGATTCATTGAAAAATTGAAGTCTGAATCCTGAACAGTCCCTGATCTAGTTGAAGATATCCCTGTTCATTGCAGGGTGCATGGACTAGATGACCTTTAAAGGTCCCTTCCAACTCAAACCATTCTGTGCTTTTTGATGCRTGTATCTTTCTGAAAATGGTCTTTACCTAAATGGTGCTTGCCTTCTTGGGTGGCTTAATGGACGGAAGGGTTAGATGTTGTCTTTGTGTGATCATATGATTCATAGAAAAATATAAAATGTGCGTTTTAATGTAAAATACTGCAGTTAATCATCATGAGTAAATGTGCATCCTCTGTTTGAAAAATTCTACAAGTGTTTTGCAAATTATATTTTTGAAACAGTGGAAGTACAGAAGGTTTTGAAATTATGAATATCAGCAAACTCTGCTGATATTGTTGTACAGGCAAATCTCTGACATTATAAAGACTGTTGCTACATTAGTGTCATTGATGTGTAATCAGGCTTTTGTTGGTTTGAGGATTTTTTTGTCCAGAAGTTACCTACAAAATAACCATATGAAGGCAGAAGGAATAATCAACCTTTTAAAGATGAAGAACCAAAGTGATCCTGCTGTAGGCCAGGACTTGTAGCAGTTTTAGATTAAATTTCAAATATGTGGTGCACAGAACTTACCAGTGAGAGGAATGAAAGCTAAAATAAATAAATTAAAAATATATGAGTCTCTGTTAAGAATAATTGTTTAAGAAATCACCGCTTCTAGCATAAACTGGAGAGGTGAGTGAAGTGAGCATGGAACSTTGGCAACATAACAGCATACGAAACAGGATTTTTTAAAAAGGGCCTGTAATTAAGTACATGGAGCACCAAAACAACTGAGATATGATCAAAGCTTTCTAAACAGCCTTTCTCTGAAACATTTTACTGTATATCTGTGTTTGTTCACTGCCTTCTATTGAAATCTTACTTCTCTTCAAATCCTTTTTTAAAAAAGAAATCAATCCTTAATAAAAATATGCTTGTTAGGGTACCAGCTTATTAGGAATGATGTGACAGGCTTCTCAGGGTCTTGTAAAATACATGATGGCAATTTAATGTAAAACAGTTCATATCACTGTATGGAATACTCAGCAATCTGTCTTCTTCCCCTTTCAGATCAGCTGTTTCACGTGCTGGCCATGCACATGCGCCTCTACAGTATAGACTCTGCATACAATCCCTGGAGGAAACTAACCCAGCCCTCGCAGGAGAAAAATTCAGAGCAAGTATTTTAATTTACCCAGTATCAGTTTTGCCTGGTGAAAGAAACATCCTTACAGAGGGACTTTGGGTAACTTTATCTAATTTAAATTCTCTGTGAGGTATGCTGGAGGACTTAACATCTAAAAATTGTATGTATGAATTTGTAAAAATATGTTTTCCGGTTTCTTTTACATAAAAATCTGCCAAATAGCAGTGTTGAGCTAAAGTTTAAATACACCTCTTGCAGGCTTAAGCACATGCAAATTAAATAGTAATGGGTAAGTGGATRGGGCACTGCTGTTCCTGATATGGATGCTCAACAAAATTTACATTGAGATAAGCTTTTASCTTATTGAAAGTTGAGTAATGATTAATAGCTGTAAATAGGTCTAATATATATGAGAAATAATTATATTTTAGGCTAAAGATTTTTATCAAGCATATTATTTTTAAGCAAGTTACTGACCTGAGTTTGCTTTTAAAACATGAACCTTATGTACACAGCTGTACAAGGATGAACAATATAATAAATTAAACTGTGTACTTTGTTCTGCAAGGACTCATCTCCTTACTTGACTTAAGACCCATCACTTTTCAGATTCTACCTTGATGACTAGGAGAAAGGTCTCTTGCCTAAAACAAGATTATGATTTTTCCTCATAAGAGGAAAACAGTACACTTTTTTTCTCTTAGCACCTTAAGCATCTTCTTCATAATAAGCTCTACATTTTGTAGCTTGCAGTTATGTCAAAAGACTGTCCTTTTAGTGTCTCTCCAGCTGTGTGTTTGTCAGTGCTTCTAGGAGTCTGATGTGGAAGGCATCATGCGATTTCAAAAACTGATCTAGAATTGTGATGCCACAATCCTAACCGTGAAGTGGGGAAGACTATTAAAACAATTGTTCTCGTTTCTAGTTTAAGATTTTATTGTTTTCTTGGACCCAGGCTTCTTTTTGCAATAAGCATTAGGTTATTGGAGTAATTAAACTGTATTAASAGATTAATTTATAAACTATTAGCAGAAGAAAGCATCAAGCATTTGATAACCTGAAAACCTGTTCAGCATTCAAACTGCTTTGAGGGTCTGTTTTCATGTGATTCCRATTGAGCCCTGACCTAGATTGAGCAGTGGGATGATGTTAATAAATTTGGTGTGTAGTTGGCTGAGTTATGTGCAGCAGAATTAAGATCATGTGGCCAGAATGGCTGTGGGACAGATCATGCACTTCTCATTCTGGCATTTGAGGAGCTTGCTGGCTTTGGAGCAGCTGTTAATAGAGGGGGCCTGCAGAGCTGATGGAATTCACAATGCATTGGTCATGTCAAGGCTAAAGTGCAGTATGWTAGATTTCATTAGGCAATATTTTAAATCACTTAGAAATTAATGTTACTGTAGGTCTGTAATGCCTTGCTTTGCAGAAGGGTTTGCATGCTGGCAATGCATTTGAGCARTTCTTGTGTCTTCTGCACTGGTTTTCAATATTTCATGGTAGACTTGGTGATACTGGTTTGGCACAAAGTCCTAAATGGTTTGTAGGAAGCTACAACTGAAATATCATCTATTTTTGCCATGAAATAATTTAGTGGTGAGAGGCASAGATGCTTTTGAGCTGGAATATTTTTGCTTACTCCTTGGAATGCTTTTCCTTCCTTAGTCTGCAGGCACCAGAACACTACAAAGGAGGCAATTTGAGGACATGTTTTTCATGTATAAATTGGAGCATAAAATGAGTATCTGTAATTATACTGCAGCAATTTGAAGTGGTAGTTTGACTTGAAGATGGCATTCATAGGATTGCACACTTCTTAAGAGTCACACACAGCCTTCTGAGATACAGAATAGCAGATTTTTTCCCGGTACAGGGAAGAGTACTCAGAGCAGTTGGAAGGTGACACGCTGCTGAAAACTGAAAAAGCTTAAGAGGATGGTGGAGAAATAATCATTGCAGATTTTAGATGTGAATGGCATTCTGCTGCTTTGAAGTTAACCAAGTCATCTAAAGCATCAGCCTGACCTGCACATGAGACTTCAAGTGAAGACTTRCAGAAAAAAATGTCAGTGAGAGAAAAAGTTCTATATTTTCTGACTGTATTACTGTGATTCTGAACAATTTAACTTTAGGGAAGTCACAGAAGCAAAATATCTTCAAACCTTTTTTTATTAACTTTCACTTTAAATTATTATTTGAGTTGAAGGCAGTTTTTCAGAGAAGCTAGTTTAATCTTCATTTATTTAAAAGGATAATTTTCAAAATAGAAAGAAAAAAACCTCACACGCATGCAAAAATCTGTGGAAAACAAGTCTCTATTACATTGTATTCTCATTTGCCTTTAATTACAGCYATTTTCTTTAAATATACATAAATATTTACAAATAGAACTACCCAGATATAGAACACACAATTTTTATCTCAGTTTTCTACAACTCAGCTGTCATTCTTCATAAATAATGCCTTAGATTTCCCGTGTCTGGGAGAACTGATCAAAGTAACTTGTAAAGAGTCTCACAGAATTCCTTCACTCTACTTCCCAAAACCACCAGTTTTGTCCAKTGCCTTCTAGAATTGTATTTAGATCTCCTTGCTGCTGAAAATGGCAACTGAAAGGAAAGATAGGGAGAAGCTCTAGTGGCCRCAGAAAGGTTAAGTAGAAATAAGGAAATCTTGAGCAAGATTTCCTTAGCAAGAAGACTATCAAAAAGGGCCTAAATAGTGTGAGCTGTTCAGAAGATAAGGGGGAAAAAGAAGCAGCTGAGTCTGGTGAACTGTGAATGGTTTAGTAGATTATTTCTCCTGTGCAGTTTATGTTGCAAAATTCAATGTACGTTTGGTCCCACAGGCTGTACTTAAGCAAATTGTTCTTCTGGGGCAGATCTGGTTTYAATAGTGATCAAATAAACAATTATTGTGGTGCAAAGGGGGAATAATAGCTTCTGGCAGGGGGCAGGCAAGGAGCAGCTGGAGGCAATAATTACTAAACCCAGATGTGAATTTAATGGACTAGTCCAAACAGGCACAGTTTCAGGAACAACAAACATGCAATGGAAGGATATGGATGTTTTTTTAAATTTAAATCTCTACAAAGGCTGAAATTTTTGTGTCTAGTTTGACAGACAGAATATATCAGCAAAGAATGGATTGATAAAACATTAAGGATCTTTGCAGCAGAAGCACTTGGAGGGAGGAACTACATGATAACCTGAAATGCTGGGTTATTTTTTCTACAGTGTTTCGCTGATGTTTCATTCTCAGCTAGATCACCTCAGARACTGTTTATGGTGTCATACTGGGGCAACAAACTGCAACTCAGGGATAGGACTGAGCAGCTGTGTGTAGGAGCCTCTTAAGTCACATCTCCATCACAGAAACTGTTGTGAAATGGGGAAAAAGCCCACAGTTTTTGTGAAGATACCCTGAAACAGAGATAGTGGGATGGTGGGATAGCAGGGTTTAGTTAAGGTTTATGTGAGAGGTGGCCTATACATGCACATGCTGCAGCAGGATTTATGTGCTCTGTTCCATACAACAGAAATCCTGCCTGGAACAGCTGGCTCTTAGGACAGATGGTGCAGTACATAGGTTTTCACATTAGGGCCAGCTTTGGAGTATTTGCTCTTGGCTGTTTCTTCCTTSCCCTGCACTATAGCTCACCATCTTCTTTGGCTGTGCTGATGTAACTTGGGCAGGCTGCATGAACAAAGTCAAGCAACAAATCTGTGTTTTAAAAAGCTTAAATTGAATGAGTTTGGGAACATATGCCAAACGACTGCTGGGGGCACCATGGTAAAAGAGAACGGGAGATGCCCAGTGTTAGTGCTGTCAGTGAATGTATAATGAGAAACTGACCTGCTGTAAAATCTGCTGTGACACAACGAAGAGCAAATATGAAATTGTGATTATATCCTAAGGTGCAGCCAGAATAAATAGTAGGACTCTGCTTTCTTGCAGTGAGTATCAGAAGCTGTGTATTAGTTTGACCTCGCTGCCATTTGGGATTTGTGTGCTTTGCTTCTTATCCTGCATACTGTGGAGAAAATACAAGTTTGCCCTAGTTGACGAAGCCTTAGTTTAGCTGTACCTATATCCCTGTGTCTCAGATTTTCTGTGTCAGACAGTTCAAAGAGGCTCAGAGCTTTTACTTTACCTACTGAGTTTCTACCTTTATAATTAATTGGAGTTAGCATCAGCCAAAGACTTTTAAGTGTCTCTGGTTGAGAGAAGAGGGAATGGGGAGCATAAATATAAGGAACCACCATAAGCAAAACGCTTATGAATTTCCCATTTCTCTGGAWCCATTCCCAAAGAAATGACTCCTGCATAACAGCTCTCCAAGAGGAGGATGCAGAATACAGAGGCAGAGTTTCTCAGCTGTCAGGTGAYAGGTAGCCCTGGTTTTGGCACAGACAGGTGCAGCCCAATTACCTTGGGCTGGAGGAGAGGTCATTTCCATAGGGAAAGCTGAGGTTTGCATTTTTCATTTTAGGACATGTTAGTTTTGCACTGTATCGTTTATTTTCACCATCAACTCCCTTTTAAAAATTGATTCAGCATACAGCTGTTACGCATTTGAATAATTTTGTATCACTTTGGTCCTATTTGCTGTTGTACTTGCTTTCTTTTTTTTCAGTGCTTCTGTGGCACAAGTTTTTGTAGTTAGATTTCTCAAGCTTGCATATGTGCATTAGGGATTAACAGAATGGACAATTTCCATAAAACACATTTCTAAACACATTTTGTAATTTCAGTTCCATTTTCATAATGAAGAAGTTTCTGAGGCTCTTAACAAATGACAGAGCAATTTTTAAGTGCTTCATGTGCTGCAGTACTTGATGTAAGCAAAAGCAGCTTATCTAAACCCCTGACATTTAATGTAGCTTTGCTTCTCCATTCTTATGAACTGAAAAAATTAGGAAAGTAATTCAGTTGGTCCTGCAGGTGCAAATGAGTTCCTTTATGTGTGATGTTGATGCCAATCAATTATGGTATTCTGTTGATGTATATGTATGTATGTATGTGTGTATATATATGTGTGTGTGTGTGTATATATATATATATATAAAATAATTTGGACAGAACTGGTATTTGACCTAACTGTTACATAACTATTAAACAATATTGATACCTCTGTCGGAAAGAAGTGTTCAGCTAAATGTGACCAGAGGGAGTCAGGTTTTTTAAATGTTATTCCAAATTMAATTTTTCCCAAGAATTGAAGATGAGAAGTAATTTAAGGGATGTCCATGGTTTTAAAGTCATTACACAATGAGGGTTATTTTAAAATTCAGTGTTGTAGATCACAGGGTAGAACTAGCTGTAGGTAAAAGTAGAATTAGACATAGTGAGATGAGTATCTTCATGGCCTGTATAATTTTGAAAATGAAGCTTGGCAGTGTGATACAAATTTTTRCCACCCTTGTCTTCTTTGGAATTCAATATACTGATTTTTAGAATATTTGGGTTTTGTTTAGGAGGCTCACATATATACATATATATACATATGTGTGTGTGTGTGCGTATGTATATATATGTATATATTTATGTATATTGCAATGCTTTGAAACCATAATTTTATTAAATGATTGATTATAGCAAAAGGGTTATAGATGGTGTTTATTCTGTAGCTGTCTGGGTTCATTAATTCAAAAGGACCAGTTAGACCATGTTTTCTCTCCCTTCATTTTACAAGATCAGTCAGCCATGTGACCATAAGTGTTCTTTTAATCCTTCTCTTGTATGACTGCTTCCATGTGTTAAAATTCWTATCACAGATGGCTCCTGGAAGTGCCTTCTGTAGAGAGATGCCTGAGTTTTCAGGAAATCAATAATTATGTAGTCTTTTTTTTCAAAAGCAGGATCACGTTATGGGCCTCAGAGATGATGAACTGGTTGAATCCCCAAAGCTGTTAGAGGACACTAAAGATCCACGCATGCATCCACATACCACCACCACACGTGGGCAGCCTTCTGCAGTCCATAGCGTGCAGGAGCTCTGTTGGTTCCTTTGCAGCCCTGCTGGCCATTGGCAGAGGACTGCTTTGCATGGGAGATTCAGGGTCAGTGGGACCAGGAGTTCCCAGTGTGGCTCCTGCAGTGCAGATCAGCAACACCACTGCTTGCCAAGGGCAGTAAGAACACACCCAGCTCTTTGCACCTGTCTGTGTTGCAGAAGGGAAATGCTCACAGGGTGGGTGTGTATCATATTTTATCTTAAGCTGCTCCTGCTTGAGATCTCCATCACGCCCCATATAAGTTAAAACTGGGAAGAATGATTTTTCACTATTTGATTTTTTTTTTGCCATTTGACCTGAAGAATACTGTTTGTTGGAATTTTGTTGAATATTGCTACACAAAGCTAGAAACTATCCTATCTGCAAGCATTTTTGGCTTTTTAGTGTAGGAAAACAAGATGATGTTACATCAGTAAATCTGGATAGTTGAACAGTTTGTATGATCTCTGTGCTTATTTGCTTCCTTCTAGCCATCCAGGGAGTTTAATATAGACTGTGTGTAAGATTGCATAATCCCACCTGTCATGGCTGCTTGAGCCTTCACTYCTTTACATGAAGGAAAGCAATAGCTTTTCTAAGGTCTCTGTTTTCCAATAGGAGCATTCCCTGTAACATTAAATGTATTTTGAGGATTCCTTATTGTTACAGCCTGGTTACATGTAAATGTGTGAAATACCATGCTTTGGAAACCAATTCAACTGTTTGAATATTCCTTGACCCTCTGCMTAGACATAATGAGTTCAGGCAGTTTTCAATGTTTTAAAACATTTCAACACAATCAGGTACCCAAATGGTAATTTCCTCATGAGTTATTATATGAGTAACATAAAATTTTTTAATTAAGATCCATTCTAAAATTGAGATCTAGCTAGCAAATAGTCGGGTATTAGGCTTCTGTAAGCTTGATATCAAATGTAATAGTATTTCAAATAAATGCAAAATAAAATAAGAACATAGGTTTGTAGTATCAGGAGTGATTTTCTTTTGGTTTTATTTCCAGGCTGGTAAGTGAAGAACTGCCAGAAGTTCCTGTGCTTTACAGAGATGTCTCATCCCTTTTGCTTATCCAGATTTTAACCATGCCTCAGCCATTGCACAGAGGTATGTTATAAAAATATGTATATTTAAATCATTATGTAGATGAGGCTGCTTTCATGATGGTTTGCAGGATGGTAAATCATAGCTGATCTACTGTGTATTCTAAAATAATGTTTCTGCCTTATCTAAAAAAGGTGGCATTGAACAGAAGTTTTTGTTCTGAGTTGACAGGTTTATCTGTGTTCCCTGTCTTTTTACCTTATCGGTCAACTATTCATTAAAGATACAAGAGCTGAGCGGAAACTATTAAGTATTTCTACTGAAAGAAAAGTGTCCTTTGTTTGACCTACATCTTTTGCTTAGAGGGACAGCTCAATACTTCAAGTTGAACTGGGTGCCTAAGGGCTAAAAATTTGAAAGACTGTAATTTAATTTGAATTTAGAATTTAAGTTGCAGCAATTTTATGTAAGAGTTCCTATATGAAGATAATAATTGCTGTAATGCAGTGATTTCAATAGAGACAGCATACAGTGTAATTATGAATAAATATTAAGGAGATATTAAAAAATTAAATATTTCATTACTAAAATCAGAACTGTCTTAAAACCGAAGTTTCTTTTTCTGTGTAAAAGGACCAGCTGAACCTGGTTCCTCTTGCTAATAGGTAATATATGTTCCAGGGGTTCAGACCCTCTGGTCTCTGGCTTGTTTATTTGTAATTGTGCCTTTGTTTGAAAATGAGGACAAACAAAGTAAATATCATTTTACTGTTTCATATCTCCCATGGCGTCTGTGYGGCAGTTTTGATATCTGCTGAGTTTTGGTAGTTTTTGATTAGGTAAATCCAGGAATTGTTCTGCACTTGATGCTTACACCTTAGTAGAAACTGTTTCCCCTTAAGGGGTATTCAGTCCTTGGTACTGAATGTTTAAATTCAACTGAAGTGACTCTGTATGTATCCATTAACATTGTGGGTTTGTTTTTTTCAATTCAATAGACTTAAAATCATAGAATCATTTAGGTAGGAAAACACCTTTAGTATCATCATATCCAATTGCTAAGTGCATGCTTATGGATTAAGTATATCCAAAAKATTATTAGAATATGAAAATACTAAAAGAATAAAATATTTTGCATAGGAAGACTGTTGTCAAAAATGTCCTTTTTTTTAACAACAATTTAACTTAAATTAACTCTATTGGAAGGACTCAATCAAACTAGTATAAAAACAGCAAATAAAAGTTTAGTGAGGCTAATACCTGAAATTCAGGGAAGGAAGTGTTGAAGATAAAGTACAAACCAGTGGTATCTTTGTAGTCAWTWTCCAAGCAATGAATACCACCATTTAAGAAAGTATATTTTATCCTAGAAAAGACAACATTCAATTAATAGTAAGGCATTCTGTGGAGA
Organism: Cardinalis cardinalis; assembly: GCA_014549065.1. NCBI lineage: Eukaryota > Metazoa > Chordata > Aves > Passeriformes > Cardinalidae > Cardinalis > Cardinalis cardinalis. The sequence continues at coordinate 5,540,793 of JACDOX010000003.1, forward strand.
ATTCTGTGAAGTGCCTCATAGCAGCAGCATGTGTTGTCTTTGCTTTTAGGTTTACTGTAGGTTGCAGTTGAGAAGGAAATGGCAAGTGGCAGACAGAAAATAAATGTGTCTCTTTCAAATCTGTGAAGCATTAAATTGGAAATAAATTGCCTTTTGTCTTCCTAATTTTTGTTTCATCAAAATGGTTAAGCAAAATGAAAAGAAAGTCTTTCATAATTTTTTGTTTGGAGGTGTGGMGTGGTGTTCACAAAAATAAGCCATAACAATTTTGTTTAGTACTTTTACAATGGGTTTGTAGGTCACAGAGTCAAATTCAATATCATTAATTCTTTGTAGAGGGCTGTGGTATAACTAATGTAAAGTGGCTTGTGAAATGTCTCATGGTAAGCACAAGGTCAGCAATAGGGGTGAACAAATTCTCTGTTTGACCTCCCTGAATTGTCTGTGCTGCCTTGCCCTTGTCATGGGATGCAGGAGCTGTGGACTTGGTTGTGCASTGAGATGCACACAGGAGTCTGATGCCTGAGTGTGTTGACAGATATTTCCAGTAAATTCCTTTAACAATAGACTTAAGTAAGTTGCATTGTGTCCTTAATCAAATATGACATTGTTTTTCAAATGTGTACTCAAAATCCTTTTTGTTTACACCATGTGTTTTTTAAAAATAGAGAGTGCGCTTTAAGGAGGACTCAAAATCTCATCTCCTGCCCTTGTATGGCAATTGTATTAACTTCCCTATTAACTGTTAATTTTAAATTCAGACTGGGAATTGCATTAACTTCCCTATTAACTGTTGGATGGGTGTTGGTATCTTTTTCAATCTGACATAGATTAAAGCAATAAAAATGTCATTACTGTTCAACCTCTTCATTCAGAAGAGAAAATTGATCTGAACCTATCAGAAGGAAAGAAGACTGCTACAGAAAAAACTTAGTGGTGGAGGTCAGAGCATTTACAAGCATTAACCAATTTGCAGAGAAGGGAATGAGACTGATATGTGTCCCTCTGTGTAGTGTAGCAAGCAAAATAAACACTGTGAAACCTCTTTATTCTTTTGAGTTTCACACTAGGACATGGGCAGAATTTTTAAAGGCTTCAAATGTTTAGCATTTTGTTTGAAATTTTTGAAACTGTACAGGGCTAAATGCATAATAATCCGCATAGGAGTTTTCTGGTCCAGTKCTGTGGCATGGATGGAGTGTTCATGATGTTGTGAACTGGGACTCCATACAAAATAAAGATTTTGCTTCCAGCTCCTTTCTTACAGAAATAGCAAATGATGGTGTGTGTACAGAAATAGAGAGAGTGGCTTGGTGGTTATCAAAACCTAAATCTGTCTTTGTAAATTGAATTCAATACCCCCCTCCTCCCCACCAGTCCTTCTGCAGCACAGTTTTTGGATGCTGGAGTCATTTAATTGAAGTTGAATATTGTTTCTTGTTACCATAAATTGTAAAAAGTTTTATTTTCCCACCACCTGACTTGGGACCCTGTGTACAGATTTCTAGGAGTACAGAGTGTAGCTTCTAGTGATTTCAGGTTCTGCATTGCACTGGGTGTAAGAAGAAGCACGCTGCAAACACTAACACTTTTAAAAATTATTGGATAAGGATCTTGACTAAATATATAGTATGGATGTAATCAGCTTGAATACTATCTGGTTTTCAGTGTGGAAGCTCAAATATTTATCTGTATCTTGGAACTTTAATATACCTTTCGTGGATTATCTGAAGTTCAGTGCTGTCTCCCTTTGTTCTGAAGTTGTGTTTTCAAAGAAGGTTCAAGCTTTTAATCAAGAAGAATATTTTTCAAAGGTTATTTATACAAAGATCTCCTTCTAAATTTAGTAAAAAAGGCCCTATGTCCTTAATTTTGCATCTAGTTCTCTTTGTGGATTCCTTCTGTCATAGGGTATACCATCTGATTTGATATTGAAAATAAAAGATTTATATTGTTGGTAATATGCTTATTTATCTGTGCATTTCTTGCACTAATGTTAAAATTAGAGTTCTAGAAGTGTTTCCTATTTAAACTTAGTTTTTAAGGGTGTTGGTTGATGCATATAATGGGATGAGATGCTTTGAAATTATTTGGTTCCAAAAAGTTTTAAAAATAGGAACATAAGTGCATTTCTCAGTATTATTCAAAAATAAGTACAAAAGTTCTGGATTAGCCTGTTTTGATTAGATTGGCCTAGCTATAGTAATAATACTTTCAGACTGTCAGACTATCAGATTAGGGGCAGGAGTCCTAAATGCATTTAGTGCAGAACTTTGCTCAGTGGCTTACTTCACATAATTGCAAGTTTTAGAATTACTAAATTGAGAAGATGATGTWGCAAAAGCACAGTCAGCCTCAGGGGGCAGCAGGAAAACAGCACACAGCCCCCACAAGCACACTGCAGGAAGTCAAATAAATTTGCTCTTTGCAGCAGACAAGAATGCAACAGCTTCAGCATTACAGGTACCTACAGCTGTCCAATATATGGCATTTAAAGAGGTAATACAGTAATGAAGTGATAATTGATGCAGTGACTGATGCTTCAGTATGTTTCCCATGGGCTGTTTCTATGACTATAAAAAAGGCTTGATGCTCATTATACAACAGGTGGCCTCTGAGCTGCTCCTGAAATATTTTCCTAGGGAAAAAAAAAAGATGACATTTGGGCAGAGTTCAGGACTTCTTAAGGGTGACCTAGATGTGGGAGTGTGCAGTTTTTRTCCAATTCTGGATTCTCCAAAAATGTAATTCATTGTAATTTATGAGTCACATACATGTAAGTAAATACAAGAGAGWTAATTTAATTGAAACATAACATGAGATAGACATATTTCTGGTGAATTGAACAATTCCTATTAAGGGGGGGGGAGAGTAGGGACAAAGAGTATTTCTATTTAGCAAAAATCASATTTTTTTAAAATGTGCAAAGACACCCAGTATTGAGCACTGCAGTCACCTGTGCAGAGCTACAAGATGGAGCAGGCTGTGGCAGGCTGTGCCTGTTGACAGCAGTGTGCCTTTGCTGCTCTGCATGCAGGGGGTTTCCTTCATGCTTTCAGTGTGAAATTGATTTGTATTGCTTGTATCTCCTGTTGAGGRGTTAGAGCTCAGTACCTGAGTTCAGTTCTAGCTATGATTGCAAACTCTTAACTCTGACCAAAGAGGCAATTTTTACAGTTCTCTGAATGTGTGTGGTTTCATCTCATAGATTTCAGTCCCAGAAAATTTCCTGCAAGCTTGCCTGCTGTTATTCCTCAGGGGTAGAATTGCTAAGAAAATGGAGGTTTCAGCAGAGATAAAAAATATGGCCTCAAGATCTCGTGGGATCTGGTAAATCCTCCTCTTGGGGAGATGTGAAGAGGAAGGATCATTATAATGCTGCCTGCACTAGAAGGGGGAAATGAAGTAAAGGACCATTCATTGTCATGTTTAACACAAGCCCCAAAGGGATATAATACAGAAAAGTTAATTTTAAATTACACAATAAGAAATTATGCTTAAGATGCTTAAATTGTGCTTATAGTTGATACTCACATAAGCTTATACTGAGACATTAAAAAGTTTCAAAATCCATGTCTGCATTGATTTGTAAACATTGTTGCATAGACATACAATTGTTATTTCACAGATTTAATTATGTTCTCAAGTCTTAGCTGTGTATATTTTATAATCTAGTAGGGGTTTGATATTAGATGCAGGAAAAGCGAAACAAGGTGTTTCATTTCCCTGGCCTCCTCATTTTCACACATGAAACTTGTTTAAATCCTTTGGGAAGAAAGAATGCATTTTAACCCAGTTTTTGTGAGGTGCTTATGTAAATTGTTTTGCTTGACTTCAAAGCCTGAGAGGACTTCTTAAACCTCTCATTTTTGTCTACATTTTTTAGATATATGTTAGTTATGTTTATGCTTAAGGAGTGGTGTAAGTGATGATAGAAACTTCTTTGATCTGCCTAGATTTAAAAACAAACTAGATAATTTGGGACTGTAAATGGAGCCTAAAGTAAAAAGATAAAAAAGGACTGCTTCAATATCTTCATTTCAGCCAATGATCTTTTTTTTTCCTGTTTCCATTTTAGGAAGTCTTATTTTGCTTCTGTTGCTAGCATCCCCCAAAAAATTTCAAAACCTTTCTCCTGCAGCCTAGCTGTAGGAAATAATAGTCCTTTAAATATTAAAAAAATAATCATAAAGATCTTTGAAAATACATTAAATGCCAGTCTGCCTTCTGCCTTCCTTCTGTATGCATGTGAGGTCCAGTAAATAGGGACTCACTCAAGAGTGTTTTGCAGCAAGTGTTTTATGGCAGGATCCATTTTTGGAAGGGAAAGGTTAGAAACAGATATGCTAGATGTTCTTGTGGTGATTTAAAAAAAAATTAATTCTTCCAATATTTGTAYGAGTGTCGCCCCTGATGGGAGCCAGAAGAGATGGTAGGATATGCATTTGCTTACATCTACAGTAATCAGTAGCTTAACTTATGTAACCTTTCGACAAAATATAATCTTGTATTATCACCAGGCCACTCTAGGATGAAGTCACTGCTAACCAGGATTAAGATGAAATAAGGAGCAGTGGAAAATTACTTGCCCTGTACTTGTTCTGTTCACTATGGCTGCCAACTCATATCTGAAAGCCAGTAAATATATGTTGTTTTGTAGGTTTTGAAGGGCTGTTCTTTGTGTAGCACTTGCTTTTCATTTCAGAATTACCATTTYCATAACTAGAGACTCTGTAATCATTATATTTGCTAAAAAGATGAAATGTTTAAAAATTACTTTCTTTGTTTTACAGAACACTTTACCTGCATTGTAAAAGTGCTGTTCACTTTATTGTATACTCAAGCCTTGGCAGCACTTTCTGTTAAATGCAGTGTTGAAGATAGGATGGCATGGAAAGAGTCAGGAGCTCTCAAAAAGGTTGGTTAGTTCRTTAAAACATTTATGAAATTCTGCTTAAGTATTTCTAGTATGAATGTAATAGATACCTCTGATTTGCATGTAATAATTTGCTTCTGCTTCAAAATCCAGTAATTTCTTTCTGTGTGTGCAATTTCTGCAGGTTTTTTACATGATGRGACTTAAAAGTTTCACAATCTGTGTCTTTATAGTTTCAGTCTCTACTTTGTTGCAGTGATTGTAATCAGGAAATGCAGCTTTCCTTCCTGTGAAATTGAAGTTATCCTATATAAACCACGGGCATTGATCTGATGCATTTCTCTACAGGAAAAGCAGGCAACCTTGTTGGAGAAAAAACCCTCTTGACTTTTCCAGCTTGCTTGTGCTATTTGCAGCTAGCTATACAAATTTCTCTCACTATGTGGTCAAGAGTGCTCATGTGATGAAGAGACAGAGAAGGAAATTTGTCACTATTGTTTCCTTGACTTCTTATAGTATTTACAAGTAAAGTGACAATGCATCTTTCTGTTTCAGTTCAGCTGATTGAATGCCAGTTGCCACCAAAGACAAAGTTCTCTGCACTAGCACCAGCATTCATTTAATCCTTCAGTTAACTTTTTGCCCCACAGATTGGTTTTCCCAGAAGGTCAGAAGAATGACAATGTCAGACTAAAGGAAAGGATACAAGTGTTGGGACCAAGGAGAAGAAATGGGTATTACCCCTTTACACAACAGCTGGGCCTTAGATGTAAAATGAAATAAAGACTGAGAAGCATGACCTGCCTTTTCACATGTAACTTAAATTTGTCATAGTGGTCAGTCAGAATTCCAAGGTCTTAAGGACAAATTATCTGCTGGCTTGCTACTATGATTATTTTTTTTACATTGGAGTCACTGGACAGTACTTTATTTTGTTAGGTCTCTATCCAGCCCTTCTTTCAATATAATGTCATTGTTTTAGAAATACAAAGACATTTGCTTGAGGTTGTTGCTAGTGATGGAGTTTTTTTCATTGTTTACTTAAGTGATTCTCAGATGATACATAATTTTGCAGTTTAAAGCACTCAGGATTGGCCAGTGGTAACCGCAGAGCTCCCTGTTCCTCTCTCCCAGCCCTTTGGCTGCCCTTCTCTTCTTCAGCCTGTCCCTCATCCTCATGCATCACAAGGGAAGCTGGTTTTTAATTTAGAAACCCAAGTTCTTTCTTTAAAGTTTCTTTAAGCCCCAGTGGTTAAAAACATATGGTTCAGGTTGGTTTCTTCTTCTCTGCTGGTAAGATTGACGTTTTAATCCTGGGACGACTACACTGATGAGACCTCACTTAACTTTTGTGTCTATGGATAATGCCAAGTGAATCTATTACAGTTTGGCATTCCAGACGTGGGCTGAAAACTTTGCTTTATATTTATGTCAAATGATCAAACAACATGAAGAGTTTAATTTCTCAGCAGGGATGAGAGGTGGATATTGTACTTTTGAAACCCAAATTCACCGTCATGATCTTTGCAAGGTGTGTTACAGTGTCATAGGAAGCACACTGTAAATGCCTGTGGAGTAAACTTCCAGGAATAACATAGAAAGAAGGTTTGTCTTAGCTGCTGAATTAAGTGTGTGTTGCCTTCTGGTTCTTTGACTGTAAGCATAAACAGTAAGTAAGTGTGTGGTCCCAGTATGAAAGGTGAAGACCCCATCTAAAATGGAGAATGAAAGTTGGTGTCAAAATGCACTAAAGAAACCAACTGATGAATTATATACATCACTATGTACTCAAGTATTTGGTTTCTTTAAAGAATCACAGTAATGTTCCACTCCCTTGTTTGTTATGTTGAGAATACACTAACAGAACTCAAAATTCATATCCAGTCATCTTTTTCCTGGGTAGAATTTATTCTCACATGGGAAAATACTTATGAGAATACTGCCTTCTATTTTTTAAAGCTTTCTGTGTTGCTTTTAATTGCTATGGCACAAATCTAAGTGGCTATTTATTCTTTACACTAAATATATTTTCCATCTGTAGTAGACATTGTTCATTCCAAATGCAACTTTGTACTTTCTGATAGATTCATTTTAACTTAAAATACATAGTAAGTGTTTGCCATTCATTCTGGTTGGTATGTTTTCAAAAACTACTTTTTTTTAAAAATCTTGTACTAGAATTAAAATTCTGTTGGAACAAGATGTATCCGTGAAGTGATTCTTTCTAGTTTTAAAGCAAACATTTATATACTCTCAGAGAAAATGTGAAATGCAAACCTTATACAATGGCTTTCGTAAAGCACTCAGTTTAGAACATATGTAATTCAAGTAGCAATTCACATTTCACTCRAGCTAAATGCAGTCCCTTTCTGTAAAATTATGTATTTGTTTTAAAATTTTTTTAAGCATTGTGTATCTTTGTAGATCAAAATTCATGTTGATCAAAAGGAAATATTCTTCATTGCTTTTGCTATTACAGAAACATTTTCTCCTTTTTATAACCAGTTCTTTTTGGATTTCTTTTCTTCTCATTTGCAGAATACATCCAGTGGAGAAAAATCTTGGGAAGTATTGCTGGGTCATGTGATTAGTGAACTGTCTAAGGGGAAGATATATGAAGAAGAAGAGACTGAAGAATCACCAGTGGTACTGGCAGATTTCTGGAAAATTTATCCGGCATGTCCCCTTGAAATTTTGTTGCCTCGTTGTTATAATGATTTTTCTCTGATCTTGCTAAAGACTTGCAGTACAGCTCTTTATTTTCTAGATCAAAGCATAACCCTTGGGGACAGTTTGCCTCTGCAAATGCTTCTACCTCTTTTAATATCAGATATGGTCAGTGCCACATTGAGAAAGTTATTGACAAATACTTCTTATAATTACAGGTTTTAATCATATATATGGGTTTTAATCATAAGTACAAAAGACCTTTCAGAAACTTGAAAAAGTGAATATTTAAGTAGAAAACCCATTTGTCAAGGGGGAAGAAAACCTACAGAGGTATTTCAGATTATTAGTGAAATGGCGGCCTTTGGAATGTATGTTTGATGCAGTCATTTTTATGCTTTARAAAATACTTGGTTCATATTGGATTTTCCATACTTAGAGGATAATTTACTGGGACAGAATTTAGTAATAGCTTCCTCCTGTCTAGGTAACTCTGGATTCTGTCGAGTGCTATCTGCAGCAGTTCTGCCTGCCTTTCCTCAGGATCACAAGCCTTCTCCAACACCATCTCTTTGGAGGGGATTTGCCTAGCTGTCAGGTACAGAATGAGAGGGGTACACTCAAACGTTTCCATAGAAAAGCTAGAGATGAAAAACTAAACTTGAAGGTGCCTTTTTCATGGTATACATTTTCTATCCTAAGATTTTTTAAAATCATATATTATAGCAGTGCAGTTTTCAAAAAATGGTATTATATTCTTAAACTTCAGCAAAGTCATGCTTATTTAATTAGGTTATAGGTGATTGTCTTGTAAAATACCAAGATACTTTTAAAACTTGTCTGGCATTTGCAGAGATGGTGTAATTCCACACACAATGGAATTCAGTACTGATTTTCTTAATGCCTATTAATACTTCATTCTCAGATACATTGCATCAGCAGACAATTATGTTTAGAGTTCCATGACTAATTTAAGTAGAGTTTACTGCAGGTCAGCTCCCTCTTTTCCTTTCCCCCACATCATTTCCTTTGTAAAACAGCAGTTAGCTAGTTTGGGGTACTAAACATAAAAAAAATTATTGTGGAGTTTGGGGCTTTTTTGTTTTGTTTCTGTTTTTTGGATTTGTGGTTTTTGTGGGGGAGTTGTGTTTTGTTTGTGGGGTTTGGTTTGGGTTGAGGTTTTAAATTTGGTTGGTTGGTTGGTTTTGGGTTTTTTTWATGACAATTTTTTCGTTTCAAGAGTCCAGTTTGAAGTTATCTGGTGAAATTGAACCTTGCTGTGTCACTAAGCATGACTATTTGCATCATAGTACTAGAATACTTTTTTATTGAAATAGATATATTTTTAATAAACTATTTAAAATTAAGAGTCTAGGTATTAATCTAAACCTCTCTGATTTCATGCCTAAAAAGGAAGATGAAGAATTCACCGTTCTTGCAAGCTGCCTGGGTCTATTACCATCTTTTCAGTCAGCTCATCAGTTCACCAGTGCCTCTTGTCTTGATTGGCCAGTGCCAGCATTTGACATGATATCACAGTGGTGCTCAGAACTGGTTTCGTTTGCAGTTAGACATCCTGATCAAGTAAAGGTATGTAGCAAAGTTATTTTTTCCAAAATAGTCATGATATGGAAGCAGCTATTTATTGCTTGAGGCATTAAGCACATACACTGTTGCTTTGGCTAAGGATTGGAGAATGTAACTTGTAAGTGAGAGAGAAATTGTAATGGGAAATATTGGTAAGTGGATGTGGGTTGAATTGGCTAAAAACAGAAATAATAAGACTTGTGTGGTTTTTATGATTATTGGAGACAGAATGTAGAAACACTACCCTTAGGTGATACTAAGTGTGCACCTGTCTTCTGCACCTGTAGCCAATAAAGCACAGGTAATAGAAACTTTAAGAAAAGAGGTGTCGGAACTTTTCCTTGCCTGTTTTAAATTACTGTAAAACATTACATCTTCAGCTGCAAAACTGGAAAAAATGAAAAGGTTAAAATCTGGTTGAGAGTTACTGATGAAAAATGGTACATTTTCTCTGAAGGTTAAAGAATAATGCCAAGACTTGAGTTAATGCAACTGAAATAATCAGTTGTGAAATGGAAATGTTGTTTTGATGACAAAGCTGCATCTCAACAATTCAAGTCCCCTTATTCTAAATCTGTGGTGTCAGGGCAAAGCCAGATGCATTCCTCACTCTGCAACATGATTGTTCCTGTGAAAATTTGAATACCCAGATTAATTTCAAAATACAGTTCCTGGTAATCTGTTAGATATTATAGATTGCAGTGAAATTGATAGCATTCTTCCCATGATTGGAAAGTAACCAGGTACAAATGCAGTATTTCTTTCTCTTCTTTTATTTTTTGCAATTTAGGTTTCAAGGTCATGCACTCTTAAAAAAATATTTGGACCTTGCACAAAAGAATCCCGTCTGACCACAATGCTCTTCAGTTATAAACACAGAAAAAAATTACTACATTGGAGGAAAACATATTTCTGTTTAAACCCACCGTCCCACCCCAAACAACATAAAATTGGACAGTGTTTTTAAGAGCAAGTGAGAAGAGTTAGGCTTTTCAAAGCTTATTTAAGACAGGTAGTGCCTGTCTTATCAAAAATTGCGAGTTCTTGTAACTTCTTAATGGCCGTTGTCCAATACAGTTTTGAAAAACAGGCAGATGTCTTCAAATACCATTTACAGAGATTAACTTCAGTTCTGTTTTTGAAAATTTGAGGCTAAATTTTAGCTGGGAGAGAGCTTTCATAGTCAGTGCAAGAGTTTTGGAGTAATACCTTGAAACTGCCAGACAAACTTAGTGCAGGGAGTGAGTCTTTCATGTAGSTGACTCTTAATCCTCTTGTTTTAGCTGTGAATGTTTTTGCACTTAAAATATGTCACATGTAGAAAACATCCCTGGGAAAAGGCTGRTGCCCATTTTGTACCTGTTACAAAGGATGAAATGTGACTGCAGTTGGGGAGGGTAATCAGCCAGGAGCAGGTGACTATTACAAGGTGACATTTGACTTCTAAATTTGTGAAATGCAAAAGAAATTAGATATTTTTAAACTGCATGTTTCTTTTATGTGGTATTATTTTATTTTTTCTTTTTTCTTTTTTTTTTAGAAAATACAAMTTCTTTAAAAATTTGACTGAACTGATATATATTGTTACCTTATTTGTAGGCTTTGCTTATCCAGGAGCCTAAGTGGGACTTGCCACGCCTCCTTCAGTTGCCTGAGAATTACAATACCATTTTTCAGTATTATCACAGAAAAACTTGTTCCGTTTGTACCAAGGTTCCTAAAGATCCTGCTGTTTGCTTAGTTTGTGGTACTTTTGTATGCTTGAAAGGACTGTGCTGTAAACAACAGAGCTACTGTGAATGTGTACTGGTAAGAGAGAGTTATTCAAATTCTGTRATTGATTCTCACACTCATTGATATTTGTTACCTCCATTGCTTAGTTTTGATGGTTTCCTTTTCAAAATGTGTTTATATAATCATAGAATAGTTTGGGTTGGACAGAACCCTTGAGGGTCATCTAGTCTAACCCCCAGTGATAGAGTTTAGTGCCTATTTCTGAGAGATAGACCTAGACTGGATTCTGGAGAGCAATTCACTTGCATAGCAATCTATTTCCCCTTGTTGTGAAAGTCTTACAAAGCCACTGTGTGCAATGTTGACACGTGGTTTTGATTCACAGCCAGTTGAAATTTGTTTACATTCAGGTTGTTAGTATATTATTTTAATTTTCCTGTGGTTTGTTTCCTTGCTTTCCAAGTACATAGAAAATCAGTCTGTGGTTGATTTGAGTATTTTCTGATACCTGACCACCTACTAGAGATCTACAGACTGTAACTACGTAGGTGCTGATTTAAGGTCTTTRACTTTTTCAGTAGTCAAAAGTTTTCTAGTCAGTATATATATATAAGTTCTTTTGGGAGCCTGAGTTGGATGACATCTATTACKGATTTTCATACAATGATAAAGGTTTGCTTTGATAGGTTTTCTCTTTACTTCYATTGAACAGTTAGGGGAAGACTGGAACTATATGGACTTCACAAAACTGTGAGAGCAGTTTGTTAGAGAGATATTTACAAATGGGGCATAAAATGTCAGAGATGAATAACATATTCAACATATCAAGAATTACTTAAAAATTTTTTATTAGATTTGTAGAGCCATAGACTAGATCTGTAAGCATGGATAGAAAAAGCAAATGTTTAACAATATAGACTGTTGTAAAAGAGGTAGTACTATGTTTTTCTAAATACTTTCTCCTGTTTTTGCCATCTGTGGAAAATACTTGGTAATCCTATACAGTTTGCTATACAACAACAAATTCAAARTATTGTACATAATATTTTTGCTTATTTTTTGTAATTCATTTTTTTACATAGTAACAAATATCCTCCCTTGGTGAGTAGGGGAGTGTTTTTATATGCAGGTGGTGTTATGGCAGCACAAGACACTCAATTCTAGTTTGGATGGAGAATTTTGGGGCAGGCTATCCTTCAGCAAACTGTCTCTTACTCAATAATGTCTTTTGAATGTTATTTGAAGGAAAACAAAGTATTATTTTTTAAATTTCTTCTGTTACAAAGCTGACAGACATTAACAGAAGCTTTGCACTCTTGCCTTTCTACACCCATAACATTACAGCATTCTCAAAACTGTGGAGCTGGGACAGGAATATTCCTTTTGATTAATGCATCTGTAATCATCATCATACGAGGCCATCGTTTCTGCCTTTGGGGTTCTGTTTATCTCGATGCGCATGGGGAAGAAGACAGAGATCTTAGGTAAGGTTTTCATTACAGCTGTGTTTCATTGTTGGTGCCTCTGTGTAGATCAGCTTTGTCTTGTAACATGCAATAACAGATTATAACAGATCTCTACCTTCCTTGCGTGGAAAAATGGAAAATCCTCATTTAGTGCACTTGGACTGACTTTCATTGGGTTGGGTTTTTGAGGATTTTTTGGCCCAGAGGTGGTGTCGTCATGATCATTGAGTCATACCAGGAAYCCAGCAGACAGGTTACTGTGTTGCCATTCCCAACTGTGGTTAATTCTGTGTTGTGTTGGGAAACACTTGTCTCCCAATGTTGTTGTTGTTTGGCCTTTAATCAAGCAATGTAGTTGGATTCCAGTGTAGGGATGGAGCATAACTTCCAAGCTACACATGACTGAGAAAATAAGTTRTTGTTTCCGGATTCTGCTACCCAGTGTAAGGAAGGCAAGTCCCAGCAGTTACCCTACTGCTGGGAAGCAAAAATGAAAACCCCTCACCAATAAAAATGCATGTTTACCCTGCAAAAAAGTTGTATGAGTATTGTGTTGATTATGTAATGAAGCATCTTTCCCTTTACTTGGCATATTAACTATTTATTTTCTTCCTTTTTTTTCCTCCACAGGCGTGGTAAACCCCTGTACATATGCAAGGAAAGATACAAAGTGCTCGAACAGCAGTGGGTGTCTCATACTTTTGATCATATCAATAAAAGATGGGGGCCACATTATAATGGCTTGTAAATCATCGTCATCATCATCTACACACCATGTAACTGCTGTTACCATGAATGAATGCATCTTGACTGACAATAGCTTTAACTGAACGGGAGTTTGGCTCTTTGGCTCGGGGTGGAAGTGGGTATGGGCATAAAAGGGAAATGGAACTTTGTCAACATGTGGAATCTGTGCAAAATGAGCTGTTGTTGCTACAAAAGAATGATACAATAATTGAAATTAAATCCTCAAAATGGTGTGAGCAATCTTATTGCACTCAGTAGTCTATTTTTCTTGTGTTTTTTAAAGTCCATTATTGTTAAGAAGCACAAGTTTACTTGGAGTTGTTTAGAGGCTCCAGGGGTAGCTGTCTGGGTTTTATTTTCCTTTGCATGGAGTTGAGTTTTTAGCAATTTTTGCTGAAACGGTGTATATGTCTATTACATCTACTAAGTATGTTGGATAAAATTTCTTTGCCTTTTTTGTGTTGGCTTGAGGTTTTGACTTGATAGGCATTTATAATTAGGTCTGTAAACCAGCTGTGAGACTGCATGGTAATAATTGGTCTGAAAGGTGAATTTTAAAGAGTRTTTCACTTATAGAAGTCTATTGAAATATTTCAGGCATTACTGAAAACTTACACATTCTCAGGAACTTCATTTTTTTTTCTCCATAAGKAAATGAAATAACTGTAAATTAGGTATCTTACTGCTCTTCACGTAATCCAGAACACACATTCTGTCTTCTTTTTTTTTTCCAGGAAGGAGCTTTTATTTTTTTCACATMATTTGAATAAATTGTTAATGATGACATACAGAAATTGCTGTATATAGGGAATTTGTCTGGTGCCCAACATGGCAGATCCCAGTTACAAATGTAACAACCATAAGCCTGCCTATCATTCCAAACCAGATGTATGTTTCAGAAGGATTGGATTAGGAATGTGCAGGCTATTCTAAAAATGAAACATAATTTTGTATCTTTGCTGTCATTTCAGGAGGTTCCTCAATATTGTATTTGTTTAAAGTAATCACTATTCTTTCTGCTTGGTCTCCTAGAAAGGAAAAAAAAAAATTCAACAGAGGTAGCCAAGATAAGCTACCAGTGCATGTGCAGCCTCACTGGATGAATGCCAAAACAATTTATGCTTAGAGGACTAAAAAATTCATGAGAAGAGGCATAACTGGGCTAAAATCCATAGTGTAAGTAGGTAGGAAGGATTATAATCAAAATACTGGTATGTAATATATTGCTACTATTGTTTTTCACAAGTCTTGGACATTTGTGGGCTATTTCATACAGTACTACCAAGCAGTTCCCTGGTAGTTTTGACTTCCACAGCTTGTGTGTAAAATAAACTTTGTATGTGTAAAATTAAAASATCTTATGATAAAGCCACATATACAAAGAAAACAATTCCCCAGTGGAAATCATTATCTAGTGAAAAGTGTATAGGGGAAATAAAATGACTGTATAGCAATCAAGAACAGACCTAAGGAAAAGTAAATACAATAAGTTTTTCTGGATACCTGCAATTTGAAAAACCCTACAATAAAGGATACTGGTTTTATACATACATATAAATATATATATATATATTTCAAAAGTATTACACTACTTCCTATAAGATTAGAATTACTCTGTTTCACTGACTAAATGGCTGTGTCTTTTCCAAAATATTACTTTTTTGATACTGTATTATAAGTTCTGCCTGTGATATTTTTGCATTGCTCATTAAGAATATCAGGCCATTTTGTAAGTGTGATTAAAGAGCAAAAAGATTCTTTACATTGCCAGCATAACATTATTACAGGGCTCATGAACTTGAGTGATCTGTAGTTTGAAGCTCCAGTGCTTTATTTACAAGAGATAATGTGTCCAGAATTTGATTACTGTGTTTTATTTAAAACAGAATGTTCTCTGATTGTGCATATGGATGTGAAGTAAAACTATTAGCCTTAACTTTAACATTTGGGTATTTCATAGTGGTTATTATAGTACTGGTGAATTAGTCACCAGTCAATTTAAAAATGACAAAAAATTACTTGGTTGAAAAATTGTACTTGAATATCCTTGCATGCTGCTAAACAAGGATTTTTATTTCCCCCATAACTTTTTAAATCCTACTTTATTAAGCTAACCTTGAAAAATAACAGGTCCAAACTAGAATGGTGTGTGTGCATATTACTCAAATGTTCTGGTGTGATATCCTGTATGAATGATCATTTAAGTACAGTACATTACTGTAGACTCTAAATYGATCTTTATAACACATCAGAAGAGTACAAAACTAGGAATACAATAATTGGCATTGTAAGATATGTTAATAAAAGTCTACTGTCAATCTGTGTGTTCATGAAATTTTTTCTCTCTGCCCCAGTAATCCAAAATGACACTGAATTCCACCCAATAGCCAGGCAGTTATTTAAATGTTAAAACCTTATGCGTGCAAAGTAACTTTGCATAGAGAGTAAACCTAGTACGTGTTTTAATTTATTGCTTACAGCCATGTATTTTGCAATAGTAATTTGGATTATTTTACTCATAACTATGGCACTTAAAGTAGTGCTTAAGTGTATTCCAGCTATTCCAGCATTGMTGCTGCAAACTACTAAAGTTAGATTATTGAGTTGAGAAACTACTTTTGGGAAAACTGCTTGATCTTTTCTGTCAAGTCTTATTCTGGAATAACTATTACTTCAATTTGATGAATGTAATATTTATGTATTAAGTTTTTTCTTTTCTTTTRACCTTTGAGAGATTTGGTGGAACAGTCTTCTTTTGGCCTTGACCTTTGCATAACAGCATCTTTCCTTTTTCAGTGGTGGCCTGAATTTTTTTATTACTATTTTCATCACCCCTGCAGTAGGAATCTTGTATAATCACAGTATTTCACAAGGAAATTACATTTTTCTTTTAAAAGCAGGATCATTTCCTACAGTATCCCACAAATGTTATTCTTTACTTCAGAATCCCATGAGATCAGTTCACGTTGTGTGCATAGCTGCCAGGGGAGACTTGAATTTTGTGGTAATTTTGATATGATTTCTATCTGATTTTCATCTAACCCAAATTCTGCTGTCCTGTTTATCAGTTTCTTTTCTCAGAGGTGGGGGCAGTGAGGAATGGAGCCTGTCTGACTGTTAGCATAGATGAGAATGAAATGATGCTGTTTGCAAAGAAACCCACAGGAATGACCTGAGCCAATGTGTGGAGGTTCACAGTTCTAAATTTCCAAGTACAGGAGATAAGGAAGTGCATGCAATCAGAGGAGGCTGGCTCTGTGTGACAATTTGTGTTGAGTTTGTTTTTGTTTGAGTGAGATTGCTCACTGCAGTCAGTGAGGTCTGTACTGCTGGGCTGATGAATGTCTCCTTTTGGTAGGGCACAGTGCCCAAAGCCGCTGCTTCCATGTTTTCTCAGATGGGCAGTAGWTCCCCTGCAAATTCTCTTACACTGAGAAGCTGCTGTGAGTTCAGCCTTGTAGCTTACCCTGCTTCTTCTCCGACTGCAATGTCTAATACATTTCCCATTATAGGATACCTTTGACTCATTACTACTAAGTTTTTTAATCATTTTGATTGAAAACAATCATGCTGGACTTATTCCTCATAGATGGATTTATTTTTTAATGTTATAACAAAACAAAGCAAGATAACCTTCAGAAATTAGAGCTGGAAAAAACCCAAGTATTCTTCATGCCCAATACTGAGAAAAGTATAGTTCAAGTATTTACTGTCCCTACATTTTGGCCTTAAATCTGGTGACCAGTTATGCATGGGTCGCATTTGAATGTAAAACACAAGTGCATACTAAAGCACTTGCCAAATCAGAACAACATGTTCTCAGGGATTACTAGTAATACTGGCAAATACCTAAAGTAGATAATGAGCCTTTGTTTTTCAGGTGTCAAGGAATATACTTTGCACCTTGCAGTTGAAGTCACTAATGCAGTTTGAAAAGTTACTTTCCTTCTGTTTCCTTGAAAGACTGGAGATCTCCTTTCTTTCATGCCTTTGTTGTCTCCATGTTGTATATGAAACTGCTTTGTGTAGTACTGCACAACAAAAGTACTGCACAGCCTAAACCAACTGGAGAGCCCTCTGCAACTATACAGCAATACTTTGTGAATAAATTGCATTTTCTCAGGGTACGAGAGATAGCCGGGGGTGCAGCTTGAAAGTTAGTTTGTAGAGAGACTGGCTGCTTTCGTGCTGGTCATTTTAGATATGTCACACATCAGCTTTGAAAATTTAAAACTAACATTGCATTTTTTCCAAATATCTCCACAGGCCCTAAAAGAGACTGCCTTTGTTCTAGGATAATTTCCCATTGTTCTCTAGAGAGTTTAGTGTGGAGCTGGTGTTTAAATCTCAGCTCTGCAACAAGGTACTTRGTGACAATGCTGATGTAAACATACATATCATATAAAATACAGACGTAGGTTTTGTTAAACTAAGATTTTCAGGACAGCTGAAGGGACTGTTAGGTATTGTTTCCTTTAGGTTCTCTAGCTGCCTGCTTTATCCTGCTTGTTTTGTCTCAACTTGTAAGCTCCTTTATCCAACAGGAACACCTCCTGTTTGGATCAGTAAGTCCTGCTCTGTTGTAATGTTAGATCAACTGGTATTCGAGCAAATCCAGGTAGTAGGGTCTTCCATCATCAATAAATTTAAATGTGCACACAGGACTTAAGTGAGATATGGCCCCCTCATGTTTATGCTTTTTACATTTTTTCAAACTGCTGCCCTCAACCTCAAATATCCCTCCTCACATAGAGATGTTGGCAGTAATCAAAATCAACAGGAAACTAAAATGGGATTGTTTCCCATAGTCAGACATGATTCTGGACAGAATAATACCTCTTCAATATCTCTATATCACCWTTTTTGTCCTGCCAAAAGCTGTTATCTCAAGAAATAAGTACTTTCTGAGAGTTAAAGAAGCTTATTGCCTTTCAATACTTAGTGCAGTATTTGTATGACTAATACTCACAGCAGGTGACTGATGTAATTCAAATAACCTTCAGATACCTGGCTATTCAGAAATGGGTCACACTTCCACTTTCTCCCAACTTGGATTGGGTATTTTTTTTAGTTACGTAACAGGAAGAATTACAGAACATTTCCCTTATACAAAAATATTTTTAAAAAAATAAGATTAGAAGGATGCTATTTTAGCAACACTTAATTCAGACTGATGTTCTTTCTCTTTTAATCCTGGGCAAAATTAGGGACTATTCATTGGATTACTGTGTGTAGTTTTACAATTCCAATCTGTCTAAACAAACAAGTAAGAAATCCACAGCAACCTGAAGCTCAGGTACTACAGCAGCAGTGCTCTTCTGTGGGAGAATATTTCCAACAATGCTGCGGTACCTTTTTTCACTGTATATTGCAGAGCTGTGTTGCATCTTGTCCTCTGAAACGTATGTCAAAAGACATGTTATCTGTGTGAATACCAAGGTGGTTCCCTAGCAACAATAAATAGAAGAAAGCTCAGCCCATTCAAGTGATTTACCTTTGTAAGCGTGTGGCGGCCAAGATGGATTTTGAATACTAAGGGAGCTCATTAGCTGGAAGAAGAAAAGCAGCAAATAAAGAACTGTAGATACATCTTACCCAGCACTCCTATTGTGTACAGCATAATTGGGAATTTGCATAAGACATTCTTAATGTGAAATATCATCTCATTCTCCTCTTTTCTCAGCAGCTTTTAATTTTCTGTACTATAAGGGGGAGTAAAATGTTGCCTGTGGGAAAATGTAAGGAGAAGATACTTTGGTTATTTGTATAAGTTCACCTTCCAACTTATTATTAATGTCCTGTGTGTTCAGACTGAGCATTGAGTGATACTGGACAMTCAGTTGCTCAGATGTTCATCAACTAAGGGTAAATTCATAGATTTAAATGTAACAACAGGCACATGGTGTGACTCTTGAGGATGGTCCATGCAGACCTAAGAGTTGGACTCTGATCTTTGTGGGTCCCTTCCAAGCAGGATATTTTGTGATAATAATTAAAAAATAATAATTAGCTATGAGATTATGTAATGGCACTCCCAGTTRCACTACTGCTGCCTCTGTGAAGAAAGCTTCACAAAGTAAAAATAAGGATTACTCTTGGGAGCATCAWGCTCCAGCTCTGTAGAATAAAGAGTAATTTTATAGTATTTGAGTAATGTTACAGAACAGATTACAGAATCACAGAATCACTGATTTGGAAGAGACCTTCAAGATCATCGAGTCCCACGCATGTGCTAATACCTCAACTGAACTGTGGCACCGAGTGCGGCATCCAGTCCTTTTTTAAACACATCCAGGGATGGTGACTCCACCACCTCCCCAGGCAGACCATTCCATTCCAGTACTTTATCACTCTGTGTAAAAAACATTTTCCTCACATCCAACCTATATTTTCCTTGGTGCAGCTTAGGACTCTGTCTTCTTGTTCTGTCAGTTGCTGCCTGAAGAAAGAGACCAACCCCACATGGTAGGGGGATAGAATATAAGAAAATAAACATAGTCCAGAAAGTAATCTTACCCCCAAGGAGTTGCAGCTGGGCCAATTATCAAAGATTAGGAACAGGCCTRACKTTACAGGCCACAGCTGTAACCAATGAGAAGAAGAGTGCTATAAAAGAGTGGGGTACCCCTTGAGAAGGGAGCTGGAGTCAGTTGGCCACTTTGTGAAGAAGAAGGAGTCAGTGCTTGGAGGAACTGCCCATGAGAAACACCAAGAAGGTATGAAACTTTTGTGATAAGGAGACAATAGTATAGAACCCCTGCAATAAGATGGTAACACCACCTTTCAGGAAGTTGTAGAGAGTGATGAGGTCGCCTCTGAGTCTCCTCCAGGCTACACAACCCCAGCTCCCCCAGTTGTTCCTCATAGGGCTTGTGGTACACATTGCCAGCTAGACTCTGGGGCTATTGCTATCTAGAGTTTACCAAGTGTAGGCTCTTCTATGTGTATTTTTGTTGTTGGCTTTTAAAAAAGTCCTTTGAGTCACCTTCCTCTGGAGTTTAGTCTGGAATGAATCCAGTATAATTCCAAGTCACTTTAGTTCAGCAATGCTATTTACATTTCACTGCTATCCCTGCACCAGGCATTCCATCTCACTCCTTCTGTCTCCTGGTGTCTGCCTGAGGTCTGCAGTCTGTGCTTGTGATTTGTAAGGACTGGACTATGGTTATGTACCTTGCACTTCAGTCTCGGCTAGACCTGTTACATTATTGACCTGCTTCTCTGCTCTTTCCTGATGCAAGTGTATTTACTCTTCAATGCTGGGCTGCTGCCTATGTAGTTTTTAGTTTTGCTGTACTTTTGTGGTCCTTATCTGAATACTCTGCAGCTGTTGGCTTCTTTAAATTATCTTTGCATATATGCATAAAGCCCCAATATTTTTCTCACTGCTTCCATTGATTTCAGCGATGTGGTGGAACCCACTCCTACATTAAAATTGCTGTATTTCGTTTCCTTCACTACTGAAGGATTTTTGAATAGGAGTTTTCTCCTTTTCAGTCCCCTTTGCTATTTTTTGTTTTGATCCATGCAGTAAAAAACAGTTGCTTTGCCCTCTCTATCTTCAGTATTCAGGTAATGCAGTAGTTTCCTATTCAGGATTTTTCTTCTACTAGTTCAAAAGAGAAGAAAACTAGATATCTCAGCTAGGGCAACAGTCTTTGTATGCAAGTATGCACAGACACATTAAAGGCAGATAATGCCATTTCAGATGTCAGTTTAAAAACATAACTGCCACAAAACCTTGGCTACCAAACCTCTTGCACAATTTGTTTTCCTCAAAATGGTGGCAACCCTTAAACAAAATGCATTTGCATTTATTTCAAAGCTAAAAAAGGAAAACTGCAGCAGCACCTGTGTGGCCTGGTAGGACAAGACAATAACACAATACATAGTCACTTTGGCTACTTAATGTTCACATAAGGGTACAGTTATCTGCATCCACAAAATTCAGAACTGCCTCAAGGTTTTCATGAAAGCAGTTTGCATTTCAGCAGTGTCCCTAAAGTCTTCAGCACTCTTTTTTCCCTTCCAGCAAACCTCTTTGGTATGATTACATTAAATTCTGATTCATCAGTGTTTATTATGTGTGTAGCTTAATGCAATCAAGCATTCTCTTTTGTAATTGCAAGTCCATCTCTAGGCAAAGAAAAATGTACAGAGAGATGAACAGGTATTTAAAAAGTAAGAAATCCTAACTTTAAAAGGGATTTACTGTAGTGAATAATGTTTGTGTATATCCATTTAGATAAGATTATAAGAGATTTTAAGATTATAAATTAGAGTAAGAAAATGCACCTCAACTTTTTACTTACAGAAAGCATAGATTCCATTGTAATGATATGATTAAAGTATTTCCATTTATAATTTGTTGGTTACATGTTTTTCTACAAGTCAGTATTGTATGACAATTTAAAAATTAATAGATTGTCAAAAAACCCCTAGTTAATGTATACCACCCAAAAGCTTCTGTGAACTACACTTTGCATAAGCTCATCAGTTAAATTCTGTAGATTATTTATTGCCTATGAAATATTTTGTTTCCATTCAATTCTTGAGGCTATAGCATTTTAGACCATTTCATTTAATAACAGCTTTTCACCTTTTGGCATCTAGCCATGACCATATAAATGATACATTGTCTAATTTTCTAATGCAGTCTAAAGTAAGGCTAGGAAGGACTTCCATTTGTGCAGCAATTGCATAACAGTTCTATCAATATTTTTTTCAGTATCCATGCCATGTCACTCATATCTTCCCCTCAGAGTTCTGTCTTCTTCCTTGATTTTTTCCCAATTTTGYAACATCTGTGAGGTTAGTTTTGGCATGTTTTGGTCCTTTGCGCTACGCCTCATGTGATCCCAGTCCATTTTCTTGTAGTCACTAAATGTCCCAATTTTCTGGTTTTTTGGGTTTTTTTGAATTGCATTCATTTTATATTATCTCCTATCTGGATTGTTTGTAAGGCTTTCTTTTATGTTTTGCATGATTTCATTTCCCTTCCCAGAAGTTCAGTTATACTTACAAAGTCACTACAGTGCAAATGGCTGCATCATGGAAGAGTGCTGTGTGTTTGGAAATGCAGTGTGGGATATAAGCATGGCATTTGTGTAGCTCCAACCCAGTTTAGTCACCCACTGTCACTGTACCTGGACTGTAAATGGTTATGTTGAACGGGCTGGCAGAGTTTGGAAAAACAATTCTAGCTGAACAGCAAGAGCCTAGTGAAAAGGGATTAAAAAACCATCAGCATCAGAACAAAACAAGTAGGTACATGAAGATAAAGAAAATTATGAAACAAAGTTTTGTAATAACTCACAAAGGTCTAGATTGCATGAGCCAAAATTATGCAGCAATAAATTAGGAAATTCCTATGGTTCAAAAACTAACATCAGAATCTGGGAGAAATGTGGGAATAACTAGAGCTTCTGGATTTGATTATCAAGGAATTCTTGAGAATAATGAGGAACACTTAAGGCATACATGCAGAATATTGCATGAAGATGTTAATTTTGCTGAATCTTAATGCTTCTTACATGGTAAGAAATATTCACATTTCTGAACCACATGCACAACTTATGTTTTAAAGTATGCTATAACTTCTGTAAACTCAGGGCATATAGGATTAAACATTTGGATCCACCTTGAACAAGCCTTTTGATGGTCAGATGTGTGTCTCATGTTATTATTTGCTGTCTATATTACAACTTGTTGTCACATTGTTTATATAATTCCAACTACAACAGGGCCATTTACTTAAGATTTGGGCTCAATGATCCTTCTGGGTCCCTTYGAAATTTGATTCTGTGATTTTACAATTGCTGACAAAAGAGAAAATAATGGCTTATGATGAAGAATTTGTATACTACAGTGCACAAAATTTCAACAAAACAATGGTGTGAAGTGTTCAGCAAAACTTTAGAGACTCTTGTATCCCCTCAGATTCTTTCTAATGCTGTGATGGGCTAAACTCRGAAAATGTTTAGGAATCATGTTTTCTACTGACTATCTGAATCAAGGTTTGACATMAATTATTTTCAGTTTGGATAAAGGATTATCTTGATATAATTTACTATATGGATAGTATGGAAAAAAGTGTGTCTATAAGATTACAAAGTACAGAGCTCACTAATCAAAAGATGATAAAATAAATTACTGCACCTTGGTCATAGTGATAGTTTCACTGTTGGAAACTTGTTAAAACCACACTCTTACAGTAATTAGTAAAGGTGGTACTGAAAGAGTTTTGCAGAGAAATCCACTGATCCTCAGTCTTTAAAATTTGCATCCTAAATACAAAAAGATCTATGGATATAAAGCTCTCCTACTTTTTTTTTTGTTATCATTAAGGTTACTTAGTGTACTTGTTAAATGCAGATGAGAATGACTACCATGTTTGAAGTGGTACTGGGGGCTGTGCAGTGGGTCAGCCCTTGCTGGAGCTGGTGGATGGAGCAGCCGCTCTCTGTGACACTGAACGAGGCAGGTCCCGTTACAGCCGCGGTGCAGGAGGCCGGGATGGTCATGGTGGGTGGGCAAAGGGCAAAGAGAGAACTGGTGCAGGAAGCTGAGTGAGARCTTGGAAAAAGCCTCGGCATATCAAGCAAAAGAATAACCCCCCGGTTTTCTAAGATTTTTTGTAAACGAGGAAAAGTGTCAAAGAGAAATACATACCTGCATTTCTTTTCATCAATCAACCTGAAAATTGCGTATGATCGAACTCAATTCAGTCAAATAGGTACAAAAGGAGAAGCCCAAAGACGGGAGTTCTCCTCGTCCTCACACCTTAAGGGGAATAAATGCTTTATAAAACCGTTTCCTTCACCAGGACCCATTTCTCAGAGCACAGGCGGAGCTGCGCTCGCAGTCCATTGTTTTCCACAATTAACTGAATGGACAGAGGGGCGTTTACTGAGGCGTTTACTCCCGGCGATGCTGCTAGCTAYGCCCACCTACGCATCGCTTTTATTTCCATCAAAGCTCACGGCACCTTTCCCTTCCCCCGGGCCCCTCTCCGGTGCCCCGGGCCGCGCCTGCCCTGAGGGGCCGGCACGCGCCGCCTCACGGGGCCGAGCGCCGCCCCCGCCTCGGCTCGCTCAGTGCGGGGGGGCCGCTGCCGCCGCAGTTCGCCCAGTGCGGGGCCGCTGTCGCCTCAGCTCGGCCCGGCGGGCGAGCGGCCGCTGGCCCTGCTCCTCAGCCGCGCCGAGACAGAGAGAACATTGTCTCTCTCAGGTGTGCCCAGCTCCCGCCAGCTCTCCGGCCCTGCGGGGCCGCCCCGCCGCCGCTTGGGTTGGGAGTGGCSCCTCAACCGAGAGGGGCTTCGAAGTGGCGTTCGCCATAAGCCTTGTGGTCCTCTGGCGCTCGGAGCCGGGCAGGGGTTGTCACCTCTCTAGCGAGTYGCTGCTGGCAGGGGTTATCAGTGTCGCCGGGAGCCGGTCTTGGCCCCAGCGAAGTCTGCTCTCAGCCCCGCGGACTTAGGCGGGGASGGAGGTGGCCTCACCCCGCTGAGCTGGGTCCTGCTGCCTGGGGACACGGGCGGCAGCGCCCGGGGGAGCGTTGCTGCTGGGCTGTGCGGGAACCCCGCCTCCGGGGGGGCGACCAGCTGTACCTGTTTTTCCAAAATCATAGGTGAGGAATGCTCAGGAGAAAAAAATCTCCATGATTATAAGTGGCAGAAGATACTCCAAGGCAAGAAGTAAGTAGGCGTGGCACGGGATTCAGGCCCATCGGGACAAGGCCGTGAATAACTGAAGAAAAGTTTCTGTAAGTTCCCTAAATAGATCTACCTCTAGTGTGTAGCATTTCCTTAAGCGACCTATAGTAACTATTGGACCATAATATAYATTGCAAATACTATGAGAACACTTGATAAATTCATGTAAGCAAATCTTCCTCCTGGTTACGTACAGGTATGCAATTATTAGCAAAAGAAAGGAAAGGTACTGTTATCCACARACAATGCTGCACGCAGATTGAGATAAGGCTAACTTAAAATGTCTTCCTATTTATTTTTCTGAAGTGGTGCATTTAGTTTCATGAATACAAAATGGTTTTTAGTTTTCATTTTTAAAAGCTAGGTTTTCTTACTTCATCTGCTCCTTCAAAAGCTGCACTCTGGAATTTCAATTTCATTGCACTGGAAACCAAGGATCAGTGTTTTGAGGCTTTTTGCAATTATTAGGTGGAAAATTATGTTCTACAGAAATTTCAGTTAGTGTGATGTATAGTAATAGAGGTCACTGTCAGCAAGTTAGATGCAGTTACTGAGTTTTTTTCTGTCAAAAGCTATAAATTGTATCTTRACCTACTGTGGAGTCTTGCAGAATATGTTCTGAAAACACATAAAATGCTTTTTCAAGACCCTTTTTATATTCCCAAGGTGAAGTCCAGCTCATTCTTAATGTCAAATTCAAATTGTAATACAGTTAATATTCCAGCTTTTTATAATTTAATCCTTCAAATGTTAATCCAAGTTGGTGTTAATTATTGACATTGTTACACAAAAATGAAAATAGAGTTCACCCAAGTTTTACTCAAACAATAAAAATGGCTTGAACCAAGTAGAGCTATTTTTCCTTTGGGCTAAGATTTTCATATAGTAATCTGGCTCGGAGTCAAGGTGGATATAGATTTCTAAAAGTCATTTCAGACCCTTTTAAGAATGGAAAGTCAGTTTAAGTGCAAATGGATTGTTTTAGAAACAGGGAGAAWATGAACTTCTGTGCTGACATGTGCTGCTTGGTGGTGGTCCATGGTTAGGAAGCTGTGGGAACATTATCTGCAGCACTGTGTGTGTGCACATTGGAGAGAGGGCCACTGGGAGATTTCTTCCTCAGCGTTACGTGCTGCCCTGCTGGTGCATGTGCAGAGTAAGTGAATTCTCCAGTACCATCCCAAATCCTTGATGTGAAGAAATATTGCATCTGTGTTGTTGACTTTCTAACTGCAGAGAAGAGGGRTTTAGTTAGTAGTGCTGTGGCTATTTGGTTGCTTTAAGAGCTTGCAGGACTGGTTTGCAGTGTTTTTGCCAAATGCTTTCTCAATAAAAAGTTCATTGGACAAAGACAATGATTCTTGCTGTGCTAATGCCTGGAGAGGCTGGCTAACAGGGGACTCCTGAGTGTAGGCTGTCTGGGGAAGAGAAACATKTTGTGTTACAAAGACAGAAGTTACTGTCATTACCAGCCTTCTGGCCACTGAGAAACTGGAGAAGAAGAGGGTAATGAGTTAAGTGCTGATGCACTGTGCCATGCTGTGAGAGTAATCAAAGAACATTTGTGTACAGGAAGGGAGTTTGAAGTCCTGAAAGTTATCATAAGGGTTTACTTTTGTTCTGCTTAAAGATTTGGTTTTTGTTGTTTGGGGTTTTTTAACCTAGCCCTGGTTTTAAGTTATCRTCTGAACGCACTTAGTGAGGTACATTCTGTGCCTGTAGCTGCTCTTTCATTAGTTTTTCCAAACTTACTGCCCCTAGAAATGAATTCTCATGATCCAAGGAAATACAAGGGAGGAGGGCCTATGGATTAGTAACAGAAAAGGAGAAAGAGGAAAAAAGCCTCATACAAACCCTGAGCATAACTGGTCAGGTGAGCRCTAAACTTTTTACCAGTCTACTCTACAGCTGAATTTGAGTAATGTAGAGAGCCAGGGAGCAAAGGGATGCCTTGGTCTTGGTTGCTGTAGGGAAGTTGGGAATGCTCTGCATCTGCAGGAAGAGTGAGCACTTCATTCCGTAGGAATTTTGTTGTTACTGTTYTAATTTTCGTGAGTTTAAACTGAACTCGACTGCAGCAGAATAAACAAGCTGCAATGGGGCTGGAATCATCCAAGACACAAGTTCAGAGTGGCATTTTTAGTAAAGACTCCTGTRTTACATGTGAAAATATGGAGGCATGTTCCTCGTAGTGCTAACCTGAGGAATCCAGCATGAGGACTCATTTGCTGTGATGGATTATGTCTCTGCTGCTTGATAAAGCCACGTTGCTCCTAAAATGGAGAGAGATGATAGGAAGAAGGTAAGGGAGCTGCAGCAGGARAATCTAAAAGGACCCAGTGAAGGTGATGTCACCTGGGGCGTTACAGTGTGCAGCTGAGGGAAACATCATTCCTCTGTGGATAGTGGGGTAACTGCTCTTCAGGTAGAAATGGAGATGGATAAATAAAATGCATTAAATCAATCTTCTGCTAGTTCCTTCCTAACTTGTTCTGTTTTTCATACATCCTTCACATCTCTGCACRGCTCTTGTTTTSAGAGTTGAACACGTGACATAAATARTGAAGAAACACAGCGCCACATCAGAAATCTGGAAAATAATTTGAGAAACTTYTGTTGTTTATTYGTGCAAAATCRCTGCAAGGAATTTCTCCCTTTCTGGGGAAGAGAACTTCTCTGAATAATGCATTGTGTAAGGCCATACATGCTTCCCTGTTGCCAAAGCTGAAAAGCTGTGTGGCAGTAGCTAGAATGGCACTGCTCTGGGATAAATGACTGGCAGTGTAATGCTGAGCTTTTTCCTCTGAGTGCTATACAGTAGGGAAAAGCTCTGCTGAACACAGCTGAGAATTGGCATGTGGTGAGGGGGAAGGAAGTACAACGTTTTTCATTTGCTGGTGGTGGTGCTTTGTATGGAGCAAGTTGTGGCATAGCTTCTTGCTTGCTGGTCCTCTTTTCCTCCACCCCTCACCTAGTTTCTTCCTCAGACATGGCCTCTAYCCTGCTGTGTGGAGAGCGAGTACTGACACTGTATGTGGAAAAAGGAGACTTTTGCAGAACTACATGTATGAAAACAGTGGACTAAGCTAATTTTACAGTATTTCTTATGAAATAGATGAAAATTCAGGAAAATTTATTCATCTCCTGAAGCATGGTAGCATACTGACTGTGGAGAGAGGTGCATTCAGTACACTGGGGAGTGTGGAATATGTTCAGCCCACTTGAAATAATGGCRTAATTACTGCTATCAGTCTCTTCAGCTGCTTTCCTAATATTCTGCATGGACTTTTTTTGTTTTGCTTTGACCTTTCTCACATCACATACGCTTTCCAGAATTTCCAAGAAAATTTCATCTCCTTCAGGCTCATGCCACTACTGTGGCAGAAATAATAGTGATTCATTTACCCCTCCGATTCACAGAGCACTTGCAGTAAGCCCTGGAGATTTCTGTAGTTAGCAACCTGAAACACTTGAAAGAGATAATTTTCGGAGGGGTCAGTGTTCATGGCTGAAAGCTTCAACAATATATTAAGCTTGGTATTTTGATGAAAAAAAAAAAAATCTACTTGTATTTAATCTGAGCTGCATTACTGTTCCTGCATTGTGTGCAATGACTGAAAATAGTGTATTAAATAGCAAGGTCGACTCTATAAAGCAGATAGTATCTCTGTTAATAAACACATGCTTCCTGCCTTGTATGTACCTGAAACTAATATTAATTTCTGTAATTCAGGAACTAATTGTTCATTTTCCTTTGTGTYTAAAGGTGGGAATCTGCCACTTTACTTTTGGCTGCCTGTGATTCAAACCTGTAGGGAGTTGAGATTAAGGTATAAGAAAGAAAGGTGGATTCCAAATAAGGGGAAGCATTTAAGTAAGGAAGTTAAATCTCTTGATTCCAGTTTCCCAGAGGCACCATGCAGAGGAAGACTTTATTTTCCTGAGTGAAGCTYTCCTCCAGGCTTCATATGCTAGTCCTATTTTCTCATTGTTGTGAATGTCGGTTTAAATGTCCAACTTCCATGTGGATATTCACATTTGCATACTTAAGATGAGTCCTGTGTCTCCCACCCCTAGAWTTGGGAACCTCACATTTAGATGGAACAGTATGAAGTGCCTGGACAGATAATGTAATTTTCTGAATGCTGTGCTAATCATTTGTGTCTGCTTCATGGCACTGAAAGTGATAATAAGAATTCTGCAGAACAGAATACAGAGGAGCTAGAAAATTCTCTCTTGAGAGGATAAATTGATGTTAGTATCTCCTTTTGTCCTGGCAAGGTTKTTTATGTTGATTGGTACTTTCTAGTTGCTATCAGCAGTATCCAAAGACACAAAGTTATGTAAAAGAAGTTCAGCCTTTGCCTAGATATCTGTAGCTTTCRTTCCTGTTGTGCTGTGCCATGTTARAAGTTAATTGGATGACCCAATTTTAAACCTGAAATACAGTATGAACCTAGAGACAGTATCAGTGCAGTTGTAAGTTGCTTGAAGAGCATGTCTACAATGTTTGGTACAAAAARCTGGAGGCCAAAATAGAGTGTTGGAAGCACATTAGCAATTAATGACTGAAAACAGGGGTGACAAGTGGAATGGGAATGTGTACAACCACCATATAATAAAAATCAGCTTTTTCTATTTTAGTAAAATTCTACATTGGGAGAGACTGGTAAGAAGACAGTTTAGCGGGCTGTGTTCACCATTCCCTTGCATTACAGTAAAACACCATCCTGCTCCTTTCCATGTGCCATTTAGTGTTCAAAATAGATCAACTGAGCTAAGTTTCATTTACAGACTAAATCAGACTGTAAGCTTTGTATTTCTGTTTCATTCATCGTGTGCTTTTAAGGCCTCCTCATGTTCTTGTTAATAATTCAGCCTTTGCCTATGCTAGGTTTATTGCTCAGAGAGACACTACATTTTGCTGGCTTGAGCATATGGCTAACAGGAGCTATGTCAGGTAAGGAATTCAACCTTTAGTTTTTCACCTATTCTTTTTTGTTGTTAGTCAGCTTTGGAATAAAATTGTAATGCAGTCAGGTTTGTACCAARTGCTAGCTTGGGCAGCCTGGTACTTTGAAATATCTGGAAAAATGCCAGAGATCTCAAGTGTCTTGAAGACTGTCAAGCTTTTACTTTTTCTGTTTCTTGTTGCAACAGATGAGAACACAGCAAGTCCTGAAGCAAACCAGTTTAGGTAAGAAAGTTTTTAAATGTTGTCACCTGTGGCACCCTGGAGAAAAACTAAATGTGTTGTTCTGACTTACTTCCACAAAATAGACAAATTCTTGWCTCATTCTGCTAACAAGTCATTTTTGTCTTAGAGATGTCAGCTGGTAGCTGGGGACTGTTTCTCTGCTTGKAGCTGTATTTATTAATTTGTTTTTTGGGGTTGTTTTGTTTTTGTTTTTTGTTTCTCATGTAATGAAATTAAGCTAGTGAACTGGGCAAAATAGCTGATTCCTAATTTCATCTTAATGCCARGAACACTGTGAAAGTTACGGAGAARCATGTAAYTAAATCTAACCGTTACTCACAGCTGTTGCTTTGCAATGAGGCCTTCATACTTTCCTGTATGCCCACTCTTTTCTCTAACAGCCCAGCTATACTTGATCGGTTGCACTAGAGGTGTAATTCCATTTTTGAACATTCCCTAAGGGTAGAACTGCCCATGTAATTTTGGGCTTTTTYAGCCCCTTCTCTTTCTAGTGTTGTTCAGGAGCTACTTGCTGAAGAGAGACTTTTGAACTGAGTGGTCTGTGGCATGATGAAATAGAAATCTCTGTGACTGGTAAGATTCTTAGGTATGGTTTTTAGGTAACTCTTTTTAGTCTCACCTCTGAAAGGAAATTCAGTGCTTAGTTTCTACAGGCCTTACCTGTTGTCTTCCTTCAAAAGAATGATTGTTATAAACCACACCTTAAAGGCTATTACTTTTGGCTTAGGAGTTTGTAGTGTTCATAGTTATGATGTGGGGCAGTGCCTCRAGTATTGGAGGAGGAATATGATTTTACAACCTTGATACAATAAGAAAGGATGGATTGTGGAGAGTGCAGCCTGTACTGCTTTCATTATAACTCCTGTCTGAAGAATTGGCTCATGGTATATCTTTTCCTGCTTGGATTCTTTGCCAAAGAAATAAAATGGTAGCTTTCTTTCTTATCAGGATTCATGGCTCTGTCAGTGTCAACCTATTGTGTAATGAAACCTGGGGATTTCATTATCAAAAATTTTTAAAAGCAGAATCAATTCACTGAAAATATTCATGTTGTAGGTACCAATTTCCAGCTAAGGATTTGCACATTGTAAGTGTTAGCTCTTTCTAAAAAAGCCCAARGTTCTTGCATGTATGTGTGTAGTAACAAGAATAGCTCTTTTTGAGTCGTTGTGATAATGGAGCTAATGACGGGACAGTTGGCACTGTCGCGCTGAGSTGATCTTCACCCTTGCAAGACAAAATCTAGTTAGATTGGCCCCATTTTTGCAGGGATAGACAGTTATCCATGTGTGTAGAAGATTTGACTACTGTTAGCTAGTGCCTGTGTCCTTGACAAAGCTGTTTTTGCAAGGTAGATATATCTATAGAATGCACAGTGATTTCTAGTATATGCCACAGGTTCTTCTMCAAAATACTTTGTGACTTGAAAACATAAAAATGTGTTTTGGGGACTRTGTGGAAGATCTTGTGGAGTGCAGTGATGATACCTTTACTGGTAAGGCTGCCTTAAGCCCRAGGTGAAGCAGATTGTCATAGTACCAAGTAAATCTTCTACTCTATCCTTGACACAGTTCTGACTCTGTGATGGAGGCTGTACTGAACTTGTAGGTATGCAGATGTGCCTTACCTTGGCTGTCTTCCCAGCCTTTCCTCTTTCTTACATTTGGACCCAGATCTCAAATAGAGCTTTTAAACTGCAGTCCTRCATCTCCTTGTTCCAGGTGTTCTGTCTTCTACTTGTGACTTTAAGGAGATAGAAGTTTTTTGCAGAACAGTTTTTTAGGAGGACTCTGTGTCACTAATAAGCAGCATATTGTAAATGTTTTGGTAAAGGCTTTATAATATCCTACGGTGGGGGAGGTATCTTGCGAAGGGGAGGTCACTTGTTTTACCATGGGCAGCTTAAGGACAGCTGTAAGCAGACACTAAAATAGAGATTTGAGATTCATATGGAAGTGATGTGTTGTATGTAAAAATAGGTTGAGGAAGGTAGAGGCATCTCTGGCATATTTTTTTGTGGATAATAAAGGAAAATGTAGAAATATTTAAGGAACATTTTCTCATGGCACTGAAATCTGAAACAGCAAATACTGCTTAAAACAATTTGGAAGAGTGCTGTCTCCACTCATTATGATTTCCTAGGTAGGTACACTAGAACAGTGGTCCTTATCCCAAAGATAATCTCGTCTTTGCATTTGACTGCTTCTTGGAAAAAGAAAAATCCCATCCACTGTTTTGTTTCCTAAATGCWTCCCTGCACAAGCAGAATTTACTGAACTCTTCCAGGTGAAAAGTTTCCTGATTTCTAGTAGTATTCTCTGCTACTTCTACCCTCACCTTAGGCATTGTGCAAATGTGACAGAAAGAGGRAAATGGTTCATGGTAGTTCACTGTAAGAGTAATTTGTTCTATCAGTCTTTGGTGACCAGTGCTGTTGAGAGTTCTAAACCTCGTCCATGGTCTTACTTCTTCTGCTGTTCTCTGTTACCCAGCCTGGCATGAACAGAAGGGTAGAAATGAACTGTGATTAATTTGGGCCTGAAAGACATACAGGACAAATATTTTCATTAATTCTCTCTCCCTCTCTTTCTCCCTCTCTCTTTCACTCTCTCTCCTTTTTTTATTGTTTGTAAGCATGTACAGAATATATACAAAATTTTAACACAAAGTAAGAATTACTATGAACAAGAAAAAATGGAAATGGAGAAGTAGCTTAGTGTGGTGCARTGATTTTTCAGAGTAAAGGTTTTCTATAGGACTAAGGCATCCTGAAGGTCAGTCCTCTAAACATACCAAGACTCTGGCTGATGGTAGAAAATTATTTTCATGCAAATGCTTAGCAGCTCACTGCAGATTTTGCAGAATCTGTCATCCTACTGAGGCATTTGTTTTAAAAAACATTTTTAAAAGCTGTTATTCCATATAGGTGAGGGGTTTTTTATTCAGAAAAAGGAAAAATTGTTGCAAATTTCCCTGTCCCGCTTACTGTATACTTTTTAATAMCTTAAAAAGTATTAAAGGTATATGGAGAGTGGAAGCTGTTCTGCCTCAGCGTTCTTCAAGTTTCTGATCTGTAAATATGTTACTGGACAGTCTGGATGTGAATAATATTCACTGACCCACTCTCTGCCATGGGACAGTCAATCCTATCATGTTGTAGTATGTCCATACRACTTGTCACTGAGCTATTTGATACATCATTCTGTTTGCTCTACAGAATTGGTATAAAATCTGTTCTGAAAGAAAAATTATTTTTTTTTAAATAATTATTTCTGATATTGAAAGAATGCAATATTGCCTTTGATTGCAGTTTTCCTGCATAAAGCAGGAGGAGTTGTAAAACATGTAGAGCGGGATGCCCTTTTTCATGTCTCCTGGTGTATTTTTTATACTGTTATTTTAAACCTACTGGAAGGATGAATGATAGATGCGAATAATTCCACTTGCCATGAAAGAGGAGGGCATGTTTGGTGCACATCTTGTTGTCTCCACTTGTTCTCTCATCATTTCTGTCAGTTGTTACATGAATGATCTTTATAACTTGTGTTTAGCCTGCRAAATGGATATAAAGACCTGTCAGATTACCTTTTCCAATATATTTTCTTCTRAGGAAACAAACCTAACATAAATGTCATCTGTGGTATGAGCAACTGTATCAGATGGAGCATTGAATTAATGGTTCTGAGAGGCCAGCCAGGAGAGATGATGAGATAAATACAGTAGATATAGTACATAATTCAGAAAACATCCTGTGGTTAAAAATTAATTCAAGGAAAAATAGTGTATCTTCAAAAGTAAAGAGTATTTAAAAATCACTTTGTCTTTTTTCATTTTGGAAAATCGTTGAAAATCATTTGCAACTATGTTAATGAGGAAAATTCCCCATTAGTTAAATTAAAAGGATATTTTTCAATCTTACATTGTATTGTAATGAACATTTTACATATGCCAAAAGGTAAGCAATTTGCTTATAAGCTATATCTAGTATGATGGCTCATGGTTTGTGGCAAAACACTGTCTTAGTGAAGAATGATTATTAAACTAAACTGATTGCTGTATTGAACACTGTGAATATTGTCCTCAAATGAGGAGGAAGGACTGGTGTTAAATTAAGTGACTTGAATTTAACAACTGCTAATATGCTAATATGTAGGAAAGTGATGCACATATGCTAATATGTAGGAAAGTGATGTTAGTGCAACTCCCTTGCTGATGTTTGTTTTATAGCTCCAGAAGCAATTTATATGCTGGCAGAAGGTATGGAGGCTTTGCAGAAGTCAGCTAATGATAAACTGAAGAAATWTGTGGATGATTCATGTAAGGCAAAGCTGCTTTTCACTAGGGATKGTTTGACCTCTTTCCAGTTTCAAGAGTGAAGGACTATGGTGACTGACTGTAATAACAGATATTGTAATACAAAGAAATTAACTGATTTATTAGCTGGGAAAAAGGTGGTAATATGGTGATGTCTGATGGCTTAAGGTTGCTCAGCTGGGAACTTCACAGAAWTCAGTAGCACTCCCAAGAAAGTGTGTTTGGTTTCATGTTCCCTCATAGCAACAAATTGGCTGCTGTGAAAAGAACACCTGTTGACCAGTCTGCCAAAAGGCCTTTGGAATAGAAGATTCATCTACTRTCTGAGCTGGAAAGTGAGTGAGCTCTTTGTGACAGGCTGAAAGACTGGGGTTGAAATATGTACAAGGAACACCTTATAATGCAATTTTGTGTACTTGTTAAATCGGATAAAGTGCTTTCCCCATAAAAAGTTGTGGAGAAGAATCCACATCCTGYTTCCCCCTTCTTAAATTAGGATGGTTTTTCCACATGTAAAATTCTGTGTCCAGGGGCACATCTTCTGATATCTGATTAGTTCAACAAGAAGTGAAATGGAAAAAAACAGCATTTTAGGCTTCAAGGTTATGCTGTGGACAAGGCTGCAATGGTGGCATTTCCTCAAGGTATGGTTTTTGATAAAGATGTCTTAAAGTTTTGTTGTATTTGCCTTCCCATGCTGTCGTGTAGCTTTTATTCTTTATTTAATCTGATTTTTCTGGTCTTARTGATATATCTGGAAAGATGCAGAAAATATAGTGGTAGCTTGAAGTTTTAATGGTGAAAAACTATGGTAAGTTTTGAGTGATGCATGTGTATAAACTTTATTTTTCTACCTGAAATATGGAGTCATCTTTCTAAGTAAATTTTAAATGTATCTAGTACTGTGTTGTACAGGRAAAGGAAATTATTAGGAGTGATTGGAGACATTCAGAATTAAATGAAGTAAAGATCTTTGCTAGTCCTTTACAGATAGAAGTGAGAAGGCTGTATTCCTCCTTATTAAAGTCTTGATGACAAATGAGTATGAATATTTCATTAGGCAGAAGAATACTTTGTTAGCGTTCAAACTTGATCTTGCTCTTGCATGAATTCCAGAGACATACAAATCAGAATAATTTTATCATTTCTGGCAAAGACTAATTTTGTTAAATAATACATACGGAATTGCCAGGATTCYATAGGAGCTGTCTATTTAATAGAAGAAAGAAAATTATTAAATTTGAAATTAGGTTTTAGGAGAGAGGATTTTTTTAAGAAGTTGTCTCTGAAATAAGGTTCTACTTTACAGTGTGGCTTTTTCTGTAATTAAATATTGGTTGTCTAAGTAATTACTTAACTAAGGACAGAATGTCCTTATGGCCTCAAATGCTTGCTTATTCTGTGTGAAGGAGGAAAAGAAAAAAATACAAAAAGGCATTTGCTTGCCTTAAAATATTTGCATAACAAGTTCCACACTACATTCCTTTTAATTTCAATTAATATTTTCTATAGAAACAGTGTTACCATAAGGAACGGACAATAAATATTTAAGAGTCTGTGAACCCTAACAGTTATAACCAGGTAATGCTGTAGCATTTGCACCTTCATTTGTCTTCCTTTTTAGAAGGTGAAAATAGTGATCACGAGAAAAATGTATCTGGCTCGTGTGTTAATCAGGCTCTTTGGTCTTACTGGTTTTGTGTCTTGATGCACACACAGGGATCTGCAGGTCTGCAGGTCTCACTACTCGTTGGTTTGAAAATTGTGCAAGGATTTGCATGTTCTGAGGGAGGCTAGCAGAAAAAAGGCTTGAGTAAAGTACCAGTGGGCACTCTGCAGTGTGGGCTAGGCCGCCCTGGGGGAGGCAGAGGAACCAGGAGCCAAGGGTGCCAATGAGGCAGCAGGGCCATGGCCCATAGCTGTGGCATCCTGTAAGGACCACAGGCAGGCCTAGGSATGGCAGCCAGTCAGCTGACAGTGCAGTGATGGCCAGGCCAGTGTGGAGGAGCAAGGCAGMCTCCAGGTCTGTTGGGAAGATCAAGTCTATGGGTTAGTGCCTGGGTCTGGATGAGTGGGGTACATGCTTGGGCAGAGACATGGCTGTAGGATAGCCTGCACCGAGACCAAGGTAAATAGCCTCTGGTTAAATGCAGCTTCCATGAGCAGTGCCCTGACACTGCGAGCTTTTGCAAAATAGCTGGGCATTATTCTGGGCTCATTGTTGCAGTTGATAAACTACATGCAGTTTTACATGCTGCTCTTGCTTCAGTCAGAGCTCACATGCCTGTGTGCTGCAGGTCTGTTTTCTCCTAATGTTTTGGATTCATTAACACCTTCATTATGTAAAAGTAAGCCCACTCAAGACTGGAGTCCTTSTGGCATGAATGACTTCAATTGCTGACACAATCTAATTGCCTTGTCAAGGATTAATTCTGGATTTTCAGTATTTTCCATGAGTTCTCTACCAGTGACCTATTTAACTTCTAAATTTGCATGGTTGTCTCTTCATCTTTTGATGGTCACATTTTTTAAGTGTTTTCTTTGTACATGTAGTGAAACTCAAACCTATAATAGATTTTGTTTTTATGTGGAGTAMCATATGGCTTCTGATTTTGTGACATTGCACTGTACTTCCTTTCTACATCTGAATTAGCAAATACATCCACTGCTTTAGAATCTACCATCTGAAAGATTTTTGCTTCCTTTTTCACTGACAATCAGTAGTTGAAGGTACAGAATGAACTGTGGCTTACATCTCCTCATTTTTTCTCCTTCCTTTTTATTCCTGGAATCTAGGAGGCCTGTGAATAATTTTTGAAATCACTGTAGATTTGAGGTCCTTGAAAGAGTTATTGTTGAGAGAACAAGTCCAGCAGAATGTAGCTTTCCTAACCYGTCTCTGTCAGATGGGTTGGTTTTTTCCCCCCAAAGCTAAGACAAAATTTGCAGTTTCAAGATCATTATTTGTTTGCAGCTGACCTCTCTCAGTAGTGATGAGAGCAAAGCAGCGTGGGTAGTCTGGAACATGTTCCCTAATGTTTGCAGTAGTACCTTTGCTTTGCTACAGCATCCTTCAAAAATAGGATTGCATGCTAAACCACTGACTTCAGCAGCATTGATTATTATCACATGCAGCTTCTGTTAAAAGACTTGCTTAACTATGAGACGCATCTTTATTCCATTTATGTGTGTGCTTAAAGGATGGTTGTGAATTTACAACATGAAAAATGTGTAAAAAGTAAATGTTACCATTTAGAGAGGTTTTTTTTTCCCTAAGGTTTGGCAATTTTCCAGCTAATGTTATCCTTCATAWTAGATTGTAAGAATTTGAGCCAAATGAGAGTAATAAAGTGTGTTATTGGGTAGGTGAGACTTTTTATGTGACGCCTAAAGCAGTCAACTTCTCCAGAAGGTGGAAAGCAATTATTTGATGGACAAACAGATTAGTGCCTTCTTAGACAAATGACTTGTAATGTGTGCTTTAGAAAGTGCAGGCATAGGTGAATTGCCCCAGAGACAGGGATGGATTATGAAGGAGATATGAGTCTAAATGGATGCAGACTTTTTTTTTTTCTTCCAATTTTCTATTCTCTTTTGACTTTACAAACCTTGGTAAACTGCCTTGTCTTATTATGAATGCAGTAAATAAACTCTTTTTCTACTGTTTTTGTTGACCTGGTTTGAGTGTGGGGTGATACCAGTACAGCCAGGTAACTTGAAGGAATTTGTGCCTGTAGACTTGCAATCCATAGGTGCTACTGAACTACTTTCAGGCAGCCAGCTACCCAAAATATTTCTTAGATGCTGTAAAGATAGTGCAGTTGCACAGGTCAATGGACAAACCAATAACTCATTGTCTGAGATTATTTCCATTGCTGAAGAGGACTCTCTCTGGAATGCTAGTGAGAAGCCCAGGGATTGCAAAGGAGTATGATTAGAGGATATTACCACATGGTTTACAAATTGGAAGAACAGAGATAGAGACAAGTGAGAATTTTTACTGAGGTACACGCAAAAATATTCTATCTTGATACCTTAGCCCATTGTTGTRCCATGYTCTCAGGAGCAGGTCTCTTCCRCCTCCTGTTGCTTCCCACATAGTGTTTGTCTTCACTTATGTAAAAGTTGAGCAGACTGTAAGGTCCCCATGCCTCTGAGATAACATCCTATTTTAGAATTACTTCAGTTTTCATTAGTGAGTTAACTAAACATATAAATATTTAAGACCATCTCAGGTGTCTGTTACTACAGGAAATAAATAATTCATTATAGAGAATTATCTTMGTAAAATTGATAACACAAGGATATAAATCGGATATGGCAATTTCCAGAAATGCAGCACAATATATTATTTTTTCTGAAACACCCTCAAGGGAATATCTTGTTGATGCAAGCATAGTTTTTCTAAGCTTCTGTTATGTGAAGAGTAGTGATGGGAGAAAGTCCGTTTACAGAAATGTGAGTATAGTAAAAATACATTGACAGCTAGGACRATTCAAGGAATCAATATACAATATGTAATTTCTGTTTGACATTGGGAAGGTTTTTATGTAAATATATCAGACTACAAGCATCATTTTGAATGTGGTTTTATTTACCTCATTTGATATGCTTCTGCTTCTGTAGATTGGTTGAAGTAAACTTTGCACCTGCCAAAAGCTAGAGGAAAAAATGAACAAAAGTAAAACAAATAGGAAAAATTAAATTTCAATGACTGAGTGGCATTAAATAAAGGTTTGAATCCTCAGTGTGACAAATCAATTAGCAAACTTTAAGTTTAAAGTGGGATGCTGAAATTCAGTGAGAGGTTTTGGTCACATAGTGTGTTTGAAGAGGAATGAYGTAGCAAGGCAGGGCAGATTAGAGGAAGGGGATTCTTCTCAGCCATTTTGAAGGAAAATCAGCCTCTCTTTTCACAAAAAGCCAGCATGCTGCAGAGATCGGGAGAAGGGATTTAGAAAAGAAGAGCAAGTGTGTTTCAGAGTAAATGACACAAGCTTGAAATGAGAGAGTGGGAACTCCTGGTTATACTAAAAAGCTGAAAGAGTTTGAGATGTCAGGAAGCTGAGATTGAGGTCAAAAYAAGATATCTGTTGTTTTTATTGTTTATTTATGTTCCCTGCARTAGCTGTAGGGGTTTTCAGAAACCCTTTCAAGTCTGTGCATATATTTATTTCACCTCACACATATGTTTAAAAAGACCCTTGCTGTGGAGCTGAGACGGTTTCAAGGCATGAGAGAAGAAGCTGCCAGCATGCCTCTGTGGCTAACTGAGATTGGCTACAAAGTCACATGTCTGATGAGAGTAGCCAAAATGTACCTGCTGGGAGCTTCAAGGGGCACTTAKAGCAAACCTTGGGGCTGCCTCTGCACTGCTGCCTGGCGACAGCTGATGAGAATTCTGAGAGGGCTGTTGCAATGGGACATTGCTGTAATGTGTAGAGTTGTAGCTTGGGATGTCTGTGTAGGAGACACCTTTCAATGCAAGGTATTACTGTTGGAAAGTACTGGTTTGTCCAATTTGTAAATAGAACCTGAAACATATATAAAATATGATTTCTGCAGTACAGGAGGTGAGTTCTAGTCAAGAGTTCTCTGAACTCTTAGGATTGTATTTGAAATGTAGGCTCTATTTGTAGTGCTGTCTTGTAAAAGGAGCATCCTCATTACACTGCATCACTCACACTGTATGAAGATATCCTTCTTGATTGGATCATGTCAGTTTCTGTTCTGGTCATCTTGCTTTTATGGTGCTTCAAACTTTGCTCTTTTAGCAGGTACTCCCTGCTTAAACAGCAAGTTAGGAACTAGGGCTGTTTGCAAAGGGTGTCCTTACTAAAGGGGAAGTGACCCACTGTCATATGAAGTGATAGAAAATGGCTGGAGGTGAAACATATTTAGCTATGTAGTACAGTAGATCCTGTTTCATATTGCCTGTGCAATCTAATCTACTTTAGTCTACCTTAACTGATAGTTCAGTGCTGCTTGTGGTGACATACAGCTATTTCATCTCTTCTCTTTTTCTTTTTTTTTGAAGGGTGTCACAGAATGTTTTTCTCTTTCGAGTTCTGAAACTTCACAGTACTGAACACAGAGCTGTTGCATAAACTGAACAGTGTGTATAAAAGAAAACTAAAGAGCTGCTAATGAACTGCTAAAGGCTGATTATTCTAGGTCATAGTTACTGTGCCCAGTGAGTGATACAGCGTTCTTACCTGTCGTATTTTCTCTTTGTAAATTAAGTTCAGGAATTCTCTTAAGTTTCTTCCAGACCATCTGCAGCAACCCAAGAGTTAATCTGGGAGAGAGGCTAGTTTGGTACTTTATTCTGTGTTTAAATTCTATTCTGGAAGTTCATGGACAATTTTGTTGTTATTAAATTGTTTCTCTTCAAGATACCAGCTCTTGGAGGCATTAATCTCCTTCAAATCCCCTGAATCAGTAGGAATTGAAATTGATTAGTGCTTCTCAGTATGAAATAGCTGACAGGAGCAAGCTCTGAGAATTTTTGTTCCTGTCGGTATTGGCATCTATTGTTTCTCCTGGGGTGCTTGTATCTTTTCACTTAATAGGGTAGCCGAGTATTTTGGTGATGTGGTTTTGTATTAGTGGACATCAGGCCTAAATGTCAATTGTGTAGACTTGTGTGATAAAAATAAATCCGATCTTTCTTATAGATGACCATATATCAGAATGTATAGTAAAGTGGACCAAGGTCTAAATTACTCTTCAAATTTATAAGGCCAGACATTGTACTGGATTACTCTCTGAAAGAATTAGAAAATTGCAGCAATACTACTTGGTATTCCCAGTGTAGAAATGCRTAAGCCAGGAAGATAAGAAAAGGTCTACCAGTAGTTATATCAGTATGTTAAGACATTATTCTTCTTGCTTTATGTTAAAATTAACAAGTGGTAAGGTCTCTTTCAGGTTGAGATCAGAAAAAAAAATTGGTTTTGTAACTCCCTGTAGAATAAAGCATTATTTAATAACTTACACAGGCATAACAGCTCTGAGCTGCTTCTGTGTTTATCACTTTCTTTTTTCTTATCTGTACCCCCAAAATCCTAACTGATTTTCAAGTTGACTGTGAGCAGCAGTGGATACTGGCATTGTCCAGCTACCTTTAGACAGTCACAGAATCACAGAATATGCCGAGTTGGAAGAGACCCACAAGGATCGTTGTGTCCAGCTCCTGGCCCTGCAGAGCACTGTCCCCAAGAGTCACACCACGTGCCTGAGAGGATTGTCCACATATTTCTTGTACTCTGTCAAGCTTGGTGCTGTGACCACTTCCATGGGGAGCCTGGCCACCCGTTAGGTGCAAGATCTTTTCCTGATGTCCAACCTAAACCTCTCCTGACACAACTTCAGGCCATTCCCTTGGGTCCTGTCCCTGGTCACCAAGAGAAGAGATCAGTGTTGCCCCTCCTCTTCCCCTCACAAGGAAGTTGTAGATCTGTGATGAGGTCTCCCCTCAGTCTCTGTTCTCCAGGCTGAACAGGCCAAGTGACCTCAGCTGCTCTTCATACAGCTCCCCTCAAGGCCTTCACCATCTTCATTGTGCTTCTTTGGACATTTCTGTGTAGTTTAATACCTTACATTATGGTGGCTAAAACTGCACACAGGGCTGCAGGTGAGGCAGCCCCAGAGCAGAGCAGGACAATCCCTCCCTTGCCTGGCTGACCATGCTGTGCCTGATGCTTCCAGGACATGCTTGTCCCTCCTGGCTGCCAGGGCACTGCTGCCTCACATCCAGCTTGCCAGTGAGCAGGACCCCCAGGTCTCTGTGGCACTGCTCTCCAGCATCTTATTCTGCAGTCTGTCTGTACATCCAGGGCTGCCCAACCCCAGGTGCAGAATCCAGCACTTTCTCTTCCTAAACTTTATATGACTTATGATTGCCCAGCCCTCTAATTTTTTGATGTCTCTCTGCGGGGCCTCCCTGCCTCTGAGAGAGTCAGCAGCTCTTCCCAGTTTTGTGTCATCTGCAAACTTGCATAGTATCCCAGTCCTACCTCTTGTCTGGGAAGATGTCAAGCCAACTGCTTTGTGGTTTTGCCTTGGTCTTTGTTACAGAATTCAATGTACATGGCTATAGGCCCAGAAAGCATAACCCAAATAATACATTTATAATTTATTAAACTTAATTCTATAGAGCTTTTTCTGATAACTGCTCCTTGAAGATAGCTGCTGAAATAAGTTTGAAATAATGGATTCTATCTCATATGCCTATTAATTTTTTTGAAGCCTGTTAGAGGAGAGAAATTATGCAAATTGGTGTCACGCTAGGCTACTGCACACAAGCTGGTAATGCATAACAACTAGCTCACTGATGAAAATGCTTCATCCTAAGCAAGAAGTCTTTGTCAGCACTAAGAGAGATTCTTCATATCATGAGTAATAGTTTATTATTTTTCTTATGGATAAAAGAGTATCTCTTCTTATTAAAATCTGCAKTAGAATAAAACTGCTGTAAAATAAATACTGGAGAATTATGGTGATGAATTATGATTGATTGCATTATACAATTAAGGTATATTGTGAAACAATAGGAAGATCCCTTCAAAATATTAAGTAGTTAYTGCTCACTCTGTGTGAATGACAAAGTGGCTTTAATTGTTCAGCTCCTGCTTGTAAAAGACTTGTTAAATAGATCAAGCTCAGTATCAATTAGTGTCACAACAATCTTTAGCATTAATGAAGTGAAGCTGYTAGGATTGGACTAATTTATTTGTAGCTCCATGACTGCATCTTAAGCTAACATACTACACACACTACTGTTGTCTAATACTAGGTATGAAAACCAGTGCATGGAACGCACAGTTCTGTGCAGCACTGGCTGAAACAAGCTCTCCCTGTGAGGAAGCTGTCTTGGTGCTGAAGAATTCTGATATGCTTAGCAGGACAGAAATCCAATATAAGATAAGCTGGTTTCAGAAAATAGGTCACTAACGTAAGGTTGCAGTTATTTTCTTCCAAAGTATATCCTACATCTTTCTTAGATTTCTTCCTCGTCCGTACACAAAGCTTGTCAAACTTTCTGATTAACGCTGCAGTGAAGAGCCTGGTTTTGATCYGTGGGTCACCATTCTGTTGCAGCCCTTCATCCTTCCATTTTAGCACAAACACWTGCATTTTGTTTGCGCTGGTAAATTGCTACCAAAGGAGGCAGAGAAAACCTTCTCAGGTATTGATTTTTCACACATGGGGAGTGTACCTGGTAGCCACCTGATCTGCCACCTGCAGTTTATAACTGAATGGGGTCATGGGATTATAAGCTTTAGTTCACAGCCTGAGATGGAACTGATGTGTTAGATGTTAGTCATTTGTAACTGCTTTAGTGTATTTAGCTTGTTGTATTTCTATTTCAATAGCTAATGTAAATAGCATTTCTGCAATAGGAACACCACTGATCAGAGTTGATTGAGCTGTTCTTCTTAACAGACTTTGAGATATTTGGATCTGGTCTTGGAAAATAATTTCTGCTCAATAATGTTTAATTAATTAATAATAATGCTAAATGACTAGATACAGGATTTTATTCAGCATCGGGTCCTTGGAACTGCTTAATTAACAGTCAAATAAATGTAATGTATTTTAGCTCTGTGTGAATGATCAGGGACTTCATTTGCAGTGGTACTCAAAATTTCAATGACAGTTTTTGTTCATTTCTGTTTTGTGACTCAGCAATAGAGTTAGGAGCGTCTCCTGGTCTGACACAGTCCTGCTGAAAAGACTGAAAATGCACACCCAGTCAGAAGATTGCAGGGGAGCTGGTCAGYGCCAAAGCTGTACTTGACCTTTACCTTTGTACATCCTAGATCTGTTTGTTTATGAAACTGGCTGGTCAGGATAATTTATTCACCCCTTGCCCTGAGTAGTTTGATTTATATGGACAAATACAAAAATGATCAAACATTATTGGACAAAGGTTAATGTTGTTCTCGTAAATATGAGGGTCCAACATGAGTTTACTTGCAAACATTTGTAATGCAACACATTATTGTGCAATGAATCTAAATGAAAACATGTACTAGGGCTGTCTGGACTAGGCACATATATCTTTCCTACCATACGTTTTCCAGGATATTAATGAAGAGTTTTCTGGTTTAGATCCAAAAATATATGATCCAAAAATATGAAGAAGGTTATGATCTTAGAAGTATCTTCAGTTCAGAGCTGATTTAGGGGTTTTTTACCATTTGACCAGAGTGTTCTTTGTTCTCTTTATTTCTAGAGAACTAGGTGACATTTAGATTTCTGTGACATGATGGTCAGTAGCTGAT
The DNA here is from genome assembly GCA_014549065.1 of Cardinalis cardinalis. NCBI lineage: Eukaryota > Metazoa > Chordata > Aves > Passeriformes > Cardinalidae > Cardinalis > Cardinalis cardinalis. The sequence goes on from JACDOX010000003.1 coordinate 5,585,401, forward strand.
TTTGTGATCAGGTTATGATGGTTGATACTGGGGAAGTGGTTGTAATTCATACTGTGATGAACTGGAAGCATAGACAAGGGAGCAAATAATCACAATGCTTTCATCAGAGCTGGCATCCAGACACAATCTGTTGTCACTCAGCTCTGGCCCTGTGGCTAATACTGCCAGTCTAAAAGCCTGGAGTATCTAGTCCATCCATACAAAGGAACCAAAAGAAAAGAAAATAATGAAGATACACCCTGAATTTAAAGAACTTTRTGTAGACAGAGTGTATGTAAGCACAAATAATAAAAACTTTARGTTAGAATATGTGGAAAGAGAGAACGTGTTTCCCACTTATGTTCTCTCTGTTTCCAATTTGAACACCCAGAGTTGATTTCATGGCTTGTATATTCAAGTGAGTCTTGTTCTGTGAACTGAATTTAGCTGGAGKGTTCTCAGAGATCTACCTTTCATCTATAAATAACAGCAGTTCTGTTCTGGTTGTCTTGTTTTGTGCCTTATGTTTGCCTAGTGAAAATATGTGATCAGCTAAAGTATGGTTCTTTTTTTGTTTGTAAGTTTTATAGCATCAATAATRGCTTTTGAACATGCTTTTATCCTTCTCCTTCATCTTCTTCCGTCATTAACTTTCATCTCAAAAAAACTATTCACAGCACATTCTGCAGTCTCTCTTTCTGAGTCCAACTGAGAACAGTTATAGGATGGTGTCTTGATAGATTTTTTTTATATGCTAATTTCAAGATATTGACATTCTCTTTGTTTTAATGTAGCCAGTGAGAAATAGCAGGAGGAGAATAGAGAATGCTGTTCTGACTATTGATTTTCTTGTGCCTTTTGTTGGTTCATTAATCCCTCTAACAGTTGCTTCTGAGGTAGCTGTCTGCGTGTGACCACTACTAGCCAGCAGAATAGGGTCTGTCATGGCTAGGTGAGGCTGTAGCTAATGATGTCAGCTTTACCTTCTGAATTCTTCTACCAAGGAGTTACACTTTGTGTCCTGGGACCAATACTGAGTTCTCTACAAATAGTGAAGTACCTTACTTTTGAATATATCATTCTTACTCTTYCACAGTGCATGTAAATGCCAGAAGCGCGTAAGCCAGCTGTTTCATGAGAGGGGCGAGTGGGCAAAGACAAATGGCGCATTGCAGAGAGGAGCCCTGTCCATGCATTATTTGTATGGAAGCAGTATTTTCACTGCTGTCACTAGTACTGGCTGGTATTGCTATCATGCCCCTACCAGCTATAAGAGGACTCAAAACTGTCTAGTACTGTGTATCATGRTTGTTAGAAAGCACCAGGCTGAAGTGAGACTCTTGCTAATTTTAAAATCTCTACAGATAATGCATCTTGATGTAAGTAGAAGAGGGTGCATTTTGGAATGCAGAAGGGATTCACTGTTGTGTGTAGGAGTTGARTGAAGTGGTAGTGAAAATAGAACAATAATTGTAAAGCTGTTTCTCTGGCTTATGAGTCCCTTTTCTTCCTGTAAGTTTTGAGGGAGAGAGCTGTGATAAAAAATTTTTGAGGAGAAGTTGCTGATTTTATTCCAGTTGTAATTATTTAATTAACGATATCTGCATGTTGAATATAGAATTTGAAATTTTTTTTGTTTTCACAACCTAGGGGCGTATCACAGTAGAGCTTCTKGGACACCACATATTTTTCCAAATGGCTTTTCTGAGGCTGTTTTAGAGCCATGGAATACAGTTGAAAGGCTGTGGTTCACAGATGGATAAGTGATTTGTGTACTGTCTGTAACCTATAGTTCTTTTATATCATCTTATATCTTATATGATGTACATAAAATATGTAGTCTCTTTATCGTGGGGATACTGTTAAGGGATGATAACATCCAGCCATTGATTCTAATGTTGATCTTCAAGAGAAATATTTTATTTAAAAGTAGAAAAATGTTGCTTGCACATTTTTCTGACTCTCATTTAAGTTAATCAGTTATGCCTGGTCTGATTTCATTTGTTCTGACAGTAAAGGTTTACAAAATAGAAGAAGTTAGGTGTTATGAGAGAATCATGAAATTTACTTTGATGGGGAATATCTCTTTTCATGAATAAAAGAAAGAAACTGTGTCAGTGGCTGAAGCCTATTAATAAATATTTGTCTTACCCTGTTGCTTGTCTTGGTTGGTCAGCTTTTTCAAGATTTAAGTTACTGTCTGTTAGAAGAAAATATCATGCTCTTTGTCCCTCRGAGCAGCTTGAGTGGATTCCATCAGGTTGGCCTTGTGCTTTCATTCGATCTTTTCGCAAGTGTGCAAAACAGGGTAGAGTGCTAGGGGTTTGTCGATGGCGTGTAGTCCTGCCTCAAATGATTTCATCTGTAAAAATTTTGCGTTAGATTTCATTTTGCCAACATTGTTTTCTGGTACAAAGAAATGTTAATGTAAATGAAATGTTTGTAAATGAAATGTTTGGATATACCATTTAAGGGTTATAATTTTCAGAACAAGAGCAGGCAATGGCATCGGATTTTTTCTTTTTCTTTTTTAAGGAAAAATGTATTTATCCACAACAATTGCTTAGAGGGACACCACATAATATTGTCTTGGTACAAAGAGTGCCATGCATCATTTTCTGGCAAATCTGTATGATAAGAGTACTTGTTACAGTTACAGAGCTCTTAATGTCAGTTTGTCTTTGTTTTCCTCATAATGTTGTATCAAAGCTATTTCCACTCTATTCTCCTCTCTTTCTTTGCACATGAATGTCTTTAGCATTTTAAAGACATCTAAAGCACTTAAAGCATTAAAACCATGTGTTCAATACATTGTTGTGTTGCTTTTTTTTTGTGAGATGCAGCTGTTCCCATGTTTGTATTCTCCACCACACCCACCCTGCAAGCAAACCTTGTTCTTGAGGTTGGCTTATCAGGAGCTCCATATCTGTAGCTGCTGTTTCAATGCATGTAGTACAGTCTGTTCACTGATTTCAGAGAAGTCTTTCAGCTCACCTCCTTCTCTGTTGATGTACTAAGTTTATGTGTTCAGAATACTGTTTTTTATTTGCAGCATGCAGGATTGGATCAAATATTGAGGAACTGTCCTGATAACTTACATTATTATAGCAGATAAATTATACTGATTCTGTTTGTTTTTTTTTTAACTTACACCCCTTTTTTTTCTTCTTTTTTTTGGCCTTCTTTTGCTGAAGAGACCAAAGCAATTTCATACATTATTTGGCCCCAGCTTTGGTGCAAATACAGGTTTACCAAGGAGGGAAATAGAGGTTTTCTCTGGTTATCACTGATGCTAGAAATAGTGAAGAGGTAAGACAGCAAGTTTCAAAAATTATTTCAGGCAGATCTGCAGCTATTAGGTGTGCTTAGAAAGAAATGGCTCAAACCTTAAAGTGTAAGTGTATGTTTGAGGTCCTTGTTGAGCCATCTCCAAAAATTGGGAACTTTTGCAGTCAGTGATGGTGTTGCCTTCAGTTGCCTTTGTCGCAGTCACACTCTTATGATCAGACATACTTGGACTTAACATCWCCTGGTTAAGCATACAGATAGCTAGTATACCTACTGACAGCCACCAAATGGGCAAAAAGTTTTCTTTCTCAGAGAAGCCATCAGCCAGTGAGCTTCCGTAATAATGATTAATATGGGAAAGTTAAGTTAAAACYATCTTAAATTTAATCTTTCCTTCCTATTATTCCAGTTCAGGGACAAGATGAACTACTACTGCTTTACATGACATCCTGAAATGGTATTGTCATTTTCCTAATCACTAGAATTTACCATATATGTAATTCCAGGGTGAAAAGGCACCCTTTGCATAGGCTGCAGTGGTCTGTTTGCTGCAGGATCCACTCAGGAGTATCTGGGGAAACAAGTCCCCTCACCTGAAGATCTTCTGAGATGTTTAGCCAGTGTAACAGACCATAGCACACTCTGACTGACATACAGAGAGCCAAGTGCAGTTGTTGAGAAACAACCCAACAGTGATACATCACCCCAGTGATGTACCTGTGGCTCATTTTCAAGTTCGCTTGTATTTTGATACCAACCAGCCCTGTCTTAACTGTATGTAGCTGTTGTATATATATCAGATATAATGAGGCTATACCTACTGAATGTCTTTCTGGCAATCTCCAGGGGGCATTACACAAATTTATGGAAAAACCCTGACGTGGCTTTTTAAAACCAAAAATAGGACCTCGTTTCATGAACTGTGTTAATTCAGTTGTGTAAAATGTCCATTGAAAGGGTGTGCAGTAGAGGGAGGGGTAGATTTTGTCAGAACTTGTTAAAATGTGTTTAGAATGGTGCTGCATATGGGACAATGTTTGAAGCAAATAATACACGAAAGTAAGGAAAGAGAAGCAGTCTCCAGTGTTTTCTTTCCATTGAATGAGCTTACATTTCTGTCTGGTTTTCATTTGTGATTCTATCTGTATTTCTTCTTAAATTAGGACAATATTTGATTTCTTTATCATAAGAGGCCTTCTTTAGTACCAAGTTACTTAGGGCTTCCCACTGTGTGTATGTCTGCTTTTTTTTCCAGGAAGCCATTGTATGGATTATTTCAATATAATTCCAGTATGATTGGACTAGAATCATTAGCTGATCCCTCAGATACCTGGGAAATTATAGAAACCATTGGGAAAGGCACTTATGGTAARGTCTATAAGGTTGCTAATAAGAAAGATGGAAGCTTGGCAGCAGTAAAGATTCTGGATCCTGTCAGTGTAAGTAAAAAATGTTAAACTGTAACTTCAATGTTAATTTAAAAGAATTCTTAAACTTGAAACGTAAATCAAATGTGTAAGATATTGAGAACATCCAGAAGGGAGCAATTTTACAGAATGCATTTACAGAAGGAGTTTAGTACCAGCAACTGAATGGCAGCTTAGAATTTTATCATCTTATCTGAGGACAGCATTTSCCTAGTTTCTGTTTTAGATCTGTGTCATTCTTCTGCTACAAATTTAGTTATCTTTGCTTGGAGCATGCAAATCATGAGAAGGCACAGAGGCGTTCCTCATAGAGGGCCCACTGTAGCAGGGAAAATACAAGATGCAGTTAAGGTTAATGTTCTTGTTTTATTCTGTGTACTCCCTAAAAGAATTAATTTTCACATCATAGAAACACTGTGAACTTTATGATATTTTAGAGTTACCTTTTATAAGCAGATAATAGTGTGAGGCAATAATTTARATAAAAAGAGAAGTGGACATCCCAGATCCTCAGAGGTAGTTCTGTGCCAGCACTGGTTTTAGTGGGTGTTAAATGCCTAGTTTCCCATGAGAACCAAGGCCCTAGATTTCAATGGAAAGTTTTATTGACAGCTGTTCAGGTTGGGTCAAGCTGGAGTTTGATCATGACAGCTGGGCTAAGATATTGACAAAAGATGTTATGTTTCTGTCATCAACCACTACTGAAATTCATTGTGGTTTTCTCTTGTATGGATCTGAGGAAGGCACAGGCTTAAATTTTCTAATAGCCAAGTCTGTGCAGAAATGAGGAAAGCTTGAGCACTTAAGCACTGTTCTGTGTTGTGGCCTGTGTGCTGGTATAAACATTATTTTGTAATTGTCACAGAATTCTTTCATTAACAACTACCTAGGAACCTTTTCTTATTTCATGGGTGGTTGTTTTGTCTCTCTTTCCTTGTTTCTGGTGTATGTCTTTTGTCATAAGACATATTTAGTTTTATTGATGGCCCCTTTGAGGCTTAGTGAAATGGTTCTCTGTTTAGTCCTATCTGATCACCATAGAAGAAGGAATACATCAAAGGTTCATGTACTTACATTTAGCTCACATGTTAGAAACATGCATGATTAGAAACAGGTTAAAAATCATACGTGTGTAGATTTCTTACTTGGAAAACTGAGCAGAGTTAATTATAATTTTTAGTTTTCTTCTTACGTATTTTATGTACAGAAAGATTTCTTGAAGAACGACTGCTTGATTTACACAGGCTTATTTTTTTTATATATAAGAAGAGCACAAGTGGCACAGTTCTATGTGCGTTAAATGTATTTTTAGCTGCATTAAAGTAAAACTATTTAAAAGTAAAAACTAAGAAAAATTAGTTCTTTTTATCCGTGAGACTTCGTTCTTGCTTTATTTGGAGTCACTATCTTTATATGTTCTGTATGTTTGTTTTTTTTTATTTAGGATGTAGATGAAGAAATTGAAGCTGAATATAATATTTTGCAGTTTCTTCCCAATCATCCTAATGTTGTTAGATTTTATGGAATGTTTTACAAAGCAGATCAATATGTGGGAGGACAGCTCTGGCTAGTACTTGAGGTAAAAACATTTTGACAGTATTACATCTTACCTTAGCATATGTGGTTGGATTTTTGTTTGTTATTGCTAAAAGAGTCACAGGCTTTCATGATTTTCTGATAGGATGATGTGTCGTAGCCTACTGTTGAAAATCACATCCAAACTTCAAACTATGTTTCATAGGAAATGGTCTTGCATTTAATTTCTGTTTCATTTGCTACATTCTGCCTCCAAAATAAGCAGCTCTTTTTTTTGACTCTTGTTAGAGGAAATATTAGATAAGACACATATTTAAACTTTTTGAAGAACTCAAGCATTTGAGGGGAGTGCAAAGGATGATGAAGTAGTGATGTGCAGGGTAGTTAACAAATAAGCTGCCTACTGCAAAAGTGAACAGAGAAAGTGTAATGGGAAAGTCTGGTTAATGGTAGTTTTAAACTAAGGGTGGGTTGTTGTTGGAAACCTAGCAAGAGAAATGCCTTCTATTCACTCTTCTTGTTCAGTGCCAATCAGTACTCTTACAATGTCAAATGTATTTTGGTGGCCTTTGTTCACCTTGGTTTCCACCAAAGTTAAGTGACTGCCAAAGGTGGTTGTAAAATGAGGATTTTTTTCTAGGCTTACTTGATGCAGAACTCTGCGCAGGCAAACCATTCAAGCATTTCTTTCTTTCATAACTAGGCTGGTAAAAGCTAGGATTCACTTTTTAGTTGTTGATTGTTTTAAAAATTCCACTCCCTGTTCTTGAATACGGAATTTTTATTTCCACTACAAATTGTGGAATTCCAACAGAATATCTAACTTTTATGTATTGGAGCAGTATGTAGCTTGAATGACAACTTTTGAATGTGTTTCCTCTTAAATTTCAGTAACTTTTGAAAAGTGACCTTAGTATTTTTTATTTGGTGTTGGTTTTTTGTATGCATGCTGTCTTTGTGTTGAGTTTGGGCTTGGTTTCCTCTGTTTTCTTTTTTAACAGAAGAGTCTTGTCTTTAAAGATCATCAAGTGCCAAATTACAGAATTGTATGGAACAAAGTCATCATATACTCTGAAATAAAATTGAATGTAGAATTTGAACAAGTTGTGTGTGTACTTTATCAATTAAGTATGTGCATTTCAGGTGGCTTTTGGTGCACATAATCCAGATTTTGGAAGAAATTTGACATTATAAAAATGTGTTTTCCTTATATGGAAGAATTTATCGTACAACCCAAACTATTCCTTGCCTTGGAATTTACAGCATATTTATGCATGCTTAACAGTGACTTGTGATACTATAAATTAATGACTCATTTTCAGTAAAAGAGAATATACAAAATATTCAAACTTTGATCCTTGTGTCTTTGATAAAATACAGTTATTTGATGTGTCTGTGACTTCCAAAATTTGTAATAAAAAGGTGGAGTTTTTTTTTCTTTAGGCATAATTTTGCCACTTTTACTCACTACAAGCAGGAACTTAATTTTGGTAAATGCTTGTGATGAGGAAGGGTGGCAAAAGTGGACACCTTAAGTATTTTTATGATGATGCAAGTCTTGGACAAATGTAAAGCAAACTTCTCAGCTTTTTCATACAAATGTGCATCGCTTCACCTCTTAAAGTATTACCATTAGGTGTAAAGTGGTAATGAAGGTTTCAGATTCATTTTGTTCGAGGTCTTTCTGAGTTTCAAGAATAGTGGCACAGACAGCTGCAGTAGTGTTTGTGGGATATGTTTTTGAGTCAGGCATTCAYTTACCATATCCTACCAAACAGCTGTCAGTCTGTATTATTTTTCAGTTGCAACCAGCTTGGGTTTTTTTTTTTTAAGTTAGGGCATACTTTTATATATTTGATTTGTAGGCTAGAGATAAATTTACTATAGTCTGTCTAAACAGAACATTTAATGCAATGAAAGCAATACAAAGAAAACTTTAGCTTAATGACTTGTCAGCAAATGGTTAACCATGGGAAGAAAAACATGCAGTTTCATGTAAATACATCAAATTTCATTTGATAGTTGATACTGACCTGAATGTTCCCACAAATTTATGAAATATAAGAAAAACATTCCCTGCTAATGAATTAAAAAATAAAGCATAATTCCTACAGAACTTATCAATGTTTTAAGTGATGGAATTTTGCTTCAAGGTCCTTTTCCATTAACTCGAACTTCTACTCTAGTGGAATTTTTTTTTATGCAAGATGAAGTTAGTAATAAGATAAGGAAAGTATTAGTATGTAACAGGAATTAGTGGTTTAACTGAGTTTTTCATAAAAGCCATTTGAAAGATGCAGATCTTGAGAGTTTGTATAACTTCATAATATTCTCCTGATTTATTATGTGGTATTTTAAACTGATAATGTTAAATGAACTTTTGTTGAAATGCATGTGATTCTCTGGCAGGAACATTGGTAAGGGTGCTGGCCACAAAACCAGCATAGAGGAGAAAATTCAGCAAAAGAAAGGCAGTCAATTCTCCCATCTTTTTTCTTTTTTGGTCAAACAGTTGTGAATATCAAGGTAATTAAAGGAAAGCGAAAGGGGAAAGGATGGATTATCAATACCTGCTTAGAATGGTATGGACAGTAAACTTAAGGTGTGGATGAGAACATATTTGCAAAGAGTCTAATTTTATTTTTTCTCCACCTGTTTTGATGTTTAGCAACCCATTAGTAGAAAATGCTTGCAAGAAGCTGCTTCTCTAGATTAGAATGTTTCTCTGTTGTTGACAGTATATGGCATGAAATCTGAGTATAGATATATGGCTTCTATCTATTTTATATTGCCTGCCATCAGGAGCATTGATGGAGTGAAAGTTTAAAATGACTAATTTGTTGCTTCCCAGTTATCAAGATCATCAATCTTTTCAGTCTGGCCTTTGCACAGAAGGATTTTTTCAAAAAGACAATGCACATATTGTGAAAATACTCWAATAATGTAAAGAGGATTTATGAATCCTCTTTTTAAATACAGTCCTGTTCATATTATTTTTATTTTTCTTTTGTGTTTTATAAATTTCACTTTATAATTTTCAGTTTTCTCTTCCCTCCCCTTACTCAGGCTGCTGTGATTTATATTAACATCACCAATAAAAGGAGTTCTGTTGTTCCCAGACTTGTGTTGTAGCACAGTTTTGCATGGTAGGTGTTTATAACCTAAACAAGTATATTAAGTAACTGAAGACTTGCTTTTTTCCCCTGTTCACACCTCCCCCCTTTCCAGCTGTGCAATGGAGGCTCTGTCACAGAGCTTGTCAAAGGCCTGCTGAAGTGTGGCCGAAGATTGGACGAAGCTGTCATCTCATACATCTTATATGGGGCTCTCTTGGTAAGGATCTTCATTGGGCTTGTAATGACAGCAGAGGGTGCAATTCACTTACTGTGTACATACATTCCCATTTAGAGTGTGGGAATGGGAACAATATTACGTGGGCTGTTACAACAGCAGGGGTTGTATAAAGACATGTCATCCAGTGGACAGTTGTTTCTGTAGAGCGTGTGCAGATTTTCTTCATTACATTCCCTAGTAGCAGGGTAATTGTTTTTAAATAAGGGAATAAACTTATTTTTGTTACTGCTGGTATATAGGGCCTTCAGCATTTACACAATAACCGGATCATTCATCGGGATGTGAAAGGGAACAACATTCTCCTGACAACAGAAGGTGGAGTCAAGCTCGTTGACTTTGGTAATGATCACTTCCCCTTTGTTTTCTTGATACATGCAGTTTAGCCAAAGGCTCTGTTCACTTTCCCCTGGGAAGGCAGAATGTCACAGCGAGACTTTTTCAGGAGCATACTCAGAATTATTTTAAGAAGGAAAAATGCAAAAGGAACCTGATTACAGCAAGAATAAAACTTGTAACTAAAAATCAGTATTAGTTTTAATTTTTAAAAGCTTAAACATAATTTAATAATTTTWAAAATTCTGAAGCTAGCATTTGATTTACAAAGCTCTTTTGCATTTTAGAAGAAATGTCAGTTTCAGGGCAGTTGTCCTCCTAATTTAAATTTAGATATTCTGTCTTTTGCATATGAAAAGGAAACATTCTTTCTGAAATGGCTTTTGATAGCCTTAAGCATATTTTTTTTCCCCTCTGAGCAGAAGGTAAAATAGTCCCTTGGGTCCAAAACCCAATATCCATTTAATTAGTGATTATTGCTCTTAGATTTGAGCATTGCCAGTCTGGGTATGTCATAAGAAACAAGAGAGAGAAAAGGAGGGAGGRTGGTAGAAACACACTTGGCCAGAGGTTTAGAGTCAGTTTAAATTTTATTCCTTTGAATGTGCATTTAGAAAGAAAAAAACCAAAACTCTTGTCCCTCAGATATGTATGCAAGGGAGTGGACAATTTTATTAAAAGTAGCAGGAGCGGATCATTAGTAATACGATTTATTAATGAAACCAAATAATGCAAACGGTAATCGCCACTGAAAGTAGTGTATCAATGATATGTTTTTTTAGCAGTGCATGAAGGTAAAGAAAAATGTTCACAAAATGAGAGTAGGGTAGAATGATATGTCAAAAAAATCTGCAAATAATATTTTTTAAAAGTCCTAAAATATTAAATTTATGCAGTGGAAAGAAAATTGTGTGCTGGTGATGTCATGGTATTATAAGTTTTTTAACACACCTGTGTATTGAAGCTGCTAAAGTAAGTTATCTGATAAGAGATTCCTTAGTATCTACTAGGAACAAAATTTCATTATTTTGATTTGTAAAGGCAGCAATTAAAATAGTGCCAGGAGAAACGTATGACCTAAGCAAAACTTGGAGTGAGTCCCTGACTTAAAAGAAGAGAGGAAGATCCCTTCTCATTTAGGGGAATTTTGACAGTCTAATTTTTGTTTTTACTGCATTATGGGAAAAGTTGGCTTTTCTCCCCAAAGCAAAATGTTTTTATCAGATGTATTAAAGGCTTTAAAGGCAGACCAGTGCTCCAACCTCAAGTGGCACATTCAGTGAAACTGAGACTCCCAATCTTTCTGGTGTCTCTCTGGGTCTATATTTAGGTTTCAGGGGTTTTCTCTTACTTTGTGTGTTAGGGTAATAGCACTAGAAAATTGCAGCAAATATGACTCAGRAAAATATGAGACTTAAATCTCAAGTGTTCCCTACTGCTTAACAGTTAGGAAATGCCAAGAAATGCCAATATATCCATGGGCTTTCTGACTAAAGAAGTATCAGACGCCAAGCTTTTACTAAGTTGCTCTTTTTCCTATCTTAGTCCACTACTATAACCACAGAATGGTCTCTGGGAATGATTTAGGCCTGAGTCACAGGTGATATTGTTTGTAGAACTTTTTGTCTCATTTTTGCAGAAAGTAGAAGAAAAATAGTGAAATTGCAAGGAATTCTGGAAGAGAAGGGACTCGCAGTTGAGACAGTTGAATGACATCAAATTGGAGATTATTCTTGCTTCTGCTTGTGTTTCTCTGTGATGCTGGAGGGTCTCTTAGAGCAAACTCAGTTCCTCATTTTCCCAATAGTCAGTTTGAAACATCTTGTCCTGCTTTGCAGAAGAACTGTGTCTTCTTGAACTGCAGCTGAGATCTGTTATAGCTGTACTTAAGGCTTGTGGAATGCCTGACAACTGAAAGATCTCAGATTAAGTACCCAAACACAGTGGATGCTTTGGATATTTTTAGGTTAATCCCTGGAACTAATAATCCTCTGCCATTTTGTGGGAATGTTAAGTAGATTTGTTGCTTGGTGAGTGGGGAAGGAAGAAAAATAAAATAATAATTTTAAATTTACTACAGGATTGTATATATTAAATAAGAAATGAGAATTCAAATCAGTGGGGTTAAAAAATTAAATTATGACCTATTCAGTGAATGTTATCCATTCAGTCAAGAGAATGAGGCAGAATCTTGATTTTAAAAAAGCTGCTTCATATTCAAGGCTGTACATATAGATATTAGGTCACAGAGAGGGTTACACAGATACCTTTAATTAAGGCTTTTCTTTATTGGATGACTTTACAGCTTGTTTTTTCAACATAACACACATTTCTTCCCTCAACTGC